>OZ020305.1:31962267-33178912 GCA_963971305.1 Arcuatula senhousia
TATGGACCTTTACCAAGAAATTGATCGAAAGTGTTCATGTGTAAAACATAGGTCGCTGTGACCTTATTTCTGGTGGGTGATGCCATGTTACCAAGACTCATCGAGTAGTGAAATATTATTGACCATTCAAGATATGGACCTTATCCAAGAACTTAACCAGTCATTCATGCATAAAATATAGGTCACAGTGACCTCATTTCTAGTGGATGGTGTCACCTTACGTGGTCAGGCCATAAAAATATTGTACCTTGGCATCATGTAAGTGGACACCATACAATGCTAATTTTTTCGCATTATCTAAGAAGTGTAATTCTGCCTCTTCTGGAGTTTGTCCTCTGAAAAAGTTATACAAAAAGGATTTTATTAGAAAAATGCATTTAACAGTACATGTTTGAAAACATGTATTTTCTCATACCCTGAAGACATTCACGTCATAAATCAACACTGAACCATATCCTTCAATAGCATCAAGGTCTAAAAACTGTACGCAACATTAACAATGATGTAAATAATTTAAATAGTTATAGATATTTCGGATAACCAGTTTTGACTAATTATTTAGAGTAACCTGTTTTTAACTAAGACTATATCATAACTGCGTCTGAAGAATTTTTGTTTATTATACTGATGAAGGACATATGAATATCCAAAAGAAATATCTATAACTATTTGAATCATTTACATCATTGGCAATGTTGGGTACATTTTTTAGACCTTATTGAATTTAGTTTTTTTATGTATAGCATTGTTTTAGATACTTTGTATTTATTTACCATCCATTACCATTTTGTGAGAGAAATGTTGACTATTTTTTTCAGATAGTCTTCAATAGCATTGATGTAACAGTTGATAATGAGTATAATACATTGCTAAAGTTTTGAATTAGTTTAGAAAATGTTGATGATACTGAATAAAATTGCAAGAGTAAGAATATGACTAACTGATATCCATGACAAAATAAGTAATACACATGAATGAATATGTTTATGACCAATCTTACTTGTGTGTTTTGTGTAATTCTACAATTTTCTTTAACAAATCTCTGTCTTGATGTGGTGCAAATCTCATGTCTTTGATATAATCTATGCCAGGTCCAAATTCTTCCATTTCCCAGTCACCCAGTTCTGATTGGACGGTGTATGATCCCAAAAGGCTGTAGGTCACAAAGGAACATGGCAATCTGGAAAAAAAATCATGAATTTCTATATTGTAAAATAAGAGTACATTAACAACAGCTTTCTAGTTTACTATTTCTATTGTAAGAAGAGTACATTAAAAATAGCCATCTTGTTTATAAATGCTATAGTAACAAGAGGCTCCCAGGAGCCTGAATCGCTCACCTGAACTACACAGATACATATATTTTGTTGATATTATTGTGCTTAACCATATGCAATTTAAATTTCTGAAATAACTTGGTTAGTTTTCAAGTTATTGGGTTTAATAAGTGCAAAATTTAGAAAAAAAATTGAAAAAAGGGCAATAACTCCCACATCAGCAGTCAGATCTTTTCCTAAATTTCAGGACAGGTACTTAGTATGCTGATCACTTTTGATTTTTGCACAATTTTGATATCATTTTTGAGTTATTAGCAAAAAAATGAAATTTACGCCCTATGTTCTATTTTTAGCCATGGCAGCCATGTTTTTTAACGAATCAAAAATATGAACAACAGAGTTGTAGCATATAAGCTATTCAAAAAGTGTGCCAAGTTAAGATGCAGTTGGTCTTACGGTGTCAGACAAGTTAATCTTTGAAATTCAGGGGAAAAGTAATGAAAAATGGTAAATTTTGTTGTTTTAAGGACAATAACTCCTAATAGAAATGGTCCTACAGCTTTGACCTAAATACATGAAATGTAGATCTTGATGTGCTTGATCATATGCAATTTAAATTTTTGAAATATCTTGTATAGTTTTTAAACTATATGGCTAAATAAGTGAAAAATGTTGAAAAAATCCAGAAAAAGGGCAATAACTCCTACATCAATTGTTGGATCTTCTTGAAACTTTCAGAGCAGGTAGAACTTGAGATGCTGATCACTTTTGTTTCCAATCAGAATTTTGATATCTGTAACCATTTTGGAGTTATTAGCAAAAAACTGCAATTTACCCCTATGTTCTATTTTTAGCCATGGGGGCCATATTTTTTGACAAATCAAAAATCTGAACGACAAACTTGTAGCATTTATGCTATTAAACAGCTGTGCCAAGTTTGGTTGAAGTTGGATGTATGGTGTCAGACAAGTTAATCTTTGAAATTCAGGGAAAAAGTAATGAAAAATGGTAAATTTTGACACTTTAAGGGCCATAACTCCTAAAAGAAATGGTTAATTACATGAAATGTAGATTTTAATGTGCTAAATCATATGCAATTTGAATTTTTAAAATATCTTGTATAGTTTTTAAGATATAGGGCTAAATAAGTGCAAAATTTTGAAAAAAATCCAGAAAAAGGGCAATAACTCCTGCATCGGTTGTTGGATCTTCTTGAAAATTTCAAGGCAGGTAGATCTTGAGGTGCTGATCACTTTTACCCTATGCCAGAATTTTGATATCTGTAACCATTTTTGAGTTATTTGCATTAACTGTATTTCACCCCCCTATTCTAATTTTAGTAACAGCGGCCATGTTTTTGACGTATCAAAAATCCCAACGCAAACTTTTTGCACAATACCCTAAGGAACAACCATATCAAGTTTGGCTGCATTTGGCCAAGCAGTTTCAGAGAAGAAGATGTTTGAAAAAAGCTAACGGACGACAGATGACGGACGCAAAGTGATGGCAATAGCTCACATGACCCTTCGGGTCAGGTGAGCTAATAAAACTTGAAATTGTTTTTACATGCTTGGATGCCCCACCTCATACACTTCCTTTTTTCACAATCATTGAATCATGAAGTTGATACTGTGACTATGGTTTCATAATGATTTTTGTTTTTTTAATATCATATTTTCTGTATCAATAAGTAAGTTAATAAAGTAATAAACCTGAAAGTAAACATGAGTTGGGATGAAATAATGGATGGACACACAAACAGAACCATGAAACACTTTGTAACCCTCTTCAATTGAGGATGGGCCATTTTTTCTTTTCTCAACAGATTTCCTTAAAATAGAGACATAATTTGTGTGCCTTAAAAACTTTTGACACAGTTATCTCAGTTGTGGTTTACAATTTTGTTGAAGTTATCCCCCTTTTATCATAAAAATCAAATATGGCATTACAGGGAACCTCAAACTGCTTTTGAATTATCTTTGTCTAGTCATTGTGCCTTCAGTTTGATAGTGTTTCTTCACACCAGGTATTCAGACATTCAACCACACTAGAACTGTGTTGAACACAAAAGACCGCTGTTTGCCATTGGTTAATTTTTTAATTCTGGACACGAGGAGCTGCAAGCTACTTAGACCATGGGCCAATTGCAAAACTGGGAGCACTGCCTAGGCTGCTGGCAATTGTCCATTGTGGTATTTTTAAATTGCCGCTTGTTGTTTGAGCTGTGTGGCATACACTTATTCCACATCTCATTATTTTCTATTAAAATAACAAAACATGCATTCTTTTTTGTGTTCTGCACTTGCAGTCCTTCGTTAATTGACCAACTGAAACCTTAGATATTGTAAGCTGAGAAGAGAGTCTAATTGGTCTTTTGTGTCCAACCCAGTTCCATGTGTCAGAGCAAATGGCATTTTCTTTGCAGATTGTCCCCCTTTTCCCTGATTGGTTCACTTACTTTTCACTGACAATGTCTCTTCTTATCTGAAGGCAGAGCTGATATCTGAAAGTATATTAAAATACATATAAAAGAATTGACAAAGTCACTTTAACTCCATACAATGTATAATTAAAATTGTGATGGTTGATGAATGTATAATTTGCATTTTCAGACCCAATAAAATGATGTTTTTTTGGTTTGTGTTTTTAGATATGTCTTTACATATGTTTGTTATTCAGGATAAAAGTATATGGTGAAAAAATTTATGTACCGGTAAGTTAAACAAATTAAATATCTAGACTTTTATTTTACTAATTTATTCACAATTTGTTTACTGTCAATCAAAAATTAACTGCTACTTGATAATATTGACATCTTTAGGGAAATTGTTTGCCCTCATTATGGTTTACATGATAACTTTTTTACAGAATAATGTTGTTGTCCCTTTCCAAGGCAAGTTAGTCATTGAAAAATAAAAATAAAATTCTGTCATTAACCCAAACCATTTTTTAATATACACATGTCAGAAATATGTATATTTTTCAGTTTTGATAAATAAGTACTGTAAATAAAATAAGTTCCAAGGAATGACATGCAAATCAATTTTAAAAGTTAAAATTGTTTTATAATCAGAAGAATGTTTTTCATTCAGAAGTTAATGGAATTCAAAGATGTTCATGCAAGAAAATTTCACTGAAAATAAAAACAACACATAAAACACAGAAACTATATTTCAGTCAATTTCTTTTCATCATGTTTGGTTTAAAAATTTTGACATATTATGAAGCATTTTCATTAGCAAAAGTACATTTTTTAAAACATATGAAAATAAAACAAATTTTGATTTGTTCAGACTTTATAATGAACACCAAAGAAATTACCAATAAAAATAAATAGGTTGCAACAACTTGACATAAATTTGATTTCTGTGTTGTATGCATGTATTCATGAAATTGAGAAGTTTATTTAAGTTGCTTGTCAATAATTTGATATCAGTAACTTTTATTTTAGTAACCTGATTGTCCACAGAAATTATCCTGAAATTAATATCATCATTAATAGCTCAATTAATGTATTTTAATTGACGATGTTTTATATACTTTTACCTTAGTCTATATACCATCTTCCTATATTGATATACAAATATATACTGGGGTTATGTTTTTTAAAAAAATAAATTAAAGACATATGACAGTATTTTTTTTAATGGCTCTATAAGTACAGATACATTATTTTTTCAAATCAAAGGTGAAAAATAGCCTTAAGAAATCATACTTTAGCTTTTCAGGCATAGCTGTGTGTCCCTTAACCCTGAAGCATTGACAATTTTTATCGTTAAAAACATTTTTTTAATCTAAAATCAAAATTTTGAAAAGCATAAAAATTTGCAGGAAAACTTTAGCAAAAATTGAGGAAAATTTTAAACAAGTGTGGCCACTAAAAGTATGTCTTACCTGCCCGCATCATCACTTTGGTCAACTACCTAAGCTTTCATTTCTTGATATAAACACAAAAAGTGTATGTATACCCAATATCAGATGCGTAGCTATTATACTTTTCAAGCAATTCATTGTCCACAAAAGTCTTACAAAAAAGTTTTTAAAAGACACCGTCGCCACTGGAAAGTAATACCTGTCTCGCCTTCTGAAACTATTCGTCGCAGGCAAGACAAAAATTGTTTGGCCCTGGCCATGGTCACATGGCATGGTGACAGTTGCGTAAACCCTAACCTGAACTGTCTGTATATCAACTATCAGATGCCTAGCTATTATACTTTTCCAGCAATTTATCGACTTCAAAAGTCTTACAAAAAAGTTTACGACCCAGTCGCCGCTGGAAAGTAATACCTGTCTCGCCTTCTGCGACTATTCGTTACAGGCGAGACAAAAATTGTTTTGCCCTGTCACATGAAAAAATTTGAGTGTGTGTGTGTTGGTGTTTAATGCCCTTTATAGACACACCTGAAAAAATGGACTTAGAAGCTAATGATTTTTCTTTCATGGCCTAAAGGTTCTTTAAAAAAAAATCTTTTGACTCAGATCATACAGAAACCAATAATAAAATAGAAAAAAAACCAGACCTGGCAGCAAAATAAAACCAAACAAATTAAAATTGAAAAGTAATCAAATTGATGTAGATTTTGAAGTGTTAAAGTTCATTCATATAAAGTCAAAGAAGTGACCTATAATAACATGACTAAATTTTGGTTGATTGATACTCAGGATTCAATGCTTTTTCAGAAAAATAACAAGAAGGAGTAAAAGAGGTGCTGAATCATAAACATTCCAAGATTTGAGCCTAAGTGACATGCCTGAAGCTTACAAGCCAACTGCCAATATATGATTTGATTTGAGATCATGTTCAATCCGAAACTCTTTAAGTCTGCAAATCAAATATGTATACACAAAGCACAACAAGTGATTATCATGAATTTGTTTCATCAAAAAACTGATATTTGCTAAGAAAAAGAAAAATGAGCACCATTCAACGTCTAATATTACAGATTTTACTATTCTAAAAGTCATTTTGGACTTATTTTTAACATGGATAAAATACTTTTTGAACAAATGTTCGTAATTATCTCCCCCTTGCAAGAGAATATTTTAAAATCCTGAAATTTTTTGTTTAAAAATTTAAGTCATGATATTTTTTTCAAATGAAGAAACATGTACTATCTACATGTATATAAGAAAAAAATTAAGCCAAGATTTAAATAGAAAAATGCATAAATAATGTAAATTTAGAGAAACAAATGTCGATGCATGTACATTACCTTGTCAAATCCTCATGCAACTGGTGGACATCATTTGGATAAAATTTTACTTCAAAATTGAAATGCCATGCTTGATCTGAAATACAATTTTTCACAATAATTTAAATAATATTATGGACTGAAAAACCATCATCATTGTTGCAGCTTGGCTATCAAGAACTACTTTCAAGGGTATCTCAAGAACATAAATGTACAGTAAATTTGATTTTTTGGCAAAATTTAGATTAAACAATTCTTGCCTGACTTATTTTTTCAAAGACCATCAGAAACATATGATTCATTTCAACAGTCAAAATACAAAAATACAAGTATTTCTAAGAGTTGTTGACTCTTGTTGAATTATCAAGGTCTCAAGTGGTAACCCTGAAATTCCTGAATATCTTGAATATTGTGTCATGTTTATCATTCCAATCATCTTCAAGTTCCTTAACAATTGGATGTTTCATTTTTTGGGGTTCCTATTCAGCATGTTTTGGTTAAATTGTTTTATGCTCTTCATATTCATATCCTGTCTGGTATTTTTAACCTCTTGACTAGAGCATTACTTAAAGCACCTCTGATGTGTCTTGAATACATGAAATTCACATTAGGCATAGCAAAAATTATTGTCTAGAATTCAGATGAATTTCTTTTTTTCATTCTTTATACATGTTATAGTAATTTTACCTTTCATCTGTTTTGATATTTTCTTATCCAAATTCAACCATTGCTGAAAAAATGCAGAAAAAACAATTATACGCAGAGTGGGTCTTAATAAATGCTATCATTACAATAATCTTTAAAATATTCTGATTATTGATAAAAATCATGGATGTAGCAGAGATTTTGAAATGTTTGGTTGTTGTGGCGGTCCTCAGATTATATTTGCCAGACCTCCCATTCAATTGAATGTAAATTATTGAGATTTTTTGCCGGTCGGTCTTGCAGGTCGGGCGAATTTCAAAAACACTGATGTAGTCTGCTTAATATATCATTCATCATCGTCAGGATCATAAACAAGATAAAAAGTTTAAGGTACATTTATAAAATTCATAAAGAAAATGCAAACTTTCAATATCTTTCTTATATGTTTTTGATTACTGTTAAAAATATAAGCTAGTGTCATATCTATATTGCCCAAAACTCTATTGCCTCAGTTACCAGACAACATGTTATTTCCAATTCTGAACTCAATTAACTTTTTCTTATGAATAATCATCTTACATGAAGGTTTAAACTTGATTGCATGGGAAAATAAACCACAACATTTATACTTACAATTAAATTTGTCTTTGGGTCAATAAAACTCAAACCAAAATAATCTTTTTCCAGCAAATCCAAATAGTCACAAACTTTATCAAATAGAACAAGACCTACTGCTTTTTTCTGAAATATTATAACAAGACTTGTAAACATTGAATGACTCAAGTAACATCAGCTGAAAAACAAGAGGCTCCCAGGAGCCTGAATCGCTCACCTGGTCTTGATGTTGACCCTATACTTTTGTAGAGCTAAATGAGCTGAACATTTAAGCAAGCAACAGCTTTTCTCTACCTGCAATAGTTTTCATTCTATAGGCCAAAAACACCATTTTTCACCTTTAAGGGGCAATAACCCCTATAAGGAGTCATCTGACAACTTCGACCCTATGGAGACTTTTGTAGAGCTAAATGAGCTGAACATTTAAGCAAGCAACAGCTAATCTCTATCTGCAATAGTTTTCATTCTGTAGGCCAAAAACATGAAAAATCGCTATTTTTCAAGGGCCGTAACCCCTATAAGGGGTCATCTGACAACTTCGACCCTATGGAGAATTTTGTAGAGCTAAATGAGCTGAACATTTAAGTAAGCAACAGCTAATCTCTATGTGCAATAGTTTTCATTCTGTAGGACAAAAACATGAAAAAACGCTATTTTTCAGTGGCCGTTACCCCTATAAGGGATTTTCTGACAACTTCGACCCTATGGAGACTTTTGTAGACCTAAATGAGCTAAACATTTAAGCAAGCAACAGCTAATCTCTATCTGCAATAGTTTTCATTCTGTAGGCCAAAAACATGAAAAATGGCTATTTTTCACATTTAAGGGGCCGTAACCCCTATAAGGGGTCATCTGACAACTTCGACCCTATGGAGACTTTTGTAGAGTTAAATGAGCTGAACATTTAAGCAAGCAACAGCTAATCTCTATCTGCAATAGTTTTCATTCTGTAGGCCAAAAACATGAAAAAATGCTGTTTTTCACCTTCAAGGGGCCGTAACCCCTATAAGGGGTCATCTGACAACTTTGACCAAATGGAGACATTTGTAGATCTTTTGATGCTGAATCAGCAGCATGGCCTCAGATTTCCTCTATCTCTTATACTTTTTGATTTATAAGCCAAAAACAGTAGTCTGACCCCCCTGGTCTATTTTTAGTAACGGCGGCCATGTTTTTTAACGGATCAAAAATCAAAACACAAGTTTGGTGCAGGACACCCTAAGGATCATTCATACCAAGTTTCATTAAATTCTGTTTGGTAGTTTCAGAGGAGAAGATTTTTGAAAAATTGTTAACAGACGACGACGACGACAGACGACGACAGACAACGACGGACGCCAAGTGATGGTAATAGCTCACATGGACCTTTGGTCCAGGTGAGCTAAAAAGGGTTCACAGAAGCCCAAAATGATCGTCAGTATTTAAATAATTAGCTAAGTTAAAACATATTTATTTATCCTGGATTGGGAAACAAGCCTAATGGCTAATGCTTATGTGAATCCCTCTCCAGCTAGCAGTTTGCGAGTGTGGCCATTGAGCTTACTCTTATCAACCTCTACAAAGGGGTCATTAACGTGTATGGAGTATATGCTCTCCACAAAACCTGGGCGGTCAATACTTTGCCAACCCTGTACACCGGACAACCTTTTTTCGTCCCTTTCGAAGGACTAAGCATCGTTCCTTGAGACCATGCTCGCAAATGGTTTCAAGAGAGTTGGAAAATTGGTTCAAGAAGTTTTCACCCCTGACAAAGATTGAACCACTAACGTTGGTGTTGGTAGCCCGACGTGTTAACCACTATACCATTTATGTACTATAAATTACATGTACATGTATATATAAGTTCAAGGTTATTAGGGTTTTTCTTTATGAATGTTTTAGTATCTGTAATTATACCATAGATCTGTATATTAAATAGATTTGCAAATTGGTGAAATCTCACAATATCTCATGCCAATAAACGAGATTTCATACAGAATAAACAATTTTAAAAGTTCAACTTTATACTGTAATATCTCAAAAACCATTTAAGATTTTTACATGATTCTTTTTTACAGCCATCCTTGAATGTTTTAAGATTTTACTTGTGTTAAAATAACTTCTATAACATTTGGCACTTTAGAGGAGTTTCGAAATAGCCCGTACTACCCTAGTTTTTATGAAAATACAATATTTTACAAAATTTTCGTAAAGTTTTTACTTTAAATTGTCACAAAATCTTTATTTCTCAACCAAATTTTCACACAGATATTCCTTAATCTTTTCTCTGTTTAATGCAATTTATTCTGATTAATTCCATAGAAAGGCACTGAAGTAGTTCAAAAAATAAACCACTCTCATTTATCAACCAGTGATATTTTCACACATATACTGGGCAATTAACAAGTTGCAAATCTATTTAATATACAGGTCTATGATTATACTATTGAACATGAAGTAATTAACTATTAAATGAATTCTTTTAATGCATTTTTTACATGGAGTCCTATTGTTTTAAGAATGTATATAGCTCTAAAAATCTGATATAGTTTTACGAATGTATATCTATCAGTCAAAAACCAAGTTAGACTACTTCATAGCAAGTCTAGCTGTTAAGTTAATTACAAATTATCAGAGATCTTTTTTTCCCTTGTTCAACTTTTCAGCAAAATAATTTAGAGTTACCTCCCTTTTCAGAAATGAACTAAGATGAAATATTATTTTATGGGTAAGCAGTACTCTAACTAAAACATTAAGTTTTACAACTTCCTGATAACAGTTTATATAAGTTTCCCGTTTCAAGTACTTTTTATGCTCAATATCATTTTTCCTCGTAAGTTCGTTTTGGCAAATTATTCCGAAAATTTTATTTACACAGGTGTGAAAATAAACAAGAACACTTCCGCGATTGTAAATTAATTTAAATAAAACTTACATCTACATCTATATCGTATGTTGTACCGTCCAATAACAAAACTTTACATATTACACTTCTTCCAGCACCAACTGCAACCGCCAATCGCCGGGTTTTCTCTTGATTGTCGACATTTGCCATGGCGGTTGTTTACCTGGTTTTAATTGCGATCTTTCAAAAAATGTTGCAATTCTTGCTTTCGTGTCGGTCTGGCCTGAAATAAATGTATTTAAAAGATTATTGTAGCACTGTCCGATGATAGAACATGCAAATGTACTAGTTAAGGTGTTTTCTCAAGAAATTATTAATACTAAATACCGGTTGAAGTCTCACCTGTAATTCGCTGTAATCTACAGGTAGCTTAATTTGTGGTCAGGAAAACATTTAGATAGGTAAAATTATATGTTTAGCATTGAATGTTTATTTTCTAGATTTGTTTAAAAGGTGAATTCCTTACCTCGCAAAAAAATATTCTAGGTCATCAATTCGAAAAGGTAAACATCTCTCAGGTGTTATCAAATGCTTTAAACGAAAGCAGCGACACCTAGAAAATTATGATGTCATTCACCAGTAATCTTAAATTACCGATTCGTCATTTTATGTGTCACAAAACGAATTGACCATGTTATTATATGTTACCTGTGAGCAAGATAATTAAGTTAATTACCGCTATGCAAATGTTAGCTCGAAGTATACTATATTGCATCAGGAACATTAAACAGGAACATTATAAAACCTGCATTAAATAAACACGTGTTTTAAAATGTTCCTGATTGCATAAACAATTAACTCATGCATAAACAGTTAGTCCCTCGTTATTTCCTGAAATTGAACTGTGCAGTCCGAGGGCGTGTTAAAAATAGCTTTTCATAAACAAGAGGCTTCAAGGAGCCAGAATCGCTCCCCTAGCATTTAAGCCATAATCTATATCATCTGACAACTTTGACTCAATAGACTTTTGTAGAACTAAATGTCAGATCTGATGGGTTAAGTAGGCAACCTATTTTTTCCGTCTGTAATAGTTTTATTTTAATTTTGAACTTTAAAGGGCCATAACCCCTGTAAGGGGTGACTTCTGACAACTTCGACCCAAATGGAAATGTTTGTAGATTAATAAGCTGAAGGTTTAAGCAAGCAATAGCTTTTCTCTTTCTGCAATAGTTTTCAATCTATTGAGCACAAACACGAAAAAAACACTATTTTTGACTTTTAAAGGGCCATAAACCCTATAAGGGGTCATATAACAGCTTAGAGACTTTTGTAGAGCTTAATGAGTTTAAGTTTAAGCAACAACAGCTTTTCTCTATTTGCAATAGTTTTCACTATCTGCAATAGTTTTCATTCTAAAGGGCCAAAAGCATGAAAAAAAAAGAGGTCATATGATAGCTTCTCCCAAATAGAAACTGTTGTAAAGCATAATGAGCTGAAGGTTAAAGAAAGCAACAGCTTTTCTCTATCTGCAATAATTTTTAACCTTAAAAGGGCCAAAACCCAGATAAGAGGTCATCTGACAACTTCCGACTCAACATAGACTTTTGTAGATCTTTTGATTTCGAAGAAGGATGGTTGCATCAGATTTTCTCTTTCTCTTATACTTTTTGAGTTACAAGCCAAAAACAGTAGTCTTGCACCTAGTCTATTTTAGTAACGGCGGCCATGTTTTTTGACGAATCAAAAATATAAACACATTTTTTGTGCAAGACACCCTAACGATCAAACATTACCAAGTTTCATTAAATTCTGCTTAGTAGTTTCAGAGGAAAATATTTTTGAAAAAATGTTAACGGACGACGGACGACGACGGACGCCAAGTGATGGCATAAGCTCACATGGTCCAAGTGACTTTAAAATGTTACTCAGCCAAGGTTCGATTCAGAAAAGCTTTCTATAGTTTTCAGGTGCAAAAGTTAAGTTCAAAGTTGGATGCTGCGTGTTATGCTTTGAAATGAAAACGTGAAGCTCGTGCAAATAATGCGCGCTGTTTTTCTCTAAACACCCTTCTTTTCTCAACACCATCAAACCGTTTTATCAATATTTTTCTAAAACCTTAACATACCTAAAACCAAATATTCATCCGCTCCAAACCATTTATTTTGATATGAACCAAGCCTCGCGGGCAAATTCAATAATTTTGGGTAATTTCAGAGGAAATCTGCCGAAATAAATCTCTAACAAACGTGCAAAAAAAAAGCACACAGCGAACGAAAGTTATAAGACAAATGTGCATATATCAAAAAGGCATTATATTAAACGACAACGACTGCCGAGGCTGTAACCCCTCAACAAAAACGAAATCCTGTACCCCATCCCCCTCTTCCTCCGCCTTTCGCCTTATATTTCCAATTCACTGCCGTTTAGCTGTTTCACGATTGATTTTCCAAATGAAATAACTTTTCAATCAAATATTTCTCTTTAACATAGATACAATTCTTTTCACCAACGAATATGCTTGAAATTTTAGTCAATTGTGAATTATCTCCCCCTTGTTGAGAATTTAAGAATTGCGTTGTTTTAAGAAAATAAAGTTTCTTCATAATTTTTTGTTCAATAAAAAAAGTAAAATATTCGTGCAAATCGCTAATCGTAAATTGAAGTAATAAGATCATCATGAGGTAATTAATTGCAATGTAAATTTTGAACGATGGAAAGCGCTTGGGTCCACTTTAGCTATGAAAACAAAGGTCCTGTCAAACTCATCTCTTTATAATCGTTTCGTGTCATCTTGACATCTGAGAATCCAGTATATAATTACCATTTCGGAAAAGCATATCATTTTCACTTGAATACGCAAAAGAATAACACAAACTCTAGCTACATTACAGAAGTATGGAATCGTCATTGTATGCCAAGCTTCAAGATGCAGAGAACAGAACCCAGAAAGCATGTACACAGATGTTGCTTCTGAGCGACAAACTGGAATACTTGAAGAACAAGTATGAAAAGGCCGTCATAGACAACATTCGAAGTTTCAGATATCCACTTCGCATGAGAATCGTTGTGCTTGAAGGAGTCATCAACATGTACTACCAATATACAGCAGAAAAGCACAAAGAAGCCGAGATGCTCAGATTCAAACTATTTGGACAAGAGCCAAAATTCAGACCATTTGAAGAAGAATAAAGAAAGAATTAATCAAGCACGGCACATCTAAATGCCGAAGACACAGTTCTTCATATGACTGTGAAAAGGGCTCTTTTCAGAGCCGTTTATATCTTTCAAAAAGAATCTTACTATATTGTATGAAATAATGACTTTTTTGCCAAATCCTCTTCACTTTCTCATCTTTTACATCAATTAAAATTCGCCATCGTCAACCATTTTGAATGAATTTATTAGAAACAAACCACAAAAAAAAAAAAACATACATAAAAACAAATGTGGCCGAACCACGCAGATTTCACAATATATTTTCTAAACTTCAAGTACAGTGGAACCTGAACATTAACAAATATTTGTTTTTAAATTATAAATAAATAAATAAAAAAACAAATACAACAACGATGAAACTAGCTTTTCATAAAAAAAAATGACTCACCCAAGGTTCAGAAGCTTTCAATAGTTTTCAGGTGCAAAAGTTAAGTTCAAAGTTGGATGCTGCGTTGCTATACTTTGAAATGAAAACGTGAAGCTCGTGCAAATAATGCGCGCTGTTTTTCTCTAAACACCCTTCTTTTCTCAACACCATCAAACCGTTTTATCAATATTTTTCTAAAACCTTAACATACCTAAAACCAAATATTCATCCGCTCCAAACCATTTATCATATGAACCAAGCCTCGCGGGCAAATTCAATAATTTTGGGTAATTTCAGAGGAAATCTGCCGAAATAAATCTCTAACAAACGTGCAAAAAAAAGCAGACAGCGAACGAAAGTTATAAGACAAATGTGCATATCAAAAAGGCATTATATTAAACGACAACGACTGCCGAGGCTGTAACCCCTCAACAAAAACGAAATCCTGTACCCCCTCCCCCTTTTCCTCCGCCTTTCGCCTTATATTTCCAATTCACTGCCGTATAGCTGTGTCACGATTGATTTTCCAAATGAAATAACTTTTCAATCAAATATTTCTCTTTAACATAGATACATTTCTTTTCACCAACGAATATGCTTGAAATTTTAGTCAATTGTGAATTATCTCCCCCTTGTTGAGAATTTAAGAATTGCGTTGTTTTAAGAAAATAAAGTTTCTTCATAATTTTTTGTTCAATAAAAAAAGCAAAATATTCGTCCAAATCGCCAATCGTTAATTGAAGTAATAAGATCATCATGAGATAATTAATTGCAATGTAAATTTCGAACGATGGAAAGCGCTTGGGTCCACTTTAGCTATGAAAACAAAGGTCCTGTCAAACTCATCTCTTTATAATCGTTTCGTGTCATCTTGACATCTGAGAATCCAGTATATAAACTACTTAACCATTTCGGAAAAACATATCATTTTCACTTGAATACGCAAAAGAATAACACAAACTCTAGCTACATTACAGAAGTATGGAATCGTCATTGTATGCCAAGCTTCAAGATGCAGAGAACAGAACCCAGAAAGCATGTACACAGATGTTGCTTCTGAGCGACAAACTGGAATACTTGAAGAACAAGTATGAAAAGGCCGTCATAGACAACATTCGAAGTTTCAGATATCCACTTCGCATGAGAATCGTTGTGCTTGAAGGAGTCATCAACATGTACTACCAATATACAGCAGAAAAGCACAAAGAAGCCGAGATGCTCAGATTCAAACTATTTGGACAAGAGCCAGAATTCAGACCATTTGAAGAAGAATAAAGAAAGAAGTAATCAAGCACGGCACATCCAAATGCCGAAGACACAGTCCTTCATATGACTGTGAAAAGGGCTCTTTTCAGAGCCGTTTATATCTTTCAAAAAGAATCTTACTATATTGTATGAAATAATGACTTTTTTGCCAAATCCTATTCACTTTCTCATCTTTTACATCAATTAAAATTCGCCACCGTCAACTATTTTGAATGAGTTTATTAGCGAGCACAGCTCGCAAGCGTGCACGAAGTGCCCGCTCGTGCGGAGAGCTCTACGGTATTTGTTCCCGCGAAAAATTTGCCTAATGCTGATATTGATTTTTCATGGTCCGGAAAGGCTCTCAAATTTTTACCGGAACGGAGTGAATTGAAAATAATTACCCATTTTGCTAGTCGCATTCCAAAAAATATCTATTTAATAATGTAAAAAGAGAAAAATATTCTGATGACGACGAGTTGCTACATTTTTTGTAGTAGCCAAATTTTAATCGATTTTTTTCTTACTTTTCTATTTAACGTTCAATCGCCCCTAAGATCTCGTCCCCAATTGAACGTTCTAGAAAATTAACCAAAACAAAAATAACTACGATGGTTTCAGATCTTATCTGCATCGATTCGAAATCAATTTTTTTTATTGAACAGAATTATGCTGTGCTCGCATTTAGGCACTGCCTATTTCATATTAGAAACAAACCACCAAAAAAAGACACATAAAAACAATTGTGGCCGAACCACGCAGATTTCACAATATATTTTCTAAACTTCGAGTACAGTGGAACCTGAACATTAACAAATATATGTTTTTAAATTATAAATAAGTAAATAAAAAACAAATACAACAACTATAAAACTAGCTTTTCATAAAAAAAAGTGACTCACCGAAGGTTTGCATCAGAGAAGCTTTCAATAGTTTTCAGGTGCAATAGTTATTTTTAAGTTCAAAGTTGGATGCTGCGTTGCTATACTTTGAAATGAAAACGTGAAGCTCGTGCAAATAATGCGCGCTGTTTTTCTCTAAACACCCTTCTTTTTTCAACATCATCAAACCGTTTTATCAATATTTTTCTAAAATCTTAACATACCTAATACCAAATGTTCATCCGCTCCAAACCATTTATTTTGATATGAACCAAGACTCGCGGGCAAATTTAATACTTTTAAAATTAAATAATTTTGGGTAATTTCAGAGGAAATCTGCCGAAATAAATCTCTAACAAACGTGCAAAAAAAAAACCACAGCGAACAAAAGTTATAAGACAAATGTGCATATCAAAAAGGCACTATATTAAACAACAACGACTGCCGAGGCTGTAACCCCTCAACAAAAACGATATCCTGATTTCACTATTTTCTACACTTCTAGTACAGTGGAACCTGAACATTAACAAATATTTGTTTTTAAATTATATATAAATAAATAAATAAAAAACAAATACAACATCGATAAAACTAGCTTTTCATATAAAAAAAAGTGACTCACCTAAGGTTCGCATCAGAGAGGCTTTCAATAGTTTTCAGGTGCAAAATGGATGCTGCGTTGCTATACTTTGAAATGAAAACGTGAAGCTCGTGCAAATAATGCGCCCTTTTTTTTCTCTAAACACCCTTCTTTTCTCAACACCATCAAACCGTTTTATCAATATTTTTCTAAAACCTTAACATACCTAAAACCAAATATTCAGCCGCTCCAAACCATTTATTTTAATATGAACCAAGCCTCGCGGGCAAATTCAATAATTTTGGGTAATTTCAGAGGAAATCTGCCAAACGTGCAAAAAAAAAACACAGCGAACGAAAGTAATAAGACAAATGTGAATATCAAAAAGGCACTATTTAAACAACAACGACTGCCGAGGCTGTAACCCCTCAACAAATACGGTATCCTGTACCCCCCCCCCCCTTTCCACCGCCTTTCGCCTTTAGTTATATTTCCAATTTACTGCTGTTTAGCTTTTCCACGATTGATTTTCCAAATGAAATAACTTTTCAATCAAATATTTCTCTTTAACATAGATACATTTCTTTCAACCAACGAATGTGCTTGAAATTTTAGTCAATTGTGAATTATCTCCCCCTTGTTGAAAATTTAAGAATTGCGTTGTTTAAAAAAAATAAAGTATCTTCATAATTTTTTGTTAAATTTAAAAAAGCAAAATATTCGTGCAAATTGCTAATCGTTAATTGAAGTAATAAGATCATCATGAGATAATTAATTGCAATGTAAATTTCGAACGATGGAAAGCGCTTGGGTCCACTTTAGCTATGAAAACAAAGGTCCTGTCAATTTCATCTCTTTATAATCGTTTCGTGTCATCTTGACATCTGAGAATCCAGTATATAAACTACTTAACCATTTCGGAAAAACATATCATTTTCACTTGAATACGCAAAAGAATAACACAAACTCTAGCTATATTACAGAAGTATGGAATCGTCATTGTATGCCAAGCTTCAAGATGCAGAGAACAGAACACAGAAAGCATGTACACAGATGTTGTTTCTGAGCGACAAACTGGAATACTTGAAGAACAAGTATGAAAAGGCCGTCATAGACAACATTCGAAGTTTCAGATATCCACTTCGCATGAGAATCGTCGTGCTTGAAGGAGTCATCAACATGTACTACCAATATACAGCAGAAAAGCACAAAGAAGCCGAGATGCTCAGATTCAAACTATTTGGACAAGAGCCAGAATTCAGACCATTTGAAGAAGAATAAAGAAAGAAGTAATCAAGCACGGCACATCCAAATGCCGAAGACACAGTCCTTCATATGACTGTGAAAAGGGGTCTTTTCAGAGCCGTTTATATCTTTCAAAAAGAATCTTACTATATTGTATGAAATAATGACTTTTTTGCCAAATCCTATTCACTTTCTCATCTTTTACATCAATTAAAATTCGCCACCGTCAACTATTTTGAATGAGTTTATTAGCGAGCACAGCTCGCAAGCGTGCACGAAGTGCCCGCTCGTGCGGAGAGCTCTACGGTATTTGTTCCCGCGAAAAATTTGCCTAATGCTGATATTGATTTTTCATGGTCCGGAAAGGCTCTCAAATTTTTACCGGAACGGAGTGAATTGAAAATAATTACCCATTTTGCTAGTCGCATTCCAAAAAATATCTATTTAATAATGTAAAAAGAGAAAAATATTCTGATGACGACGAGTTGCTACATTTTTTGTAGTAGCCAAATTTTAATCGATTTTTTTCTTACTTTTCTATTTAACGTTCAATCGCCCCTAAGATCTCGTCCCCAATTGAACGTTCTAGAAAATTAACCAAAACAAAAATAACTACGATGGTTTCAGATCTTATCTGCATCGATTCGAAATCAATTTTTTTTATTGAACAGAATTATGCTGTGCTCGCATTTAGGCACTGCCTATTTCATATTAGAAACAAACCACCAAAAAAGACACATAAAAACAATTGTGGCCGAACCACGCAGATTTCACAATATATTTTCTAAACTTCGAGTACAGTGGAACCTGAACATTAACAAATATATGTTTTTAAATTATAAATAAGTAAATAAAAAACAAATACAACAACTATAAAACTAGCTTTTCATAAAAAAAAGTGACTCACCGAAGGTTTGCATCAGAGAAGCTTTCAATAGTTTTCAGGTGCAATAGTTATTTTTAAGTTCAAAGTTGGATGCTGCGTTGCTATACTTTGAAATGAAAACGTGAAGCTCGTGCAAATAATGCGCGCTGTTTTTCTTTAAACACCCTTCTTTTCTCAACATCATCAAACCGTTTTATCAATATTTTTCTAAAATCTTAACATACCTAATACCAAATGTTCATCCGCTCCAAACCATTTATTTTGATATGAACCAAGACTCGCGGGCAAATTTAATACTTTTAAAATTAAATAATTTTGGGTAATTTCAGAGGAAATCTGCCGAAATAAATCTCTAACAAACGTGCAAAAAAAAAACCACAGCGAACAAAAGTTATAAGACAAATGTGCATATCAAAAAGGCACTATATTAAACAACAACGACTGCCGAGGCTGTAACCCCTCAACAAAAACGATATCCTGATTTCACTATTTTCTACACTTCTAGTACAGTGGAACCTGAACATTAACAAATATTTGTTTTTAAATTATATATAAATAAATAAATAAAAAACAAATACAACATCGATAAAACTAGCTTTTCATATAAAAAAAAGTGACTCACCTAAGGTTCGCATCAGAGAGGCTTTCAATAGTTTTCAGGTGCAAAATGGATGCTGCGTTGCTATACTTTGAAATGAAAACGTGAAGCTCGTGCAAATAATGCGCCCTTTTTTTCTCTAAACACCCTTCTTTTCTCAACACCATCAAACCGTTTTATCAATATTTTTCTAAAACCTTAACATACCTAAAACCAAATATTCAGCCGCTCCAAACCATTTATTTTAATATGAACCAAGCCTCGCGGGCAAATTCAATAATTTTGGGTAATTTCAGAGGAAATCTGCCAAACGTGCAAAAAAAAACACAGCGAACGAAAGTAATAAGACAAATGTGAATATCAAAAAGGCACTATATTAAACAACAACGACTGCCGAGGCTGTAACCCCTCAACAAATACGGTATCCTGTACCCCCCCCCCTTTCCACCGCCTTTCGCCTTTAGTTATATTTCCAATTTACTGCTGTTTAGCTTTTCCACGATTGATTTTCCAAATGAAATAACTTTTCAATCAAATATTTCTCTTTAACATAGATACATTTCTTTCAACCAACGAATGTGCTTGAAATTTTAGTCAATTGTGAATTATCTCCCCCTTGTTGAAAATTTAAGAATTGCGTTGTTTAAAAAAAAATAAAGTATCTTCATAATTTTTTGTTAAATTTAAAAAAGCAAAATATTCGTGCAAATCGCTAATCGTTAATTGAAGTAATAAGATCATCATGAGATAATTAATTGCAATGTAAATTTCGAACGATGGAAAGCGCTTGGGTCCACTTTAGCTATGAAAACAAAGGTCCTGTCAATTTCATCTCTTTATAATCGTTTCGTGTCATCTTGACATCTGAGAATCCAGTATATAAACTACTTAACCATTTCGGAAAAACATATCATTTTCACTTGAATACGCAAAAGAATAACACAAACTCTAGCTATATTACAGAAGTATGGAATCGTCATTGTATGCCAAGCTTCAAGATGCAGAGAACAGAACACAGAAAGCATGTACACAGATGTTGTTTCTGAGCGACAAACTGGAATACTTGAAGAACAAGTATGAAAAGGCCGTCATAGACAACATTCGAAGTTTCAGATATCCACTTCGCATGAGAATCGTCGTGCTTGAAGGAGTCATCAACATGTACTACCAATATACAGCAGAAAAGCACAAAGAAGCCGAGATGCTCAGATTCAAACTATTTGGACAAGAGCCAGAATTCAGACCATTTGAAGAAGAATAAAGAAAGAAGTAATCAAGCACGGCACATCCAAATGCCGAAGACACAGTCCTTCATATGACTGTGAAAAGGGCTCTTTTCAGAGCCGTTTATATCTTTCAAAAAGAATCTTACTATATTGTATGAAATAATGACTTTTTTGCCAAATCCTATTCACTTTCTCATCTTTTACATCAATTAAAATTCGCCACCGTCAACTATTTTGAATGAGTTTATTAGCGAGCACAGCTCGCAAGCGTGCACGAAGTGCCCGCTCGTGCGGAGAGCTCTACGGTATTTGTTCCCGCGAAAAATTTGCCTAATGCTGATATTGATTTTTCATGGTCCGGAAAGGCTCTCAAATTTTTACCGGAACGGAGTGAATTGAAAATAATTACCCATTTTGCTAGTCGCATTCCAAAAAATATCTATTTAATAATGTAAAAAGAGAAAAATATTCTGATGACGACGAGTTGCTACATTTTTTGTAGTAGCCAAATTTTAATCGATTTTTTTCTTACTTTTCTATTTAACGTTCAATCGCCCCTAAGATCTCGTCCCCAATTGAACGTTCTAGAAAATTAACCAAAACAAAAATAACTACGATGGTTTCAGATCTTATCTGCATCGATTCGAAATCAATTTTTTTTATTGAACAGAATTATGCTGTGCTCGCATTTAGGCACTGCCTATTTCATATTAGAAACAAACCACCAAAAAAAGACACGTAAAAACAATTGTGGCCGAACCACGCAGATTTCACAATATATTTTCTAAACTTCGAGTACAGTGGAACCTGAACATTAACAAATATATGTTTTTAAATTATAAATAAGTAAATAAAAAACAAATACAACAACTATAAAACTAGCTTTTCATAAAAAAAAGTGACTCACCGAAGGTTTGCATCAGAGAAGCTTTCAATAGTTTTCAGGTGCAATAGTTATTTTTAAGTTCAAAGTTGGATGCTGCGTTGCTATACTTTGAAATGAAAACGTGAAGCTCGTGCAAATAATGCGCGCTGTTTTTCTCTAAACACCCTTCTTTTCTCAACATCATCAAACCGTTTTATCAATATTTTTCTAAAATCTTAACATACCTAATACCAAATGTTCATCCGCTCCAAACCATTTATTTTGATATGAACCAAGACTCGCGGGCAAATTTAATACTTTTAAAATTAAATAATTTTGGGTAATTTCAGAGGAAATCTGCCGAAATAAATCTCTAACAAACGTGCAAAAAAAAACCACAGCGAACAAAAGTTATAAGACAAATGTGCATATCAAAAAGGCACTATATTAAACAACAACGACTGCCGAGGCTGTAACCCCTCAACAAAAACGATATCCTGATTTCACTATTTTCTACACTTCTAGTACAGTGGAACCTGAACATTAACAAATATTTGTTTTTAAATTATATATAAATAAATAAATAAAAAACAAATACAACATCGATAAAACTAGCTTTTCATATAAAAAAAAGTGACTCACCTAAGGTTCGCATCAGAGAGGCTTTCAATAGTTTTCAGGTGCAAAATGGATGCTGCGTTGCTATACTTTGAAATGAAAACGTGAAGCTCGTGCAAATAATGCGCCCTTTTTTTTCTCTAAACACCCTTCTTTTCTCAACACCATCAAACCGTTTTATCAATATTTTTCTAAAACCTTAACATACCTAAAACCAAATATTCAGCCGCTCCAAACCATTTATTTTAATATGAACCAAGCCTCGCGGGCAAATTCAATAATTTTGGGTAATTTCAGAGGAAATCTGCCAAACGTGCAAAAAAAAACACAGCGAACGAAAGTAATAAGACAAATGTGAATATCAAAAAGGCACTATATTAAACAACAACGACTGCCGAGGCTGTAACCCCTCAACAAATACGGTATCCTGTACCCCCCCCCTTTCCACCGCCTTTCGCCTTTAGTTATATTTCCAATTTACTGCTGTTTAGCTTTTCCACGATTGATTTTCCAAATGAAATAACTTTTCAATCAAATATTTCTCTTTAACATAGATACATTTCTTTCAACCAACGAATGTGCTTGAAATTTTAGTCAATTGTGAATTATCTCCCCCTTGTTGAAAATTTAAGAATTGCGTTGTTTAAAAAAAAATAAAGTATCTTCATAATTTTTTGTTAAATTTAAAAAAGCAAAATATTCGTGCAAATCGCTAATCGTTAATTGAAGTAATAAGATCATCATGAGATAATTAATTGCAATGTAAATTTCGAACGATGGAAAGCGCTTGGGTCCACTTTAGCTATGAAAACAAAGGTCCTGTCAATTTCATCTCTTTATAATCGTTTCGTGTCATCTTGACATCTGAGAATCCAGTATATAAACTACTTAACCATTTCGGAAAAACATATCATTTTCACTTGAATACGCAAAAGAATAACACAAACTCTAGCTATATTACAGAAGTATGGAATCGTCATTGTATGCCAAGCTTCAAGATGCAGAGAACAGAACACAGAAAGCATGTACACAGATGTTGTTTCTGAGCGACAAACTGGAATACTTGAAGAACAAGTATGAAAAGGCCGTCATAGACAACATTCGAAGTTTCAGATATCCACTTCGCATGAGAATCGTCGTGCTTGAAGGAGTCATCAACATGTACTACCAATATACAGCAGAAAAGCACAAAGAAGCCGAGATGCTCAGATTCAAACTATTTGGACAAGAGCCAGAATTCAGACCATTTGAAGAAGAATAAAGAAAGAAGTAATCAAGCACGGCACATCCAAATGCCGAAGACACAGTCCTTCATATGACTGTGAAAAGGGCTCTTTTCAGAGCCGTTTATATCTTTCAAAAAGAATCTTACTATATTGTATGAAATAATGACTTTTTTGCCAAATCCTATTCACTTTCTCATCTTTTACATCAATTAAAATTCGCCACCGTCAACTATTTTGAATGAGTTTATTAGCGAGCACAGCTCGCAAGCGTGCACGAAGTGCCCGCTCGTGCGGAGAGCTCTACGGTATTTGTTCCCGCGAAAAATTTGCCTAATGCTGATATTGATTTTTCATGGTCCGGAAAGGCTCTCAAATTTTTACCGGAACGGAGTGAATTGAAAATAATTACCCATTTTGCTAGTCGCATTCCAAAAAATATCTATTTAATAATGTAAAAAGAGAAAAATATTCTGATGACGACGAGTTGCTACATTTTTTGTAGTAGCCAAATTTTAATCGATTTTTTTCTTACTTTTCTATTTAACGTTCAATCGCCCCTAAGATCTCGTCCCCAATTGAACGTTCTAGAAAATTAACCAAAACAAAAATAACTACGATGGTTTCAGATCTTATCTGCATCGATTCGAAATCAATTTTTTTTATTGAACAGAATTATGCTGTGCTCGCATTTAGGCACTGCCTATTTCATATTAGAAACAAACCACCAAAAAAAGACACGTAAAAACAATTGTGGCCGAACCACGCAGATTTCACAATATATTTTCTAAACTTCGAGTACAGTGGAACCTGAACATTAACAAATATATGTTTTTAAATTATAAATAAGTAAATAAAAAACAAATACAACAACTATAAAACTAGCTTTTCATAAAAAAAAGTGACTCACCGAAGGTTTGCATCAGAGAAGCTTTCAATAGTTTTCAGGTGCAATAGTTATTTTTAAGTTCAAAGTTGGATGCTGCGTTGCTATACTTTGAAATGAAAACGTGAAGCTCGTGCAAATAATGCGCGCTGTTTTTCTCTAAACACCCTTCTTTTCTCAACATCATCAAACCGTTTTATCAATATTTTTCTAAAATCTTAACATACCTAATACCAAATGTTCATCCGCTCCAAACCATTTATTTTGATATGAACCAAGACTCGCGGGCAAATTTAATACTTTTAAAATTAAATAATTTTGGGTAATTTCAGAGGAAATCTGCCGAAATAAATCTCTAACAAACGTGCAAAAAAAAACCACAGCGAACAAAAGTTATAAGACAAATGTGCATATCAAAAAGGCACTATATTAAACAACAACGACTGCCGAGGCTGTAACCCCTCAACAAAAACGATATCCTGATTTCACTATTTTCTACACTTCTAGTACAGTGGAACCTGAACATTAACAAATATTTGTTTTTAAATTATATATAAATAAATAAATAAAAAACAAATACAACATCGATAAAACTAGCTTTTCATATAAAAAAAAGTGACTCACCTAAGGTTCGCATCAGAGAGGCTTTCAATAGTTTTCAGGTGCAAAATGGATGCTGCGTTGCTATACTTTGAAATGAAAACGTGAAGCTCGTGCAAATAATGCGCCCTTTTTTTTCTCTAAACACCCTTCTTTTCTCAACACCATCAAACCGTTTTATCAATATTTTTCTAAAACCTTAACATACCTAAAACCAAATATTCAGCCGCTCCAAACCATTTATTTTAATATGAACCAAGCCTCGCGGGCAAATTCAATAATTTTGGGTAATTTCAGAGGAAATCTGCCAAACGTGCAAAAAAAAACACAGCGAACGAAAGTAATAAGACAAATGTGAATATCAAAAAGGCACTATATTAAACAACAACGACTGCCGAGGCTGTAACCCCTCAACAAATACGGTATCCTGTACCCCCCCCCTTTCCACCGCCTTTCGCCTTTAGTTATATTTCCAATTTACTGCTGTTTAGCTTTTCCACGATTGATTTTCCAAATGAAATAACTTTTCAATCAAATATTTCTCTTTAACATAGATACATTTCTTTCAACCAACGAATGTGCTTGAAATTTTAGTCAATTGTGAATTATCTCCCCCTTGTTGAAAATTTAAGAATTGCGTTGTTTAAAAAAAAATAAAGTATCTTCATAATTTTTTGTTAAATTTAAAAAAGCAAAATATTCGTGCAAATCGCTAATCGTTAATTGAAGTAATAAGATCATCATGAGATAATTAATTGCAATGTAAATTTCGAACGATGGAAAGCGCTTGGGTCCACTTTAGCTATGAAAACAAAGGTCCTGTCAATTTCATCTCTTTATAATCGTTTCGTGTCATCTTGACATCTGAGAATCCAGTATATAAACTACTTAACCATTTCGGAAAAACATATCATTTTCACTTGAATACGCAAAAGAATAACACAAACTCTAGCTATATTACAGAAGTATGGAATCGTCATTGTATGCCAAGCTTCAAGATGCAGAGAACAGAACACAGAAAGCATGTACACAGATGTTGTTTCTGAGCGACAAACTGGAATACTTGAAGAACAAGTATGAAAAGGCCGTCATAGACAACATTCGAAGTTTCAGATATCCACTTCGCATGAGAATCGTCGTGCTTGAAGGAGTCATCAACATGTACTACCAATATACAGCAGAAAAGCACAAAGAAGCCGAGATGCTCAGATTCAAACTATTTGGACAAGAGCCAGAATTCAGACCATTTGAAGAAGAATAAAGAAAGAAGTAATCAAGCACGGCACATCCAAATGCCGAAGACACAGTCCTTCATATGACTGTGAAAAGGGCTCTTTTCAGAGCCGTTTATATCTTTCAAAAAGAATCTTACTATATTGTATGAAATAATGACTTTTTTGCCAAATCCTATTCACTTTCTCATCTTTTACATCAATTAAAATTCGCCACCGTCAACTATTTTGAATGAGTTTATTAGCGAGCACAGCTCGCAAGCGTGCACGAAGTGCCCGCTCGTGCGGAGAGCTCTACGGTATTTGTTCCCGCGAAAAATTTGCCTAATGCTGATATTGATTTTTCATGGTCCGGAAAGGCTCTCAAATTTTTACCGGAACGGAGTGAATTGAAAATAATTACCCATTTTGCTAGTCGCATTCCAAAAAATATCTATTTAATAATGTAAAAAGAGAAAAATATTCTGATGACGACGAGTTGCTACATTTTTTGTAGTAGCCAAATTTTAATCGATTTTTTTCTTACTTTTCTATTTAACGTTCAATCGCCCCTAAGATCTCGTCCCCAATTGAACGTTCTAGAAAATTAACCAAAACAAAAATAACTACGATGGTTTCAGATCTTATCTGCATCGATTCGAAATCAATTTTTTTTATTGAACAGAATTATGCTGTGCTCGCATTTAGGCACTGCCTATTTCATATTAGAAACAAACCACCAAAAAAAGACACGTAAAAACAATTGTGGCCGAACCACGCAGATTTCACAATATATTTTCTAAACTTCGAGTACAGTGGAACCTGAACATTAACAAATATATGTTTTTAAATTATAAATAAGTAAATAAAAAACAAATACAACAACTATAAAACTAGCTTTTCATAAAAAAAAGTGACTCACCGAAGGTTTGCATCAGAGAAGCTTTCAATAGTTTTCAGGTGCAATAGTTATTTTTAAGTTCAAAGTTGGATGCTGCGTTGCTATACTTTGAAATGAAAACGTGAAGCTCGTGCAAATAATGCGCGCTGTTTTTCTCTAAACACCCTTCTTTTCTCAACATCATCAAACCGTTTTATCAATATTTTTCTAAAATCTTAACATACCTAATACCAAATGTTCATCCGCTCCAAACCATTTATTTTGATATGAACCAAGACTCGCGGGCAAATTTAATACTTTTAAAATTAAATAATTTTGGGTAATTTCAGAGGAAATCTGCCGAAATAAATCTCTAACAAACGTGCAAAAAAAAACCACAGCGAACAAAAGTTATAAGACAAATGTGCATATCAAAAAGGCACTATATTAAACAACAACGACTGCCGAGGCTGTAACCCCTCAACAAAAACGATATCCTGATTTCACTATTTTCTACACTTCTAGTACAGTGGAACCTGAACATTAACAAATATTTGTTTTTAAATTATATATAAATAAATAAATAAAAAACAAATACAACATCGATAAAACTAGCTTTTCATATAAAAAAAAGTGACTCACCTAAGGTTCGCATCAGAGAGGCTTTCAATAGTTTTCAGGTGCAAAATGGATGCTGCGTTGCTATACTTTGAAATGAAAACGTGAAGCTCGTGCAAATAATGCGCCCTTTTTTTTCTCTAAACACCCTTCTTTTCTCAACACCATCAAACCGTTTTATCAATATTTTTCTAAAACCTTAACATACCTAAAACCAAATATTCAGCCGCTCCAAACCATTTATTTTAATATGAACCAAGCCTCGCGGGCAAATTCAATAATTTTGGGTAATTTCAGAGGAAATCTGCCAAACGTGCAAAAAAAAACACAGCGAACGAAAGTAATAAGACAAATGTGAATATCAAAAAGGCACTATATTAAACAACAACGACTGCCGAGGCTGTAACCCCTCAACAAATACGGTATCCTGTACCCCCCCCCCTTTCCACCGCCTTTCGCCTTTAGTTATATTTCCAATTTACTGCTGTTTAGCTTTTCCACGATTGATTTTCCAAATGAAATAACTTTTCAATCAAATATTTCTCTTTAACATAGATACATTTCTTTCAACCAACGAATGTGCTTGAAATTTTAGTCAATTGTGAATTATCTCCCCCTTGTTGAAAATTTAAGAATTGCGTTGTTTAAAAAAAAATAAAGTATCTTCATAATTTTTTGTTAAATTTAAAAAAGCAAAATATTCGTGCAAATCGCTAATCGTTAATTGAAGTAATAAGATCATCATGAGATAATTAATTGCAATGTAAATTTCGAACGATGGAAAGCGCTTGGGTCCACTTTAGCTATGAAAACAAAGGTCCTGTCAATTTCATCTCTTTATAATCGTTTCGTGTCATCTTGACATCTGAGAATCCAGTATATAAACTACTTAACCATTTCGGAAAAACATATCATTTTCACTTGAATACGCAAAAGAATAACACAAACTCTAGCTATATTACAGAAGTATGGAATCGTCATTGTATGCCAAGCTTCAAGATGCAGAGAACAGAACACAGAAAGCATGTACACAGATGTTGTTTCTGAGCGACAAACTGGAATACTTGAAGAACAAGTATGAAAAGGCCGTCATAGACAACATTCGAAGTTTCAGATATCCACTTCGCATGAGAATCGTCGTGCTTGAAGGAGTCATCAACATGTACTACCAATATACAGCAGAAAAGCACAAAGAAGCCGAGATGCTCAGATTCAAACTATTTGGACAAGAGCCAGAATTCAGACCATTTGAAGAAGAATAAAGAAAGAAGTAATCAAGCACGGCACATCCAAATGCCGAAGACACAGTCCTTCATATGACTGTGAAAAGGGCTCTTTTCAGAGCCGTTTATATCTTTCAAAAAGAATCTTACTATATTGTATGAAATAATGACTTTTTTGCCAAATCCTATTCACTTTCTCATCTTTTACATCAATTAAAATTCGCCACCGTCAACTATTTTGAATGAGTTTATTAGCGAGCACAGCTCGCAAGCGTGCACGAAGTGCCCGCTCGTGCGGAGAGCTCTACGGTATTTGTTCCCGCGAAAAATTTGCCTAATGCTGATATTGATTTTTCATGGTCCGGAAAGGCTCTCAAATTTTTACCGGAACGGAGTGAATTGAAAATAATTACCCATTTTGCTAGTCGCATTCCAAAAAATATCTATTTAATAATGTAAAAAGAGAAAAATATTCTGATGACGACGAGTTGCTACATTTTTTGTAGTAGCCAAATTTTAATCGATTTTTTTCTTACTTTTCTATTTAACGTTCAATCGCCCCTAAGATCTCGTCCCCAATTGAACGTTCTAGAAAATTAACCAAAACAAAAATAACTACGATGGTTTCAGATCTTATCTGCATCGATTCGAAATCAATTTTTTTTATTGAACAGAATTATGCTGTGCTCGCATTTAGGCACTGCCTATTTCATATTAGAAACAAACCACCAAAAAAAGACACATAAAAACAATTGTGGCCGAACCACGCAGATTTCACAATATATTTTCTAAACTTCGAGTACAGTGGAACCTGAACATTAACAAATATATGTTTTTAAATTATAAATAAGTAAATAAAAAACAAATACAACAACTATAAAACTAGCTTTTCATAAAAAAAAGTGACTCACCGAAGGTTTGCATCAGAGAAGCTTTCAATAGTTTTCAGGTGCAATAGTTATTTTTAAGTTCAAAGTTGGATGCTGCGTTGCTATACTTTGAAATGAAAACGTGAAGCTCGTGCAAATAATGCGCGCTGTTTTTCTCTAAACACCCTTCTTTTCTCAACATCATCAAACCGTTTTATCAATATTTTTCTAAAATCTTAACATACCTAATACCAAATGTTCATCCGCTCCAAACCATTTATTTTGATATGAACCAAGACTCGCGGGCAAATTTAATACTTTTAAAATTAAATAATTTTGGGTAATTTCAGAGGAAATCTGCCGAAATAAATCTCTAACAAACGTGCAAAAAAAAACCACAGCGAACAAAAGTTATAAGACAAATGTGCATATCAAAAAGGCACTATATTAAACAACAACGACTGCCGAGGCTGTAACCCCTCAACAAAAACGATATCCTGATTTCACTATTTTCTACACTTCTAGTACAGTGGAACCTGAACATTAACAAATATTTGTTTTTAAATTATATATAAATAAATAAATAAAAAACAAATACAACATCGATAAAACTAGCTTTTCATATAAAAAAAAGTGACTCACCTAAGGTTCGCATCAGAGAGGCTTTCAATAGTTTTCAGGTGCAAAATGGATGCTGCGTTGCTATACTTTGAAATGAAAACGTGAAGCTCGTGCAAATAATGCGCCCTTTTTTTTTCTCTAAACACCCTTCTTTTCTCAACACCATCAAACCGTTTTATCAATATTTTTCTAAAACCTTAACATACCTAAAACCAAATATTCAGCCGCTCCAAACCATTTATTTTAATATGAACCAAGCCTCGCGGGCAAATTCAATAATTTTGGGTAATTTCAGAGGAAATCTGCCAAACGTGCAAAAAAAAACACAGCGAACGAAAGTAATAAGACAAATGTGAATATCAAAAAGGCACTATATTAAACAACAACGACTGCCGAGGCTGTAACCCCTCAACAAATACGGTATCCTGTACCCCCCCCCTTTCCACCGCCTTTCGCCTTTAGTTATATTTCCAATTTACTGCTGTTTAGCTTTTCCACGATTGATTTTCCAAATGAAATAACTTTTCAATCAAATATTTCTCTTTAACATAGATACATTTCTTTCAACCAACGAATGTGCTTGAAATTTTAGTCAATTGTGAATTATCTCCCCCTTGTTGAAAATTTAAGAATTGCGTTGTTTAAAAAAAAATAAAGTATCTTCATAATTTTTTGTTAAATTTAAAAAAGCAAAATATTCGTGCAAATCGCTAATCGTTAATTGAAGTAATAAGATCATCATGAGATAATTAATTGCAATGTAAATTTCGAACGATGGAAAGCGCTTGGGTCCACTTTAGCTATGAAAACAAAGGTCCTGTCAATTTCATCTCTTTATAATCGTTTCGTGTCATCTTGACATCTGAGAATCCAGTATATAAACTACTTAACCATTTCGGAAAAACATATCATTTTCACTTGAATACGCAAAAGAATAACACAAACTCTAGCTATATTACAGAAGTATGGAATCGTCATTGTATGCCAAGCTTCAAGATGCAGAGAACAGAACACAGAAAGCATGTACACAGATGTTGTTTCTGAGCGACAAACTGGAATACTTGAAGAACAAGTATGAAAAGGCCGTCATAGACAACATTCGAAGTTTCAGATATCCACTTCGCATGAGAATCGTCGTGCTTGAAGGAGTCATCAACATGTACTACCAATATACAGCAGAAAAGCACAAAGAAGCCGAGATGCTCAGATTCAAACTATTTGGACAAGAGCCAGAATTCAGACCATTTGAAGAAGAATAAAGAAAGAAGTAATCAAGCACGGCACATCCAAATGCCGAAGACACAGTCCTTCATATGACTGTGAAAAGGGCTCTTTTCAGAGCCGTTTATATCTTTCAAAAAGAATCTTACTATATTGTATGAAATAATGACTTTTTTGCCAAATCCTATTCACTTTCTCATCTTTTACATCAATTAAAATTCGCCACCGTCAACTATTTTGAATGAGTTTATTAGCGAGCACAGCTCGCAAGCGTGCACGAAGTGCCCGCTCGTGCGGAGAGCTCTACGGTATTTGTTCCCGCGAAAAATTTGCCTAATGCTGATATTGATTTTTCATGGTCCGGAAAGGCTCTCAAATTTTTACCGGAACGGAGTGAATTGAAAATAATTACCCATTTTGCTAGTCGCATTCCAAAAAATATCTATTTAATAATGTAAAAAGAGAAAAATATTCTGATGACGACGAGTTGCTACATTTTTTGTAGTAGCCAAATTTTAATCGATTTTTTTCTTACTTTTCTATTTAACGTTCAATCGCCCCTAAGATCTCGTCCCCAATTGAACGTTCTAGAAAATTAACCAAAACAAAAATAACTACGATGGTTTCAGATCTTATCTGCATCGATTCGAAATCAATTTTTTTTATTGAACAGAATTATGCTGTGCTCGCATTTAGGCACTGCCTATTTCATATTAGAAACAAACCACCAAAAAAAGACACATAAAAACAATTGTGGCCGAACCACGCAGATTTCACAATATATTTTCTAAACTTCGAGTACAGTGGAACCTGAACATTAACAAATATATGTTTTTAAATTATAAATAAGTAAATAAAAAACAAATACAACAACTATAAAACTAGCTTTTCATAAAAAAAAGTGACTCACCGAAGGTTTGCATCAGAGAAGCTTTCAATAGTTTTCAGGTGCAATAGTTATTTTTAAGTTCAAAGTTGGATGCTGCGTTGCTATACTTTGAAATGAAAACGTGAAGCTCGTGCAAATAATGCGCGCTGTTTTTCTCTGATCACCCTTCTTTTCTCAACATCATCAAACCGTTTTATCAATATTTTTCTAAAATCTTAACATACCTAATACCAAATGTTCATCCGCTCCAAACCATTTATTTTGATATGAACCAAGACTCGCGGGCAAATTTAATACTTTTAAAATTAAATAATTTTGGGTAATTTCAGAGGAAATCTGCCGAAATAAATCTCTAACAAACGTGCAAAAAAAAAACCACAGCGAACAAAAGTTATAAGACAAATGTGCATATCAAAAAGGCACTATATTAAACAACAACGACTGCCGAGGCTGTAACCCCTCAACAAAAACGATATCCTGATTTCACTATTTTCTACACTTCTAGTACAGTGGAACCTGAACATTAACAAATATTTGTTTTTAAATTATATATAAATAAATAAATAAAAAACAAATACAACATCGATAAAACTAGCTTTTCATATAAAAAAAAGTGACTCACCTAAGGTTCGCATCAGAGAGGCTTTCAATAGTTTTCAGGTGCAAAATGGATGCTGCGTTGCTATACTTTGAAATGAAAACGTGAAGCTCGTGCAAATAATGCGCCCTTTTTTTTTCTCTAAACACCCTTCTTTTCTCAACACCATCAAACCGTTTTATCAATATTTTTCTAAAACCTTAACATACCTAAAACCAAATATTCAGCCGCTCCAAACCATTTATTTTAATATGAACCAAGCCTCGCGGGCAAATTCAATAATTTTGGGTAATTTCAGAGGAAATCTGCCAAACGTGCAAAAAAAAACACAGCGAACGAAAGTAATAAGACAAATGTGAATATCAAAAAGGCACTATATTAAACAACAACGACTGCCGAGGCTGTAACCCCTCAACAAATACGGTATCCTGTACCCCCCCCCTTTCCACCGCCTTTCGCCTTTAGTTATATTTCCAATTTACTGCTGTTTAGCTTTTCCACGATTGATTTTCCAAATGAAATAACTTTTCAATCAAATATTTCTCTTTAACATAGATACATTTCTTTCAACCAACGAATGTGCTTGAAATTTTAGTCAATTGTGAATTATCTCCCCCTTGTTGAAAATTTAAGAATTGCGTTGTTTAAAAAAAAATAAAGTATCTTCATAATTTTTTGTTAAATTTAAAAAAGCAAAATATTCGTGCAAATCGCTAATCGTTAATTGAAGTAATAAGATCATCATGAGATAATTAATTGCAATGTAAATTTCGAACGATGGAAAGCGCTTGGGTCCACTTTAGCTATGAAAACAAAGGTCCTGTCAATTTCATCTCTTTATAATCGTTTCGTGTCATCTTGACATCTGAGAATCCAGTATATAAACTACTTAACCATTTCGGAAAAACATATCATTTTCACTTGAATACGCAAAAGAATAACACAAACTCTAGCTATATTACAGAAGTATGGAATCGTCATTGTATGCCAAGCTTCAAGATGCAGAGAACAGAACACAGAAAGCATGTACACAGATGTTGTTTCTGAGCGACAAACTGGAATACTTGAAGAACAAGTATGAAAAGGCCGTCATAGACAACATTCGAAGTTTCAGATATCCACTTCGCATGAGAATCGTCGTGCTTGAAGGAGTCATCAACATGTACTACCAATATACAGCAGAAAAGCACAAAGAAGCCGAGATGCTCAGATTCAAACTATTTGGACAAGAGCCAGAATTCAGACCATTTGAAGAAGAATAAAGAAAGAAGTAATCAAGCACGGCACATCCAAATGCCGAAGACACAGTCCTTCATATGACTGTGAAAAGGGCTCTTTTCAGAGCCGTTTATATCTTTCAAAAAGAATCTTACTATATTGTATGAAATAATGACTTTTTTGCCAAATCCTATTCACTTTCTCATCTTTTACATCAATTAAAATTCGCCACCGTCAACTATTTTGAATGAGTTTATTAGCGAGCACAGCTCGCAAGCGTGCACGAAGTGCCCGCTCGTGCGGAGAGCTCTACGGTATTTGTTCCCGCGAAAAATTTGCCTAATGCTGATATTGATTTTTCATGGTCCGGAAAGGCTCTCAAATTTTTACCGGAACGGAGTGAATTGAAAATAATTACCCATTTTGCTAGTCGCATTCCAAAAAATATCTATTTAATAATGTAAAAAGAGAAAAATATTCTGATGACGACGAGTTGCTACATTTTTTGTAGTAGCCAAATTTTAATCGATTTTTTTCTTACTTTTCTATTTAACGTTCAATCGCCCCTAAGATCTCGTCCCCAATTGAACGTTCTAGAAAATTAACCAAAACAAAAATAACTACGATGGTTTCAGATCTTATCTGCATCGATTCGAAATCAATTTTTTTTATTGAACAGAATTATGCTGTGCTCGCATTTAGGCACTGCCTATTTCATATTAGAAACAAACCACCAAAAAAAGACACATAAAAACAATTGTGGCCGAACCACGCAGATTTCACAATATATTTTCTAAACTTCGAGTACAGTGGAACCTGAACATTAACAAATATATGTTTTTAAATTATAAATAAGTAAATAAAAAACAAATACAACAACTATAAAACTAGCTTTTCATAAAAAAAAGTGACTCACCGAAGGTTTGCATCAGAGAAGCTTTCAATAGTTTTCAGGTGCAATAGTTATTTTTAAGTTCAAAGTTGGATGCTGCGTTGCTATACTTTGAAATGAAAACGTGAAGCTCGTGCAAATAATGCGCGCTGTTTTTCTCTGATCACCCTTCTTTTCTCAACATCATCAAACCGTTTTATCAATATTTTTCTAAAATCTTAACATACCTAATACCAAATGTTCATCCGCTCCAAACCATTTATTTTGATATGAACCAAGACTCGCGGGCAAATTTAATACTTTTAAAATTAAATAATTTTGGGTAATTTCAGAGGAAATCTGCCGAAATAAATCTCTAACAAACGTGCAAAAAAAAAACCACAGCGAACAAAAGTTATAAGACAAATGTGCATATCAAAAAGGCACTATATTAAACAACAACGACTGCCGAGGCTGTAACCCCTCAACAAAAACGATATCCTGATTTCACTATTTTCTACACTTCTAGTACAGTGGAACCTGAACATTAACAAATATTTGTTTTTAAATTATATATAAATAAATAAATAAAAAACAAATACAACATCGATAAAACTAGCTTTTCATATAAAAAAAAGTGACTCACCTAAGGTTCGCATCAGAGAGGCTTTCAATAGTTTTCAGGTGCAAAATGGATGCTGCGTTGCTATACTTTGAAATGAAAACGTGAAGCTCGTGCAAATAATGCGCCCTTTTTTTTCTCTAAACACCCTTCTTTTCTCAACACCATCAACCGTTTTATCAATATTTTTCTAAAACCTTAACATACCTAAAACCAAATATTCAGCCGCTCCAAACCATTTATTTTAATATGAACCAAGCCTCGCGGGCAAATTCAATAATTTTGGGTAATTTCAGAGGAAATCTGCCAAACGTGCAAAAAAAACCACAGCGAACGAAAGTAATAAGACAAATGTGAATATCAAAAAGGCACTATATTAAACAACAACGACTGCCGAGGCTGTAACCCCTCAACAAATACGGTATCCTGTACCCCCCCCTTTCCACCGCCTTTTCGCCTTTAGTTATATTTCCAATTTACTGCTGTTTAGCTTTTCCACGATTGATTTTCCAAATGAAATAACTTTTCAATCAAATATTTCTCTTTAACATAGATACATTTCTTTCAACCAACGAATGTGCTTGAAATTTTAGTCAATTGTGAATTATCTCCCCCTTGTTGAAAATTTAAGAATTGCGTTTTTTAAAAAAAAAATAAAGTATCTTCATAATTTTTTGTTAAATTTAAAAAAGCAAAATATTCGTGCAAATCGCTAATCGTTAATTGAAGTAATAAGATCATCATGAGATAATTAATTGCAATGTAAATTTCGAACGATGGAAAGCGCTTGGGTCCACTTTAGCTATGAAAACAAAGGTCCTGTCAATTTCATCTCTTTATAATCGTTTCGTGTCATCTTGACATCTGAGAATCCAGTATATAAACTACTTAACCATTTCGGAAAAACATATCATTTTCACTTGAATACGCAAAAGAATAACACAAACTCTAGCTATATTACAGAAGTATGGAATCGTCATTGTATGCCAAGCTTCAAGATGCAGAGAACAGAACACAGAAAGCATGTACACAGATGTTGTTTCTGAGCGACAAACTGGAATACTTGAAGAACAAGTATGAAAAGGCCGTCATAGACAACATTCGAAGTTTCAGATATCCACTTCGCATGAGAATCGTCGTGCTTGAAGGAGTCATCAACATGTGCTACCAATATACAGCAGAAAAGCACAAAGAAGCCGAGATGCTCAGATTCAAACTATTTGGACAAGAGCCAGAATTCAGACCATTTGAAGAAGAATAAAGAAAGAAGTAATCAAGCACGGCACATCCAAATGCCGAAGACACAGTCCTTCATATGACTGTGAAAAGGGCTCTTTTCAGAGCCGTTTATATCTTTCAAAAAGAATCTTACTATATTGTATGAAATAATGACTTTTTTGCCAAATCCTATTCACTTTCTCATCTTTTACATCAATTGAAATTCGCCACCGTCAACTATTTTGAATGAGTTTATTAGCGAGCACAGCTCGCAAGCGTGCACGAAGTGCCCGCTCGTGCGGAGAGCTCTACGGTATTTGTTCCCGCGAAAAATTTGCCTAATGCTGATATTGATTTTTCATGGTCCGGAAAGGCTCTCAAATTTTTACCGGAACGGAGTGAATTGAAAATAATTACCCATTTTGCTAGTCGCATTCCAAAAAATATCTATTTAATAATGTAAAAAGAGAAAAATATTCTGATGACGACGAGTTGCTACATTTTTTGTAGTAGCCAAATTTTAATCGATTTTTTTCTTACTTTTCTATTTAACGTTCAATCGCCCCTAAGATCTCGTCCCCAATTGAACGTTCTAGAAAATTAACCAAAACAAAAATAACTACGATGGTTTCAGATCTTATCTGCATCGATTCGAAATCAATTTTTTTTATTGAACAGAATTATGCTGTGCTCGCATTTAGGAACTGCCTATTTCATATTAGAAACAAACCACCAAAAAAAGACACATAAAAACAATTGTGGCCGAACCACGCAGATTTCACAATATATTTTCTAAACTTCGAGTACAGTGGAACCTGAACATTAACAAATATATGTTTTTAAATTATAAATAAGTAAATAAAAAACAAATACAACAACTATAAAACTAGCTTTTCATAAAAAAAAGTGACTCACCGAAGGTTTGCATCAGAGAAGCTTTCAATAGTTTTCAGGTGCAATAGTTATTTTTAAGTTCAAAGTTGGATGCTGCGTTGCTATACTTTGAAATGAAAACGTGAAGCTCGTGCAAATAATGCGCGCTGTTTTTCTCTGATCACCCTTCTTTTCTCAACATCATCAAACCGTTTTATCAATATTTTTCTAAAATCTTAACATACCTAATACCAAATGTTCATCCGCTCCAAACCATTTATTTTGATATGAACCAAGACTCGCGGGCAAATTTAATACTTTTAAAATTAAATAATTTTGGGTAATTTCAGAGGAAATCTGCCGAAATAAATCTCTAACAAACGTGCAAAAAAAAAACCACAGCGAACAAAAGTTATAAGACAAATGTGCATATCAAAAAGGCACTATATTAAACAACAACGACTGCCGAGGCTGTAACCCCTCAACAAAAACGATATCCTGATTTCACTATTTTCTACACTTCTAGTACAGTGGAACCTGAACATTAACAAATATTTGTTTTTAAATTATATATAAATAAATAAATAAAAAACAAATACAACATCGATAAAACTAGCTTTTCATATAAAAAAAAGTGACTCACCTAAGGTTCGCATCAGAGAGGCTTTCAATAGTTTTCAGGTGCAAAATGGATGCTGCGTTGCTATACTTTGAAATGAAAACGTGAAGCTCGTGCAAATAATGCGCCTTTTTTTTTCTCTAAACACCCTTCTTTTCTCAACACCATCAAACCGTTTTATCAATATTTTTCTAAAACCTTAACATACCTAAAACCAAATATTCAGCCGCTCCAAACCATTTATTTTAATATGAACCAAGCCTCGCGGGCAAATTCAATAATTTTGGGTAATTTCAGAGGAAATCTGCCAAACGTGCAAAAAAAAAAACACAGCGAACGAAAGTAATAAGACAAATGTGAATATCAAAAAGGCACTATATTAAACAACAACGACTGCCGAGGCTGTAACCCCTCAACAAATACGGTATCCTGTACCCCCCCCCTTTCCACCGCCTTTCGCCTTTAGTTATATTTCCAATTTACTGCTGTTTAGCTTTTCCACGATTGATTTTCCAAATGAAATAACTTTTCAATCAAATATTTCTCTTTAACATAGATACATTTCTTTCAACCAACGAATGTGCTTGAAATTTTAGTCAATTGTGAATTATCTCCCCCTTGTTGAAAATTTAAGAATTGCGTTTTTTTAAAAAAAATTAAAGTATCTTCATAATTTTTTGTTAAATTTAAAAAAGCAAAATATTCGTGCAAATCGCTAATCGTTAATTGAAGTAATAAGATCATCATGAGATAATTAATTGCAATGTAAATTTCGAACGATGGAAAGCGCTTGGGTCCACTTTAGCTATGAAAACAAAGGTCCTGTCAATTTCATCTCTTTATAATCGTTTCGTGTCATCTTGACATCTGAGAATCCAGTATATAAACTACTTAACCATTTCGGAAAAACATATCATTTTCACTTGAATACGCAAAAGAATAACACAAACTCTAGCTATATTACAGAAGTATGGAATCGTCATTGTATGCCAAGCTTCAAGATGCAGAGAACAGAACACAGAAAGCATGTACACAGATGTTGTTTCTGAGCGACAAACTGGAATACTTGAAGAACAAGTATGAAAAGGCCGTCATAGACAACATTCGAAGTTTCAGATATCCACTTCGCATGAGAATCGTCGTGCTTGAAGGAGTCATCAACATGTGCTACCAATATACAGCAGAAAAGCACAAAGAAGCCGAGATGCTCAGATTCAAACTATTTGGACAAGAGCCAGAATTCAGACCATTTGAAGAAGAATAAAGAAAGAAGTAATCAAGCACGGCACATCCAAATGCCGAAGACACAGTCCTTCATATGACTGTGAAAAGGGCTCTTTTCAGAGCCGTTTATATCTTTCAAAAAGAATCTTACTATATTGTATGAAATAATGACTTTTTTGCCAAATCCTATTCACTTTCTCATCTTTTACATCAATTAAAATTCGCCACCGTCAACTATTTTGAATGAGTTTATTAGCGAGCACAGCTCGCAAGCGTGCACGAAGTGCCCGCTCGTGCGGAGAGCTCTACGGTATTTGTTCCCGCGAAAAATTTGCCTAATGCTGATATTGATTTTTCATGGTCCGGAAAGGCTCTCAAATTTTTACCGGAACGGAGTGAATTGAAAATAATTACCCATTTTGCTAGTCGCATTCCAAAAAATATCTATTTAATAATGTAAAAAGAGAAAAATATTCTGATGACGACGAGTTGCTACATTTTTTGTAGTAGCCAAATTTTAATCGATTTTTTTCTTACTTTTCTATTTAACGTTCAATCGCCCCTAAGATCTCGTCCCCAATTGAACGTTCTAGAAAATTAACCAAAACAAAAATAACTACGATGGTTTCAGATCTTATCTGCATCGATTCGAAATCAATTTTTTTTATTGAACAGAATTATGCTGTGCTCGCATTTAGGCACTGCCTATTTCATATTAGAATCAAACCACCAAAAAAAGACACATAAAAACAATTGTGGCCGAACCACGCAGATTTCACAATATATTTTCTAAACTTCGAGTACAGTGGAACCTGAACATTAACAAATATATGTTTTTAAATTATAAATAAGTAAATAAAAAACAAATACAACAACTATAAAACTAGCTTTTCATAAAAAAAAGTGACTCACCGAAGGTTTGCATCAGAGAAGCTTTCAATAGTTTTCAGGTGCAATAGTTATTTTTAAGTTCAAAGTTGGATGCTGCGTTGCTATACTTTGAAATGAAAACGTGAAGCTCGTGCAAATAATGCGCGCTGTTTTTCTCTGATCACCCTTCTTTTCTCAACATCATCAAACCGTTTTATCAATATTTTTCTAAAATCTTAACATACCTAATACCAAATGTTCATCCGCTCCAAACCATTTATTTTGATATGAACCAAGACTCGCGGGCAAATTTAATACTTTTAAAATTAAATAATTTTGGGTAATTTCAGAGGAAATCTGCCGAAATAAATCTCTAACAAACGTGCAAAAAAAAAACCACAGCGAACAAAAGTTATAAGACAAATGTGCATATCAAAAAGGCACTATATTAAACAACAACGACTGCCGAGGCTGTAACCCCTCAACAAAAACGATATCCTGATTTCACTATTTTCTACACTTCTAGTACAGTGGAACCTGAACATTAACAAATATTTGTTTTTAAATTATATATAAATAAATAAATAAAAAACAAATACAACATCGATAAAACTAGCTTTTCATATAAAAAAAAGTGACTCACCTAAGGTTCGCATCAGAGAGGCTTTCAATAGTTTTCAGGTGCAAAATGGATGCTGCGTTGCTATACTTTGAAATGAAAACGTGAAGCTCGTGCAAATAATGCGCCCTTTTTTTTCTCTAAACACCCTTCTTTTCTCAACACCATCAAACCGTTTTATCAATATTTTTCTAAAACCTTAACATACCTAAAACCAAATATTCAGCCGCTCCAAACCATTTATTTTAATATGAACCAAGCCTCGCGGGCAAATTCAATAATTTTGGGTAATTTCAGAGGAAATCTGCCAAACGTGCAAAAAAAAACACAGCGAACGAAAGTAATAAGACAAATGTGAATATCAAAAAGGCACTATATTAAACAACAACGACTGCCGAGGCTGTAACCCCTCAACAAATACGGTATCCTGTACCCCCCCCCCCCTTTCCACCGCCTTTCGCCTTTAGTTATATTTCCAATTTACTGCTGTTTAGCTTTTCCACGATTGATTTTCCAAATGAAATAACTTTTCAATCAAATATTTCTCTTTAACATAGATACATTTCTTTCAACCAACGAATGTGCTTGAAATTTTAGTCAATTGTGAATTATCTCCCCCTTGTTGAAAATTTAAGAATTGCGTTTTTTAAAAAAAAAATAAAGTATCTTCATAATTTTTTGTTAAATTTAAAAAAGCAAAATATTCGTGCAAATCGCTAATCGTTAATTGAAGTAATAAGATCATCATGAGATAATTAATTGCAATGTAAATTTCGAACGATGGAAAGCGCTTGGGTCCACTTTAGCTATGAAAACAAAGGTCCTGTCAATTTCATCTCTTTATAATCGTTTCGTGTCATCTTGACATCTGAGAATCCAGTATATAAACTACTTAACCATTTCGGAAAAACATATCATTTTCACTTGAATACGCAAAAGAATAACACAAACTCTAGCTATATTACAGAAGTATGGAATCGTCATTGTATGCCAAGCTTCAAGATGCAGAGAACAGAACACAGAAAGCATGTACACAGATGTTGTTTCTGAGCGACAAACTGGAATACTTGAAGAACAAGTATGAAAAGGCCGTCATAGACAACATTCGAAGTTTCAGATATCCACTTCGCATGAGAATCGTCGTGCTTGAAGGAGTCATCAACATGTGCTACCAATATACAGCAGAAAAGCACAAAGAAGCCGAGATGCTCAGATTCAAACTATTTGGACAAGAGCCAGAATTCAGACCATTTGAAGAAGAATAAAGAAAGAAGTAATCAAGCACGGCACATCCAAATGCCGAAGACACAGTCCTTCATATGACTGTGAAAAGGGCTCTTTTCAGAGCCGTTTATATCTTTCAAAAAGAATCTTACTATATTGTATGAAATAATGACTTTTTTGCCAAATCCTATTCACTTTCTCATCTTTTACATCAATTAAAATTCGCCACCGTCAACTATTTTGAATGAGTTTATTAGCGAGCACAGCTCGCAAGCGTGCACGAAGTGCCCGCTCGTGCGGAGAGCTCTACGGTATTTGTTCCCGCGAAAAATTTGCCTAATGCTGATATTGATTTTTCATGGTCCGGAAAGGCTCTCAAATTTTTACCGGAACGGAGTGAATTGAAAATAATTACCCATTTTGCTAGTCGCATTCCAAAAAATATCTATTTAATAATGTAAAAAGAGAAAAATATTCTGATGACGACGAGTTGCTACATTTTTTGTAGTAGCCAAATTTTAATCGATTTTTTTCTTACTTTTCTATTTAACGTTCAATCGCCCCTAAGATCTCGTCCCCAATTGAACGTTCTAGAAAATTAACCAAAACAAAAATAACTACGATGGTTTCAGATCTTATCTGCATCGATTCGAAATCAATTTTTTTTATTGAACAGAATTATGCTGTGCTCGCATTTAGGCACTGCCTATTTCATATTAGAAACAAACCACCAAAAAAAGACACATAAAAACAATTGTGGCCGAACCACGCAGATTTCACAATATATTTTCTAAACTTCGAGTACAGTGGAACCTGAACATTAACAAATATATGTTTTTAAATTATAAATAAGTAAATAAAAAACAAATACAACAACTATAAAACTAGCTTTTCATAAAAAAAAGTGACTCACCGAAGGTTTGCATCAGAGAAGCTTTCAATAGTTTTCAGGTGCAATAGTTATTTTTAAGTTCAAAGTTGGATGCTGCGTTGCTATACTTTGAAATGAAAACGTGAAGCTCGTGCAAATAATGCGCGCTGTTTTTCTCTGATCACCCTTCTTTTCTCAACATCATCAAACCGTTTTATCAATATTTTTCTAAAATCTTAACATACCTAATACCAAATGTTCATCCGCTCCAAACCATTTATTTTGATATGAACCAAGACTCGCGGGCAAATTTAATACTTTTAAAATTAAATAATTTTGGGTAATTTCAGAGGAAATCTGCCGAAATAAATCTCTAACAAACGTGCAAAAAAAAAACCACAGCGAACAAAAGTTATAAGACAAATGTGCATATCAAAAAGGCACTATATTAAACAACAACGACTGCCGAGGCTGTAACCCCTCAACAAAAACGATATCCTGATTTCACTATTTTCTACACTTCTAGTACAGTGGAACCTGAACATTAACAAATATTTGTTTTTAAATTATATATAAATAAATAAATAAAAAACAAATACAACATCGATAAAACTAGCTTTTCATATAAAAAAAAGTGACTCACCTAAGGTTCGCATCAGAGAGGCTTTCAATAGTTTTCAGGTGCAAAATGGATGCTGCGTTGCTATACTTTGAAATGAAAACGTGAAGCTCGTGCAAATAATGCGCCCTTTTTTTTCTCTAAACACCCTTCTTTTCTCAACACCATCAAACCGTTTTATCAATATTTTTCTAAAACCTTAACATACCTAAAACCAAATATTCAGCCGCTCCAAACCATTTATTTTAATATGAACCAAGCCTCGCGGGCAAATTCAATAATTTTGGGTAATTTCAGAGGAAATCTGCCAAACGTGCAAAAAAAAACACAGCGAACGAAAGTAATAAGACAAATGTGAATATCAAAAAGGCACTATATTAAACAACAACGACTGCCGAGGCTGTAACCCCTCAACAAATACGGTATCCTGTACCCCCCCCCCTTTCCACCGCCTTTCGCCTTTAGTTATATTTCCAATTTACTGCTGTTTAGCTTTTCCACGATTGATTTTCCAAATGAAATAACTTTTCAATCAAATATTTCTCTTTAACATAGATACATTTCTTTCAACCAACGAATGTGCTTGAAATTTTAGTCAATTGTGAATTATCTCCCCCTTGTTGAAAATTTAAGAATTGCGTTGTTTAAAAAAAAATAAAGTATCTTCATAATTTTGTGTTAAATTTAAAAAAGCAAAATATTCGTGCAAATCGCTAATCGTTAATTGAAGTAATAAGATCATCATGAGATAATTAATTGCAATGTAAATTTCGAACGATGGAAAGCGCTTGGGTCCACTTTAGCTATGAAAACAAAGGTCCTGTCAATTTCATCTCTTTATAATCGTTTCGTGTCATCTTGACATCTGAGAATCCAGTATATAAACTACTTAACCATTTCGGAAAAACATATCATTTTCACTTGAATACGCAAAAGAATAACACAAACTCTAGCTATATTACAGAAGTATGGAATCGTCATTGTATGCCAAGCTTCAAGATGCAGAGAACAGAACACAGAAAGCATGTACACAGATGTTGTTTCTGAGCGACAAACTGGAATACTTGAAGAACAAGTATGAAAAGGCCGTCATAGACAACATTCGAAGTTTCAGATATCCACTTCGCATGAGAATCGTCGTGCTTGAAGGAGTCATCAACATGTACTACCAATATACAGCAGAAAAGCACAAAGAAGCCGAGATGCTCAGATTCAAACTATTTGGACAAGAGCCAGAATTCAGACCATTTGAAGAAGAATAAAGAAAGAAGTAATCAAGCACGGCACATCCAAATGCCGAAGACACAGTCCTTCATATGACTGTGAAAAGGGCTCTTTTCAGAGCCGTTTATATCTTTCAAAAAGAATCTTACTATATTGTATGAAATAATGACTTTTTTGCCAAATCCTATTCACTTTCTCATCTTTTACATCAATTAAAATTCGCCACCGTCAACTATTTTGAATGAGTTTATTAGCGAGCACAGCTCGCAAGCGTGCACGAAGTGCCCGCTCGTGCGGAGAGCTCTACGGTATTTGTTCCCGCGAAAAATTTGCCTAATGCTGATATTGATTTTTCATGGTCCGGAAAGGCTCTCAAATTTTTACCGGAACGGAGTGAATTGAAAATAATTACCCATTTTGCTAGTCGCATTCCAAAAAATATCTATTTAATAATGTAAAAAGAGAAAAATATTCTGATGACGACGAGTTGCTACATTTTTTGTAGTAGCCAAATTTTAATCGATTTTTTTCTTACTTTTCTATTTAACGTTCAATCGCCCCTAAGATCTCGTCCCCAATTGAACGTTCTAGAAAATTAACCAAAACAAAAATAACTACGATGGTTTCAGATCTTATCTGCATCGATTCGAAATCAATTTTTTTTTATTGAACAGAATTATGCTGTGCTCGCATTTAGGCACTGCCTATTTCATATTAGAAACAAACCACCAAAAAAAGACACATAAAAACAATTGTGGCCGAACCACGCAGATTTCACAATATATTTTCTAAACTTCGAGTACAGTGGAACCTGAACATTAACAAATATATGTTTTTAAATTATAAATAAGTAAATAAAAAACAAATACAACAACTATAAAACTAGCTTTTCATAAAAAAAAGTGACTCACCGAAGGTTTGCATCAGAGAAGCTTTCAATAGTTTTCAGGTGCAATAGTTATTTTTAAGTTCAAAGTTGGATGCTGCGTTGCTATACTTTGAAATGAAAACGTGAAGCTCGTGCAAATAATGCGCGCTGTTTTTCTCTAAACACCCTTCTTTTCTCAACATCATCAAACCGTTTTATCAATATTTTTCTAAAATCTTAACATACCTAATACCAAATGTTCATCCGCTCCAAACCATTTATTTTGATATGAACCAAGACTCGCGGGCAAATTTAATACTTTTAAAATTAAATAATTTTGGGTAATTTCAGAGGAAATCTGCCGAAATAAATCTCTAACAAACGTGCAAAAAAAAACCACAGCGAACAAAAGTTATAAGACAAATGTGCATATCAAAAAGGCACTATATTAAACAACAACGACTGCCGAGGCTGTAACCCCTCAACAAAAACGATATCCTGATTTCACTATTTTCTACACTTCTAGTACAGTGGAACCTGAACATTAACAAATATTTGTTTTTAAATTATATATAAATAAATAAATAAAAAACAAATACAACATCGATAAAACTAGCTTTTCATATAAAAAAAAGTGACTCACCTAAGGTTCGCATCAGAGAGGCTTTCAATAGTTTTCAGGTGCAAAATGGATGCTGCGTTGCTATACTTTGAAATGAAAACGTGAAGCTCGTGCAAATAATGCGCCCTTTTTTTTTCTCTAAACACCCTTCTTTTCTCAACACCATCAAACCGTTTTATCAATATTTTTCTAAAACCTTAACATACCTAAAACCAAATATTCAGCCGCTCCAAACCATTTATTTTAATATGAACCAAGCCTCGCGGGCAAATTCAATAATTTTGGGTAATTTCAGAGGAAATCTGCCAAACGTGCAAAAAAAAAACACAGCGAACGAAAGTAATAAGACAAATGTGAATATCAAAAAGGCACTATATTAAACAACAACGACTGCCGAGGCTGTAACCCCTCAACAAATACGGTATCCTGTACCCCCCCCCTTTCCACCGCCTTTCGCCTTTAGTTATATTTCCAATTTACTGCTGTTTAGCTTTTCCACGATTGATTTTCCAAATGAAATAACTTTTCAATCAAATATTTCTCTTTAACATAGATACATTTCTTTCAACCAACGAATGTGCTTGAAATTTTAGTCAATTGTGAATTATCTCCCCCTTGTTGAAAATTTAAGAATTGCGTTGTTTAAAAAAAAATAAAGTATCTTCATAATTTTTTGTTAAATTTAAAAAAGCAAAATATTCGTGCAAATCGCTAATCGTTAATTGAAGTAATAAGATCATCATGAGATAATTAATTGCAATGTAAATTTCGAACGATGGAAAGCGCTTGGGTCCACTTTAGCTATGAAAACAAAGGTCCTGTCAATTTCATCTCTTTATAATCGTTTCGTGTCATCTTGACATCTGAGAATCCAGTATATAAACTACTTAACCATTTCGGAAAAACATATCATTTTCACTTGAATACGCAAAAGAATAACCGACAAACTCTAGCTATATTACAGAAGTATGGAATCGTCATTGTATGCCAAGCTTCAAGATGCAGAGAACAGAACACAGAAAGCATGTACACAGATGTTGTTTCTGAGCGACAAACTGGAATACTTGAAGAACAAGTATGAAAAGGCCGTCATAGACAACATTCGAAGTTTCAGATATCCACTTCGCATGAGAATCGTCGTGCTTGAAGGAGTCATCAACATGTACTACCAATATACAGCAGAAAAGCACAAAGAAGCCGAGATGCTCAGATTCAAACTATTTGGACAAGAGCCAGAATTCAGACCATTTGAAGAAGAATAAAGAAAGAAGTAATCAAGCACGGCACATCCAAATGCCGAAGACACAGTCCTTCATATGACTGTGAAAAGGGCTCTTTTCAGAGCCGTTTATATCTTTCAAAAAGAATCTTACTATATTGTATGAAATAATGACTTTTTTGCCAAATCCTATTCACTTTCTCATCTTTTACATCAATTAAAATTCGCCACCGTCAACTATTTTGAATGAATTTATTAGAAACAAACCACCAAAAAAAGACACATAAAAACAATTGTGGCCGAACCACGCAGATTTCACAATATATTTTCTAAACTTCGAGTACAGTGGAACCTGAACATTAACAAATATATGTTTTTAAATTATAAATAAGTAAATAAAAAACAAATACAACAACTATAAAACTAGCTTTTCATAAAAAAAAGTGACTCACCGAAGGTTTGCATCAGAGAAGCTTTCAATAGTTTTCAGGTGCAATAGTTATTTTTAAGTTCAAAGTTGGATGCTGCGTTGCTATACTTTGAAATGAAAACGTGAAGCTCGTGCAAATAATGCGCGCTGTTTTTCTCTAAACACCCTTCTTTTCTCAACATCATCAAACCGTTTTATCAATATTTTTCTAAAATCTTAACATACCTAATACCAAATGTTCATCCGCTCCAAACCATTTATTTTGATATGAACCAAGACTCGCGGGCAAATTTAATACTTTTAAAATTAAATAATTTTGGGTAATTTCAGAGGAAATCTGCCGAAATAAATCTCTAACAAACGTGCAAAAAAAAAAAACCACAGCGAACAAAAGTTATAAGACAAATGTGCATATCAAAAAGGCACTATATTAAACAACAACGACTGCCGAGGCTGTAACCCCTCAACAAAAACGATATCCTGATTTCACTATTTTCTACACTTCTAGTACAGTGGAACCTGAACATTAACAAATATTTGTTTTTAAATTATATATAAATAAATAAATAAAAAACAAATACAACATCGATAAAACTAGCTTTTCATATAAAAAAAAGTGACTCACCTAAGGTTCGCATCAGAGAGGCTTTCAATAGTTTTCAGGTGCAAAATGGATGCTGCGTTGCTATACTTTGAAATGAAAACGTGAAGCTCGTGCAAATAATGCGCCCTTTTTTTTTCTCTAAACACCCTTCTTTTCTCAACACCATCAAACCGTTTTATCAATATTTTTCTAAAACCTTAACATACCTAAAACCAAATATTCAGCCGCTCCAAACCATTTATTTTAATATGAACCAAGCCTCGCGGGCAAATTCAATAATTTTGGGTAATTTCAGAGGAAATCTGCCAAACGTGCAAAAAAAAACACAGCGAACGAAAGTAATAAGACAAATGTGAATATCAAAAAGGCACTATATTAAACAACAACGACTGCCGAGGCTGTAACCCCTCAACAAATACGGTATCCTGTACCCCCCCCCCCTTTCCACCGCCTTTCGCCTTTAGTTATATTTCCAATTTACTGCTGTTTAGCTTTTCCACGATTGATTTTCCAAATGAAATAACTTTTCAATCAAATATTTCTCTTTAACATAGATACATTTCTTTCAACCAACGAATGTGCTTGAAATTTTAGTCAATTGTGAATTATCTCCCCCTTGTTGAAAATTTAAGAATTGCGTTGTTTAAAAAAAAATAAAGTATCTTCATAATTTTTTGTTAAATTTAAAAAAGCAAAATATTCGTGCAAATCGCTAATCGTTAATTGAAGTAATAAGATCATCATGAGATAATTAATTGCAATGTAAATTTCGAACGATGGAAAGCGCTTGGGTCCACTTTAGCTATGAAAACAAAGGTCCTGTCAATTTCATCTCTTTATAATCGTTTCGTGTCATCTTGACATCTGAGAATCCAGTATATAAACTACTTAACCATTTCGGAAAAACATATCATTTTCACTTGAATACGCAAAAGAATAACCGACAAACTCTAGCTATATTACAGAAGTATGGAATCGTCATTGTATGCCAAGCTTCAAGATGCAGAGAACAGAACACAGAAAGCATGTACACAGATGTTGTTTCTGAGCGACAAACTGGAATACTTGAAGAACAAGTATGAAAAGGCCGTCATAGACAACATTCGAAGTTTCAGATATCCACTTCGCATGAGAATCGTCGTGCTTGAAGGAGTCATCAACATGTACTACCAATATACAGCAGAAAAGCACAAAGAAGCCGAGATGCTCAGATTCAAACTATTTGGACAAGAGCCAGAATTCAGACCATTTGAAGAAGAATAAAGAAAGAAGTAATCAAGCACGGCACATCCAAATGCCGAAGACACAGTCCTTCATATGACTGTGAAAAGGGCCCTTTTCAGAGCCGTTTATATCTTTCAAAAAGAATCTTACTATATTGTATGAAATAATGACTTTTTGCCAAATCCTATTCACTTTCTCATCTTTTACATCAATTAAAATTCGCCACCGTCAACTATTTTGAATGAATTTATTAGAAACAAACCACCAAAAAAAGACACATAAAAACAATTGTGGCCGAACCACGCAGATTTCACAATATATTTTCTAAACTTCGAGTACAGTGGAACCTGAACATTAACAAATATATGTTTTTAAATTATAAATAAGTAAATAAAAAACAAATACAACAACTATAAAACTAGCTTTTCATAAAAAAAAGTGACTCACCGAAGGTTTGCATCAGAGAAGCTTTCAATAGTTTTCAGGTGCAATAGTTATTTTTAAGTTCAAAGTTGGATGCTGCGTTGCTATACTTTGAAATGAAAACGTGAAGCTCGTGCAAATAATGCGCGCTGTTTTTCTCTAAACACCCTTCTTTTCTCAACATCATCAAACCGTTTTATCAATATTTTTCTAAAATCTTAACATACCTAATACCAAATGTTCATCCGCTCCAAACCATTTATTTTGATATGAACCAAGACTCGCGGGCAAATTTAATACTTTTAAAATTAAATAATTTTGGGTAATTTCAGAGGAAATCTGCCGAAATAAATCTCTAACAAACGTGCAAAAAAAAAACCACAGCGAACAAAAGTTATAAGACAAATGTGCATATCAAAAAGGCACTATATTAAACAACAACGACTGCCGAGGCTGTAACCCCTCAACAAAAACGATATCCTGATTTCACTATTTTCTACACTTCTAGTACAGTGGAACCTGAACATTAACAAATATTTGTTTTTAAATTATAAATAAATAAATAAATAAAAAACAAATACAACATCGATAAAACTAGCTTTTCATATAAAAAAAAGTGACTCACCTAAGGTTCGCATCAGAGAGGCTTTCAATAGTTTTCAGGTGCAAAATGGATGCTGCGTTGCTATACTTTGAAATGAAAACGTGAAGCTCGTGCAAATAATGCGCCCTTTTTTTTCTCTAAACACCCTTCTTTTCTCAACACCATCAAACCGTTTTATCAATATTTTTCTAAAACCTTAACATACCTAAAACCAAATATTCAGCCGCTCCAAACCATTTATTTTAATATGAACCAAGCCTCGCGGGCAAATTCAATAATTTTGGGTAATTTCAGAGGAAATCTGCCAAACGTGCAAAAAAAAACACAGCGAACGAAAGTAATAAGACAAATGTGAATATCAAAAAGGCACTATATTAAACAACAACGACTGCCGAGGCTGTAACCCCTCAACAAATACGGTATCCTGTACCCCCCCCCCCCTTTCCACCGCCTTTCGCCTTTAGTTATATTTCCAATTTACTGCTGTTTAGCTTTTCCACGATTGATTTTCCAAATGAAATAACTTTTCAATCAAATATTTCTCTTTAACATAGATACATTTCTTTCAACCAACGAATGTGCTTGAAATTTTAGTCAATTGTGAATTATCTCCCCCTTGTTGAAAATTTAAGAATTGCGTTGTTTAAAAAAAAATAAAGTATCTTCATAATTTTTTGTTAAATTTAAAAAAGCAAAATATTCGTGCAAATCGCTAATCGTTAATTGAAGTAATAAGATCATCATGAGATAATTAATTGCAATGTAAATTTCGAACGATGGAAAGCGCTTGGGTCCACTTTAGCTATGAAAACAAAGGACCTGTCAATTTCATCTCTTTATAATCGTTTCGTGTCATCTTGACATCTGAGAATCCAGTATATAAACTACTTAACCATTTCGGAAAAACATATCATTTTCACTTGAATACGCAAAAGAATAACACAAACTCTAGCTATATTACAGAAGTATGGAATCGTCATTGTATGCCAAGCTTCAAGATGCAGAGAACAGAACACAGAAAGCATGTACACAGATGTTGTTTCTGAGCGACAAACTGGAATACTTGAAGAACAAGTATGAAAAGGCCGTCATAGACAACATTCGAAGTTTCAGATATCCACTTCGCATGAGAATCGTCGTGCTTGAAGGAGTCATCAACATGTACTACCAATATACAGCAGAAAAGCACAAAGAAGCCGAGATGCTCAGATTCAAACTATTTGGACAAGAGCCAGAATTCAGACCATTTGAAGAAGAATAAAGAAAGAAGTAATCAAGCACGGCACATCCAAATGCCGAAGACACAGTCCTTCATATGACTGTGAAAAGGGCCCTTTTCAGAGCCGTTTATATCTTTCAAAAAGAATCTTACTATATTGTATGAAATAATGACTTTTTGCCAAATCCTATTCACTTTCTCATCTTTTACATCAATTAAAATTCGCCACCGTCAACTATTTTGAATGAATTTATTAGAAACAAACCACCAAAAAAAGACACATAAAAACAATTGTGGCCGAACCACGCAGATTTCACAATATATTTTCTAAACTTCGAGTACAGTGGAACCTGAACATTAACAAATATATGTTTTTAAATTATAAATAAGTAAATAAAAAACAAATACAACAACTATAAAACTAGCTTTTCATAAAAAAAAGTGACTCACCGAAGGTTTGCATCAGAGAAGCTTTCAATAGTTTTCAGGTGCAATAGTTATTTTTAAGTTCAAAGTTGGATGCTGCGTTGCTATACTTTGAAATGAAAACGTGAAGCTCGTGCAAATAATGCGCGCTGTTTTTCTCTAAACACCCTTCTTTTCTCAACATCATCAAACCGTTTTATCAATATTTTTCTAAAATCTTAACATACCTAATACCAAATGTTCATCCGCTCCAAACCATTTATTTTGATATGAACCAAGACTCGCGGGCAAATTTAATACTTTTAAAATTAAATAATTTTGGGTAATTTCAGAGGAAATCTGCCGAAATAAATCTCTAACAAACGTGCAAAAAAAAAACCACAGCGAACAAAAGTTATAAGACAAATGTGCATATCAAAAAGGCACTATATTAAACAACAACGACTGCCGAGGCTGTAACCCCTCAACAAAAACGATATCCTGATTTCACTATTTTCTACACTTCTAGTACAGTGGAACCTGAACATTAACAAATATTTGTTTTTAAATTATAAATAAATAAATAAATAAAAAACAAATACAACATCGATAAAACTAGCTTTTCATATAAAAAAAAGTGACTCACCTAAGGTTCGCATCAGAGAGGCTTTCAATAGTTTTCAGGTGCAAAATGGATGCTGCGTTGCTATACTTTGAAATGAAAACGTGAAGCTCGTGCAAATAATGCGCCCTTTTTTTTCTCTAAACACCCTTCTTTTCTCAACACCATCAAACCGTTTTATCAATATTTTTCTAAAACCTTAACATACCTAAAACCAAATATTCAGCCGCTCCAAACCATTTATTTTAATATGAACCAAGCCTCGCGGGCAAATTCAATAATTTTGGGTAATTTCAGAGGAAATCTGCCAAACGTGCAAAAAAAAACACAGCGAACGAAAGTAATAAGACAAATGTGAATATCAAAAAGGCACTATATTAAACAACAACGACTGCCGAGGCTGTAACCCCTCAACAAATACGGTATCCTGTACCCCCCCCCCCTTTCCACCGCCTTTCGCCTTTAGTTATATTTCCAATTTACTGCTGTTTAGCTTTTCCACGATTGATTTTCCAAATGAAATAACTTTTCAATCAAATATTTCTCTTTAACATAGATACATTTCTTTCAACCAACGAATGTGCTTGAAATTTTAGTCAATTGTGAATTATCTCCCCCTTGTTGAAAATTTAAGAATTGCGTTGTTTAAAAAAAAATAAAGTATCTTCATAATTTTTTGTTAAATTTAAAAAAGCAAAATATTCGTGCAAATCGCTAATCGTTAATTGAAGTAATAAGATCATCATGAGATAATTAATTGCAATGTAAATTTCGAACGATGGAAAGCGCTTGGGTCCACTTTAGCTATGAAAACAAAGGACCTGTCAATTTCATCTCTTTATAATCGTTTCGTGTCATCTTGACATCTGAGAATCCAGTATATAAACTACTTAACCATTTCGGAAAAACATATCATTTTCACTTGAATACGCAAAAGAATAACACAAACTCTAGCTATATTACAGAAGTATGGAATCGTCATTGTATGCCAAGCTTCAAGATGCAGAGAACAGAACACAGAAAGCATGTACACAGATGTTGTTTCTGAGCGACAAACTGGAATACTTGAAGAACAAGTATGAAAAGGCCGTCATAGACAACATTCGAAGTTTCAGATATCCACTTCGCATGAGAATCGTCGTGCTTGAAGGAGTCATCAACATGTACTACCAATATACAGCAGAAAAGCACAAAGAAGCCGAGATGCTCAGATTCAAACTATTTGGACAAGAGCCAGAATTCAGACCATTTGAAGAAGAATAAAGAAAGAAGTAATCAAGCACGGCACATCCAAATGCCGAAGACACAGTCCTTCATATGACTGTGAAAAGGGCCCTTTTCAGAGCCGTTTATATCTTTCAAAAAGAATCTTACTATATTGTATGAAATAATGACTTTTTGCCAAATCCTATTCACTTTCTCATCTTTTACATCAATTAAAATTCGCCACCGTCAACTATTTTGAATGAATTTATTAGAAACAAACCACCAAAAAAAGACACATAAAAACAATTGTGGCCGAACCACGCAGATTTCACAATATATTTTCTAAACTTCGAGTACAGTGGAACCTGAACATTAACAAATATATGTTTTTAAATTATAAATAAGTAAATAAAAAACAAATACAACAACTATAAAACTAGCTTTTCATAAAAAAAAGTGACTCACCGAAGGTTTGCATCAGAGAAGCTTTCAATAGTTTTCAGGTGCAATAGTTATTTTTAAGTTCAAAGTTGGATGCTGCGTTGCTATACTTTGAAATGAAAACGTGAAGCTCGTGCAAATAATGCGCGCTGTTTTTCTCTAAACACCCTTCTTTTCTCAACATCATCAAACCGTTTTATCAATATTTTTCTAAAATCTTAACATACCTAATACCAAATGTTCATCCGCTCCAAACCATTTATTTTGATATGAACCAAGACTCGCGGGCAAATTTAATACTTTTAAAATTAAATAATTTTGGGTAATTTCAGAGGAAATCTGCCGAAATAAATCTCTAACAAACGTGCAAAAAAAAAACCACAGCGAACAAAAGTTATAAGACAAATGTGCATATCAAAAAGGCACTATATTAAACAACAACGACTGCCGAGGCTGTAACCCCTCAACAAAAACGATATCCTGATTTCACTATTTTCTACACTTCTAGTACAGTGGAACCTGAACATTAACAAATATTTGTTTTTAAATTATATATAAATAAATAAATAAAAAACAAATACAACATCGATAAAACTAGCTTTTCATATAAAAAAAAGTGACTCACCTAAGGTTCGCATCAGAGAGGCTTTCAATAGTTTTCAGGTGCAAAATGGATGCTGCGTTGCTATACTTTGAAATGAAAACGTGAAGCTCGTGCAAATAATGCGCCCTTTTTTTTCTCTAAACACCCTTCTTTTCTCAACACCATCAAACCGTTTTATCAATATTTTTCTAAAACCTTAACATACCTAAAACCAAATATTCAGCCGCTCCAAACCATTTATTTTAATATGAACCAAGCCTCGCGGGCAAATTCAATAATTTTGGGTAATTTCAGAGGAAATCTGCCAAACGTGCAAAAAAAAACACAGCGAACGAAAGTAATAAGACAAATGTGAATATCAAAAAGGCACTATATTAAACAACAACGACTGCCGAGGCTGTAACCCCTCAACAAATACGGTATCCTGTACCCCCCCCTTTCCACCGCCTTTCGCCTTTAGTTATATTTCCAATTTACTGCTGTTTAGCTTTTCCACGATTGATTTTCCAAATGAAATAACTTTTCAATCAAATATTTCTCTTTAACATAGATACATTTCTTTCAACCAACGAATGTGCTTGAAATTTTAGTCAATTGTGAATTATCTCCCCCTTGTTGAAAATTTAAGAATTGCGTTGTTTAAAAAAAAATAAAGTATCTTCATAATTTTTTGTTAAATTTAAAAAAGCAAAATATTCGTGCAAATCGCTAATCGTTAATTGAAGTAATAAGATCATCATGAGATAATTAATTGCAATGTAAATTTCGAACGATGGAAAGCGCTTGGGTCCACTTTAGCTATGAAAACAAAGGTCCTGTCAATTTCATCTCTTTATAATCGTTTCGTGTCATCTTGACATCTGAGAATCCAGTATATAAACTACTTAACCATTTCGGAAAAACATATCATTTTCACTTGAATACGCAAAAGAATAACCGACAAACTCTAGCTATATTACAGAAGTATGGAATCGTCATTGTATGCCAAGCTTCAAGATGCAGAGAACAGAACACAGAAAGCATGTACACAGATGTTGTTTCTGAGCGACAAACTGGAATACTTGAAGAACAAGTATGAAAAGGCCGTCATAGACAACATTCGAAGTTTCAGATATCCACTTCGCATGAGAATCGTCGTGCTTGAAGGAGTCATCAACATGTACTACCAATATACAGCAGAAAAGCACAAAGAAGCCGAGATGCTCAGATTCAAACTATTTGGACAAGAGCCAGAATTCAGACCATTTGAAGAAGAATAAAGAAAGAAGTAATCAAGCACGGCACATCCAAATGCCGAAGACACAGTCCTTCATATGACTGTGAAAAGGGCCCTTTTCAGAGCCGTTTATATCTTTCAAAAAGAATCTTACTATATTGTATGAAATAATGACTTTTTTGCCAAATCCTATTCACTTTCTCATCTTTTACATCAATTAAAATTCGCCACCGTCAACTATTTTGAATGAATTTATTAGAAACAAACCACCAAAAAAAGACACATAAAAACAATTGTGGCCGAACCACGCAGATTTCACAATATATTTTCTAAACTTCGAGTACAGTGGAACCTGAACATTAACAAATATATGTTTTTAAATTATAAATAAGTAAATAAAAAACAAATACAACAACTATAAAACTAGCTTTTCATAAAAAAAAGTGACTCACCGAAGGTTTGCATCAGAGAAGCTTTCAATAGTTTTCAGGTGCAATAGTTATTTTTAAGTTCAAAGTTGGATGCTGCGTTGCTATACTTTGAAATGAAAACGTGAAGCTCGTGCAAATAATGCGCGCTGTTTTTCTCTAAACACCCTTCTTTTCTCAACATCATCAAACCGTTTTATCAATATTTTTCTAAAATCTTAACATACCTAATACCAAATGTTCATCCGCTCCAAACCATTTATTTTGATATGAACCAAGACTCGCGGGCAAATTTAATACTTTTAAAATTAAATAATTTTGGGTAATTTCAGAGGAAATCTGCCGAAATAAATCTCTAACAAACGTGCAAAAAAAAAACCACAGCGAACAAAAGTTATAAGACAAATGTGCATATCAAAAAGGCACTATATTAAACAACAACGACTGCCGAGGCTGTAACCCCTCAACAAAAACGATATCCTGATTTCACTATTTTCTACACTTCTAGTACAGTGGAACCTGAACATTAACAAATATTTGTTTTTAAATTATATATAAATAAATAAATAAAAAACAAATACAACATCGATAAAACTAGCTTTTCATATAAAAAAAAGTGACTCACCTAAGGTTCGCATCAGAGAGGCTTTCAATAGTTTTCAGGTGCAAAATGGATGCTGCGTTGCTATACTTTGAAATGAAAACGTGAAGCTCGTGCAAATAATGCGCCCTTTTTTTTTCTCTAAACACCCTTCTTTTCTCAACACCATCAAACCGTTTTATCAATATTTTTCTAAAACCTTAACATACCTAAAACCAAATATTCAGCCGCTCCAAACCATTTATTTTAATATGAACCAAGCCTCGCGGGCAAATTCAATAATTTTGGGTAATTTCAGAGGAAATCTGCCAAACGTGCAAAAAAAAAACACAGCGAACGAAAGTAATAAGACAAATGTGAATATCAAAAAGGCACTATATTAAACAACAACGACTGCCGAGGCTGTAACCCCTCAACAAATACGGTATCCTGTACCCCCCCCCTTTCCACCGCCTTTCGCCTTTAGTTATATTTCCAATTTACTGCTGTTTAGCTTTTCCACGATTGATTTTCCAAATGAAATAACTTTTCAATCAAATATTTCTCTTTAACATAGATACATTTCTTTCAACCAACGAATGTGCTTGAAATTTTAGTCAATTGTGAATTATCTCCCCCTTGTTGAAAATTTAAGAATTGCGTTGTTTAAAAAAAAATAAAGTATCTTCATAATTTTTTGTTAAATTTAAAAAAGCAAAATATTCGTGCAAATCGCTAATCGTTAATTGAAGTAATAAGATCATCATGAGATAATTAATTGCAATGTAAATTTCGAACGATGGAAAGCGCTTGGGTCCACTTTAGCTATGAAAACAAAGGTCCTGTCAATTTCATCTCTTTATAATCGTTTCGTGTCATCTTGACATCTGAGAATCCAGTATATAAACTACTTAACCATTTCGGAAAAACATATCATTTTCACTTGAATACGCAAAAGAATAACCGACAAACTCTAGCTATATTACAGAAGTATGGAATCGTCATTGTATGCCAAGCTTCAAGATGCAGAGAACAGAACACAGAAAGCATGTACACAGATGTTGTTTCTGAGCGACAAACTGGAATACTTGAAGAACAAGTATGAAAAGGCCGTCATAGACAACATTCGAAGTTTCAGATATCCACTTCGCATGAGAATCGTCGTGCTTGAAGGAGTCATCAACATGTACTACCAATATACAGCAGAAAAGCACAAAGAAGCCGAGATGCTCAGATTCAAACTATTTGGACAAGAGCCAGAATTCAGACCATTTGAAGAAGAATAAAGAAAGAAGTAATCAAGCACGGCACATCCAAATGCCGAAGACACAGTCCTTCATATGACTGTGAAAAGGGCTCTTTTCAGAGCCGTTTATATCTTTCAAAAAGAATCTTACTATATTGTATGAAATAATGACTTTTTTGCCAAATCCTATTCACTTTCTCATCTTTTACATCAATTAAAATTCGCCACCGTCAACTATTTTGAATGAATTTATTAGAAACAAACCACCAAAAAAAGACACATAAAAACAATTGTGGCCGAACCACGCAGATTTCACAATATATTTTCTAAACTTCGAGTACAGTGGAACCTGAACATTAACAAATATATGTTTTTAAATTATAAATAAGTAAATAAAAAACAAATACAACAACTATAAAACTAGCTTTTCATAAAAAAAAGTGACTCACCGAAGGTTTGCATCAGAGAAGCTTTCAATAGTTTTCAGGTGCAATAGTTATTTTTAAGTTCAAAGTTGGATGCTGCGTTGCTATACTTTGAAATGAAAACGTGAAGCTCGTGCAAATAATGCGCGCTGTTTTTCTCTAAACACCCTTCTTTTCTCAACATCATCAAACCGTTTTATCAATATTTTTCTAAAATCTTAACATACCTAATACCAAATGTTCATCCGCTCCAAACCATTTATTTTGATATGAACCAAGACTCGCGGGCAAATTTAATACTTTTAAAATTAAATAATTTTGGGTAATTTCAGAGGAAATCTGCCGAAATAAATCTCTAACAAACGTGCAAAAAAAAACCACAGCGAACGAAAGTTATAAGACAAATGTGCATATCAAAAAGGCACTATATTAAACAACAACGACTGCCGAGGCTGTAACCCCTCAACAAAAACGATATCCTGATTTCACTATTTTCTACACTTCTAGTACAGTGGAACCTGAACATTAACAAATATTTGTTTTTAAATTATATATAAATAAATAAATAAAAAACAAATACAACATCGATAAAACTAGCTTTTCATATAAAAAAAAGTGACTCACCTAAGGTTCGCATCAGAGAGGCTTTCAATAGTTTTCAGGTGCAAAATGGATGCTGCGTTGCTATACTTTGAAATGAAAACGTGAAGCTCGTGCAAATAATGCGCCCTTTTTTTTTCTCTAAACACCCTTCTTTTCTCAACACCATCAAACCGTTTTATCAATATTTTTCTAAAACCTTAACATACCTAAAACCAAATATTCAGCCGCTCCAAACCATTTATTTTAATATGAACCAAGCCTCGCGGGCAAATTCAATAATTTTGGGTAATTTCAGAGGAAATCTGCCAAACGTGCAAAAAAAAAACACAGCGAACGAAAGTAATAAGACAAATGTGAATATCAAAAAGGCACTATATTAAACAACAACGACTGCCGAGGCTGTAACCCCTCAACAAATACGGTATCCTGTACCCCCCCCCTTTCCACCGCCTTTCGCCTTTAGTTATATTTCCAATTTACTGCTGTTTAGCTTTTCCACGATTGATTTTCCAAATGAAATAACTTTTCAATCAAATATTTCTCTTTAACATAGATACATTTCTTTCAACCAACGAATGTGCTTGAAATTTTAGTCAATTGTGAATTATCTCCCCCTTGTTGAAAATTTAAGAATTGCGTTGTTTAAAAAAAAATAAAGTATCTTCATAATTTTTTGTTAAATTTAAAAAAGCAAAATATTCGTGCAAATCGCTAATCGTTAATTGAAGTAATAAGATCATCATGAGATAATTAATTGCAATGTAAATTTCGAACGATGGAAAGCGCTTGGGTCCACTTTAGCTATGAAAACAAAGGTCCTGTCAATTTCATCTCTTTATAATCGTTTCGTGTCATCTTGACATCTGAGAATCCAGTATATAAACTACTTAACCATTTCGGAAAAACATATCATTTTCACTTGAATACGCAAAAGAATAACCGACAAACTCTAGCTATATTACAGAAGTATGGAATCGTCATTGTATGCCAAGCTTCAAGATGCAGAGAACAGAACACAGAAAGCATGTACACAGATGTTGTTTCTGAGCGACAAACTGGAATACTTGAAGAACAAGTATGAAAAGGCCGTCATAGACAACATTCGAAGTTTCAGATATCCACTTCGCATGAGAATCGTCGTGCTTGAAGGAGTCATCAACATGTACTACCAATATACAGCAGAAAAGCACAAAGAAGCCGAGATGCTCAGATTCAAACTATTTGGACAAGAGCCAGAATTCAGACCATTTGAAGAAGAATAAAGAAAGAAGTAATCAAGCACGGCACATCCAAATGCCGAAGACACAGTCCTTCATATGACTGTGAAAAGGGCTCTTTTCAGAGCCGTTTATATCTTTCAAAAAGAATCTTACTATATTGTATGAAATAATGACTTTTTTGCCAAATCCTATTCACTTTCTCATCTTTTACATCAATTAAAATTCGCCACCGTCAACTATTTTGAATGAATTTATTAGAAACAAACCACCAAAAAAAGACACATAAAAACAATTGTGGCCGAACCACGCAGATTTCACAATATATTTTCTAAACTTCGAGTACAGTGGAACCTGAACATTAACAAATATATGTTTTTAAATTATAAATAAGTAAATAAAAAACAAATACAACAACTATAAAACTAGCTTTTCATAAAAAAAAGTGACTCACCGAAGGTTTGCATCAGAGAAGCTTTCAATAGTTTTCAGGTGCAATAGTTATTTTTAAGTTCAAAGTTGGATGCTGCGTTGCTATACTTTGAAATGAAAACGTGAAGCTCGTGCAAATAATGCGCGCTGTTTTTCTCTAAACACCCTTCTTTTCTCAACATCATCAAACCGTTTTATCAATATTTTTCTAAAATCTTAACATACCTAATACCAAATGTTCATCCGCTCCAAACCATTTATTTTGATATGAACCAAGACTCGCGGGCAAATTTAATACTTTTAAAATTAAATAATTTTGGGTAATTTCAGAGGAAATCTGCCGAAATAAATCTCTAACAAACGTGCAAAAAAAAACCACAGCGAACGAAAGTTATAAGACAAATGTGCATATCAAAAAGGCACTATATTAAACAACAACGACTGCCGAGGCTGTAACCCCTCAACAAAAACGATATCCTGATTTCACTATTTTCTACACTTCTAGTACAGTGGAACCTGAACATTAACAAATATTTGTTTTTAAATTATATATAAATAAATAAATAAAAAACAAATACAACATCGATAAAACTAGCTTTTCATATAAAAAAAAGTGACTCACCTAAGGTTCGCATCAGAGAGGCTTTCAATAGTTTTCAGGTGCAAAATGGATGCTGCGTTGCTATACTTTGAAATGAAAACGTGAAGCTCGTGCAAATAATGCGCCCTTTTTTTTTCTCTAAACACCCTTCTTTTCTCAACACCATCAAACCGTTTTATCAATATTTTTCTAAAACCTTAACATACCTAAAACCAAATATTCAGCCGCTCCAAACCATTTATTTTAATATGAACCAAGCCTCGCGGGCAAATTCAATAATTTTGGGTAATTTCAGAGGAAATCTGCCAAACGTACAAAAAAAAAACACAGCGAACGAAAGTAATAAGACAAATGTGAATATCAAAAAGGCACTATATTAAACAACAACGACTGCCGAGGCTGTAACCCCTCAACAAATACGGTATCCTGTACCCCCCCCCCTTTCCACCGCCTTTCGCCTTTAGTTATATTTCCAATTTACTGCTGTTTAGCTTTTCCACGATTGATTTTCCAAATGAAATAACTTTTCAATCAAATATTTCTCTTTAACATAGATACATTTCTTTCAACCAACGAATGTGCTTGAAATTTTAGTCAATTGTGAATTATCTCCCCCTTGTTGAAAATTTAAGAATTGCGTTGTTTAAAAAAAAATAAAGTATCTTCATAATTTTTTGTTAAATTTAAAAAAGCAAAATATTCGTGCAAATCGCTAATCGTTAATTGAAGTAATAAGATCATCATGAGATAATTAATTGCAATGTAAATTTCGAACGATGGAAAGCGCTTGGGTCCACTTTAGCTATGAAAACAAAGGTCCTGTCAATTTCATCTCTTTATAATCGTTTCGTGTCATCTTGACATCTGAGAATCCAGTATATAAACTACTTAACCATTTCGGAAAAACATATCATTTTCACTTGAATACGCAAAAGAATAACCGACAAACTCTAGCTATATTACAGAAGTATGGAATCGTCATTGTATGCCAAGCTTCAAGATGCAGAGAACAGAACACAGAAAGCATGTACACAGATGTTGTTTCTGAGCGACAAACTGGAATACTTGAAGAACAAGTATGAAAAGGCCGTCATAGACAACATTCGAAGTTTCAGATATCCACTTCGCATGAGAATCGTCGTGCTTGAAGGAGTCATCAACATGTACTACCAATATACAGCAGAAAAGCACAAAGAAGCCGAGATGCTCAGATTCAAACTATTTGGACAAGAGCCAGAATTCAGACCATTTGAAGAAGAATAAAGAAAGAAGTAATCAAGCACGGCACATCCAAATGCCGAAGACACAGTCCTTCATATGACTGTGAAAAGGGCTCTTTTCAGAGCCGTTTATATCTTTCAAAAAGAATCTTACTATATTGTATGAAATAATGACTTTTTTGCCAAATCCTATTCACTTTCTCATCTTTTACATCAATTAAAATTCGCCACCGTCAACTATTTTGAATGAATTTATTAGAAACAAACCACCAAAAAAAGACACATAAAAACAATTGTGGCCGAACCACGCAGATTTCACAATATATTTTCTAAACTTCGAGTACAGTGGAACCTGAACATTAACAAATATATGTTTTTAAATTATAAATAAGTAAATAAAAAACAAATACAACAACTATAAAACTAGCTTTTCATAAAAAAAAGTGACTCACCGAAGGTTTGCATCAGAGAAGCTTTCAATAGTTTTCAGGTGCAATAGTTATTTTTAAGTTCAAAGTTGGATGCTGCGTTGCTATACTTTGAAATGAAAACGTGAAGCTCGTGCAAATAATGCGCGCTGTTTTTCTCTAAACACCCTTCTTTTCTCAACATCATCAAACCGTTTTATCAATATTTTTCTAAAATCTTAACATACCTAATACCAAATGTTCATCCGCTCCAAACCATTTATTTTGATATGAACCAAGACTCGCGGGCAAATTTAATACTTTTAAAATTAAATAATTTTGGGTAATTTCAGAGGAAATCTGCCGAAATAAATCTCTAACAAACGTGCAAAAAAAAACCACAGCGAACGAAAGTTATAAGACAAATGTGCATATCAAAAAGGCACTATATTAAACAACAACGACTGCCGAGGCTGTAACCCCTCAACAAAAACGATATCCTGATTTCACTATTTTCTACACTTCTAGTACAGTGGAACCTGAACATTAACAAATATTTGTTTTTAAATTATATATAAATAAATAAATAAAAAACAAATACAACATCGATAAAACTAGCTTTTCATATAAAAAAAAGTGACTCACCTAAGGTTCGCATCAGAGAGGCTTTCAATAGTTTTCAGGTGCAAAATGGATGCTGCGTTGCTATACTTTGAAATGAAAACGTGAAGCTCGTGCAAATAATGCGCCCTTTTTTTTTCTCTAAACACCCTTCTTTTCTCAACACCATCAAACCGTTTTATCAATATTTTTCTAAAACCTTAACATACCTAAAACCAAATATTCAGCCGCTCCAAACCATTTATTTTAATATGAACCAAGCCTCGCGGGCAAATTCAATAATTTTGGGTAATTTCAGAGGAAATCTGCCAAACGTACAAAAAAAAAACACAGCGAACGAAAGTAATAAGACAAATGTGAATATCAAAAAGGCACTATATTAAACAACAACGACTGCCGAGGCTGTAACCCCTCAACAAATACGGTATCCTGTACCCCCCCCCCTTTCCACCGCCTTTCGCCTTTAGTTATATTTCCAATTTACTGCTGTTTAGCTTTTCCACGATTGATTTTCCAAATGAAATAACTTTTCAATCAAATATTTCTCTTTAACATAGATACATTTCTTTCAACCAACGAATGTGCTTGAAATTTTAGTCAATTGTGAATTATCTCCCCCTTGTTGAAAATTTAAGAATTGCGTTGTTTAAAAAAAAATAAAGTATCTTCATAATTTTTTGTTAAATTTAAAAAAGCAAAATATTCGTGCAAATCGCTAATCGTTAATTGAAGTAATAAGATCATCATGAGATAATTAATTGCAATGTAAATTTCGAACGATGGAAAGCGCTTGGGTCCACTTTAGCTATGAAAACAAAGGTCCTGTCAATTTCATCTCTTTATAATCGTTTCGTGTCATCTTGACATCTGAGAATCCAGTATATAAACTACTTAACCATTTCGGAAAAACATATCATTTTCACTTGAATACGCAAAAGAATAACCGACAAACTCTAGCTATATTACAGAAGTATGGAATCGTCATTGTATGCCAAGCTTCAAGATGCAGAGAACAGAACACAGAAAGCATGTACACAGATGTTGTTTCTGAGCGACAAACTGGAATACTTGAAGAACAAGTATGAAAAGGCCGTCATAGACAACATTCGAAGTTTCAGATATCCACTTCGCATGAGAATCGTCGTGCTTGAAGGAGTCATCAACATGTACTACCAATATACAGCAGAAAAGCACAAAGAAGCCGAGATGCTCAGATTCAAACTATTTGGACAAGAGCCAGAATTCAGACCATTTGAAGAAGAATAAAGAAAGAAGTAATCAAGCACGGCACATCCAAATGCCGAAGACACAGTCCTTCATATGACTGTGAAAAGGGCTCTTTTCAGAGCCGTTTATATCTTTCAAAAAGAATCTTACTATATTGTATGAAATAATGACTTTTTTGCCAAATCCTATTCACTTTCTCATCTTTTACATCAATTAAAATTCGCCACCGTCAACTATTTTGAATGAATTTATTAGAAACAAACCACCAAAAAAAGACACATAAAAACAATTGTGGCCGAACCACGCAGATTTCACAATATATTTTCTAAACTTCGAGTACAGTGGAACCTGAACATTAACAAATATATGTTTTTAAATTATAAATAAGTAAATAAAAAACAAATACAACAACTATAAAACTAGCTTTTCATAAAAAAAAGTGACTCACCGAAGGTTTGCATCAGAGAAGCTTTCAATAGTTTTCAGGTGCAATAGTTATTTTTAAGTTCAAAGTTGGATGCTGCGTTGCTATACTTTGAAATGAAAACGTGAAGCTCGTGCAAATAATGCGCGCTGTTTTTCTCTAAACACCCTTCTTTTCTCAACATCATCAAACCGTTTTATCAATATTTTTCTAAAATCTTAACATACCTAATACCAAATGTTCATCCGCTCCAAACCATTTATTTTGATATGAACCAAGACTCGCGGGCAAATTTAATACTTTTAAAATTAAATAATTTTGGGTAATTTCAGAGGAAATCTGCCGAAATAAATCTCTAACAAACGTGCAAAAAAAAACCACAGCGAACGAAAGTTATAAGACAAATGTGCATATCAAAAAGGCACTATATTAAACAACAACGACTGCCGAGGCTGTAACCCCTCAACAAAAACGATATCCTGATTTCACTATTTTCTACACTTCTAGTACAGTGGAACCTGAACATTAACAAATATTTGTTTTTAAATTATATATAAATAAATAAATAAAAAACAAATACAACATCGATAAAACTAGCTTTTCATATAAAAAAAAGTGACTCACCTAAGGTTCGCATCAGAGAGGCTTTCAATAGTTTTCAGGTGCAAAATGGATGCTGCGTTGCTATACTTTGAAATGAAAACGTGAAGCTCGTGCAAATAATGCGCCCTTTTTTTTTCTCTAAACACCCTTCTTTTCTCAACACCATCAAACCGTTTTATCAATATTTTTCTAAAACCTTAACATACCTAAAACCAAATATTCAGCCGCTCCAAACCATTTATTTTAATATGAACCAAGCCTCGCGGGCAAATTCAATAATTTTGGGTAATTTCAGAGGAAATCTGCCAAACGTGCAAAAAAAAAACACAGCGAACGAAAGTAATAAGACAAATGTGAATATCAAAAAGGCACTATATTAAACAACAACGACTGCCGAGGCTGTAACCCCTCAACAAATACGGTATCCTGTACCCCCCCCCTTTCCACCGCCTTTCGCCTTTAGTTATATTTCCAATTTACTGCTGTTTAGCTTTTCCACGATTGATTTTCCAAATGAAATAACTTTTCAATCAAATATTTCTCTTTAACATAGATACATTTCTTTCAACCAACGAATGTGCTTGAAATTTTAGTCAATTGTGAATTATCTCCCCCTTGTTGAAAATTTAAGAATTGCGTTGTTTAAAAAAAAATAAAGTATCTTCATAATTTTTTGTTAAATTTAAAAAAGCAAAATATTCGTGCAAATCGCTAATCGTTAATTGAAGTAATAAGATCATCATGAGATAATTAATTGCAATGTAAATTTCGAACGATGGAAAGCGCTTGGGTCCACTTTAGCTATGAAAACAAAGGTCCTGTCAATTTCATCTCTTTATAATCGTTTCGTGTCATCTTGACATCTGAGAATCCAGTATATAAACTACTTAACCATTTCGGAAAAACATATCATTTTCACTTGAATACGCAAAAGAATAACCGACAAACTCTAGCTATATTACAGAAGTATGGAATCGTCATTGTATGCCAAGCTTCAAGATGCAGAGAACAGAACACAGAAAGCATGTACACAGATGTTGTTTCTGAGCGACAAACTGGAATACTTGAAGAACAAGTATGAAAAGGCCGTCATAGACAACATTCGAAGTTTCAGATATCCACTTCGCATGAGAATCGTCGTGCTTGAAGGAGTCATCAACATGTACTACCAATATACAGCAGAAAAGCACAAAGAAGCCGAGATGCTCAGATTCAAACTATTTGGACAAGAGCCAGAATTCAGACCATTTGAAGAAGAATAAAGAAAGAAGTAATCAAGCACGGCACATCCAAATGCCGAAGACACAGTCCTTCATATGACTGTGAAAAGGGCTCTTTTCAGAGCCGTTTATATCTTTCAAAAAGAATCTTACTATATTGTATGAAATAATGACTTTTTTGCCAAATCCTATTCACTTTCTCATCTTTTACATCAATTAAAATTCGCCACCGTCAACTATTTTGAATGAATTTATTAGAAACAAACCACCAAAAAAAGACACATAAAAACAATTGTGGCCGAACCACGCAGATTTCACAATATATTTTCTAAACTTCGAGTACAGTGGAACCTGAACATTAACAAATATATGTTTTTAAATTATAAATAAGTAAATAAAAAACAAATACAACAACTATAAAACTAGCTTTTCATAAAAAAAAGTGACTCACCGAAGGTTTGCATCAGAGAAGCTTTCAATAGTTTTCAGGTGCAATAGTTATTTTTAAGTTCAAAGTTGGATGCTGCGTTGCTATACTTTGAAATGAAAACGTGAAGCTCGTGCAAATAATGCGCGCTGTTTTTCTCTAAACACCCTTCTTTTCTCAACATCATCAAACCGTTTTATCAATATTTTTCTAAAATCTTAACATACCTAATACCAAATGTTCATCCGCTCCAAACCATTTATTTTGATATGAACCAAGACTCGCGGGCAAATTTAATACTTTTAAAATTAAATAATTTTGGGTAATTTCAGAGGAAATCTGCCGAAATAAATCTCTAACAAACGTGCAAAAAAAAACCACAGCGAACGAAAGTTATAAGACAAATGTGCATATCAAAAAGGCACTATATTAAACAACAACGACTGCCGAGGCTGTAACCCCTCAACAAAAACGATATCCTGATTTCACTATTTTCTACACTTCTAGTACAGTGGAACCTGAACATTAACAAATATTTGTTTTTAAATTATAAATAAATAAATAAATAAAAAACAAATACAACATCGATAAAACTAGCTTTTCAAAAAAAAGTGACTCACCCAATGTTCGCATCAGGGAAGCTTTCAATAGTTTTCAGGTGCAAAAAGTTCAAAGTTGGATGCTGCGTTCCTATACTTTGCAATGAAAACGTGAAGTTCGTGAATCTGGGATATTTGGTGGTGTTTGGATACCTCTATGGTTGTTGCATCTGCATGTGATTTAGTGTACACCTGGAAGGTTATTCAAATCTCATAATTATTGTCCACGGGGCGAAAAACGGGGAGCATCGGCATCACAGGTAGCAATGTGTCATATCGTAAAACGTTTGGTAAAGGGATTTTGTCATGGTTTAGTCAAGGGTGTCATGGTTTGTACAAGGGATATTTGCATAATGTCGTCTGCAAAAATGAAATCATAATTTTTCCGGGCATAAAAGGCGTTTTCGTGCATTTTTAAGGGCAAGATATATTTGTACTAAAATATGGTACATGTAAATGATGGAATATACTCGCTAAATCATTCAGGAAAAAAAGTTTTGTTCAATTGATAAAATAACATCATTTAATGTTCCAAGCAAAAGTGAAAGCCAGATGTTGCTCAAAAATTATCATTTACTGTGCATACAATCTTTTGACACATTTTTCAGCGTGATTAAACGCTTACAAAGCATGCATCGCAAAAATATTTTTTTTTACTTGTCATGGTTTGTACAAGGGACGTCATGGTTTAGTGTAGGGTGGTCATGGTTTGGTCAAGGGATATTTAAAAATGATATTTTAAATCTTATTCAATCATATGAGCTAACAATTATGTTTTAACCGTAAACCGGTAATATATATATTACCAAAATAATGCATACTACAAATATACATATCAACCGCTCCTGGAAAAAACTATAACAGTATAATTTGTATGCCATTCATAAGACATGTTAGAGTAATCATGAGATAATAATTGCCATATCATGTTCCATATCATTTCGAGACTCCCATATTAGATGTAGGCATAAGCTGAGACAATAACATCGCTCGAGAAATGATATGGGATTTAATATGGAAACTCAAAGTCAAAATAGATACAAAAAGGTATGCAGGAAAACACTGACTAGGCAGTAGGTTTAATGCATGATTTTGCTTATTGCTGCTAATATATATGCTAAAAACTCTCTACTCCCTATCAATGAAGCTTTTCCTTTCAGTATTAATATAAGGACACAACTGAACTATTGCAAAGGACATCAGATGAGTGCAGACGTTGGTTTGTCATAGGGTTTTGTTTTGTCTTCCTTTACCGGATTTGACGCACTGAATTGACTGTTGGTAACGCGACGGGTGTGCTATAGCAAGCAGGAACTGCTTACTCTTCCGGAGCACCTGAGTTCATTCTCGTTTCGACTGGAGTTCGCGTTGTTGATTGACATTCAGTTATGGATACCCCATTGGTACATGTACCTCTGCTTCTAGCATATCTCAGGGAATATGTTGCTTCATCCATAATAATATTATTCAGTGCAACAGCAGTGCTTATAGTATTAGAGAAACGTTTGCTTCATCCATAGTATTTTTTATATTATCATACAGGAGTAGCTTGTACTGTTTTGAGAAGCTTATACATTGTACAATAACTATATTCATATTTAATTGTTCAATGGTAATCCTGATGGTTAGTATATGTTGTTAGCTTAGTGACGGTCTAGAGCAATTAAAAGGATTTAGATTATATATATAAAAATATATTTCTTTTATATGCTATTACTGAAGGTAACGATTTATAATTTCCAAGAAACGATCCAATGATTTTTTCGGGGGTTAAAGATGCGTATTAAGAAACACGGAAACACAGTATGTCGTCAAACACAATAAAACAGCAGAAAATACCTAATAATTTGTCCGATCTCCCAAGTTTAGAAAATGTGATAAACCATGACATAATGGTATAAACCATGACAATTTTCTGTTCCCTTTACCAAACCATGACAAAATTTAAATTTGGTTAATAAGCACAACTAAGCCGATTTAAAGCTAACACAGTAAACCTTTATCGTCATGTTCAATTCCTTTCAGCTCTCCTCACTATTTGATACTAAAATAAAGGTATTTTTACATATTTTAGAAAAAAATCCCTTGTACAAACCATGACCTCCCTTTACCATACCATGACAAAATCCCTTTACCCAACATTGTACGATATGACACATTACTACCTGTGGGCATTGCTTGTTCAATAATATTGGATCACGACCATTTTACTAAAATGTATCAATTGTTATTTTAAAAATGCTTAAACTTTGTTCTCGGGAGCTAAACTAAGTTTCTTGGATTTACCGTGATTCCATAGTAAGATTTATTTCAACAACAAAAACTGGTTTACCCCCTTTTCCCACCACCCCAAACAAAAGATGGACTATTTAGAAAGATTGCAATGGAAAACAACCAACAGTCCTGAAGGTGACAAGCAGCCAGTGATTGCAAATGGTTTAAGCATTGGGGTGTTAATTTAGTTTGATGCTTCCATGGTCTAAGATAGAAGTAGAAAAAGTGACCAATAAACCGCCGCTCACCAACCCTTCCCCCCCCCCGCAAAAAAATAATAATACAACTGTTATGCTCAGAATATCATGAAGAGCCTGTGTTTATGTGTGAGTGCTTAATCGCCTCTTGCAAGCACATCTGTATGCAAATGTCGTGACGCATGGACCAGATAAATACTAGTATTCAACATTTATGCAAATGATTCGTCCAAACCATAGATATTTAGAATTATCAACGCTATATTTTAATTGTGGACACAAATAAGACAACTTCCATTATGGACTTAGCAAAGATTGCTATCGAAATTGATTTTCTAAATGGTTCTTCTGTATATAACTAACCACTAATTAGTTCCTCCTGGTATGCAGCATCAACTGACACTTTAAGCCCATTATCGTGGGATCGGTTTCAGGTCCGTCTACTATATCATATACTGTATACTTTCTCTTCAGTTTCCGCCAAATTTGACATTATTAACATAGACATGACTCGTGGTGTTATTAGATAGATTGGCAACTTGTTAATTGTCCAGTATATATGGAACAAGAGGCTCCCAGTAGCCTGAATCGCCATATAAAGGCCTTCATTCACAAGGGATGAATAAAGACAAGAAAAGACTAATTAAATCATTTTTATCGAAAAATTATTTTGTTAGGGGTATTAGAAAAAAAAGGGGGGGTCATATATGAAATCCATTGGGCGAAGTCTATGATGGTACTGAGAAAGTTACAGTTTTCCATCAGCAACTACTAAGTAATACTATACTTTATGTTAATATTTTTAAGTCACTCTGTAGATTTAAACTTTTATTAATTATCTTTATGTCATCAGAAACTAATGGAGCGATAATTGTCTCCGGTGAACCTCTAGTTTATTCAATGTGCGATAAAAGTTATTATTAGTTTGTTTCATTCCCTGAAATTTAAATTCCCCTGACTTGTTTTGTTTTTTGTTTTGTTTTGTCCAAATGGCAAACAGAAACAGAAGCAAATCAATTGAACGAAACAAAACTGGTGTAATTGAAATAGATGGAAGCAGTACAGAATCAGCTGAAGGAGGAAACAGCAATCATTCAAACGATTCAAAAGAAGAGTCTTGGGTAGTTCTTTAATAATTTGTCACAAATAAATTGTGTAAATAAATATACCTGATTTCAAGGACTATCTAATTCCTTGATTAATCAAATAAGCTTTTAATCCATTAGAAAGTCTGCTATCCCTGAAATCGGGTATTATACCTGTTTTCATGCATTTGCTCCAACCTGTTAAAATGAGCTATAATTTACTTAACAATTTTACTGCAAATATAGCGAAATAATTGAAAAAATGGCGAGAACTGTTTTTGAGAAAGGCACTGGCTACGTTTACACCGTAAACCTAAGAAAACGTTGGGTTTACACGTGTAAAAATAAGGAATACTTAGGTTTACAGGAAAAGTACAAAAATGTAAAACCGGATCACAATCACAGTGACGAAACTGAAACGAGTAACAATAGTTATAATTTGTTACACACCTTATTTTTACACGCTAATATTTATGGCCCATAAAATTTTTATGAAGTTTTTTTGTTTCTTCCTCTTTTGATGATGATTTTTTTCAGTTTAAAATCATAAAGTCAAAACTTCGAACATTTGCTCAACTAATTGGTACTGACAGCATAAGTTACATTTTAACATTGAACACTCTGGTAGATTAAAGGTTACAAAAGAAGAGATGAGAGAGTCTGGAAATGTGTGGATACGAATGATATTTGAATAAGAATAAAAAAAAGTACTTTACAGTGGACGTATGGACTCCGAGAGAAAATCTATGTGGAGTATGTATGTGTAAGCTGGCAACCAGCCTAGAGTTTGTTTCGCCAATGTCTACACTTCACCGTCAAACAAGTCCGTGACGGAGGCCTAACTTGGTTAATTTCATCAAATGTGTAGCATTGGAATCAGCATAAAAAAACACCTATTGGAGTTGTAGACCATGCCACTCAAACGTTAAATGAATTCCGCGAACTTCGATGAACAACCTGGTGTGACTTAATATTTATTATATCATACTGTATTATTTGATTGGGAGTAATAAAAAATGTTTTAAATAAATTAAATAAATATGAATTACTGTTAGTTCGAGAATGGTAAAACTGCATTGTATGACAGATACATGTACATGGTATTTATTAGTATTAGAAAAAAAATATGCCAATTTTCCGCTACTTTTTGAAACGTATATAAATAAGGTGTGTAACATTAACTATTGTTACATGTTTAGGTTCCGTCACCGTCATTATGATCCGGTTTTACTTTTCCGTTTAGACCTAAGTTTTTGTTATTTTTACATGTGTAAACCTAACGTTTTCTTAGGTTTACACAGCCGTGTAAACGTAGCCAGTGCCTTTAAGAAAAATGTGGCAAGATCTACTCTGTGACCAGTAGCTCCTTATTGATAATTTTTTAGACATCTTTTTTGATAATTTAGGCGGAGCTACAAATGTACATTGTACATAGGGGTCCCATTACCTGTAAATAATGGAGCAAGTCGAAATTTTATGTTTTGGCCTTCTCAAGACTTGAAATGGATTTAGATAGTCTGGGAAACTTAGAAATGCACTAGCTTGCATAATTTTAAGTTTTGACAATAATATTGTCACTTTTACTATTCTGATCCTGAACTTTTATCATGAAGTTCAGGATCCAAATTATATAAAATTAAGATTTTGCAATAAAAACTTAATATTCTCATGTAATTTCATGAATTTACAATAGAAATGTTAATAATATATCCACAGCAACTCGAAAATTGCACCAAAATGTTCTCAAACGTAGCCCATGAATTTGAGATGGCTGCTCTGTTACATTTTTGTACATGTACATGTACATGTACATGTACGTTGAATGGAACCTCATTAAAACCCTCTCGAGTAAGCAAGCATAAGAGGGTTTTATTATTAGAACTGTTTATCAAGATAATTGTTTTTTTTTCTTGAAGTTGCTTTAATTGCCTGTGTTTCCAGAATTCTGACCTGGTGTTGGTGTGTCTTGAGTTGGACTACTTGTGTCACATGTAGCAAGTCTCAAGCTAACATTTGCTGCAGAGGCTTCAAGTCTATAGCCATGATTACAAACTAACTCTTGGTTGCTGTTTGGCCTTTGAATTTGCTTCTGTTTAATCCAAAATACCAAATCCATCATAGGTCAAGGCTTAGCTTTAATGCTTGCAGTGGCAGATCCAGAGGGGATGGAGGGGACATACATGTATGCCCCCCTTTAATTGATAAATTAAAAAATTTTTGTATAAAATTGACCAAACTACTTTCATAAAAAATTTGACATTTTTTGCAATTATGCCCACCCCCTTTCATTTAAATCTGGATTTGCCCCTGACTAAGTGAAGTACCAGTGTGGGAAACGACCACTCGCCAACTCGCCTAAATCGAGTTGAAATGAATTTTGGCAAGTTCATTTCATCTGCCACTCGCAATTTTGGCAAGTTGGAGATTTGGGTCAAGATCTAGAAAATTTTCACAAGTGATAAATATACATATTAGCATAGATATTGATTATTACATATACGATTACTCAGATCTATGATATAAGAAGAGTGTGTACATGTACATGTATTTTTAATGTTAACTGAATCATCTGAATTTCAAGACCTTTCAGTCATGTAAGTTACCTTTTCTAGTTTTAAATATGAAATGGTGCTGGTGAAAAAAATTTTGAAACTTACTTCCCAATTAACTCTGGTTAGTAGATTATTATTCCGGCGAGTAATATTACAGTAGTCCCCCTCTTGAAAGACCACCCTATTTGCAACAGAAAAGTGGTCTTACAAAAGGGGTGGTCTCTCAAAAGGAATTGAACAATTCAAAGAAAAAGTAACTTCCCGATATTGATTGTATACCTTGTGTATTAAGGTAATTGTATGGGTGCAAATTGAATTTATTAATTATTTTAGTTTATAATTTTTGGCTATATACTGATATGACTGATAATAAAATTAATAATAAAGAAAAAAAATAAACATTTTCTTATTAAGCTCTGTGTTATGTACCTCTGTTTGTGTACATGTACATGTATTATCATGTCATATCACCTGTTTATGTAAAATTTTATTAGTTTGTCATCAGTAAGTGTCATAACTGTTTATTTAGCTAATTGAAGCCATTCAATATCCCCTTTCATAAAAGAAAACAATATGAAGGCATTATTTATATAAATTAACTTACTTTTGTCAACAATTGTTATTTGGGGAAGTAATGGGCCTCAGCTTGGACAATGAAGTTTGTTGTTTTAAAAATATTTTTTAAATCAAAAAGAAGGTTAAAGTGGCTAGAGTCACTTTTGAAAGCTTGGTTTCTTATAGAAATGCAATATCTACATTTTGAAAATAAAATGTCTTTATTCCTTCTTATATTGTGTCAAAAAATTATAATTATAAAGGGTATTTTTTCTGTAGTATTTAGTATATAAAATATATATAATTTTAAAAAGTGGTCTTTCAAGAGGGGGAAATTGATCATTTTTGACTCAAAAAGGGTGGTCTTTGGTCAGGTTAAAGGGGTGGTCTTCCAAATGAGGTACTTTTGTTCACAAATGAGTTAATGCAAGAGAAATGTGGCCTTTGAAAAGGGGTGGTCTTACAAATGAGTGGTCTCTCGAGAGGGGGACTACTGTACTTTGATACTAGCCAAAATGGCGAGAAGAACAAAAATTTCGTTTCCCACACTGAGTACATGTATACTAACGTTTTTCTACATGTAAGTGGACTTATAAATCACAGACAAAACATGTAAATGTATGAATGCAATATTATGAATTTGTAAGTAAAATCATTATACATAGACCTGTAAATTTGAGAATCAAATGTTTTATACATGTATCTCATTTCAGATGGTTGCAAAGGAGTTGAAGTCATTATCCTTTGCTAATCCAGGAAAGTTTATGGACAATTTTGACCCTGAAAGAAGTGCTAGAGAAATGAGAAAAATGAATAGAAGAATCTATAGAGAAAAGTAAGTTGTGGTCAAGTACATGTAAGCATGGTAAAAATTTTGTGTAATTTCAAGAATGTACAACAACATGCATGACATGTGGAATATTGTACAGGACACAACCTGCATGTACAACAACATGTGGAATATTGTACATATACATGTTTCAGCTTCAACTTTAAAAGTCCACAATGGAAAGCTATGTACATGTTGTATATTAATTTAAATACTCCTACATGTAAGTACAACCTCTTGATTTAAGTTAATTTTGCCATTTTTGGTATGCAGTATCAACATTGAGTCCTTCTCTTGGGGTTAGATTATAGGTCTGCTTTCTTCTGCTTCCTGCTATCAGATCATTTCTGTCCCAGAACTATATCTTTGCTGGAATTTCAAAGTGAAAACAAGGTTAATGCATGTACATGATACTAGTACATGATGCACTTGTTTGGTTAATGTCAGGTAGTGCGTGGTCTTAGAACAAGTTTTGAAACATATTTCTCAGCAATTTAAACCAATCTCTTAATCATTTTGTCCTCCATAAAAGCCTTTGATTTTAGGCCTGTAGCTTGCCTACTTCCTGTGTAAGAAAGTCAGTCTATTTTTGTCTTTTCTTAACTTACAAAAATGTACCATGACCGAGAAAAAATATTTTGATATGAATTCTTTCCATATTATCATTAGCACGATTATACATGTACTACATGTTCACATTTACATGTTGTTTTTTTTTATCTGAACTTTTCATTTCAGTATCAAGAGAAATCAGGTTTATGATGAAGTTGGACTGTACTTGGAAAATAGCAATGACATTTGTGACTGTCTGAACATGAACTGCCCAGGATGTCATTTCCCTTGTCCCAAATGTGGGTCAGAAAAGTGTGGCCAAGAGTGCCGCTGTTGTAGAAGATATATTTTTGAGACCATTGAAATAGAAGGAACAAAATCCCATCTGAAATTTCCAGAAGAGATAAAGCCATCATTTACATAATAATGATAGTTGTGTAGGTTATAAGAATTGGAGCAATAGATATGGTTTAGCAAGAATATCTAGACAGCTAGTTACAAGCTAAAATTTCCAAGTCTCTGTGTCGTGTGAAGAAAGCATATAAATGATAACAGTGAAATGATAACACTGCAAAAAGAATAGCATTGAGGTTACCAAGACCTAATAAATATTTAGCAATATTGTAAACTGATTAAAATATCAGAAATTTCTGCATAGTGCAACATGCTTATTAGATTTGGTGTTTGTGTCAAACAATATACTTTATGTGTTTTTATTCAAACAAAGCATGTATTACAATGTCGTTAGTGTTTAAAAGAAAAAAAGAATACATTTTGAACTTTTTTTTAAGTTTGGTGCAAAACTTTCATTTGGATTTTTTTTGTGTATAGAATCAGAAACTGGCCATGGGTAAAAATGAATTACCTTTTCATATGCTTGAAATAGAAAATTATTAGATGTGGAATAAGTGTATATGACACAGCTCACATTACAATTGGTAATTAAGAAAAAACACAATGGACAACCCCCAACAGCCTAATCAATGAGGCCAGTAGGTTCTGTTTGCTGTTGTGCAATTGGCCCATGGTCTAAATAAATTAAAAATGCAAATAATTCAAGTCCTGAAATCGTCACAGATAGACCCCCTTCTTAAACAAGAAACAGAAAACATCAAAAAGACAAGTACAAACAAAAGCTTTGTCAAAAATTCCTGACTTAGGACAGGCACATATAAAAATAAACTAGTTTTTTTGGCCCAACATTCTCCCTATCAATATTCCCAGACAAAGCACAAAAATTACACACAATAAAAATCAAATCTATCAAAGTTTAATTCCCCTAGAGAGAACCATAGAAAAAGACAACAAGAACAAACAAACAGACAGTAGAGGAACTCTCTAAAGAGCACTCGCTGTTACTGACAGCTAGCTGAGAATCATCAATCGACTGAAAGTTCAAAACAGGCTTATGATTGGTTAAATATTCAGCTTACTATGCTTTCAAAATTCATATAGATCAGTTGTTAGATGACCAGAATATGAGTATGTAAAGAATGCCCCTTAAATGTAAAACTAGTAATGATTTACTTACAATTATCTTAAAACTATAAAAAATATATTTGAGAAATATAAATTGCATATTGTTCAGCACTTCAAGATCTCCCAAAGATGAAACATGGTCAAAATTTTAGGATTGTTCCTTTTACATGTTTTAGGACTTATTTAGCATGTGTGATAGAAAACTTATGTTTGGATTTTAGATTTGTTAAAAACATGGCTGCTGTTCTGGTTTGGAGTAAAGGTGTTCAGCACCTCAAGATCAACCTGCCCTGTAAAGTTAGTTAAGCACTACACAAAAACTCAATATGATGGAAGTTTTTTAGTAGTTCCTCATAGAAATCATTGTCTATAAAATGTCTGAATAACTAATTATGCCATGTGCAGGCACACTGTAGAATTGAGCTCTACACATTACGCTTTAATGCATTAGCTTAATCCGTGATGTCAGAACAACCCTTGTAAAACTTAAAATGTTGAAAAATTGTTTTTGGCCTTATAGGCAAAAAATTCACGCATTTAAGTCTGTTGAGAATTCAGGCTCCTAGGAGCCTCTCGTTTCATGATTCCGGTCTAAAGAATTATTGCAGATAAAGAAAAAACTGTTGTTTGCTTAAACCTTAAGCTCATTAAGCTCTACAAAAGTCTCCATTGGGATGAAGTTGTCAGATGATCCCCTATAGAGAGTTATGACCCGTTGAAGGTGAAAAATAAGGGTGTTTTTTTTTTTAATGTTTTTGGTCTATAGATTAGGGGACCATTTAACTTGAAAGGGGGGCTTGTTTTTTTTTTGTTCTGATCAGCATCAAAAATCATTTTCTAAATATGAAGCTAAATGGTGGGTCCCTTTATTACTGAGAATGAACCCTTCACGGGGGATGTTTCAGTTCAAACAACACACAACACAATGATTTTTTGGAAAAGTTTTAAATTGAAACCACAGTTATCTTTATTTTTTCAATAAAATTCTGATCCTGAACTTCAATATAAAGTTTAGATCAAGCATGGATCAAATCTTCAAAAAATTACCTTTTCACGATACTTAAGAATTATGCAAAGTGTCCAAAAACAACTCAACTATCATTGAAATATTATTAGCAACATCTTTGTACCAAATTCAACCTCTAAGGACTCGAGGTTAGTATATTTGATACGCCCTAGGAATACACCCGACGTGATTAACTTGCGGGGTTATTCTATTACGAGTAATGGGACTGCATTGTAGCTCCGCTCAAACGAAGATGTCCATAGAGCTACATTATTGTAGCCAAGGGATGCTAAGAACAACTTATACTTTGGATGCTAGCTCTGACATTTATTTTACGCATGGATGACCACTCACAGAAATTTGGTAAAAGTCTATTTCCGCTTACAGACAAGTGCCACACCGACTATATAGATATGGTAGTAGATGCACCTTCCTAGGGATGCTTAGCACAATGCATGCTTTGAATGTTGACCTCTGAAAACAAGGATGATTAAATGCTTCCCTGTGACTTTTGTATGAAGAAAGGCAATAAAAGCACAGTTCCATTGTTTTCTTTCCGTCAAGCTTTTCTTGGAAACCGTACATGAGAATGATTTGAAACTTGGTAGGATGGTTCAGTATGACATGACAAACTGTACGTCCTAAGCGACTTTCAGACCAGTTTGATTTCTACTTCCTGTTTTGGGTACGGACGGGCGGACATAAGCTTGTATGGCTGTACAAATTTCCCTCAACCTTTTCTCAGAAACCTTACATGAGAATTATTTGAAGCTTGGTAGGATTCATGGTTAGTATGACAAACTTTACGTCTTAAGCGACTTTCATATACCCGTCGGACTTCTTTCTGTTTGGAGTACGGACAGACATAAGCATGTTTGTCTGTACAAATTTCCATCAAGCCTTTCTCAGAAACAGTACATGATAATGATTTGAAGCTTGGTAGGATGATTCAGAATGCATGCAAAACTGTATGTCCTTAGCGACTTTCAGACATGTAGGACTCCCATGTGCATTCCCTCTTTATTTCATTAAATTTTCAATGTTGAAAATTTTCGAAACAGATATTTTAGCAAATATTAACTCCAGGCTTTTGATATTTGACATGTATCTTTAGGACTGTGATCATTTACTTCCTGATCAACGAGCCGACTTGGATTTTATTCACTATATTTTTAGGTTCGACAATTTTCGTAACAGATTTCTCACAAAATTTTAATCGTAGGCTGATATTTAATTGTTATGTAGCTTCAGATAAGGGTCCCATTAGGTGAGATACGGTTTCTAGTCATTAAACTTCTTGTTTAACGAACCGAATTGGAAAGACAAGCGGGATGTACGAGCGTGTTCACTAAGGTTATTTCAAAACCCAAATATAAGTAGGGTCATCAGTTGGTAACATAAGGTTAAGTCAGGGGACAGTCGTATCCGTAATTTTTAAGACTAGGCCGTAATAAAATTTTGTATGAACCCTTTTACTTGTGGTGATAAAAACCACGAATGTATCATATCAGTAGGGTTTGACATTTGGATGTGATTGTTTCAGACGTATGGGGTGTGTCAAGCTCTTCTTCTTTCCGACTTAAGTTCCACTTGTCAGCTCGTAAGTGTTTTATGTTTCGCTAGTTTGTTCTAAGCGAGAACAAGCTTTTGTGTGTTTTAATAAAGGGACACTTTTTTTCTCTGTATGTATTTTTGGCGTGACAAAACGGATAACGAGATTGCCCTTAGACTAGTCATACCAAACATACCCATTCAACTATTGGAAACGGGAAGTAGCTGACCTGCCACAACTTATCATGCTAAAGCTGAGTATCATTTCAATTTGAAATAAATCCCTTAAATATAAGCAAGAAATCTGTTACGAATTTTTTTCCTGTGTTTCCCTTTCGAAAAGTCACAAAAAGTCGGTTCGGTAAACAGGAACAACCTAGAAAGTAGAGACACGATACAACTAGTTGTGCTCAAGCTGTGTATCAAATTTGAAACAAATTACTTCAGTAAAAGTCGAGAATCTGTTTAAAAATCATATTTGACCTTTAAATTAATCAAAGTTGGCTCGGAAAACCGGAAGCAGATGACCTTACATTTATTGATGCAGTTCTTGTCCAAATTAAAGATAACAAATTACAAAGATGGAACAGACAACATAAAATAGTCTGAGATGGTTCGGAAAACAGGAAGTAGATGAGAGACTGGCAAAGAAATAAAAGGCATGGTACAAAGCATCATGCTTAAGCTGCATTGTACTAAATTTGAAATCAATCCCTCCATTAAAAGCTGAGACAGAGGAAAAAGGTGATTGCAATGTAGCACACACTCCCAATATCCACAGTGAGTTGTATGTATACTCCGTAAACAACCCCAATCAACCATGTTTTGCCAAATTGAGAATACATGCATATTCTACAAAATATTTATTTTAATACAAAAACAAATAAAAACATGCATATTGGTTGCTTTCGTCAGACCAGCTGAGCGAAAAAGAAATATGCCCACAATTTCCTCTTTTCCTGTAGAGGTACTGTAGGTCATAACAGTACAAAATTAAAGCACCGGCAACTTTTATTCAGTATGAGGCCATTTCTGTCATAAATAACGTGGATTTTTCTTCAAAATTCAGTCAAAACAGTTCATGCAGGTCTATCATAGAGTTCATACAAGTGGCTTTTCAATCTGAAAGACAAGAAATTCAAGAATTAGAAATACAGGCGAATAACTATAAGCACTTGTGTATTAGGAACCTGTTGGTGCCATACTAAAATCAAAGTACTGAAAGTACTGGTAGCCGGGATAATCTACAAATTTTAAAGATTGTTTATGTTTAGTATAATAGTAAAGAAGTAATTGGATATTGGAAAATGAAATATTAAGTTGCAAACGTGTATTGATATGTGACGAGGCAACACGAACATCAGCTAGTTTTTTTTATTGGTCACTGACTGAAAGGCTACCGTGCCTATAGCTGCAACGATTATCCCGGCTGAAAAGACACTAGATGGTATCTATCAATGGCATCCGCGTAATTTGTTGCAACTTTACTTTATGTGGTGATTAAGGGCCGTGAAATAAAAAAAGGAAGAAAACATCCAAATTATATTATAGTTATTTGGAGATATGCATGTGATGACTGGTTGCTGGTGAGTTGACAGCTGACCAGAACCAGGCCCATTTCATAGGCCAATCAATTTCGTACAAAATTTTTCGATCATTAGATTTTTTTTTATTTCTGTAACCTTTATAGTTTAAACATGCCATGCTTATTTCAATAAACATTTAAGAAAATCTTTGAATTATGAAAAAAATCTTACATTGCTTGCAGATCTAAATCGTCTGATTGAGCGCCTTTTCCTCTTTCCAAACATGTCAAAATTTCCCCCTCCGAACCCTCCTCCTCCCATACCACTAAAGGATCCTCCTCCTCCCATGTTACCACCAAAACCACCGCCCATTTGGCCACCAAAGCCACCGCCGCCACCTTGCATTCCTCCTCCAAAACCAAAGTCTTGTCCGCCGAATCCCCCGCCTCCGACCATGATAGGCTGACCAAATTGACCACCTAGTCCGCCCCCTCCCATCCCCATTCCTCCTCCCCCTCCTCCTCCTGGTGCGAAATTTCCATAAGAACCATAGTCACTTCTGGGAGAGGAACGAACTTGGATCACCTGCGGTTCACTCCGCCCACCAAAGCCTAAGTTTTTAAACATACTCGGCAAGAGAGTCCCGGCACCAAACATAGCAAGTGGTATTGCCAAGGCAGCTGAAAAATTTAAAGATGATGATACATTTAAGTTAAAGTTAAAACACTGACGTATTTTTATGAACAAAACTAGTTATGAATTGAGATTGTTTAATTGGCGTAAGAAGAAGGAGCAAGGAACAACAATTGGATATTCGAATGTCTTATTTCGAAAAAAAAAGGCTAAGACAAAATCAGTCGTAGTAGACTGTAGACATATTATAACAATCCGAAAACAAACCATACTACAGCTTACAAAAAAAACCCAAAAAAACAACAACAACAAAAAAAAACAACAACAAACAACTCAACAGCCACCAGCAGTCAATTTGGATAATATTGGCATCTTGCTTTCGTTTGTATGCATCTTTTGAGATAGAATAGATTAAGAATAAAAATTACACATAAACTCCTGACGAGCTTTTCGTTTATTCAGGACTCATCAGAGGTACTCTGGCCAAAAGCCAATTTAAGATTGGAAATGCCTTACACCATATCATAGGTCTGTATATATCTAATGTATAGGTCTATGACCATACAAACACGAAGAAAGAGCGTAGAATACAAATGAGATATCTTGAAATGGTGTCTTTAAGATTTGGGATTTCCGTATGAATATAAACTTACGAAGTGGTGCACGAATCGGTGTGATCAGAGCTGCTATCACAAACACGGCGCACAGAAGATTAAATGGCTTCATATTTGGTTACTGAAAAAAATAGTAGAATTCATTTTAATTCTAAGTTATCTAAATGATAATCTCGGAAATTTTCTGTTCAAAAGGAAACAAAATGACTCTGTCCAAGTCAAAATCTTTCAGAAGCTATTGGGTCCTTTTGGGTAACCATTGGAACCGAGAACGGAAGACTTAAAACAAAACAAGTTTATACTAACTATGAATTGATTCTAACCTCCGGTTACACTGTTTCCTTTTTTTTTCTCAGTTTGTTATTAATTTTGCGATATATGTGTAGCCAAAAAGGATTACATGTATATAGCTGTCAGCAAAAGTTTAATTATTATAATGACATCCATGCATGTACCTTTTGACAATTTTAAAGATTCTCCATTCATCATGTTACGCTTTAGATTTTTAACTCTCGAGCTACTAAAAAAACACCATTCTTTTCCTATCTCTTTTCCTATCTTAAACAGATAGCGACCGTACTGATTGTTAACGAAAACGATATTCACAGTTTTTTAAATGAAAAAAAAAGATAATAAAACACACATGATTTGGACGGAAAGCTCACTGAGATATTATGTAAATCCTTAAAACCATTTCAAATACAATGTTGATCAAAACACTTTATTCCAAGCGAAAACCCTACCTTTAGTGTATTGCTAGTTCCAGATTGGAATAGATGAATGAATTAATGAAACTTCGTAATATGCAATAGACCATATATATAAAATATAGGAAGTTAAAAATCCGGAAAGTTCCATGACGACAACCCTGTGTAAACCAATGAAAATTCAAAACAGAGTTGTTAAAAATGATTGATGGGCTGGGAACTTGTCTTTCCAGGGTAAAACAACCGTTTGAAATGTCAAAGGCCTTAAAACATGTTGTTTGTAGTTCAGTTACATAATCTTAATCGGTGTTAGGGATTATCCGAAACCTGCAGTTAGGTTAGGTGCTCAAACGTTTGTTCTGCGTTTATGGGCTGGCCTCCCTGTGACTTGTGGATGAATAGCAATAAAAACATTGCTCTGTTTCATTTTTTCATTTATATTGTGATTTTGTGTTATGCATATATAATTCTTTGTTAGGCTATATCAATGATCAATCAATCACTTAAAGATGGTTCGTTTTAGACAAAACGCGCGTGAGGCATAGCAAAATTTATTGTCAGGAGCTTTGTTTAATTTATGTTTTCGGCTCGTTCGGTCGTTCGTACTGGCGTATGTTCGTACTTAATGGTTCTTTTTTTTTGGGTCAATAATTCACTTGGGAACTTAACATCATAGAGGGATGAGGTTAAGGTCCTAATCTCTTTCAAGGGGTATAGGGGATGATATTAGGTCAGTGGGTACATCTTGGATAGTAACCAACATTCGTACCAAAATAAGGTCACCTTGACCTATTTTTCGCAAAAATTACTCAGGTTAAAGTTTCGGTTACGGCCCGTAAATCAGCTACTGCAAGTGGTAGAGGGGTGATATTTGGTCAGTGGATGGTAACCGGCATCCGTACCAATATTAGGTCACCTTGATTTACATGTTAACGTTAACGGTGGGGGGATAGGCTGTCCTGTGCTAATGTTCCATTTCTTTATTTTATCTTGTTTTAAATGTGCTAAAAGAATCTGCTTTAAAATTTAAATATGAACTATGTGGAAACTTTGAAAATGATCCAAATTTATCACGTAGTGCGGACTTATTATTATCGGAAATGATATTAATTAAGCCTTATATATATAAATGAGATGACGTTTGGAAAAAATAAACAAACCAAAGAGGACACAAGATCTAAAATTTAAAGATCTACAATTGGAAACGAAAATCATAGATCAAAAGTCCATGCATTGTCATTCAAACCTCGGCGCGAAAACGAAAAATGTGACCAACGAAACTTGACCATACATAGATCTATTCTCCGAGCATCAAAAGTATCTGTAATATTTTAAGCACATCTACATGTATAACCGAAAAATCAGTTTCCACTTCTCTTAGAATCTTAAGCTTTAACCGGGCGTTCATTTTAAAGTTTAATAGTCTGAACCTGTGTTTAGCAATGGGCGGCCAACTTTTGAACATTTTAGTAATAATTCCTGTGATGTTTCGTGTTATATTCATCGGGAATGTTGGCAGAGACTCACGAGAACATCTATAGGCTTAAAGCCTTCTGCAAATGGTGAAAATGCAATACGGCTTAAAATAAAGGTGTCAACAATTTTACACCTGCCGCCTGATTTACCGTTTAACCGCTAGACCATTGACCGGACCAGTAGACCACCCCGATAAACTGTTTAACCGTTAGACCATTTATAGCTTACCCCATAGTCATAAATCTTTTGAACGTGTAAACAAGAGGATAGGTTATAGCGTTCACGTCAATTCTGATAACTATATTTTTGGAATACCTTCCGACTACCGCACTTCTCCATCTCCTTAGGCTCATTTTGACATATTTTCGTGATTATTCATGGTTTTGAATCGTTAAATCATCAACACGGTTATATGTCCCTTATATAGAGTATTTATAAAATTTATCATCTAGTACCCATGCCTAGATTAATGTCTATTATTTACACAGAAAATGCATGTAATAAGTACTGTAGGCCAGAAATTCTAAACCCTTTTTGTAAAAAGATAGTTGAACGAACCTTTCTTCATGCGATGTCCTAACAATACCATTCATTTAGGCGTCTGCATGGTTAGTCAAATCGGAAAAAAAGCGAAACAAGAAAATTATTTTTATCAATCTAAGCATGGATTCATACTTGTAAAAATCAATAACTACTTTTGGCAACATACTATGATATTAGAAACCTTTAAAAACAAAACAATTTTGTAGATTTATGTTAATGCAAGTTTTGCAAGTAAAATTGTTCAAACATCTTTCAATGCTTCTGGTGTCTTGAGCTTAAAATGTACAATTTTCTAAAAAATCAAGATGAAAGGCAATAACTCCTACTTCAGTTGTCAGATATGCTTTCAAATGCTTTCAAATTTCAGGAAATGTAGATCTTAAGAAGGAGAAGATATTATTAGAAAAAAAATTATAAACCAAGACACCAATGGATGCCACAAATCACATGACCTTGACCTTGAGCTAGGTCAGCTTAAAAGTACGGCGTAAACAAGAGTTAACACTAAAGTATGTCTCGCCCACCGGCACAAGTGGAAATATATCGGTACATTCCGTGTTGATTTCCCCATATTTTCACCATGATAATATCAAACTTGAACTTTAGCATTTCTCAATATACATGTACAAAAGCAATTAAAGTTGCTCATCTGAAAACCCAAGGTCAAGTTCAAAAGATAAGGATGCAGTTGAAACATTCTAGATCTGACACAACATATTAACATAGAACTTATAGTTTCTGAGATATGAAAGTGCTAATAAAACCTTCACTTTGCTATTATGTGCATTGAAAATTGTCAAAGTCACTCAACCAGAAAATCAAAGTCAAGATGGGGATGCAACTGTGCCACAGTAAGCTACTACTGGGGCATATGCTTTCCAAGTTTCATCAACCTAGGACACCTAGAAATTACAGTTCTGGAGATATGGGGGTGCTCATGAAACTTATACATTGAACCGTAACACCTATGTCTCTCTCTACTTTGTAGGCCAGACATTAAAACTCTTTGGAAGCTGAAGTTTTAGTTCAGAATATACATGTGTTTTGGCTAAAACAGATAAGAATGTAAAGAAATATAAAGAAAGGACTTCAAATAATGTTTGGTTTTAAACAGGTCTCACTGTATAATTGGTGGAAAAATTCAAAATTATGTTGGACAAAATATTAAGTGATTGTTTTGATTAGTGTTTGGCTGATTGTTGAACTGAGATGATTACTTCAATATCCCTTTTTATGTCCTCACAGCCATGTTGTCTTTTATGTAACTACCCGACCCAAAAGATCCAATGGAAGGGGAGGTTTGGCACACAATGCAGCCTGGTTTAAAACATTAATTCTTTTAAAATGCCTATACCAAGGAATCACTGTTGCATTCTTCAATTTATCTGGTATGTCATCCCTGTTTTGTCTGTTCTCGTGGGCATAAGAGATTGATCCTCCAAGTTAAGTAATTTTCTTATTACCTTTATTTACAACTGCTTTGTTCCCTTTTTAAGTGTCACTCAAACATATTTATTCATAAAATTTTGTTCAGATAGTAGGCCTTATATTCCTTTCAAGAGTGTGACTGATGCACAAACCTATCTAAAAACAGTTATGTGTGACTGATGCACAAACCTATCAACTAACAGTCATGTGTGACTGATGCACAAACCTATCCACTAACAGCCATGTATGACTGATAAACAAACCTATCCACTAACAGTCATGTGTGACTAATGCACAAACCTATCCACAAACAGTCATGTGTGAATGATGAACAAACACATCCACAAACAGTCATGTGTGAATGATGAACAAACCTATCCACAAACAGTCATGTGTGACTGATGCACAAACCTATCCACTAACAGTCATGTGTGACTGATGCACAAACCTATCAACTAACAGTCATGTGTGAATGATGAACAAACATATCCACAAACAGTCATGTGTGACTGATGCACAAACCTATCCACTAACAGTAATGTGTGAATGATACACAAACCTATCCACAAACAGTCATGTGTGACTGTTGAACAAACCTATCCACTAACAGTCATGTGTGAATGATACACAAACCTATCCACAAACAGTCATGTGTGACTGATGCACAAACCTATCCACTAACAGTCATGTGTGACTGATGCACAAACCTATCCACTAACAGTCATGTGTGAATGATGAACAAACATATCCACAAACAGTCATGTGTGAATGATGAACAAACACATCCACAAACAGTCATGTGTGAATGATGAACAAACCTATCCACAAACAGTCATGTGTGACTGATGCACAAACCTATCCACTAACAGTCATGTGTGACTGATGCACAAACCTATCAACTAACAGTCATGTGTGAATGATGAACAAACATATCCACAAACAGTCATGTGTGAATGATGAACAAACCTATCCACAAACAGTCATGTGTGACTGATGCACAAACCTATCCACTAACAGTCATGTGTGACTAATGCACAAACCTATCCACTACCAGTCATGTGTGACTGTTGAAAAAACCTATCCACTAACAGTCATGTGTGAATGATACACAAACCTATCCACAAACAGTCATATGTGACTGTTGAACAAACCTATCCACTAACAGTCATGTGTGACTGATGAACAAACCTATGTACACTTACAGTGTTTTTGACAAAGTTTCATTTAGGGGGTTATTTAAATTAAGGATAATTTGAGGTCATTTCTGTAGAAAAAAATAAGAAAATATCAAATTTTGAGGGTAAAATACCTTCATTTTGGGGTTAATGGAAACACTGACTGAGAATTTCTAGGTGTCTCTTCAGCACTTGACATTTAAAAAAGAATACTCCATATTTTAGATAATGGAATGAGAAAATGATAATTTGTATTATTGTAATTTTTAATCAAAATAAACAATAACAATAATTTACAAAATAATCATCTTTAATTAAATAAACACATACTTTAAAAGCTAATATAAAGTAAACAAAGTTTCATCAATACTAAAATACTGACTATACAGAAATGAGACCTTTTTGTTAACTTAAATAATTATGGTTTTTATATCTTTAAATATTTCTCTTATAACATAACATGATATGTTGATAACTTTAATATAAAATTTACCTGATGCATTCCCATTCGAGAATTTTTGTGTGTGTAGACTTCTTTATGGATAGTCTAAATTTTGTTATTACATAGATAGTAGTGAAATATCGAGATTTCTGAGTGAACAGAAATCGTTTATCTCACTCAGTGAAATAACCAAAATCGCGGGAAATTCTAATTAACTGTTCTTCGTTGTTACCTATAACGCCGTCTATGATGTCGGAATTCATTGTGCCTACATGAAAATATTCCAACCAGAAATTTCTGTAATTTAACCATAAATGAAGCTTTAATTGAAGATTTATCTACGTAATAAATAGTATAACTAACTCAAGATTCCAAATATGGGAAATATTCAACTTGTGACCGAACAACCTTTAAAATTCACTCGTGCGCTTGGCGCACTCGTGAAATATTGGGTTGTTTGGTCACTGGTTGAACATTTCCTCAAATTCGGAATCATTCGTTAGTTATACTATAATCAATCTTTCATTCTTGATTTTTTTTTTCCTCATGAAACCCTTATTTTCTTTTTGTTGGACCATAATAAAATAATTCCTTGATTCTCATCCAATTTCTTTAAATTATGTGATGGGTGGGAAAATTACATTTTATTTCCATTTTGATAAAATGTTCTGACTTTTTTTTAAAAATGACCACAAAATGATCATAATTTGTCAAAGAGTCAAAACATTTTTTTCAGGCAATTAAAAAAAACTTGGATGGGAAGGGATAAGAATCTAGGATATTGTTTATACAGTGTATTGGCCCTATTTAAAAACATTTTCACTAATAAGCAATTGACAATTTTTTTTCTCATTTTTTTTACAATGTAATTCATTATTAATGCTAAAATGCCAATGCAAAAGTAATGCAACTCTTAAAACCTGTTTCTGCCAAAGTTATTCACTTTGATTGCATAAAAAAAGCACATGACCCAACATTTTCTCTTGTTGATTTTGCTCATCTGTCCATACTCCCCAAATTTACTCTTTTCTATTTCTACGTAGATGAGAGAACACTCTTAAGACAGATCAAAATAAAGGAATATGTCAATGCCCTAGTACCCAAATATACAAAAAGTCAGTTAATTATACAAAAAGATCATATGATATTCCAAATCATTCTCATACATGGTTCCTTAGAGAAAAATGATGAACATCATACAAACATATGGAAATGAGAAAAACTTGTTACCTTGATATATTGTTATTGGCAAAAAAGTATACTGCTTTGGCACTTGAAGAACACATAATAATACCATAAAACAGGTAATTTTGACATTGTGCGAATTTTGGTATATTAAGGTGGATGATAGAAAACTGAAAAAAAAATTCTATATAACACTTTTGTACAAGGATAAAATTTTACTGTAATTCCATTACACCAGAAAATTTGACTTTTCATGTGAAATTCACCTGTTGAGCTTTGAATAAAAATTTCTAAAATTCATTTCAAACAAAATGTGTAAAATGCCAATTTTTTTTTAGAACATCTGCAAAAATAACCTGCTACTCGGTATTCTTGAGACACAAATTAATTACTAATATTCAAGGAATATAAGGAACAGATAAGATATTTGTATTTTCTGCTCCTTTTGGGCCCTCATTTCTATACAATAAAATGGAGGTCCAGTAAACATCACTGTAAAATTTCACTTAATTTGTCTATCAGAACAAAAATTATTGAGCGGACAAACAAAAAAGTGGCAATTTTGGCCACAAAGATGACAGCATTATAATATGATATATCAGCAAATGTTTCCCGGTTGTACAAAAACAAAAGCAAATGCTACAAAATAAAAATATCATGTTATAAATCATAAATGTAACAAAACAAAAAAAAAAGCATAAAACTGATTTGGTGGGCACAAAATACTTTTACATAAATAACAAAAAAATGTCTCAAAGACATTTCCTGACTCAAAATGTTTACTTATTAGCAAATGAATGCATAAATTTTATTTTGTCAATTTTTAATTTTGAAATAAACTCTTCAACTAAGTATTTTAAGTATGTGGGGATTTAATTACCTGAATTTCTTAAACCCATGAAATAAATGAAATTAAATCCCCCACAAATATTTCTGGCAAATTCATTTATAATCATCTAGCACTACTTATGATTATGAAGCAGATAATAGTGGTATCATTGATCACTTTTACAACATGTATTACCCAATCACCAAAAAAATCTGATTATAAACTTGTTTTTATTGGAACAGGCCTTAGCAGTACCTACATTACACATGAAATTTTATTTTATGTATATTCTGAGAAAAGAACTTGAATGCAATGAAAGACCTTTTAAACATTATATGGTTCTTAAGTAAATCACAGCAAAATCACTAAGATGGAACAGCCCTTAATAACCTACAGTACATGTATGTTTAAAGTATATTCTGAGAAAGAAATTTATATTAAAAAAGATGCAGATCTTTCTAAGATAAGTAAAATGTAGCAAAAACACTCAGATCATAATTGAACATAAAAATATATAAAAATAAAGAACATGATTATGCATTAACTAGGATATGTAAAAACACTTAAAAACTTAATGAAATTGAATTTTTGATACTACAAAATTTGTTCACAAAATCACTCAGGTAAATATAAAAATGAATGCATAAAATCACAATATTTTGATATCAAATAACTATGGCACACGATAATAACAAAAACCTGATAAACCACATTTATTGACCGTAAACTATAGTTTGCTGTTGATAACATTAAACTGGGTTTATCGCACGCTAACTTTAGTTTGCATTCGTCAAACCAAGTTTATCGGAGGTAACTTTGGTTTGCGCGGTGCAAATGCTACTTTATCAACGCAAAACAGCATTTATCGACCATTACCTATAGTTTGAGGTTGATATACTCAGTTATCACCGAAAAACCCTAAATGGCATTTGAAAACCCCATTATCGACCGCTAATGATAAATTTCAAACAACTGAAATTATCATTAGCATCAGCAACTATAGTTAGCGAGTGATAAACCCAGTTTATTGACCGCTAACTACAGTTTACGGTCGATAAACTCAGTTTATGGGGTTTTTGTGACTGTTGCGTGCCATAAATAACACCAAAACAAATATAAACCATGTTAGAAAATGCCAAATTCACTTGTAAACATTTTCTTAATGTTTGCGTAGTAGCTTTGGGGTATAAACATACTTTTACATAAATAACAAAAAAAATGTTTCAAAGACATTGCATAAGTCATAATGTTTACTTATTTTCTGCAATAACTGACCTATAAATTAAAGTTGTTGTTGGGTACATGTATATGTTTTTACATGCTCACTGGTAAAAAATTCAAAATGATGTCAGAGGAAATGATTTTTAGTTTTTAGCTGTTTGTTGAACTGAGATTAGGGCCCTTGTCATCTTCAATTTATGCAGTACTTTTTTGCCTTGTTTTTGTCTTTTCTTCTTGACATAAGAAATTAATTATCATAGTTTGGTAATTTTCTTATTATACTCCCTCCTCATAAAATGGTTGGTTCCATTGTATCGTTGTAACAACATTCATTTCAATCTAATAATCAACTGTACCATCACTGTTTCTTCGTATCTATGTATCACAATATTAATACCAGAAACCAGTGTAACCAAAGTATGACATCCCATTTTCCTGTGATTAAGATGCAAGTTTGCATATACATGTAGTTTCATGATATCATACTTCCTTCATGAAATGTAACTCAAACAGGTGGGTACAGTAAACCTGATTCAGTTTAGAAAGGCAGACAGACCTGATTACTATATGCCTCTCTACTTTCGTATGTTGAGCATAAAAACATACTGAATGCTGCCATTCACAACTCTGAAGGAATGTTTTAATCAATCAATCATTAACAATTCTAAATTTCAGCACCATCATAAATATGAACATTCTAACTCTGTTTCCAATTGTCTCCCCTGATTTGAGTTTTCTGTGATATGAGGTATATTTACTCTCCTGCTTTGAGACATATTTTCAACTTCCTCAATGGTATCTGGTAAAGGTTGTTTGTGAGTTTCTGGTAGGAAGAAAATCAAAATACCACCAACTATTGTTATAACTCCAAAAACAACTAATGGAATTTCTTCATGGGCTTTTGCCTGAAACAATGGAAAAAAAGTATTTACACACATAAACTAACATTCTAATTTACAGTTAAAGGTTGTTTAAATTTCAAATATGGGGAGGTTAGGAGACACTTTTTTCAAATCACAAACATCCTTAAAAATGGCCACTCCTGAAAATTTTTATATCAAAGATTCTATGATTTGTGAAATAATTGATAGATGATTGTCCACTTAAACAACAAAAAGAAATCTATATGTTCGTATGCTAATTTCAGAGATATATGACTTCAACAATTTGGCAGGAAATCAGACTACACTATAATTAACATAACTTTAACATTGTGACATATTTTGGCCCTAAAAACCACGAAGTTGTGTCAAGAATTTCAAGAAATTTTATACAGTTGGTTTATAAGGTCTATATGATTAGAAAATGTCATAAAAAGTAGGGGTCAATGTGCAAAAAATGTCTTCGCTATTCCAAATCAGACTGAAATTCTGAAAATTCCTTATTGCTAAATTTGCTTCTCCCCCAAAAATCCATCTCTTAAACCCAACACCCATAATTAATCAGAAATTCCTCCAAAATCTGCCTTCACATTTATTTCTGGAAATGCTAATCAATAGTGATAATATAGTATTTTTTTGCTTGCCTTTATGGCTTTTGCAACTGTTTTTTAATGCTCATCTCATCATATACAATTTGAAAGGCCAAAAAAAAAAATGGTCAAACTTAAAAATATCTGAATTTCATTAAACAGAGAGTGGGAGCCTGACAGAGTTGAAAACGATTCCCTTCATATTGGACCACATGCCAATGCTTTGTACCAAACATAAAGGGGCTGTTACAATATTTTTTCCATCCCACTGCTGCTCAATATTTAACATACTGTAAGTAACATAGATTATACTCAAGCAATAAAGCAAAGAATGTAGTTTAGGGCAGCAGAGGTTAGGCATGTTCCATCTTCGCTAGCCAAGGGTTACGATCCGCTATCTCTCATCTTCACGTGACGATGAGAGATAGCGGATCGTAACCCTTGGCTAGCGAAGATGGGCATGTTCCTTATTCAGGAAATTATTTTTAAAATTCATTAGTTATTGAGAAGTTTATAGGACCGAGCCAAATACCTTTTTTCTGTTGTCAACCTAGCGTCTAGTGGAAAAATAAAAAATAAACTATCAGATTTTAAGATTCTACATTGTTTTGTTTTTTTTATAACGTAATTACTACATGTGTTATATATTTGTTTATTTTTTTTACTTCTTAGAAACATTATTTTTATGATTACTTACAGCATAAACTACAAAAGGAGCTATTATTCCACCAACATTTTCAAATAGTGATGCCAATCCCATGGCATGATTCCTGAAATTAAAATTAAAATATCTGGAATAAATATATCCATACATTTAAATTTATCCTTCAAATGAAAAATATTTTTTACTTCAATAAATAAAAGATAAACATGTACACGCCTTTGAATGTTTACAAATTATTTTTAAAAGAGCAAAGTGAAGCTCTTTGAGGTGAATAAGATTCAAATATGAAGGTTCTCTGAAAATGACATTAAGTAATAGAACTTACTCCTCAATGACATTTCCCACTGGTCCATACTAACATATTACAATATGAGGGTTTTTTGCATCTCTGAAACCTTTATAGGCAATGTCTTACTCATATAAAGTACTAGCGTACCATGAACTGCAGGTTTGGGAAACACAGTGAATCGTGAGCTAAGATCATGTTAATATCAAACATAAGTGAGTTCTTTCACTTTTTGCACCACAGATAAAAACAAGGGGTTGCATTAAGTTGTGCTAAGTATACCCCCACTTGACCATTCAGAAAACAGGAAGTAGATGACTGACTGACCTGAAAAGGGGAGGCACGGTTCAACTCATCATGCTTAAGCTGTGTACCAAATTCAAAATTAATCCCTTCAGTAGAAGCCAAAAATCCGTTACAAATTTTTTTCCATTTTTGACCCTTAAAATACTCTAAGTCGGCTTGGAAAACAGGGAATAGATGACTGACTGACCTGAAAAGAATAGGCACAGTACAACTCATCATACTTAAGCTGTGTACGAAATTAAAAATCAATCCCTTCAAATCTGTTACCAAAATTTTTCCATTTTTGACCCTTAAAAAACTCTAAGTCGGCTCAGAAAACAGAAAGTAGATCATTGACTGACCAGGAAAGTAAACAAAATGTACATCCCATCATGCTAAAGCTGTGTACCAAACTTGAAATCAATCCCTTCAGTAGAAGCCGTGATATTGTACCGGACAGACGGACAAGGTGATTGCTATATAGCCCCTTTTCTTACAAGTGGCGGTATCATCCCAGTGGTACTGGTACTTTATTTATTTTATTTTTTTATAAATACAACAACTACTTAGAAGGATTATCCTCAAATAATTTAATTTGGTATGTAACGCTCAATTTGATTGGTTGGACCAACCCATGTTATTTTGTATAATATGGTTTGGTCTTGTGACGTCACTAACATCTTTATCCGCCACGGCATTTTCGAAAAAGCCCCTTTGATTTTTTGTTGTTGAATATTCGATAGTTAATATAAATCTTACGAAATTAAATTATAAGGAATGACTTTAATAGTTAGTCATTTTATAGGGATATAAAATGGGTAGGGTCGTTTTACGCTCTACATAAAGCTGCGCTTTATTAAGCGTAAAACGACCCTACCCATTTTATACCTGTATAAAATGACCAACTATTAAAGTCATTCCTTAAAAACAAGAATATGTCCATAAGACTAGATGCTCCACCTGGCAACATGGAAAAATAACTTCAACTTGCAGTATTAAAACTGAATTTGAGAAGAATGGAGAAACCGATTCAAACACTATATGCCCCTCAACTTTTGTGGGTGGGATATAAAGCATGACTGATGGATAGCCTAAAGATTAGATCAAAAAGATATATGCCTTAAATTACCTGATTGCAGTTGGGAATATTTCACTCCCATAAAGATATGCAACAGAATAGGATCCAGTGATACCAAACTTTCCCAACATGGCAGCTGTGATCAACAATGGCGTCAAGTCTGTGCCCTCTGCTGTATTAACAAAAAATATTGTATATAATGATAAACAAAAATCATTGTTTAATATGTAAGTATTTTACTGACACCAAATGAATCAAGTATATTTTTAAAATTAATGGAATTTTACAAGCAAATTGTTATCAAGTATTTCAAGACATCCTGCTCTGCATATACAGTGTGACGTCAAAAGTATTTCACGCTTTATATTTTTCCCTTTATATTTCATATAAATTAGTATTTTTTATAAAAATTATTACCAAGCCATTTCTCAACAGATTTTCATGAAATAAAACCCAAAATATACATAATTATCTGAAGTTTGTTTGTTTATTTGCAAATCTGTTAAAACCTCTTGGTTCATTTTTATACTCTAATAAAACACATGGAAAAAAATTAACAAAAAATATTCGGTTAAAATATAAAGGAAAATGATTTTCAAAATATTTCATTTGTGTTCTAATTATGATTAAATCTAACCCATCTAACATTTTATGATGCCAAAATATCAAAATAAACTCAAAATATTACTGCATCTGTTGGCTTTATATGACAAAAATCGGTTGAAAAATGACTTGGTAAGAATTTTTTGAAATAAAAGTGAATTTATATGAAATATAATGTAAACTAGATAATGTGTCTATGAGCCACAGGATGGCCCTCCCGTTCTTGAAATATCATTGACCCTCAATGTGAATTACCTTGGATATGGACCTTTACCAAGAAATTGATCAAAAGTGTTCATGTGTAAAATATAGGTCGCTGTGACCTTATTTCTGATGGGTGGTGCCATGTACCATGACTCATCGAGAAGTGAAATATTATTGACCCCGAACATGTAGTATTCAAGATATGGACCTTAACAAAGAACTTAACAAAAGTCATTCATGCGTAAAATATAGGTCACAGTGACCTCATTTCTAGTGGATGGTGTCACTTTACCCAAGACACATCTAGTGGGGAAATATCATTGACCCCCAACATCTAGTATCCAAGTTATGGACCTTAACCAAGAACTTAACCGAAGTCGTTTATGCATAAAATATAGATCACTGTGACCTAATTTTTATTGGGTGGTGTCATGTTACCCAAGACACATCTAGTGGTGAAATACCATTGACCATCAACATGTAGTATCTGAGATATGGACCTTAACCAAGAACTTAACTAAGTTCATTCATGCGTAAAATATAGGTCACAGTGACCTAATTTCTAGTGGATGGTGTCACCTTACCTAAGACACATCTAGTAGTGAAATACCATTGACCCCCAACATCTAGTATCCAAGTTATGGACCTTAACCAAGAACTTAACCGAAGTCATTCATGCGTAAAATATAGGTCACAGTGACCTAATTTCAAGTGGGTGGTGTAGCCCTACCCAAGACCCATCTGGTGGTGAAATATCGTTGACCCCCAACATCTAGTATCTGAGTAATGGACCTTAACCAAGAACTTAACCAAAGTGTTACGGACGGACGTACGGACGTACGGACGGACGGACGGACGGACAAGGGTAAAACTATATGTCCGATCCACATACGTGGTCGGGCCATAAAAATATAAAGTGTGAAATACTTTTGACGTCGCTCTGTAGATATCAGAACTCTTCAATTTCTTATAAAAACAACTTAAAATAAGTGCATATCCACTTCTGTTTCTTACATGTTTAGTTGATACTACTAAATAGTGTACAACATTTTATAAAATTTAACAAAATAGATAAAAGATTTTTGTTCTACACATACAAGAGTTTCATTTTCACATATCATAAAACCTCTTTTCCAGACATTTTGCAAGCTAAGGATTAAAAAAAGTTTTGTTTCTTTATATAAACAAGTCTCCTAGGACACTGTTGTCTTGTTCTATGCAAATTTGTAAAATATTGCTGCAATGTACATGTATGTCCTTGTTATAGTTAATAACTGTGCAAATTTCCTAAAGATCCAACTTGCTCTTTTAATATGAACAAGAGTTAACACTAAAGTATGTCTCGCCTGCCAGCACCATCAGAAACAATAATTCTTTCTTACTTCCACTATATTTTGAATTTACATGGATTTTCAGTTTCTGAGATCAAAAGATGTTTATAGAACTTAAACATTGCAAATATATGCAATAAAAGTAATCAAAGTCACTCAACCGGAAAATCAAGGTCAAGGTCAAAAGATGGGGATGCAACTGTGCTAAGCTACTACTGGGGCACATGCATACTAAGTTTCATCAACCCAGGACATATAGTTCTTGAGATATGGAGGTGCTTGTAAAACTTTTCCATTGCTATTGTATGTATTGAATATTGTCAAAGTCACTCAACTGGAAAATCAAGGTCAAGGTCAAAAGATGGGGATGCAACTGTGCTAAACTACTACTTGGGCATATGCATACCAAGTTTCATCAACCTAGGACCTATAGTTCTTGAGATATGGAGGTGCTCATAAAACTTTTCCATTGCTATTACATGTATTGAAAATTGTCAAAGTCACTCAACCGGAAAATCAAGGACAAGTCAAAAGATGGGGATGCAACTGTGCTAAGCTACTACTGGGGCATATGCATACCAAGTTTCATTAACCTAGGACCTATAGTTCTTGAGATATGGAGGTGCTCATAAAACTTTTCCATTGCTATTACATGTATTGAAAATTGTCAAAGTCACTCAACCGGAAAATCAAGGTCAAGGTCAAAAGATGGGGATGCAACTGTGCTAAGCTACTACTGGGGCATATGTATACCAAGTTTCATCAACCTAGGACTTATAGTTCTTGAGATATGGAGGTGCTCATAAAACTTTTCCAAAAAGTTAATGCCGCCGTCGCTGCCGCCGGTAAAGTAACACCTATGTCCCCCAAAAATCAGTTTTAACACATGTTAAACTTGAGAGAGCCATAAAAACATTACTTTTTTTAAAGCAGTATACAATATAACTGTAGACTAATCACCTGTTTTCACTGGTATAAAAAGGGTGATTATGTTCATTATACCACACAGCAACAGGAAGAAAATCAGAGGCTTTTTTCTACCAAAACTGTAAAAGAAAACAAAACAGAATTTGTTCATAGAACATATCACAGAAATTCCAAAGTACTTTTGGGCTTAACAGGCCTAATTAAAATTCAGAAATTATCAACAATTTGTCAGAACAAAGCACTTTTTAGAAGACAATAGATTGGGTTAAACAGACCTGAATAAAACTAATTTTCTTAGCACATGAATTGTGAAACTTAACAGTAACAATAAATGGAAAGAGGTGACATTTTTTATATAAATATTAAATCTAATTTAGTTATTTGAGGAAAAATATTTTTACTTTATAATCATTTATTCCAGTAGAAATAAAATTAGACCTTTAGTATTTCAGTATTATTTTTTTTACTAACTTGACAGCACTTACTAATTTATAGCACCAATACATATAATCTGAGCAGGGATTTCTACAGCCCCACTTATACCAAGGTTTAGATACAGATTGCCATGTAATATAGGTGTGGCAAACAGGATACCAAAGTAACTTAGACTGTTGGCAAACCTGAAAATACACAATGTCATAAAGGTTTAGTAATATAGCAAACAGGATACCAAAGTAACATAATTACATTCTAACTTTCAACGACAATTTGGATATGTTAATCATGCAGTTTTATTTCTCTATGAAACTCACTAGCACGTGCCACCTAAACAACCACTTGCGAGGAGTAATTTAAAAAAACGATAAACTATGCATTTTGTGCAATTTTCTGTGCAAACATTTAATATATTTTATCGGAATGTAATTATATACATTGAATGCAATATTTTTGAGCTTTATTGGTGTGTAAAAGCGTGGACCTAATGTAGCATTTCATGTTGAAAATGTGTTCAAAGGTCCACCCTTTTACACACCAATAAAACTCAAAAGTATTGCATTCAATGTATAATTAAACTGCTGGTAAACCTGAAAATACACAATGCCATGTAGTGATGATTTTTTGTTGGTTTTGATATTGACTTTTGAATAAAATAAACTGAATAATTACTAAATAGCTGTTCCCTGCTGAAGCATGCCCAATGTTTATTTAGGACTTAAACAGAATATTCTGGTTTTGACAAATATAAATTAATTTACTTTTTTCCTTTCTTTAATTTTCATTTTTTCTTCATGAATATTGTCATGTACATTTAATCAACATTTGCTTATTTATACCTGGAGCATTTACTTCTACGAGTTACTGTACGGCATTAAAATTCGTGTACCAGGATATAAAGCTTTTTTTCTGTTTTTTTTCCATCTGTTGGTAATTGTTAAATATTTTTGTTGCTAACATATCTCAAATATTGAATTTTCATTGGTAAGTGTGCATATGTTTGGATTTTTAGGTCTTTTTCGGCACAAATGGGATAAACAGGGCAGACAGTTTTCAAGGTGGAAAAAAACCACCCACCATTTTGTTCCTTCATTTTAATATAAATAGCCATTAAACAATTTAGTAACATCAATCAATTTTACCATAAATAAAATGTTATAATTGTATATCTCCTTATCATAGGTGTCTTTAATAAGTCAAGGATAGAATGTTTCTTTTCAGCATTTTCCTCTATCAAACCATCACTGCTTTTGACTGTAGTATCTGTTGTTTCATCTTTTAATTTTTCCTTGTAAATATCTTGTTCTTGGAACATCTCCTTTGGTAATGATCGTCTATTGATCTTTGAGGCTATTTTGACAACTCTTTGTACTTCATTGTAATCTTTCTTAGAAATAAGCCAAGGAATTGATTCAGGGATAAACCTAAAAATAGGAGAAGTTATTTATTTCAATCATATATGCAATGTTCTCATAATGATTTTATAAAGCTACCATATCTTTTAGATTTTTTTGAAGATTTTAGCTTAGCAACACAAGAACAAACTGACTATTTCAGACTGGATTTGGCTTATATGCATTTTATTTAGACCATAAGCCAATCGCAGAATGGCAGGCAGTGCCTACTGGCCTCATTGAAGGCTGCTGGCAGTTTTCTTTTGTGGTTTTTCTTAATTAACACTTCACCTTGTTATGTGAGCTTTGTTGGGTGCACTAATTCCACTTTTCATTATTTTCTATTTCATTCAGGAGGCCTTAAATGGAGGCCTAGGTTTTGAAACAGAAAAAAATCCCAACTTCATCTGGTTGATGAAACTATGAAAAGTGATAGTACATGGATTCCTTTATTCATGGTTCTGAAGTCTACAGCATACAAAGCAATGATAAATGTTCTTTTCATGTGAAATCAGTTTAAATGGGTCTGCCCAAGACACTTAAATTGATACCATACTCCACGAAAAAATGAATACACAGTACAACAAGATCCAGGCAATCAGACTCATCAGAGGTGCTTTAGCCTAAAGGATGAAAATGTGAAACACAATATGAATATGAATATGAAGATCACAGAACAATGCAACCAAATAATTCCAATACAGTACCCAAATTATGACCATCATCAATCTATGCTTAGAGTAGGAAGAACCTTGACAGTTTAGAAACTTACACTGACAATATATACATACTGGGGTTTCATTATTATTCGTGGAGTATAAATTTTCGTGGTTTTCATGGGTGGGGTTGACCCAAGAAATTTGATACCCCAAGAATAGGAAATGTTACATTGGTATGTATGCTGCAGATTTGAAAACCACGAATTTAAGAATCCATGAACTTATCAATTTTCATCAAACCAACAAAATTGGTACCAACAAAAATAAATGAATCCAGAATAAGTACAATGCAAATTTTCATAGATTTTCATTACCGGCAACCATAAATAAAAACTTTAACCCCACAAAATTATTCTTTTAGCACAACTTACCAATAAAATAAAATAGTGACTAGATTTGGTATAGATATAACAAGTTGTAATGTGTGCCAGTTTCTGATGTAGTATCCCAACACAGCTAATATCATAATCCCGATGCTGAAAGAACAGTTGACAGCTACAGAAGGCACAGAGCGGAATTTGGACGGGAAAAACTCTGTTACCATCACATAGGTGGTTAAGGCTATGGGCTAAAAAAAAATCAAATACAAAAGTAAAAGTAAAAAAATTGACAAATCTGTTAATCTCTACTCAATTCCTTTTACCTTGAATTTTAATAAAACTAAATTATAGAATAACCATGATAACTATGAAAGAGTCTTAATACAATAGTACTGGTAAATGTTCACAAATGCATGTAGCATATGATATGTAATTAGGTTTGTCAGTTATCCACCCACTGTGGTTGGTTTCTTTTTAGTTACCACAGGTTTCTCTGATCTCAACCTTTAAAACTGACTGCTTGTATAGCTGAAGTGCATTAAAAGGGCATTAAATGCACAAACTTATTCACTCAATTAAAATGGTTGTGTTAGGCCCATGTAAAAATATCCTAGATTGTTGTCTATTCCAGCCTTGATTTTTTCATTCCCCTTAAAAATTGTATACTTTTATTGTTTGGCCAATTATGTTAATTTTTGGTCAATTTCATTTAAAATAGCAAATTATTTTATTAAGATGGAAAAAAAATTAAAAATAAAATTTGCCCACTCTCCAAATATTTTCAAAAAACTTGGATGAGAATCTAGGAATAGTTTTATTATGGGCTTAATAAGTGGTAATTAAAGAACTAAAATCAAGGAATTAAATAAATATACATGTATATATCTCATTCCTTGCTAAAATCCAGTTACAGTATTTTATTACCATATTAAGCATTCCTATGAAAAATCTTAGTATGGCAAACAGTATATAGTTATTAGATGTTGAAGCTCCAATGCCAACAGCTGCTTGTATAATCAGTAATACATATATGGTTTTCTTCCTTCCAAATCTGTCTCCGAGTGGCGTTAGAAATGTGGCACCTAAGGTATTCCCAATCATGTAGATTGTGGTGGATAGCTCATTCAGGTAATCATTATCACACACCAAATCCCACTAAAATAAAATTTAAAAAAAGCTAAAGGGGGGAGGCTATTTTTGTCTGTAAAGCTCAATAATCAGAGCAACTGGTTCAAAGTGAGTAAAATAAAACCTATGAAAAAAAATTAAGGTGTTTTTCCCTTTGGCTTCTAAATCTCCATAAAATGTATTACATGTACTTTAAAGCATTGAAAATTTGCATAATCTGTTGAAATGTCAGACATTGGAGTCTTATAAGAATGATCAGAGAAATGTTAACTAGCATTCTTTATCATGTATTTGTATGCATTCTTATATGACACTTAAGTCAAATTGTTATGCACTGGTAGATAAGAATAAGCAATAATAAAAAGCTTCGCCGAGCGCAGCATGATACGACCGCAACAAGATGAACCCTGTACATTGGAGGCCCAATATGGATAGTCTATTGCTTTGGTCACATGCAGCCCATGGTGGACTTACAAAGCTTTTTTACACATGCATCCTATGGTGGACTTTAAAATGCATATTCGACACATATATATTTACAATAACATTTAATAGAAAAAAAAATCTTATTTCTAAATTCATTGACATTTTTGACACAATTTGGCCCTTTTTTTAAAAAAGGTTAGGACCACAAACCCCAAATGCAATAAAAAGGTTCCTTCAGTGTATATAATCATCATATTTAAACTTCATAACAATTGGCTGGCCCACTACAGCTAAATTTCTTGTGTAAAACCATTTGCCTTGACCAACTTTTAAAAATGGCATTTTTTTGCCCCTTCGACCCCTTATATCTCAAAAACAGTAAGATATATTGCAAATCTGATTGAAAAATGCAGGCAGGGATTTCCACAAGGATTCCAATGAAAAACAGATTTTGAAAACCGGACCACAAATAAAAATGTTGATTTTTTAGGTGTGGCCCGTCTTTGGCACCCTGTAGCAATATAACGGTTCAATATACATCAAAACCAATGACACATTTTGTTGACAGAATTTAATGAGGAATTAAATTAAAAGAGAATTTTCAAAATCTATTGAATAATAAACATTCTACAACAGATTTGTCAATACATCCGTTTTAGCCCCTTTTGGCCCTTTTTTCCAAAACGGTAAGGGCCACCAACCCCAAATACAATAGGAACCTTCCTCTAGTGGTTACAAACATCATATCAAAACTTCATAACAATTGGCTGGCCCAGTACAACTAAATTTTTGGTATAAAATTATTTGCCTTGACAAACTTTTAAAAATGGTGTTTTTGGCCCCTTTGACCCCTAATTTCTCAAAAACCGTAAGAGATATTGCAAATCTGATTGAAAAATGCAGGCAGGGATTTTCACAAGGGTTCCAATGAAAAAAAGATTTTGAAAATCGGACCAAAAAAAAAAAAGTCATTTTTTTGGGTGTGGCCCCTTTTCGACCCCCTGTAGCAATGTAACGGTTCAATGTACATCAAAACCATTGACACATTTTGTTGACAGAATTTAATGAGGAATTCAATAAAAAAAGAATTTTCAAAATCTATTGAATAATAAACATTCTTCAACAGTTTTGTCAATACACCCGTTTTAGCCCCTTTTGGCCCTTTTTTCCAAAACGGTAAGGGCCACAAACCCCAAATACAATAGGAACCTTCCTCTAGTGGTTACAAACATCATATTAAAATTTCATAACAATTGGTCAATATTTACTTAAGTTATCGCACGGAAACCAAATGTCCCCAGACGACGACGACATCGCCATAACATTATACGATCGCAAAAATTTTGCGGTCGTATAAAAAAACAATTAAAGTTTGTTTTTGCCTACAAAAACGATGTCTCCCCCCGTTCCCCCAAAAAGTTCTAAGTTCAAAAGGCCATTTCTCCAATATTAATTTGAGGATTAAAATTTCCTGGTAATATGCAGAACTACATATGGTGACCTTCCTATATACCAAGTTTCGTTAAAATTTGGTTCAGTAGTTTTAGAGGAGTTGTGCTGACAAGATGATCAATGAGGATTTTCACCAAATTTCTAAGTTCAAATGGCCATAACTCCAACATTAATTTGAGGATCAAAATTTCCTGGTAAAATGCACAACTACATATGGTGTCGGTCCTATATACCAAGTTTCGTTGAATTCTGTTCAATAGTTTCAGAGGAGTTGCGCTGACAAGATGATAAATGAGGATTTTCAGCAAATCTCTAAGTTCAAAGGGCCATAACTCCCACAATAATTTGAGGATCAAAATTTCCTGGTAATATGCACAACTACATATGGTGTCCTTCCTATATACCAAGTTTCGTTGAATTCGGTTTAGTAGTTTCAGAGGAGTTGCGCTGACAAACTTTGTGACGGACAGATGGACGGACGGACGGACGGACAGACACGACAAAAACAATATGTCTCCCCACAAAAGTGGGAGGAGACATAATTTAGCTTTGTGCTATGCATATCTTCTCCTTATCCCTGCTGAAATCTTTATAGAATGTGTGGAAAGGAAATTAACAAACCTGTGTCACAATAGTTTCCTCAAATTCATCTCCATATTGCCAACCTGCAGGGCAAGATTCAGTTACATTGGTTCTATTCATCAACTTTCTAACATGGCAAGATTCATAGGCAATAATCTGGCTATCATTAGTTGCAGTTGGCTTGCAGGCATAAGTTGGTATTCCTCCTAGAAAAATGCTGGCTAAGACTTGCCAGGCTCCTCGCATGTATATAAAGGACAGGCATAAAAACACAAGGACCTGGAAACAGCCACACCTTCCAAGACTTTGAAGCACACGATCTGCGTCCATAATATTCAAGTTATATAGTTCTGCTTCTGTTAAAAAAAATATAAATAGAACAAGTGTGGCCACTAAAAGTATGTCTCGCCTGCTGGCATCATCACCAAAATCAAGAACCTAAGCTTTCATTTCTTGATATAAACACAAAAGTGTCTGTATACCCAATATCAGATGCCTAGCTGTTATACTTTCAAAGCAATGCATTGTCCACAAAAGTCTTACAAAAAAGTTTTCAGCCTGAAAAAAGTTCACAGAGTCACTGGAGTGCGGAAATGGGGTCAGGGTCACACGACATGATGACAGTTGTGTAGACCATTACCTCAACTGTCTGTATACCCAATATCAGATTCCTAGCTATTATACTTTTCAAGCAATTAATTGTCCACAAAAGTCTTACAAAACAGTTTATGGCCTGAAAAAAGTCCGAAGTTCACAGAGTCAGTGGAGAAAGGAAATGGGGTCAGGGTCACACAGCATGGTGATCTTTAGGTGAACCATAACCTCAACTGTCTGTATACCCTATATCAGATTCCTAGCTATTATACTTTTCAAGCAATTAATCGTCTACAAACATGACAAATGTCATACAAAAAAGTTAAAGACCTAAAAAAAACCCCGAAGTTCACAGAGTCACTGGAGCGTGGAAATGGGGTCAAGGTCACACAGCATGGTGACAGTTGCATAGACCATAACCTCAACTGTCTGTATACCCAATATCAGATGCCTGTTATTTCAAGCAACTCACTGTCCACAAAGTCTTATAAAAAAGTTTAAGGTGCTGCTGCCGCGGGAGAGTAATACCTATGTCTCGCCTTCAGCCACTATTCGTTGCAGGTGAGAAAAAAACTGTGAGTTGCAGCTCACGAATAAATAATCAATCCACGTCCCCAAAATCAATCATATCAAATATTAAAGTGTAAGTTCGCGATGTTTTCAAAATTTGTACATGGAAAGACTATCATATAAAAATAAATTTGGTAAAATTCCTAGCTCTCAAATATGCATAGTTAGGATAAAATTGGCTTTTGAAAGTAGAAAAATTCTATCCATGGAGGGTCACGTGATTTTTACTAGATGGCGCTGCTCCATTCAATACACAGAGTGAATGTTGCATCCTATACCCATGTGGTATTTATCGATGTGTTCCACAACGGACAATTAAAAATAATTCAAATTAATTTTCTTAGCTTCGCCATACAGAATTTTTCGGAAAAAATATTTCAATTATTACTATGAAGAATTTCACCAAATTATACACCCTGTTTAAAATTCATGGTACCCTGACACCCTACTGTGATTACCTTGCATGATTCCTTTGAAGTGATATTATGATAATTAGTCCTTCAATGCAAACCGTTGCCCGACAGGGGCTTACTTACTGTTTTCTGTGTATAAGACTTTATTCCCTGATGTACAAACCACTGGTACAACAGGGGTTGCTGTGTATGTTTTGTACCCCTGTGCAAACTATCAGCACCACAGGGGTTTGATATTGTTTCCTGTGTATTAGAAGTTGACATTTACTTTGTTCGAATGTGTTCTGAACACTTTTTTAACGAAAATCAACCCCTTTGTCGGCAAGTGCCATTTGAACTTGAAGTGCAAAAATGTTAATAAAATAGTTTTTTTTTTATACCCTTTCTTTAAAACATAAAAATAATAAACAGTAGGAATCTTTGTTTTTTTTAAACATTTGACCAATATCCAGAGATGGCATAATAACTCTATTCTAAGAAAAGGTATAATGCATAAATGTGATCTTTGTTTGACCTTTAGCGCTGTAAATTACCACATTTGATATTTCAGTGATACTTGCCAATATTTAATCATATACATGATTTCTAAGGTGACCATGGAGAGTGTAGGATTACCTTAGACTACTGTTCTCTGCTTCATTTTTTGTAAATTGCGTCATGCACTAAATTCAGCATGGACATAATGTAAATTCATTTCACTTTCATTTGACTTTTGACATTAACAAGGAACGAAATTTGTTATTTTTAAAAAGCATGATCTGCTGGCATCAATGTTATTGTTATGACTGCAATGATTATTTCGACAATTTGACACTAATTTCGTTTTTCTTTTTTAGAAGTTTTTCCCACATTTTTTTTTAGCAATGTCCTAATTTTTGAACTTCAACATGGGACCCCAAATTACGGGGGACTGTAACATTCCGGCAAAAGTAATGATTGTTCGTCCCAATCCATATGATAAGGCTTTGTCATTTAAACCAGGGATTAAATAAAACTGATTGATGATAGTACATGTACTTACCTTTTACAGTGGCCTAACCAGAAAACCTTCTCAAAACTTTATGATCCTTTATGTATAGCAAATTATATTTTATAACGATAATACGATATAAAATACTAAAATCTCGATTTCTCATAGTTTTATTGATACTTCACCTAGTATCTAAGATATTCAATGGTCTTTTTTATATTTATCATATTTGCACTTTGTCATTCAGAAAGTTCACACACCCGAAAGCTGTTCATGCTTTTATATTTATCATTTTAAATTTAAGTTCAAACACCTGAAAGCTATTCAGATAGATTCTTGTTAAAATTGTGAAAATATCACTTGAGCTGTTTTTTTTAATTCGTTTTTGTTTTTTAATGGTTTTCTAGCTTTTAACATAAAAATCAGAGTGAATGATTAGTGCATGGAAATTTAAAGTATACAAATCAGTCCAATAAAATGTTATTGCATTATTTTTTTTGAAGAGCAAAGAAAGGCAATAGATGTCTGACAATGAAAATGGTAGACAATAGTCTAATGATAAGCCGTTTTATTTTTAATTGGCTTTAGATTTCCAGCATGAAGCATAGCTGTTATAATACCCTGTGACAATGACATTTTTGTATTTTAAATTAATACCAGCCACTCCTGTAAGGGATCATCTAAAATGAGTTTTGTAAAATCTTGATAAAACTAACTAAATTTTGAAGCTCTCTTTTCTTTTATGGTTTTCAAGTTTATCAAGACAATTTCCTTCAATGGGGTCTGGCGTGGGTCAATTAAGCTAGACATCTAAGCAAACAAAAGCTTTTTAGTTTTTCAGCTAACCTTAGCCGAAGGGTCATGTGAGCTATTGTCAATCACTTGGCGTCCGTCGTCCGTAATCTTTTTAAAACGTTAACGACTCTGACACAATAATTTTTGCAACCAAACTTGGTATGGTTGTTCATTAGCATTAGGTGCTTAGAACTGATGTGGGGATTTTATTCATCGTAAAACATGGTCGTTGTGGCTAAAATGGAAAATGGGGGTAATTCAATTGCAGTCTTTTGCAAATAACTATAAAACGGCTTTAAAATTCTGGCCAAGCGGGTAAAATTGATCAGCACCTCAAGATCTACCTAGCTGCATGCCATGAAATTTTGAACAAGATCCAATAACCCATGTAGGAGTAATAGCCCTTTTTCTTTATTTTTTTAATGAATTTTGCACTTATTAAGCTCAATTTCTTATATAAAAAAAACTATATACGATATTTAAGAAATATAAATTGTATATTGTGAATCGCACGAAGATCTACAAAGAAGCAGAGGTACAAATGGGTATAAGAATGTCAAAGTCCGAAATGGTAGATACAAAACCAGTAAACACAAACAAGGGCAGGACGAAAAAAAAACAGACAACATGTAAATCGCGGAAACAAAGAAAAACCTATTGAATATCAATTAACAGCGCATTGAGAGTGAACTCAGGTGCTTAGGAAGTAAGCGCCGGTTATTGTCCGCTATAGCACACCCGTCGCGCTGCGAATTTCCAATTCAGTGTTTAAAATCCGGTAAAAGAATACAAAACAAAACCCTATGACAAACAAACCATCATTTGCACTCGAAATCCCATATTTGTCATTGAGTGCATGATGTTTAGCGTAAAATTTCTTGAGTGACGACAGCAACCGAGGAGCAACATAACCTTGTGTTAACAATTTTTGTGTCAAACGTGACGCTCTAAATCGATACTTCCCGCAAGCTCTGGAATAACGAATCAATATTGTGACACATAAACTTCATAAGCTGGAGCGGGCGGAATGTGCTACACAAGAAGAGAAAGTTGACAATTGGAAAGTTGTAGTCATCACGTTTGTTACAGAGATTTGCTGAAAGTTTTCCTTGAGAGGAAGATCTAAATATTAAGCAGACTTCCTAGAATCTGTTGTGTCCTTTATCTCAAGTTCCCGTGAGTGAGGATATATGAGATGTAGAAAGTCACCAAATAGAGAATTGTTCAGTTAAAAGTGAGGTTAAAAGAGACAGCCAGTCTACGATCTTTTTTTGTCGAGAACAGATTAAGAAGTCCGCTTCATTTCATAAGTGGCACATTAATATAGCATGCATTTTGTGTCCGGACATTTGGTTTCCATTGGAATCCCTATTGTTTGCTGAAAAACACGTCACCAATCTGAACTAATATGTTGTCGATAAGAAATTGAGCATGCCGATTATTTGGTCTTATGTCTATTTGTTCTTTTTCTTAAACTCATTGATGACAAAGTGAGTCTTAGTGTGATTGACTACCAGATATTTGTACCTGCGTTTCCATTCTTTTGCCAGGAGCCTGAATCGAGCTGAATGTTTAAGCAAGCAACAGCTTATCTCTATCTGCAATAGTTTTCATCCTATATACCCCCAAAATATTTTTTTACCTTTAAAGGGCCGTCACGTTCTATAACGGGGGGTTTCATCTTTATTGTGTAACCTTATAAGGTGTCATCTGACAACCCTATGGAAACTTTTGAAGAGCTCAATAAGCTGAATTTTTAAGGGAGCAACAGCTTTTCGCTTCCAGCAATAGTTTTCACCCTGTAGGCCAAAACATGTAAAATGTTATTTTAGGGGTTGTTACCCCTATAAGATGTCATATGACAACTTTGACTCTATGGAGACTTTTGTAAAGCTTAATGAGCTGAACATTTAAACAAGCAACCGCTTTTCTCTATCTGCTATAGATTTCATTCTATAGGCCAAAAACATGAAAAAATGTTAATTTATGGGCTGTAATCTCTAAAAGGGGTCATCTGACAACTTCGACCCTATGAAGGCTTTTGTAGAGCTAAATGAGCTGAACATTAAAGCAAGCAACAACTTTTCTCTATTTGCAAAAGTTTACATTCTATAAGCCTAAAACACTATTTTTCACCTTAAAGGAGCTGTAACCCCTATAAGGGGTCATGAGCTGAACATTTAAGAAAGCAACCTCTTTTCTCTATCTGCAATAGTTTTCCTTTTATAGAACAAAAACATGAAAAACCCTTATTCTAGGAGTTGTAACCCTATAAGGGGTCATCTGATTACTTCGACCCTATGCAGACTTTCGGAGAGCTAGATGAGCTGAACATTTAAGCAAGCAACAGCTTTACTCTTTCTGCAATAGTTTTCATTCTATTAGCCAAAAACATGAAAAACGCTATTTTTCACCTTTAAGGGACTGTATTCCCTATAAGGGATCAACTGACAACTTCGACCAAATAGAGACTTTTGTAGAACTTTTGATTCTGAAACAGTAGGGTGGCATAAGATTTCATCTTTCTATTATACTTTTTGAATAACAAGCCAAAAACAGTAGTCTGACCCCCTGGTATATTTTAGTAACAGCTGCCATGTTTTTTGACGGATCAAATATCGAAACACACGTTTGGTGCAGGACACCCTAAGAATTATTCATTTCAAGTTTCATTAAATTCTGTTCGGTAGCTATAGAGAAGAGGATTTTTGAAAATTGTTAACGGACGACAGACGACGACGACGGACGCCAAGTGATTGTAATAGATCATCTGGACCTTCGGTGCAGGTGAGCTAAAAAATTGCATTTAATCAGTTGTGCCAAATTGGCAATCGCGATTTCAGTTGTTCATGTGGAATAGAAGTGTTAAGTGTGGAGAAATCGAAGGTTTTGATGCTGTTACAAGATGGAACTGATTTAAAGTTAGGAATCTCCTGAGCTTAATTTTCTCAGGAATCTCCATCAGTTCTTCCAAATTCTTCAGAATCCACATTTGATTGATACAATTTCTAGAATAACAACTTTGAAGCGTAATATTTCTGAAGGCCGGATTTTATTGCCGTATATAGCCAACAGAACTAAAGGGGTTTAGTGGTACTTTTAGATGACCATGGTCAACAATCGGAGACAATTTCTATTGCGCATGCGTGAGATAACCGCTCGACACTGATAAAATATTTCATATGAAATATGTAGGACTTTTTAAAAACAAATCCTATTGTGGGATTAGTTTTCGTCGTAGAATAATCTTATAGTTATATTTGAATAGAAAAATTTTCCTTCTTTCCGATGATATATTTTTTATTATTCCATGATGTATAAAAATTGCTTCCATTTTCATTTAAAGTAGGGTACCTTTTTCTCAATACAATTCATTGTAAGAAAATTCGAAAACGAACGGAGTCGGATGTTTGAGGTCGAATATAGGCTTAAAACTACATATGTAAATTCCCTTATAGTTATGTTTCAAAAATAGACCTTCTGCAGAATAAGAATATGTAAAAATGAAAATTTTGTGATTTGAATAAATTGCTTCCATTTTCGTTCAAAAATCGAGTAAAGGGCAATTTTTGTAAAGTCTTCCATTTTGGCATCCAATTCACACGTATTTGATATCTTATCTGTCATAGATAAAACAAACAACAAATACGTTAAAAATAGAATATTTTTTTTTTTAAAAATGTTAATTCAAAAATTAAAGTGATGTAAGATAATCTTTGAGAATAAAGATGAATTGTCTTTAGATTTGAAAAAAAAAATGCACCATCCAGGTTAAACTTTGATAATGCAACTTGTAAAATATTCAAACAAGTTATTCCATTGCGAAATTATATAAGTAATTATTTCATTTCATAGATGAGGACATTTCTAATACGACATTTAAATTTGTTAAAAAAAACGTATTTATAGTTTTTAGATTTCTTAGTAATTAAAATTAATTGATTTCATCCATTTTCGTGCTTATTTCGTTTATCCACTCTAAAAACAACGATATAGATTTAAGTTCTTATCACAATGAGGGCCCGTGCTGCGATATTTGGAATTTGTAATAGATCATAAAGATTATCAGTATAATTATCAATTAACACAGCTATTCGAATGATGAATAGAGATAAGTCTTAAACAATGATATTTTAAAAGTAATTCAATTTAGTGTTTGATATTTCAAAAATCTTATTGGTTAGCATGGCATACTTTTAATCCTTCCTGGCCCAGTTTTATGATCGTTTAGTGAATATCACCGGACAACTTCCATAGAGGTTCTTATTGTATTCATGAAGTAAGAAATGCACTGAACACTCGATATGATACTCTAGGTTTTTTATACTCTTTATAGTGGGCAAACAGTATATTTACAGACTTTTGGACAAATATGTTCAAGATAATGCAACAGGGTACTAATATTACTGGCTACTGTTAATGCAAAATAAATTTCCAAGCAACACGATTTCGGCTATATTCGGGAAATGAACATGAAAGGCATGAAAGGGGTGACACATTACATGAAATGACCACAGGCGTTTGGGTCCAGGATTTTCTTTTTTATTATAAAATAATATTCACCACCCGGAACCCGCATGGGTACAACTGTTGCATGGTTGGTTGTATAAAAAAATGCGATCAACGTGACAAGACGTATGTTTCCGCAGCTATATGCCAAGGTATCTTTGGAACTGGCAACAACAGTCGCAAAAGATACAAGAAAATATGTGTATAATAATTGATGTCGACAGGAAAAAAACCCAGGAAAAACGACAAGTAGAACTGGTTTACTCTTAAGAAGAAGTGTTCTGCCAGTAATTTACTGTTGCTTTACGTTGACAAAGAATCTCTTTCAATTTTATCTTTTTTAGACATTCTACTTAGAGTCATGTCTACGGTTGATAGTTTTTTTTCACTGAATATCTTACTATTTAATTTTTTGTTAACAAACCAAACGGCACAGACTGTAATGTTCAGCCGTAGTGATTCCTCTCCTTTTCACTCCAAATTCAATTCTATACTAGTGTTCGAAATCTACTACGGGATATCTTGTAGTCATATGACATTCACAATTTCTAGCTATCGCTGATTTTTTTTTGGGGGGGGTAGGGCAGTAGAGTATCAAAAAGAGTGAATGAATATTTATAGAAATGCCGAGCGAAGCGAGGCACGCAAATTTTGCAGACTGTTGCTGATTCTACTAGTAATAATTGATAGATTTTGTGAGAGTCAATGTGCGGTACGGAAAAAAAACACGTGTTTTTTTTTCGTACTGCACATTGACTTTTAACAAAAAATTGATAGAGGGGAGCAAGTCCCTGTGCCCGGATCCCGAAACTGAAAATCCCGAAATCCCGAGTTAAAAAACTGATATCCCGATTCTCGATGTAATTTTATCCTGGAATCCCGAACTTAAATTGCCCAAATCCATAAATCCCGAGCTTAAATATGGCCAATCCCAGTGTCCCGAAAAAGGCTCTCCCCCTCCCTATTAATGGGAGAAGGTAGGGTAAAAAAAAAACTAGTTTAACCCCACCATATTTTTATGAGCCTGTCCTAAGACAGGAATTCTTTGTCTCAGCTTTTGATTGACCTTGTCATCTTTGTGTTTATTGTTTTATTGCACAAATGGGCATTTTTTTTGATAATTCTTGGATTGGTATTGAATCTTGTGTATTGTATTTTTACAATATTAGCGATAGCTAATGAAAATATTGTAAGAGTCTGCTTATGCAAAGATGTAAGCATAGATGTATGATGTAAGGGACATATTTTCATAAACCGATCCTTATTCAAAGTGCTGCCACATATGAATTTTATTCATTTTTCTAGAACTAATAAGATTGACATTGCGCCAAGGATCCTTGGAAAACAGAAAACGGCACTCTGAACCTAAAACATATAGATATATATTATCTTCAAAATCCTTCCTAGTTACACGATTAAAACTGATAAAATGCGATAAGAAATTTGACCACAGCGGGATTTGGTCAGTGATAAAATGTTATCTAATGTTACATAATGACATCCCAGATCGATGAATTTCGATAAATTAACGGGAGAAAACTCTTACTGTCATAATTTGAAATAAATTGTTGGGGATGCCTGCAATGAAGTGCTGTTTGATTGGATTTTATGTAATTTAGGGATTTAATACAGAGATGGAATGTCATCATTATTGGCACCAACAGAAAAGCCGAAGGAGGAAATGACAGATTAATGTTATTTGTGATTGTCAATAATAACAAATATGTAATAGGGTCAACATTGTAGGACCTTTCCTTTATGGAGTTACATGTATTCCCCTTAGAACATCGATGACAAAATTGACCATTTTCACTATATTTCCTCATTCCATGAAAAACGTCAACCCCTCAAATCCAATCTGATCCAAATTTGGTATAGTTGTCTATTAGCATTAGGTGTATAGAACTAAAACGGTGATTAATACATGGCAACTGTGGCTAGAAATAGAACATAGGGGTAAATTGCAGTTTTTTTGCTAAAAACTCTAAAACGGTGAAAGATTTTTAAATTCTGATTGAAAAGCAAAAGTGATCAGAACCTTAAGATGTATCTGCCCTGAAATTTTGAAGATTCAACAACCCGTGAAAGTTATTGCCCTTTATCTTGATTTTAATGAATTTTGCTCTTACAAAAATGTAATTAAGCTCAATAAATTAAAAACTGTACAAGATATTCAAACAAGAGGCTCCCAAGGGCCTGAATCGCTCACCTGGTCTTAATGTCAACCCTTTGAAGACTTTTGTATAGCTAAATGAGCTGAATGTTTAAGCAATAAAAAGCTTTTCTCTATCTGCAATAGTTTTCATCCCAAAGCAAAAAAAAACTATTTTTCACCTTTAAAGGGCCATAACCCCTTAAAGGGGTCATCTGACAACTTCGACCCTAAAAAGACTTTTGTAGAGCTAAATGAGCTGAACATTTAAGCAAGCAACAACTTTTCTCTATCTGCAATAGTTTTCATTCCATAGGCCAAAAACACTATTTTTTGCCTTTAAGGGGCTGTAACCCCTATAAGGGGTCATCTGACAACTTCAACCATATGGAGACTTGTGTAGAGCTAAATGAGCTGAACATTTAAGCAAGCAACAGCTTTTCTCTATCTGCAATAGTTTTATTCTATAGGCCAAAAACTCTATTTTATGCCTTTAAGGGGCCATAACCACTAAAAGGGGTCATCTGATAACTTTGACCCTATGGAGACTTTTGTAGAGCTAAATGAGCTGAACATTTAAGCAAGCAATAGCTTTTCTCTATCTGCAATAGTTTTCATTCTATAGGCCAAAAACACTATTTTTTGCCTTTAAGGGGCTGTAACCCCTATAAGGGGTCATCTGACAACTTCGACCCTATGGAGGCTTGTGTAGAGCTAAACGAGCTGAACATTTAAGCAAGCAACAGCTTTTCTCTATCTGCAATAGTTTTCATTCTATAGGCCAAAAACTCTATTTTTTGCCTTTAAGGGGCCATAACCCCTATAAGGGGTCATCTGACAACTTTGACCTTATAGAGACTATTGTAGAGCTAAATGAGCTGAACATTAAAGCAAGCAACAGCTTCTCTCTATCTGCAATAATTTTCATTCTATAGGCCAAAAACATGAAAAAAATGCTATTTTTCACCTTTAAGGGGCCGTAACTCCCATAAGGGGTCATCTGACAACTTCGATTCAATGAAGACTTTTGTAGAGCTTTTGATGCTGAAGCAGTAGCGTGGCATCAGATTTCATCTATCTCTTATACTTTTTGATTTACAAGCCAAAAACAGTAGTCTGACCCCCCTGGTCTATTTTTAGCAACAGCGGCCATGTTTTTCGACGAATCAAAAATCCCCACATCAGTTCTGTGGGGGATACCCTAAAGTACCACCAGACCAAATTTGGTTTGAATCTGTGCAGCTGTTTCAGCGAAGAAGAAGTTTGAAGAAAAGTTAACGACAACGACGGACAACGACGACAGACGACGACGACGACGGACGCCAAGTGATGGCAATAGCTCAAATGGCCTTTGGCCAGGTGAGCTTAAAATGTAAATTGCATAGATAGAAGAAAATGAGATGTGGAATAAGTGTACGTGACACAACCTACTATATAAACTTTATTTAAAACATCCACAATGGAAAACAGCCAACAGCCTTCAATGTGACCAGCGGTCACTGCTTGCTGTCTGTCATTGAATATTTCATTTCATATTGTTCAGCACATCATGATCTACAAAATATGTAATAAAGTCAACGGTTCATTTTAAGGGTTATCCCCCTTAGAAAGTTGAAAGAAAAAAATAATGAAAAGGTTTCAATTGCTTATTACTCTACTGCATTAAGTTAAACCATATTGTCAGATGACCCCTAATTAAACTTATGATCCTTTCAATGTCAAATATATTTTGCCTAATAGCCTATACTTCAGGCACATAAGTCAAGTGAGCGATTCAGGCTCCTGGGAGCCTCTTGTTTCTATCTTAGACATGTACAATTTTCAAACAACAGGACAACTACTTTTTGACATTAAAGGGGCCACAACTCTTAAAAGAGATTATTTGACAACTTCAATCTATGTGTTTTGTAGAGCTCAAGTAGCTTATTGTTTACTTCCATAGCTTTTACAGCTTGCAATATAATGAGGAAAACTGTAAAAGTGATGAGTTTTGACAATTCAAGGGAAATAACTATACTAACAGGAGTGCATGATTCTTTAACTTTGACAATGTAATATATATTATTTTGTAGAAGTGCTTAACAATTTGCAATTCAAATCAAAACTTGTTGATGGTATCATAAACTAGTACACTAATTCCTAATCTCAGTTTGTCATCACTTGACAAAGCATTTAGATTTGTTGCTTGTCTGCCCACTGCTCAATGTTAGCAGTTTTCTCAGTTCCCCTTCAAAAGGACCTTGTAGGAAAAAAAATGCCATATTTCAAAAGCATGACTTTTTTCTTTTACATTCCTTCACCTGAATTAAATACTGATGTATGCACCAATCCAATTTTATTATAAAATATCTTTTGACAATAGTAATAATCTCGGCGTAACAGATAACTATATAAAAATATATATACAATACATTTTGCTAACCACAATAAAAAATGTATAACAAATAACATGAAAATTGAGTACATCCTATGGTTTAATTATCCATTATGTGTACAACTGTACAGTAAAACCTGTCATTTATTGAACCCAGTCTTAAATCAAAAACCTACTTTAAAATTTTTTTTAATTTACAATTTTCTGTACAATCATACACCTGTTAAGCATAAGCCACAGCCAAAATGAACCTTAAATGGGTAATGGGTAACAGGCATGATTTTCTAAGTTGCTAGATAATTGAAAACTGTGCAAGCTAATGCTCCCCTGAATTGAAAACTTCATAAATCACACATCTTACCCTTTTTGATTTCAAAGTTAAATATCCATTTATTAAAACCTACAGGCTATGTAAACAAATTTGTTTGAAAAAAATCTTCTATTATAAATTAAAAACAGGTTTCACTATACTTTATAATTTTTGACATTTCGGCGGGAAACAACTGTTACAAGGATTTAACAACACTTACACAAAAGAATTTTTATTTATGATTTTGATAATGATTTCACTTCCAAGTTATACCAAAACAAAACATCAAAATAATGAAATGAAAAAACGAAAAAAAAACAAAAATAAATATTGCATTTATCATATAAATGTGTAAAAAGAAGAATTTTATCAGATCTGAAAGTCATTACAGTGAACAATCATAGTTTTATCTTTAACAAGAATAAAAAATAAAAAGCTACGCCGAGCGCAGCATGATACGACCGCAACAAGTTTAACCCTGTACGTTGGAGGCCTAATATGGATAGTCAATTGCTTTGGTCACATGAAGCCCATGGTGGACTTACAAAGCTTTTTGACACATGCATCCTGTGGTGGACTTAAAAATGCATTTTTGACACATATATATTTACATCAACATCTAATACAAAAAGCCTTATTTATATACATGTAATAACTACAACTTAATTTTAAGTATAAAACAATTTGCCCTGACAAACTTTTAAAATTTGTGTTTTTGGCCCCTTTGACCCCTAATTTCTCGAAAACGGTAAGAGATATCGCACATCTGATTGTAAAACGCAGCCAGTGATTTTTACTAGGATTCCAATGAAAAAAAGATTTTGAAAATCGGACCAAAAACAAACAAGGAAATGTGTCAAGATGACACTGATGCCCCGCTGGCAAATTTAATAAACTGTTATTTTTACCAAATTTGCTAAGTCCAAGGGCCTTAATTTGGGTCAAAATCAGTGGACCGGGACGAAACTCGAACTTGACCTGTAACTCATCATGGTAGACTCACATACCAAAAATCTTTTGAATATATGCAAGGATGTGGAAAAAAAGTGCGGAAAACTTTTTTTTTTACAAAATTTGCTAAGTTCAAGGGCCGTAATTTAGGTCAAAATCAGTGGACCGGAACGAAACTCAAACTTGACCTGTAACTCATCATGGTAGACTCACATACCAAAAATCTTTTGAATATATGCAAGGATGTGGAAAAAAAGTGCAGAAAACTTATTTTTACAAAATTTGCTAAGTTCAAGGGCCGTAATTTAGGTCAAAATCAGTGGACCGGAACGAAACTCGAACTTGACCTGTAACTCATCATGGTAGACTCACATACCAAAAATCTTTTGAATATATGCAAGGATGTCGAAAAAAAGTGCGGAAAACTAAAGTGTGACGGACGGAAGGACGGACGGACGAACGGACCGAAAAACTATATGCCCCCAACAAAGTTGGCGGGGCATAAAAAGTTGATTTTATGGGCGTGGCCTGTCTTTAGCCCCCTGTAGCAATGTAATGGTGAAATAAATGTCAAAATCATTGACACATTTAGTAGACAGAATTTTATGAGCACTTCAACAAAAAAAGAATTTTCAAAATAGAATGAATAATGAACATTCTACAACAGTTTTGTCAATACACCTGTTTTAGCCCCTTTGGCCCTTTTTTCCAAAACAGTAGGGGCCACAAACCCCAAATACAAAACCAACATTTCTTTAGTGGATATAATCATCATATTAAAACTTCATAACAATTGGCTGGCCCACTACAACTTAATATTGGTAAAAAACTATTTGCCTGGACAAACTTTTGTAAATGGCTTTTTTGGCCCCTTTGACCCCTAATTTCTCGAAAACGGTATGAGATATTGCAAATCTGATTGAAAAACACAGGCAGGGATTTTTACAAGGATTCCAATGAAAAAAAGATTTTGAAAATCGGACCACAAATAAAAAAGTCGATTTTTTGGGTGTGGTCCCTTTTTGACCCCTTATAGCAATGTAACGGTACAAGATACGTCAAAGGTGTTGTTACATTTTGTTGACAGAATTTATTGAGGAGTACAATAAAAAAAGAATTATCAAAATCGGATGAAAAATAAACATTCTACAGACGTTTTGTCAATACACCTGTTTTAGCCCCTTTTGGTCCTTTTTTCTAAAACGGTAGGGGCCAGAAACCCCAAATGCAATACCAACCTTCCTTTAGTGGTTATAAACATCATATCAAAATTTTATAACAATTGGTTAACTACAACTAAAGTTATTGCACGGAAACCAAAGTGTCTACAGACGACGACAACGACAACGACAACGACAACGACAACGACAACAACGACATCGCCATAACATAATACGATCGCAAAAATTTGCGGTCGTATAAAAACCATAAAATAAAATGATGTATATATAAATAGAAAAATCTTTTTTATTGAGAATTGCATTTTAGACGTGTTGCTCAAGAGGAACTTCCTATAAAGACGGTGGGCTTAAGAGATGATTTTTTTTGTGATGAAGCAATAGAAAATTTTCTGATGGTTTTGTGGTGGAAAACAGACTTCCCACCTTCACAACAATACAGCTCTTAATAGTAAACTGTACATATACAAGCATCTGTTGGATTAAAAACATATACATATTTCAGATCTAATATCAAATTCTGCTGCCAAATATACTTCTTTCGTTACAGTAATAGTGGTTATTGTCATTTTGGTACAATTGCCTAGCATTAATAAAACTTTATAGTTTAAGGCTGGATCACTTTTATAAGTTGTCATTATAAAATAAATGATGCTAATAATAATAAAAAGAGATATTTATCAACAGTTAAGCTTTATTAATTTAGTCCATAAAAGGGGGAATTGAGACATCTTTTTTGAAAGAACCTTATAACATATTTCATCAGTACATTGTATATATTTAAGACAAGAGACAGATCTTAAAAAAGATAATTAAAAAAAAAAGTAATAAGTAATTACCCTGCGTAGTAGTAGAAATTTGTGACTAGATTCTAATATAAGTAAAAGTTTTAGTATTGTATTAAAAACCCTGATTATTTCTTACAATTAGTATTAACAAATATTGAAGCTACAAACTGTACACAGTACATTTTTGTACTTTAACCTGTATTAAGTTCTTAAGTGTTATAGAAAATATACTTATATAGTCTTATTATGTTTATGTTGAGTATTATTTGATATTAATTGAGTTTGGCAAGAAATAAATTGTAAAATGTAAAAATTGCAATATTTTTAAGCACATAAAGGAAAATATTTTCAAAAATAGCATCTTAACAGAACAAACAAATTTCTTCACAATAATTTGAAGCATGTACAACTGAAAAATATACAATAAAATATACATTTACAAACTTTATATAGATATCTTTTATACAATTTATAATCTCAATTGTGGTAAATCTGATGACAATATGCTTTCAAAAAAAGACAATTTTGTACATATACACATAAAAAGTTTATCTCAGCTGCATAACAAGGAACAACTTTTTTAAAGTGTTTTTACAATGGATCTTATCTGGATAACTGTTTTTTTTGTATATGAAACATTTCATTTTGGAAAACTTTATATTTTGATGTTAATGATTCCTATATTTTCAAAAGCTTAAAAGGGAACTTTATTATGATATAAAGCAGCTTAACTTAAAGTCATATGTGTGGAGCTTTGAAAAAAAATGCCAGGAACTGCATAGAATCAAATTGAAATGAAATATCCAACTGTGATATATAGGTAGATTAGGAATATTTATCAATAGAGTTTTCTAAAATTTTGGCCACTGTCAGCCCTAGAATGGTACTTTAAATCTCAAATTTTTGTACAATGATTGAAAAATGCATGAATTTAGTACTTTTAATATAGGACCACAAGTGAAAATTCAATTTTCCTTCATCTAAGAAAATCTACTCAATTGATTTTTTAAATTTGTGAAAATTTGTGAATATTCTAAAAAAGAAGAAATGAAAAATGTGTTTTTCCTCAATTTATCTCCCCTTAAAAAACATGGGGAAATAAAGAAGGTGTATTTTATCAAAATTTTGTTCTTATTATCAATTTTGATGCTAACCTAGCCCAATAGAAATAAATTAGAAAAGCTACCATTATAAAATTTCAAGTTATGATAGATGTGCAAAAATATGCTCAGTGATAGACACCCCATCTACCTTTATTGATACACTCATGATTTTACACTGTTTAACATTTACAAGTGAAAGAAAACTCTCCATTGTGAAATTGAATTCAAGATTAGCATACAATAGGTTGTTTTCATAGTCCTTGTATATTTTTTTACAGCCTTAGATAAATTTCAAACTATTATCAGCCAAAAAGCACCTCTGAATATATAAGATTTACTATAGTACTTAAGTTTCCTATTTACATAAAAATAAAGAAAAAAACTAACAAGTAAATAAAAAATTGAGTATAAATATAACTAATATTTGTAATAACATCTATAATAATAAAAGTATACAATTCTTTAAATATAAATTTATTTGAGTAGTTGAAACAAGTACTGCCAGCAATCTCATTTAGGATATGTGCCCTTCATAAAAATTAAAGTCCAATTATCTCCCCTGAATTAAATGCCAGCAGTAAAATTTGTTGATGCAAATTTTAATATGTAGTTTTTTAATAGAAAGTCTCATCAAAATTCATTGAAAGTTTAGAGAGGAGTTGCATTTACCAGTACTAGATATGTGAATAGAAGGACAGACCAACAAAATGGTTTATATCATACATAACCTATAAACATTCATCTTTGCTTGCCACGGGTTACGCTATTTTACGAAATCTCATTTAAAAGGAGCAAAAAATCTATTCTTTTGTTGAAAGCGAAATTTTTCATAATACAGTAGGCATAAACCTTTACATAATGGAAAAAAAACAAGTACAAAAATCTCCTTAACATTTATACAATATAAAACATCTTTAGAATAGCCTTAACCACCTTCTTAATGATACATGTATGAATATTAAGAAATTAATCTCATATATTTTTAAAAATATAAGTTAAAAACTCATTTTGGCAAGAGTATTAAGTGACATTGTCAAAAACCCCTAGGAGATTATATAGGCCTTAGAACATTATCTCCTGGGTATTTTCAACAAATATTCTGCAAAGGCACCATTATTCTTTTGTAAATATATCAATATCATATAGTAAACTACACAAAAAATGACAGAATCAACATGTAAATTGTCAAGATTTTTCAAAAATATTTTGTGTAAATAATATGCATTTCCATAGGGAAAGCATGTAAAATTAAGTTGTGCACAGTTAAAAGAATATCTTTGTCAAAGAATACTTCAATATAAAACATAAAACAAAAAGTATCCTTAAACATGCTTGCTGTTTACATTTTATATAAACCGATAACAAAAGTGAAATCAGTAATTCTGATTTTTTTTTAATAACATTGGAATGTATATAGGATTCATAAAGAAAAAAATATGCACCATTTATGATTTGTTCAAATATTCATATAATGACTTGTTTAACTCAAATTGAAAAAAAAATGTATAACCATAATTATAACCCCAAAACATACTTGTAGTTCTTAAATTTTTTATTAATGTAATTTATAGAAAAAAATCAATTTCATTAGGGAAGCTTTCTAACTAATTTTCATATAACATGTTTTTTAGGAAGGCATTTATTTGTTAACCAAATGAATTTATATGTAATGTAAAGTTTAGAATATTCTAGATCAAAAAAGTTTTATTCAATTATTCCTTAAACACAGGAAATATAATTATTGTTGATTATACATTTTATTTTCTTTATCCTTTACACAAAAGTACTATATATGGATTCCTTTTTCATGATAAAAGAAATGTGTTTAGAAAAAAAAACATATATTAACTAGTTTTAAAATACAGCAGTATTTCTATTTAATGGCCATATGTATAAAAGATCTTTGTTCCATAAAGTATTCAAAAATAAGAAATAATTGAGCCTCAAACATTTTGCAAATTTCAGCCTCTGTAACTATCCCATCTTGACATTTGGTCTTGAATCTGTCCTTCAAGCATTCTTGCTAAAAATATCCCAATCAGCTGAAAAAGAAATCAAAAAGTAGACATTAGCTTATTGACTCTTAATTGTAATAAGTCTAATTATTATATATAGATCCATAAGAAATAAAACACAGTAAAGTCACAGTGTTTAACAAACAAAAAAAGTAACTCTATCGTCAATTCCTACCAAAGTGTCAATTATGATCTCATGAATTTTACTTTATTGTCACAATGACTGCTGACAGTATAATTCCTACACAATTAAAAAATTTGTTAAAAAGCAATAAAATAAAAAAAAGATAATCAGTGTTTTATCTATATACCAAGAACATATTTCCCCAGTCCCAAGCCAAGTACAAAAGAAAATAAGTTGACTTGTAAAACAGGAAATAGATAAGCGACAGTTCTGAAAACCAATCCCAATATATGAGACCCCTACCTAATGTTATGCTGCATACCAAATAGAAGCCTACAAAAACTAGTACATGTAGCTGAGAAATCTGAATAAAAGTGTAAAGGATGCACACATGGACAGACAAGGACCATACAAAGAAACCACATAAGACAGTATGCACTTATGTACAATGTAGCTTGTTCCTTATTATTAGAAATCTGAGTTATGCATAAAGAATGAAAGAACCTTAGTGAGCATGCTCACATACCCCACACTTTCTGCTATTTGACTATATAAATTAATCTGGATCTCATAAACATTTTGCTAATAAAAAATTTGTTATAACATACCGGTACACAGTAGTTACATTTGTTATGTTTCTTGCAAACTAAGTTTTGTTAAATTCTGTTCAGTAGTTTCAGAGGAGTTGCCATCACAAACTGTAATACAGATTTTCAGCTAATTTCTAAGTCCAAAAAGTATAACTCCCACAAAAATTTGCAGATCTAAAATTCCTGGTAAGATGCACAGCTACATAAGGTGTACTTCTTGCATACCAAGTTTCATTAAATTCTGTTCAGTAGTTTAAGAGGAGTTACGTTCACAAACTTTGATCACAGACCGGCGGACCAGCCAAAAACATTATAACCTTCGCAACTTCGTTGCATGGGGTATAAAAAACGTAATGGAATGAAAATAAAACTTTACAGACAGATACCTGTAAAAGAATAACCCCATTCTTTAAGATAGGGCAGAACTGTCACCAGATGTTTTTGGCAAGAGAGGTGTGGGGGAGAGTCTAAGAGGGGAACCTCCACCCATGTCAAGTAAATGTTCTTAAATCTGCCTTTCTAGAGTGTTTTTCATTATATTTTTGGTGAAAGGGGTTGCCATCGCACCCAACCCACCCCCTCCCCGATTTCTATGGCCTTGTGGGGTATAATTATTTTTAAAAACATCATCATTTCTAGCTACTGTACATCTAAGGCTCGACTAATCATATTTTCATGACTACTTTTTCTTTCTTTCAAAAACCAAAACAACAGAAAATTATATATTTATGTAAAAAAAAAAGAATTAATGTTTGATACAGTAAACTAAGGAAACACCTACAAATACAAGTAATGATATATTAGTTTAACTGTCTCTAGAATTTATTGGGGAGGGGGTATTAAAAAAATTGTCCCAGATAATTAATTTTTTAACTCTTTCACACCCTAAAATTTTTATCCAAACAAAAATAAAGAAATGGAGCAGTCACACACGACAGCTTATCCCCTCACCCATCAATGATTTTAAGTAATTTTATGTAAATTAAGTCGATTTCTGCAAGGTATTTCTGGCTATCCACAATGTACCAACTGACCCAATATCATCTCTCTATCACTTGCAGTTGCTGAGATTTGGACCTTAACCAAAACTTTAACCAGAGTCATTCATGCGGAAAATATAGGTCAAGGTCACTTAATTTTGGTACGGATGCTGGTTACAATCCAAGATGTATCCACTGACCCAATATCATCTCTCTATCACTTACAGTTGCTGAGATATGAACCTTAACCAAAACTTTAACCTGAGTCATTCATGCAGAAAATATAGGTCAAGGTCACGTCTTAATTTTGGTACAGTTGCTCGTTACTATCCAAGATGTACCCACTGACCCAATACCATCTCTCTATCACTTGCAGTTGCTGAGATATGGACCTTAAGCAAAACTCATGTGGAAAATATAGGTCAAGGTCACTTTATTTTGGTACTGTTGTACCCACTGACCAAATATCAACCTTCTATGATGTTTAGTTCCCAAGTTATTGACAAAACAAAAACCATTTAGTAAAAACGAACGAATAAACGAAACACTATATCCCCTCCCCAACTCCATTGGGCTCGGGGATAAAAATAAATGATTAGACAGTAACTATAAAACACTGAAACTTCTGACATTCTTAATCCAAAAAATTTTCTTCCTTCTTCAAAAGGAATTTACCATATACACTGCTGAAACAACATTGTATTTTTTGGAATTTTTTTAGTAATGTTGAGTCTATATATTTATATGATATGGCATGCAAAAGAAATGAACCTATTGTTGAAATCTCCATCTTGCTTTCTGGTCCAATATCTGTCCCTCCAACATCCGAGATAAACACATGCCTACAAGCTACAAAATATATGATAGATGATGGTGCATTGATAATATTAAAAGCAAATGTGAGTCCTTGCATAATAATTCTGACCAACCTATTACTGTTTGAAAATTTCATTCTCCAAACATGCCAAAATACAGTACACTCAGAGAGGATTGATTCTCATACTCTGATTTCGGAGAGAAATTTTTTAATTACTCCAGGAAACTCCAAGAAAAGCCATAAAAATCTAGGAGGGTTTTAGGAGTACTCCCTCCAAAGGGTCATAAATTACTCCGTGCTTGGAGTTTTTTATTGCCTTGAAAACCTTTTGAAGTAGCACCTATTTCCTGTCTTTCTTGTCAGGTGAAAATGATTATAATACACAAGGTAATAAACAACTCCAAAATACTCTGAAAAAGGTAATAAATTTCTCCCAGGTGGGAGAAATTCCTTGGAGAATTTTAAGAGTTTACTCTGTGAAACTCTGTGAATCACTGGACACTGAAATCAGAGTATGAGAATCAATCCTCTCTGAGTGTACTGTAATTCTCAAAGTAAAAGTGTGTTTTAATTTATCAACTAGAAAAAATTGAAGTAGCTAAGCCTGAGGGACAAATGATCAGACAGTCTGACAACAAAATAATATAATATTGCCACACAACTTTAAGTGGCAGGGTATAGAAAGGCAGTCAATTTCTGACATTGGAGTGAGATTCTCAAAACTAATGTGAAATCCAATCAGTCATGTTTTAAAATTTTTTGAAATTCTTTATGTTTCTCATATATTTTTCTATCTATTATAAGAAAAAAATGTCAGTCTAAAGTTACAGTAATAGGTGATCAGAATTCAAAACAAGTATTGCTTTGTACACAATATGAAACCTGTCAAAACTTGTTCTCAGTATTTATATAATTGTCCTTATTTTTTCTTTCTAAAAAAATAATTACATGTATGTAAAGTAAAGACAACCACTGTCTTTCAATGGTTCTGTTATGACAGATTTCACAGTTCTGTATTAGTTAAACATAATGTTAACAATCAAACCTAATTCCTGATGTGTAAATATAACAATAATTATTTATATGTGATAAAGTACCTATTTTATAGTCAGTCATTTGAAATACATGTGTCTTAAGAAAAAAATCTATTTGAATGCAGTACATGTAATAAAAAACTAGACTTTTTGTGTTTCAAACTAAAAAATGATTAAGAATTTCAGAAAGCATGCAGATAAAAAAAAGTAAATGTCTATTCAAAAACATGAATCTATTGCACTTCTCAAGTTGCTTTAAATGTTTTTGAATTAATGTAAATGCTATTTTTCATAAAATTTCTACAATACCATGCAGTCTATACTATTTTTTCTTTAAAAGGGAAACACAGGGAAAATATGAAGATAAACATAAGGTAGACAACAACTCAGAAAAAATCTGTCAAAGTAAAAAATGGCCAGATTTTGTTAAACAGTAAGTAAATGAGCAATGGACCTGAAATTGAATCTGAAGTAATGGGACCCCACCCTGCTGTTGTATACTAAATATTAAGAGACTGTGATAAGTAGTGTCTGAGAAAACTGTTATGAAATTTCTCCCCGACGGCATGCCTCCAATCACCCGCTCGACATTCACTTTCTATAACCAGGATTTTTCACTCTATGAAATCTGGCTTAAATCGAATAACTAGGACTAACTTAATAAGTCATAAGGTACCACTTTGAAGGAGTTCAATTATAAAACCCTCATAATTTTGCAAACACTTTGCCACAAGAGTAGGAAAGGAAAGAGAGGACATACTTAAATGAACACTTAAAATGGTTGGCCACTAAAGATTGTGAAAGGTACAATCAAGTTTATAAACCTGAGCTTCAGTCTAAATTCTGAGGTGTCAAAAAATGCATATCTTCAGTTCACATCATACAAATTCCAGATATTTCAAAGTAAGGAAAGATAGACAACCAAACATTCCATACCTCTTATTGATGAAGTAGGTGAGCAGGGGTTTAAGCGAGAAAGAATGTTTTCGTAGGATAGAAACCCTTATAAAACAATAAAAGTTAATGATAATTTGATAAATAATTATGAAGGTTATGAAAAGACGAGAAAATCTGTGCAACAGACCTGAAATCCTATCCCACGTTATGGAACCCCATCCTGATGCAGTATAGCAAATATCAAGTGGCTGTGATTAGTAGTTGCTGAGAAAACCATAACAAAGATTTTTTCCCACATGCCTGACATTCGCCATTTTATAATAAGATTTTCCCCCCATGAAATCCGGCCATAAATTAAACCTTATAAGAACATAACAGTACACCACCCGTTATTCATTTTATAATGTATTTTCATATCTATTAAAAATAAGATAGATTCTTTTGATGCATGCATGTAGATATCTAGATTAAAAATTTTTGATACATTTTCTTTCTATTTTCACTACATCAATAGAGTATTAGGTTTGATTACCAACATGCAAAGGATATATGGAATGAGGTATACGTTTGACATGCAGGCTAATACAGTTGATTTACTAACCAGTGGCACAGCAAAACCAATGACGAGTCCCCCAACTAATGGGAGGTTCTGTTCGATGAGGTTTAGGGTGGCATCAATACAACCATAACTGAAAATCTTTGATAAATCTCCACTCTATGAAAAGGAAATAGATAATTAGTATTAAATTTTAATTGACCCAAAATGTTGACCCATAGAATTGTCTTAAGGTTGGTGAAACAATAAATAATGAGTGATTACCAATTTCCCTTCATCAAAATAAAAATTATAGATGTTTAATAATACAATGTATTTATAAACTGTCACAATTTCTAATTTGCTTATTGATTTTTTAGCTGTATTATTACATTTATATTACAAAATCATGTTTTAAATAAAGGTTCTAACAAATTTACTGATTTTGGAGAATCAATCTCAAATGTTCAAGAGAAAAGACAAAACAAGTAAGACATAATGGATACATTGAAGATTAAAATGTTTCTGACTTGCTACATAAGAAATGATGGGTAAAACCTGGTTTTTAATTGATTTAAAACTGATATAATCTACATGTATCATGAATTCAGACAACTGAGGATAAATTAAGTGTGACTTACAGGACTCAGGACATCTTTTCCACACAAAAGATTGGGTACTCCAGGCTGAAATAAAATTACAGACAATAAAATCTCATAAAACAATGAAATTACCCTATTCAAAGATAAATTGGTTGTTTTTTAGTCCCTAACATGTAAATGCTTGTTGTTTTTTTTCCTTTCATATATTTCTATGTATTCTATTTTTATGTCATTTATAAGTATATTTCAATATTATTACTTTAATGAACAGAAAACACATTATTATTGAAAACAATATATTAAAATGTCTTGGTACAAAACCTTGTGCCTTACTTAAAAAATATCTAATATCTTTTATGAGTAGTAAAAAGAGTTCCTTTTTTGCTTTATAGGGCTGTTAGTTGTTTTCCATTGTAGATTTTAAAATATCTTTTGTAGTTGATGTTGTAACAAATAAACATTTTATTACTAGAATTCAGTATCATATATTGTTTTGCATAAAATAACCATTTGCTTAACTGACTTTGAACATTGCGATGATCTATGCAATGTTTCGACACATTATGTCTGTCCTAGCGTATTCATATTTCAGAACACTTGTCTTGTAGGTGTTCCTCACAGTTGGGACAAATTTCATGGGTGTTAAATTTCAGCAGACCTTTATTATTCTTATTTTGTAAAAGAAGTGCATTGTACATGTATTGTGCATCAATTCAATTGAAGTGAGTTTTATTAAGGACCTTGTGGGAATTATCTGCTAGTAGGTATTTGATACAAGATACTTACAGTAATATCATCTTGTCTCAAACAGCAGGAGTGTGGGACACTGCATTGTAAAGCATTGGAATGTGCCACACCCGTGCAGTTGTAGTATAAATTTTTGTTCCAGTCTTTGTATGACTCTACTCCACAGCATTTGAACTGAAAAATGTTATCAAAATGTTATGGTTAAAATTTAAATATCATCTAGGATCTCAGTCTAGGATCATGGGTAGTACAGTGAAACCTGCCTGAATTATAAATAATTTTTCTTATGCCCTTCTTTATATTTCCATTTTAACCTACATAAAGAAAACACTTGTCTAACTGACTGGGGAGTTAATCATTGTAACTTTACCTAAATATACATGTAGGTCTGCAGTCATGTAACATTTGTCTAAACAGGCTAAATTCTTAAGATTAAGTCGTTTGGTTTAGACCGTTTTTTCTGTAAATAATAACACTTAGTAACAAGACCAACTGATGTTTGGAGGCACTTAAGACACATATTGCACAACTAGAATAAATATGTTTAACATGCCAACAAAATTAAATTTTTGAATCCTTATATTGCCTTTTAAGAGACTGTACACATCTTCAATGTGTCTGTAATATTTTTATAATATAATACTTTCAGAATAACTCTGAGTACAATTTTTGTGTTTCAGTCAACTTTTAGATTTCAAAATAAAAGTACCTATACCTTATCATATGCAACAGGATAGGAACTTCCTACCCTTCCAAAGCACATCAGTTCACTCTCATGTCAACATGAGTTTACAATGTATGCAAGTAAATTGTGTAATGTACATTTTGTAATGTTGTATGTTTATTGGAACATCGTGTAATGTAGAATATGTAATGTTGTTGTCTTCGATGTCTGCAATTTTTTTTTTGATTCCTGACATTAAAAAGTTTTTTTGCTTCTTACATTTTCCTGAATCCAATCAATGACCGCTTGCCTATCAGGCTCGTCATGGTACGAGGTAATGAGGTTATCCTTCAGCAGAGTATTCAAAAATGTCCGTACTTGACTTCTGTAGACAAATACCAGAACAGCACCAACAACCAAACACAGGAAAATAATAATCATACTGTAATAGTACTGTAATCAAAAAGTGAAATTAAGGACGCATTAATAGAAACTTTCTGAAGTACAACATTTATAGCTAAAGGGAATAAAAAGCTTCGCCGAGCGCAGCATGATACGACCGCAACATGTTGACCCTGTACATTTTAGGCCCAATATGGATAGTCTATTGATCTGGACACATGCAGCCCATGGTGGACTGACAAAGGTTTTTGACACATGCTTCTCTGGTGGACTTTCGAACCCAGGGGGTAAAAATATAAATTTCCAATTCTGTATTCTACTCTTGAAAAGAATAATGTTTGGGAAAAAAATTAAACATCGAACCAGAAATTTTTTTAAATTATGATTACGGCCCCTTAGGTAATGAGCAAAAAAAAAGTGGAGGTCGCAAAAATTAATTCTTAAATTTAGAATACTACTTTGAACTTGTAAAAAAAATTTTTTTAATCGGACCAGAAATAAAGTTAGGATTTTGGCCCCTTTTTGTCCCTAATAACATAACAGTAAAAAAAGGGGACACAAAAATATATCTGCTACTTGACAAGAATAAACTTGCAAAAAAATTGTCAAAATTGGACAAGAATTAAAAAACATTCAATTTCAGCCCCTTTTGGCCCCTTCTTATGTAACAGGTGAAAAAGGGGTGGGGTTGCAAAAATAATTTCTCAAATTTGGATTCACTACTTGACAAAAATAAACTTGTAAAAAAAAATTTCAAAAACAAACCAGAAATAAAAAAGTTTTGATTACGGCCCCTTTTGGCCCCTAATTACAAAACAAGTGAAAAAGGGGATGGTCACAAAAATTAATTCTCAAATTTGGATTCATTACCTGACAAGAATAAACTTGCAAAAAAAAATTTCAAAATCAGACCACAAATAAAAAAGTTTCGATTTTGGCCCCATTTGGCCCCTAATTACGTAATAGGGGGAAAAAGGGGGTCGCAAAAATTAATTCTTAATTGTGTAAATGAGCTGAACATTTAAGCAAGCAACAGCTTCTCTCTACCTGCTATAGTTTTCATTTCATAGGCCAAAAACATGAAAAAACATTATTTTAAAGGCTGTAGCCCCTATAAGGGGTCATCTGACAGCTTCGACCCTATGGAGTTTTTTGTAGAGCTAAATGAGCTGAACAATTAAGCAAGCAACAGCTTTTTTCTATCTGCAATAATTTTCATACTATAGGGCAAAAACATGAAAAAATGCTATTTTTCACCTTTAATGGGCCGTTCCCCCTATAAGGGGACTTCTGTCAACTTCGACCTAATGGAGACTTTAGTAGAACTTTTGATCCTGAAGCAGTAGGGTGGCATCAGATTTCATCTATCTCTTATACTTTTTGAATTACAAGCCAAAAACAGTAGTCTGACCCCCCAGGTCTATTTTTAGCCACGGCAGCCATGTTTTTGACGAATCAGAAATCAAAACATTACTATAGTGCAGGACACCCTAATGATCAATCATACCAAGTTTCATTGAATTCTGTTCAGTAGTTTCAGAGGAGAAGATTTTGAAAAAGTTATTGTAAGAACAAACAAAAAAGTTGCAATTTTGGCCCCTTTTGGCCCTTAATTTCTAAACGAAAAAAGGGGGGACTACCAAAATCAATCCCATCCATCCTTTAATGGTAAGAAATATCAATGTCAAATTTCATTGCATTTGGATAACTAGAACTAAAGTTATTGTGTATACACTAAAGTTAACAGACGACGACGACAACAACGACAACGACAGCATCATACCATTATACGTCCGCAAATTTTTTGCGGTCGTATAAAAAATGAAAAGAATTTAACCATGATGTTACATAAATACAAAATCAAGAAGTTTCTAAAAAGTTTGAAAATTATGCATTAAATCATCTAGGCCAAGACTCTCATTTGTTTAATTTTTAATGTACCCCAAAAATATGACTTAAACCAGAAAATTTCTTTTTCAAGTTTTTATTTCTTATTTTCATGCTAATGAAAATTAATTAAATGCACTTCAGACTGCATATTAAATTAATGTCAAGAAATTGAAAATCCTGTAACCAAATTAACAAAAGTACTTTAAATTAATTGCAGTTGTAGTTAACATATGTGTTGTGGTTTCATGTTCATCTACTCAATATCCTTTCATAAATTATTTAAAATAATGCTTTGCAACTTTGTTCTAACTTACTATTTTCAATAGGCAAATATTTTCTCTTAAGGCACCAATACATCCAGCGGATCCAATTAAAAATATAATGACTCCAAATATGATCAGTATAATGGCCATATCAGTGAAGACATCATAAACTGACAAAATTTCTACTTGATAGAGCTTGTTTCTCTCTATCATAGCCCATATTCCTATGCCTATCAAGACACCTCCAAACATCTAGAATTAAAATTATAAGTCTGTTTAACAAAAAAAACTTTACTATGATTAGTTTCAATATGACAGAGGAAATGAAAGCACAAATTAGCTGAGCAAACATGTTTTTTTGTGTTACGTGTATTTTTCTGATTTGATGGACTAAATAATAAAACTTCATAAAGGGACCATGAAGAGTTAAGGACAACTGATACCCAGATATTATATACATGTACATGTATGCTTTAGCATTAGGCCTTACATTTTTACATACATTTGTACAGTACATTGTATATGTAAAGAAAAACATTGAGACACAGCTCACAAATGCACAGTCACCAATCGCTTGACCCCATAATCAACTTTAATTAAATTAAAATAGAATACTGTAAACTGGGAAATTTTCATGTTAACATTGCTAGCGCAAAAAATCAAACGGCCCATATAAATTTGTCTTTCATTGTAGTCTATGGACAATAGCATCACAGCGCAAATCTAAAACAGCACAAACTAAAAATCATTTGAAAAGACATGAAAATCCATTTGATGGTTAAAGAGGAGGAGTTTTAACCATGTGACTATGCTCCTGAAGGGAGCAAAAATTGTATAGAATATCAGAATTTGGTTACACTATGAGATGAATTTCTTTAAATGTCTGGTTTAGCACACATGTTTTCTCGAATCTTAGTGACTTTTTAATTCTTTTTCATCATGTTCAACTTCATTGATTTTTTTTATGTCATTAAGCGCACAGTAACATTTGCAACATAAATTCTTCTTTAACATGTTTAATGCTTTCTTTTATTTATCGTAGTTAAATTCATAAAGGTTTTTCTAGCTACTGTACAAACTTTTGAAGATCTGATTTTACCAATATTTGTTTTTGTTATACATCATGACATCAAGACTTTTCTGTGATGTTGAATGTTCAGGAAAGGTTCATATAAGGGTTATCCCAAAGGATATTCTAGAAACAATGACATAGAAAACAATGCAAATACTTTTGTAACTCCATCATGTCCATGAAGAAGCAGTTTGCTAGTTACAGGCCTCTACAGAAAGTACTGCAGGGTTAACCTGCCTCATACTGCCACCTACCATATTAAGTTTACATGAGAGTAAATACAGTGAGAAATAATAAATACACGCGAGGATTCATTTGACAGTACAGGAGTGACCCTCCTGTGTCAAAAGTTTATGACACATACAGATGTGGCTCCCGCAGGGTAAAAAACGACCTGCGACCTGAGGGCTTTTTAAAGGCGACTTCCGACCTACACTTCATAAAATTGACCTATGCCAAAAAACGACCCGCGACCTCGGCCAAAATATGCCTTTTAAAAGCGACCTTGCGACCTCAGGCCCCTTTTAAAAGGGACCTTGCGACCTCAGGCCCCCTTTAAAAGTGACCTTGCGACCTGAGGGGGGTACCCTGCGGGAGCCCCACAGGCACAGATAACAAATGTATGTGCACATCAAATCAAACTTGGGATGCCTCTCATACAAAGATTCTTTAACCATTGGTTGTAATGAAAAAAAAAAAACTCTTCTAACAACACTTTTTTTTATCAGGATACATACAAGTACATGTATGTTTTGTAAGTATGACTGTATGATGTCATCTTCTTGTAACTGATTCTAAATATTTTACTAAAAAATAACCTACCCAACAAATAAAATTGAAGAAAAATAGAATATATTTGAGAACAGGACTAATAAATGTATCTTTATCACCGCAACATCCCATTTTTGTTAATAATTTTTCAGCTCTGCAACTGGGTGTTGTTTTTGTTTTGGCACTGGATAGTGTTACCTGGAAAAGTAACAATAAGAAAAAAATTATTGTTACCTGACACCGGAAGGACGGACTAACGGAAAACCGTGTAACGGACGCGGACCTGTTTTTAAGTTTTCTTATTGTTACCTGGCGTTATTGTTACCTGATTATATGAATTTGAATATTATTGTATTTTCAGAATATTATTAACAATATGTACATTTCTTTATATATATATAATGTTTTTGTAATTGAAAACTTGAAATAAACAGTTATTTATTTTAACTAATAAAATCACCGGTGACTGCTTGAACTGTGGTCATGAAAATACATATAATGAAAAACCGTCTTTTCTTTGATATCGCCCAAAGTTAATTCGTTTGGTCTGTTTTGCCTTCGGTCCTTGGTAAAAAAAATAGCTCACAACATATCAAAATGGCTTCCGAGGTGCCGGTGGTGAATTTTTCAATTGGAGAAGACGCCAAGTGGAATTGCATGGTTTGTTCCGATGGTGTCCATATTCGGGCCTCCATTGTTTGTGATGGTTGCCTGGAATGGTATCATCTGTCATGTGTCGGACTTAAAAATCCACCTAAAGCAACCTACTTGATGTGTAGAAAATGTAACAAAAAATGAAATAACTTGCACTTAAATTCGTCCTAATTCAAATTTCATTATTGTTTTCATGTGACTGTATCATTTGTATTAAAATAGGCTTATAAATAATAAACAAGAATTTCGTTGTAAGTTAACAAATTTTCAGGTAACAAAAACGAGCGGTAACAATAAGATTTTTTTTATTGTTACTTTAATAAAATCAGGTCCGCATCCGTGGACCGGTTAATATTTTACTTTGACTTCCGGCGTCAGGTAACAATAATTTTTTTCTTATTGTTACTTTTCCAGGTAAATCCAGGTAATCGTAGCCACTTTGTTTTGTTTTTACCGGAAATCACGAACATCGCAATTACCCCGTCTCTGTGCTCGATATTATTTTTTCCGCATTACTTCCGTTAATTTTTTTTCAGAAAATTTCAGAAAGCATCTTTATTTGTTGCTTATTTTGATAATTTGATGGCCAAACGATGAGCTCAAGCTCTGGCCTTGATAAAGATGAAGAAAGGAACGTGAAGAATATTATAGATGCTTTGAAGTCAGAAGGTTTATTTGACCAGTTTAGAAGAGAATGTTTGGCTGATGTTGATACAAAGGTTTGATACTTTAAAAGTCTGGGTTTGTTTTAAATTAATGTTTTGATTGAATTCGTTACATAATAACATTGTCCCAAATGCTTGCAAACTTACCTTCATTTATATGACAATGAGAGTGTCTGCCTATGTAACTACACTAGTGTGATGATGAAAATGTTAAAAGTACATCTGTTGCAGGGGCAGCTCAACATTGCACTAAACCGACAAAAGAAGCATTCAAAATACTTAAAATTTTGACATCAGGTTTTTAATCATTTCTGTGATGATTTATGTTATATTCGATATAAGATAAAAGACCTGAAAATTGGGAAGGATGACTTGCTAAAAGAAATATGCAATGTCACTTTTGTTTGAACAATGATGAAAAAAAATCGATCTGCTTCAATATTTTAATAGCGGGCATCGCAGATGCGAGCCCTACGGCATTGTGCATGTTTTGAGATGTGCCAGAAATATACTGACGATAAAACCGGAACAGGTTTACTTTTACGGAGTGAATAAAATAACAGGCACGGAGCAAGTAAAACAATCAACCCTCTGGGCTTATAAAAAATACATCATAATCTGTTATGCAAAAATATAAAAATTGAAATTCAAAAACAGTGATAAAACCCTCATTCATCCACTTGCATGATACTGACCAAGCTTTGTTAAATTCTAACTAAGTAAGATAAAATAAGATAAAGAAATATATAAATTTACTGAATAAAACCTACTAATAATAAATAAAAGGTTCTTACCTGAAAATGAAAGAAGAGTCCCATCCTGTGTGGTTTCACTCACTTTCCTCAGTCCCGCATGATATTTTTACTTTACCGTTTTTCCCGCCAGGTTTCTTAATGTACCTTCTGTTACCAATGCTTCAAATAAAACACTGATACTCAGAAAATCTCACAAAACAAAACCTGACGAAATCTGAATGTTGTTTTGGTCTGCTGAAGAAGCGCGAAATACTCTGACAAGGAAATGACGTCATGTTATCCATGAAATGGATAATTTCGTCCCCGCTTAATGTCGTCCCAGAATGTTACAGGATTTATTATTAGCACAAATATTGAATTTTTAATAAGTAGTTATTGATCCCAGATATTTTAACAACAACTTTCTCAAGTGCATATAATTTGGGTTGGGTGGGGTCAGACTTTGCTACTATTTAATTCCTTCTTTAAAACTTCCCTCTTTACGTTAAACTTAGCCGGTCGAGCACATGGATTTATTTTTAAAAGGTATATAGATTTTCGATGCTTGCTAAAAAGGCAGGGCCTTAATCATATTAATATTCTATTAACACAGATTTTTTTATATAATTGCTTGTCATATTTATTGTTGTTCTTACATGTATGTATTCATGCGATGCCATGTACATGTAACTAACACCCTTTTTACATGTAGTCCTTCTATTTCTAGGAAAGTGTTAAAATATTTGTGCCCCCATCATAGGCTGCAACTTTACATGTACAAATGTATATTAGTTTATCTATTTTTATTTTTTGCAGCCTGCCTATCAGAATTTAAGGCAAAGAGTTGAAGGTTACGTGTCCAGATTTCTGTCAAGACAGCAATGGAGTCCAAGTCTGAACAAAAATCAACTCAGAGACAGTCTTCGCAAACAGATTACAGCGTAAATTTCCTTTTAGGCCAAATAAAATAATAGTTGTGGTTCTGGTCACCTCTTTTAATAATAATCATGATAATAGGGTTGGTAGATCAGAAAACTTAAAAAAAAAAATCAAATCAAATTATCTAGAATTTTAACTGATTTCAGTCTGAAGTTACAATTTTTCTATTTACTTTATGTTCACCATATGGTAATGACTGTGTTGTTTAAAGAATTTTCAGGACCAAAACATCCATGAATGTTTCACTTAAAATAGTGCTCTCAAATAAATTTGATAATAAAGAATAAGGTAGGAGACAACACTAGGGTTGGTAAGGAATACATATTTTTTTATTACCTAACTCATGTAACTTGACAGGATTGAAAAAATCCTAAGGGTCTTGGGGTAAAAACTAGGGTCTTTTGGGTGACTGGAACCACATCTAATTTTGGAGATGCTTTAGATGATTGTTTGTTTTATAATTTATTCCGAGATTTTGGAATATCAATCAAGTAACTAGGCGATTAGATTGATATTGAGACAGGGGGAGTAAATAAAAACACTAATAGAGCTCTGAGTTTAACATGTACTAGAAAATCATTGTGGCATCATATAGTTTGTCATAATGTTATGAATGTTTTAAGAAGCTATCTTTGTAAGCAAAGGGCTATGATTGACACACATAATCTTCAATTGAAAGATAAAAGATAGCAGTTCATATCTCTTTAGCTAATGAAGATGGTAAGAAAAAAGCAATTTCACTTAAAGTTTTGATCAGCTACAATAATGATTTAATACATAAATGGTCTACTTTTGAACACAACGAAAATTGGTACATAACAAACAGAAGTGTTGCTTTAAAAATCATAAATTACATGTAGTACTGTAAACTGGTAAATTTTGTTCCGTCTTTTTTCCATGGTACATGTAGGACAATTGAATTTTCTTAATGCAATTTCAAATTTTTGCTGTAATGTTATTGTCCATAAGCTACAATTGAAGACCATGAAAAATAAAGCTGCTGCAAAATTTCCAAATTTACAGTAGCTGATAACTAATTGTTACATGTATGTCTTTTACAGACCAATCGTTTTACCAAACCAAACACATTTTCACAAGGCAGTGTGTCAGATAAAATTTGGAATCACTGCATCAACCACTGTGTACCTGGAGATGATAATGAGATATGAAAAAAAGTTGTACAGGACATGCAAGACAAAACGCCATAAATCAGACCAAAAAAACCCAAACAGCCATTAATATGACCATTTGTCACTTTTCACCATTTGCAATTGGACTCCGATAAAAAAATAAAATGCATATATAGGTTACTCAAAACAAATCTTAATTATTAACAACAAAAAACTCCCCAGGGCATAGAAAAAAACTACATCCAGAAAAGCAAAACCAAAGCAATCAAATTCAATTAAACCAATGCATTATTTTTGCTTCCCCTTTCTTTATAGGTCTGGGATGTTGGCTAATGGTGTAGAGAGAGTAATAGAGCAGGTCATTAACCCTAAAATTTTACAGCTGATAAAACCAAAAATAGATGAGGTGGTTTGCACCCATCTTGGAATAGACCCAAAAGAAAGACAAGCCAATATTGAAAAGAAGCAACAGCAACAGAAAGAGAATTTCCAGAGTTTGTTGAATAGTAATGCCTCTACTTCAGGTAACTTAATAACAAAGACAAAAAAAAGTATTTGTTTTTGTACATTTGTATACATGGATGAGGAAGTCCTGGTTTGTAAATTTTTTAACAATTTTTTGGCCAGCTGCAAGAAGTCATTTATTTTTGTTCAACAAACAAAAGTAAGCCAAAATGATACCAAAATCCATGTTTTCACAGTACTTTATTATACATTTTTAATTTGTTTTACATATACATTGTGCTAAGATGTTATATGATGGTTGTTTTTTTTTTAACACATATTGTCAAATCCTCTTGATTCTGGTTATAAGGGCAATAATCAGGGTAAGATATTCACTGAAAAAGTTACCAGTCCTGAATTGAAATTCTACCTGTTTTAACTATACAGCCATTAAATTTTTCATGGATTTTAGCCACCCTGCCAAAAATTTTCTGGTCTTGGGCTGGTGGATAAGCTATTATTTCCAACTCTGCAATAGTCTAGACTTATGTATTGTTTGAGCATGTTGATATTGTGTGGCTTTTTCATGAACATTATAGCAGTCATTTATGTATAAAAAGCAATTGGTGATATGAAAAAAAATAGATTTATCTCCTCTGAAACTTAATCTTATACCACTGTTGATGATTGGCATTGGCAATTGTTTTATTGTTTGGTTGAAACCTAAACTTATAAAGACATTTTTTAAAAATATTTTTTTAAAAGTTACTTCGTATTTACATAAACATGTTATAGTGTTTTAGTGACAAAATAATCACAAAGCTAATTTGATCAAAGCAAGTATTGATTTATTTTTCAGAAGGAAATCTAACAAACACTCCATCAAGTTTTGCTGGTGATCAGACCGCTCCAACTTTCTCATCTCCATATTCTCAAGCTCTTTGGACCCAGCAGATGCCACCACAGGTGGCCTTTGGTGGCATGATGCCAAATTACCCAATGGTGCCCCCCTTTGGAGCCTTTCCTGGTTTTGGAATCCCCCCTGGGATGCCCCCACAGATGTTTCCCTTCTGGAATAACTTCATGTTTCCTGGAGCAATTCCAGGAATGGCTGGGATTCCTTTTCCTCCACCTATGTCATCTTCAGTTGCTACAACAACCACAACATCATCAGCAGGGCAGATAAGTGTATCACCAATTCCACCAATTCCAAGTACTCCAAAGTCAACACCAATAACAATGGCAGTGGAAACGCCCACACCCCCAAAATCATCCATGCCTCCATTACCCCCCACTCCTCCACCCCCAGGGACAGAAGACACACCCACAGTCATAAACAAAGAAGAAAAGGAAGGAGTAACAAAATCGCTCTTCAATGAGGAATCTAAGCTAGAAATCCCTGAAGTTTTGGATGATATTCCTCTACCTCCTGGCATGGGAGCGTTCAAAAAGGGAAGTAACTTTGGCAATGAGGACAGTCAGGAAGGTTTTGGGATGGAAGACGATGATGCTAAAAGACAGTATAAATTTGAATGGAATGAAGTCGTAGACATTGATAATAAATCTGATTTGTCCATTAGTTCTGTTCATACTAGTGATCTCTCCTCCTTTGAAGATTTGGAGAGTGACAGTGAGAACTTATCTGATTCTGGGGAAGAAGTTTTATTGGAAGAAGACATAGGTACATGTACATGTAATTTGAAAAATAAGTCAATTGGTAGTAAATGTCCTGTATTTGACAGATTAAGTTTGCTTAATTATATCAAAGTGTAGAAAAAATCTAAACATTATTCTACGACCATATAAATGATGACAATAAGAGGGACTGAATGAAATTGAACATGTAGGAAAATTTTGTATTACCATTGCAACTGAACAACTGAACATTACTGTTAGAAGTTAGAACAATTTGTATAAAGAATATGGCAAAAAAGGTAAATTCTTAAAATATGTTTATCCAGCATATCTAAATTTACAGATTTTATTAAATTGCTCTATTCTTAAAATTTAACATATTTGTAATATTCAGACACACTACAAACTTTTTAAAATTCTCTGCTGTTCATGATAGTTCTTCTTCAGAATTGCAGTGAAATAGGTTAGGTTTTTTACATAAATAGAATATTCACTCAATTTTCTTGTCCTTTTAAAAGAGGTACCTCAAGGAAGTCCCTTATCTGCTGCTGGTGACCAGGAGACAGAAGATATAGACGAAGAAACTGAAGAGTTGACAACACAGCAAGAAGATAACACAGATATTGTAGAAGAACCTAAGATACCTAGTCCTACTCCAAAACTAGAAGATGAGGAAAAACCCATCTCGGAGCCAGAACAAACAATGGAAGAATCAGTTGATGTGACCCAGTCACCAGGGGAGGTAATTCCAGAACCACCAGAACCTGAGGAGTCCATTCCCTTGCCTCCTAGTGAAGAGGAAGTAGCTCCTCCCTTACCCCCAGCAGAGTCTATCCCACCGCTGCCACCAATACCAATTGGTAAAGAGCCTTCACCCAATAAACCAAGGAAACTGGTGTCCTTACAGTTTAATTATAGTGACAGTGAAGATGAAGAATCTAGAGAAGAAAGAAAGGCTAGAATTGTACGTACATTATTTGTTATTTAGAAATTACTTTTTTTCTTCATGCAACTTTGCATTCATTGAAATGTGTAAAGAGAAATAGTGATTATACTTTTACCAAAAACACACAATAGACAACAAACTTACTTTAATGGTTTTGAGTTCACGGCTATATAATGCTGAACACATAACTGTTAATTTTAGAATTTTGTGTAGTGGATGATTTCATTTATTTTGTGGTAAAAATATACTATAATAAATCTGTAAAATTATACTTTAGGAATTTACAAATTATACAACAAATTTATTGGCATGATCAATTAAATAAATATTATCGGTAATTATTAATAATTGACAAATCTAAAACTATCTTCACTTGTTTTATGAAAAATGAAATTATCAAACCCATTTATGGAACCATTTAGATACATGTATTTTATATTACACACACGTATCAGTGATGAAAAAAATGAAAATAAACTTTGTATTGTAGCAGTTGTGTGACGAAGAGGTAGAGTAACGAAAAATTTGCGATAACACTTGATTTTTTTATGATTTTAATTCAATTTCCTCTTGTACTGTTGTTCAACATTTTAATGGGAAAATATAATGAAAAGGTTGGTCTCATTGTGAGAATTCAAAACAACTGATATCTTTGCCAACAAACTAATTAAGTTTCTTAGAAATGATATAATTAAATAACTAAATGATGAACTACATGTATATAATAATTCCTTTTCGTTTGATTTACTTTAACTTCACAAATTGTCTTATATGCTAAGAAAAAAGAATCACATCAGATATAACAACACTTTAACTCACTTTAAAAAAAATGTTTTATGAAAATCCATGAATTGTTTGAATCAATAAATATATCTATTTTTCTGCTATATAAAATGTTTATATAAAGGTGTGTTTCTTATTAAAAATTACAATATTTTTTATTTAACATTTTACATGATTTTCTATTTATATTTTCTCTTTATTGTTTCTATTGAAATTTGAAAGATTTCTAAATTATGAATATTGGTTGGGTTGATTTGATAGCTGTATTTAATACATCTTTGTGTCCTCTATGTACATTCATATTATTTAAAAAAAAAACCAAAGAAATACACCAGTTTATTCATTGCTTCCATTGAAGGCTAAAGAAAAAGAAGACCGCTACGTCAAGAGAGCTCAAAGGAGAGCAGAGCTGGAAGCCAAGAGAAAAGAAAGGGAAGAAGAAAAAGCAAGATTGAGAGAAGAAAGAAAAAAGAACCAGGATCTTAAAGTGGATGAAAGTTTTGAGAAAGGTTTGGTTATCCTGATAAGATCTTCTACTAAAGCTCCCTTATTAAAAGTTGAAAAATTGCATTTATATGTTTATATGCACAGTCACCAATATTATTCATGTCTGTGGTTTCATTATTATTTGTGGGATATTAGTTTTCATGGTTTTCGTGGGTGACAATCAATCATAAAAATAAGAATACAAAAAATGTACAATGAAGTGTATACATTGAATACATTTTGCATCATGTGCAAACCATGGAATAAAAAATCCAACAAAAAGTTCTTTTTGGAGAAACCACCTAAATTAATGAATTCACAATATAATCTTGAGTGCCAGTAACTTCTTGATTCTTCCTATTTGTTTTCTTACTGATGTAAATATTGAGGCAGTTGCCATGACATTTAACTACAACCACCTTCATATAGTTATGTTTATAGTTATTTCTGTAGCTTGTCATTCATTTAGAAAAATCTGTCAAACTTTTTTGCTTAAAATCTAAAAAAAAAAAGGATTTTGACACCAATTTTTTACATTGAAAAGACTCAACAAAATTTGACAATACAGTAGTCCCCCTCTTGAAAAATTTGACAATACATTTATTGTAAATTTAACCCTTTGGCCTGAAAAATTGCTTGATAGAATTTGATAGAATTTAACATAAGAATACCTCATAATCATGGAGCTGGCATGAATATATTTTTTTTTGCTTTCTGGTATTATTAAGGGGAGATAATGTAAGCAAATTTACTTTCACTTTTTTAAATTCAAATTTCAGGTCAAACAGACTCCAGTGAGAAAACAGAAAAGAATGAAAGTATGGAAGTTTCAAGTCCTGAAAAGGTTCCAAGTTCTCCTGAGAAGAAGAAAAGAAAAACAAAAGCCCAACTTAAATTGGAACTCACCAAGCAAAAAGTTATGGAGAAAAAGGAGGCTTTGAGAAGACAGAGAACAAGAAATAGGAGGTATTATAATGTACTCACCTTAAAAAATCTGGAGAAATGGTGATTTAGTGTTTAACAAGAAGCAAAGGTGTACCAAAGGGGTAATCAGTATCATAAAACCGTAAAGACAAAGACAAAACCGGCAGACAAAAAATCATCACAACAAAACAAACCACATAACAACATAAAACACACACACACATAACAACAAAATCGCATTCAGCAACGCGAACTCAAGTCGAAACGACAGTGAACTCAGGTGCTCCGGAAGAGTAAGCAGTTCCTGCTTGCTACAGCACACCCGTCACGTTGCTGAAGATCAATTAACAAACCAATCTTTAATATCATCCATTCATTTTTATACGAACACAAAATATTTTCAATTGTATTATGTTTTGGCGATGTTGTCGTTGTCATGGTTCTCATTTGGTTTCCATGCAATAACTTGAGTAAATGTTTACATATTGTTATTAAAACCAAGCAAATCAAGAACATGATTTTTTCATGAAAAATAGATATGCAATACTTTGTGTGGTTGTGTAATTTTCATGGTATTTCAAAGGAAACAATCAAGAACGAAATTGAGAATCCAATGAAGTGTTAATTTATATAGAAAACTTTTATCAAAATGTGCAAACCACAAGATAAAAAATCCCAATATATCTTTATTTCTGTAAACCATGAAAATAAATGTATCCACAGTCTAGACATATCAAATTACAATATTGAAAATACAAGAACATTAATGACTTCAAAATATTTAAAGTAAGAGCGAATGCATGGAAATTTGCAACTACCAAAATAATTTTTTTATAGAATTTTATTTTCACTGAAGAACTTCAATTTCATAAATGTTTTCTTTTATTCTATTTTAAGATACACCTCTGATGAGTTCACATCAATTTTCACTGAGAAAAAACAACCCTACTCAAGTCAAAGTTACTCTGAAGTCATCATCGAGGAACAAACATTTGAAGAAACTGTCGTCACTGACCATATAGAATATATCCAGGTTGGTGAAGACTCCCCGGATCAGCCTGAATACCAACAACAGTTCCAACAGCAGGATGGGACAATGGAAGGGGAAGTAATTCTAGAAGATGGTAGACAACTTAAAGTTGAAGGTATGGACTGGGTGTAGTTAAACCAGACTAAGTCAAACCCATTTAGGAGGGGCTAGTATGTTTTGTAATGAAAAGTGTTTGGATAATACAGGTTTTAAATGATGAAAATTCAAAGGCAAGACTGATAAACAAAGTTTGCTATAGAGAGGTTTTCAGTTTAATCAGGATTTATATAATACAGGTTTCGCTCTTGATTTGATATTTTCCCCCAAAATATTGCCATATTAGTATTTCTTCTATAAATTAATGTTTTAAAAAGTTCAATTTAACAGAGTAACTCTTTAACCAGTGTTCTCACTAGAAATTTCTCATAGCATCCTGGTATTTGCAATTTTCAAATTATCCTCTTTTGGTTTGACACTATAGCATCACATTCCTTATAGTAAAGTTACTTCAGAAAACATCACATTTCTAGGATGCTTTAAGCACCTGGGGAGAACACTGCTTAAACAGCAATTATCAAGCTTGCAGCAGGGGTTCAAATTAGCACTGGTCCCAGGTCCAGGACCTTCCATTTTTGGTTTAGGACCTTTTAGATTTTATTTGCAAAAGTCCTGGACCTTCCTTTATATTTAGTAACTCCTATTAAGGACTTTTCAATATGTCATCAGGTGGACCTTTAACATTTTTTAAAGGTCCTGGACCTTTAGGCCACAAATGCTAATTTGAACCCCTGTTGCAGATATTGATTCATGAAGACATGTGCTAGACTCAGTCTCTCTTTTCTCTAAAATGGTGAAATGCAAAGTTAATGGTTATTTATCCAATGCCAGTTTCTTTTAATGGAAACTAAAACATTGAAATCATGTGTTATTAACTGTACTTTTCAGTATTTATGGAGGACATGCCACCATCACCTCCAACTCCTACACAAGATGAACCAGAAGTTATAAACCTGACTGAAGATTCAGAAAAGAAGAGAGCTGCTAGTCCACTTAGTGATGTGTCAGATGATTCTCTGCTAGAGGTCCCTAAAGGCAGTACAAAGAGAAAAAGGACAGGCAGTGAATCAAAGTACAGTGATACAATTTTTTTCCCCGCAAAGTAGTAGACAGTTTTGGTCTCAGTTGCGGTGCTAGACTTACTTTGCGCAAGCATTTGTGTTATTCAATCACCCTATCAAGCAAACACACACATTTGATTCCCAACATATTTTCTGAAAATTGATATATAATGTTTTTTTATTTTATATTTGTATCTTCAAAGACAAGCCTAAAACACAGTAACAATCAACAATATTTTTGGAAGTTATGACCTTTTTACCATTAACTGGAGGATTTGGAACCTTATGGATTTGAGTATTTTCAACCTTACATGTTGTTTTTTCTTACCTCTCAAAAATCTTTTAACAGTTACATCAATACAAATATTTCAGGGGCTTTGTTTCTTTTTATACCCCCACTTGTAAGAGAGGGGGCTATAATGCAATCACCTTGTCTGTCCGTCTGTCCATCTGTCCGTCCGGTTCAATTTCTCTGCTTCTACTGGATGGATTGGTTTCAAATTTGGTTCACAGCTTCAGCATGATGAGTTATACTATGCCTACCCTTTCCAGGTCAGTCCATCATCTACTTCCTGTTTTTCGAGCCGACTTAGACTTGTAAGGGTAAAAAATTTGAAAAGTGAAATTTTTCGTAACAGATTTCTCGGCTTCTACTGGATGGATTGGTTTCAAATTTGGTACACAGCTTCAGCATGATAAGTTATACCGTGCCTCCCCTTTCCAGGTCAGTCCATCATCTACTTCCTGTTTTCCGAGCTGACTTAGACTTATTATGGGTCAAAAATAGACAATTTTTCGTAACGGATTTCTCGGCTTCTAGAGAAGGGATTGATTTCAAATTTGGTATACAGCTTTAGCATGATGAGTTGTACCGTGCCTCCTCTTTCCAGATCAGTCGGTCTTCTACTTCCTGTTTTCTGAATGGCCGAGTGGGGGTATGCTTAGCACGACTAAGTGCAACCCCTTGTTTCATTTAAAATATATCATTGCTCATGTATATTTTTAAGGTCAGAAAGCCAACCTAAGAAATCTCAACGCTACGATACATCAGATCTGTACAAACCCAGACCAAACATTGGTGGATCAAGACGTAGATCATCTCCAGGAGCTGCCATTGACAGAGAGGAAATAAAACCTAAGAAAAAATCAAAAGATTCTCGCAAAAAGTCTAATGTTTCAAGTTCTAAGTCATCTAGATCACGTTCAAGATCTCGTTCTGTAGAATCCGACTGTGCTCCTAGCCCTATATCTTCATCCTCACTGGCATCAGTTCACAGCAGACAATCTTCCTACTCAAGGTCAAGCTCAAGATCATCCTCTTCATCGTCAGGGTCAGGAGAATCAAAGTCAAGGTCATCTTCTTCCAATTCTTCTGTTGATGAATTTGGACGAAGGAAGAGGAGAAAGGGTAGAATGCCCATTGATATGATTGACTTCGGAGAGGCAGAGAGAATGATTGAAAAGAATTTATACAGAGTCAGCTTTGGGGAAGCAGAAAAGAGAGCTTCATCCAGGTTGGTGCTAAAGTTTATACTAGGTCTTAAAAAAAAAATGAATATTTATTAATTTCACTTCATACTTCATTCATTTTATACTATAAAAGTACTTATTTTCGGGGGTACTTGGTTTCTGACACGATGGAACCCAAGTTCAAGATATTTAATTTTGCATTTTTGAATCAGTATTCTATCAATTTCATACATATTATTTCTTTTCATGGATATTTGATTTGGTGAAATATGTCTGATCATGAAATCTGTAAAAATAAAAACCTCATGAAAATGATCGTGGGCTGTGTCGCGTACACTTATTCCACATCTCATTATTTTCTAAGTATGTAAACAGTTATTTTATGATTATCTTGCTTCACTGATTTCCCAGTTTTTAAAGTAGTTCAACTGTAGAAATATTAAGATAAAGCACAAAAACATAAAATCTATCGGTTTTATCATCTCTTGAAACAAATGACAACAGCTGAAAACTGGGTCTTATGCTTGTTTCTTCTATCAAAGACTCATTTAATAGAGAAACCCAAAACAAAATGTGAAAGGCCAAATAACTTAAATATGAATTGAAAACACTGTATAAAAACAAAATGTATTGAACAAATTCAAAACTAATAAGGAAGCAATTTTAAATATATACAAGAAGAGAATCCATATCTGATATAATTTAACAAAAAAATGTTTCTTTTTACTCAGAATTATATTTCGATTTTTCTCTTAATTTTACACTGTTTTTAATCTTGTATAACAAATATATGATATGTCATCTTTGTAGCATCCATACACCATCGGGACAAAAGTGAGTCCCAAAATATTTTTTCCATATATATTTCATATGAATCCACATTTAAAAGAAAAAATAACTACATGTATTAGATGGTTTCTAAACCAATTTCCATTTAACAAAAACAAAATGTAGCAGAAATATTTCATGTTTATTTGTATACAATGGAAACATTTTATACGAAAATTTCATTTTTACTCCTCTTAAAATTTAGTAAAAAAAATTATGTGTCATTTTCAATTTAACCAAATATTTATTATTCATGAAAATACTGTGGTTTCATTATTATTCCTTAGGTATCAATTATCGTGGCTTTTGTGGTTGGGCTTTACCCACAAAATTTAATACCCAATGAAAAGAAAATTTAACATTGATCTATATCATGGGGACTTAAGGACCATGAATTTAAGAATCTATACTTTTTTGTTAAACCACAAAAATTTGTACCCACGAAAATTAATGAATCCACAGTAATACTTTCACAGCATGAAAATAATTTTATGATACACATTACTGTTCAAACACAAGTTTGATTGTGATTTTTTTTTCTGTTTAAAGCAGATTTCAACACAACACAAGAGGAAGAGGAATGACAAGGGGAAACTGGCAGAGACAGAATTCCTGGCAGTTCCCAGAGCAAGGGATGTCCCAATCTTCCTGGTCCCCTCCAGGGTCCCCAACAAAAAGATACTACTATCCAGAGCCTGGACGGTCCATATCTCCATCTTCACCCTATAGAGAAATGAGGGAACATTCTCCTGGCATGTGGGAGGAAGAGTCTCCTCCTTACTACCCACCTGTTAGGCCACATAGACCAGCATCAATTATAGAGGATTCTCCTCCTCATAGGCCTTCATATGCCATGGGTCGCAGACCTCAGTCACCTCCACCAGAGTACCTTAGAAGATCTCTCTCTCCATCTGATCACATATCAAGAGGTCAAATATCGCCAGACCCATGGGGAAGAGATGTATCAATGTCACCTCCTGGAGTAAGAGGTCATAGGTCACAATCACCTCCTTATATGTTAGGAAGGTCACCTTCACCTGGACGACCTTACATCCGAGGAAGGTCACCTTCACCTCCATATCCTCCAAGGGGAGCTCACTCACCATCACCTCCCTTTTACAGAGGCTCATCGCCACATCGTTCTATTACAAGAGGGAGAACACCTTCCCCTCCCCCATACATTAGCATGAGATCACCTTCACCCCATCGACCTATTACCAGAGGTCAAAGGTCACCATCACCTCCAATGCATAGAAGACCATTATCCCCACCATCAAGACCTGTGACGAGGGGACAGACAGCTGCATCTCCATATGACACTCGTAAGAAAGTGGCAGTTGGTGCTAAAGTACCAATGACTAATAAGTTACGGAATATTAAATTTGGTTCCCCATATCAAGGTGGGTCGGGAAGGCGTGGATCAGGAAACCCCATGCCAGACAGGGCTCATTCTAGACGTGGACGTCACTGAAGAGATAATGTCAAAGATCATTATTACTTAAAACATTGTATATTTCATGTATTGTATGTGCAATTAAGGTTAAAACAAATGAATATTATTTGTATCATGTATTAACAAATATTTAGAATTGAATATGTTTTCACCATCTCAATGTAATTTAAAAATAGCTTAAGCAGTATCTTGTGGTAACTTGAATTCCTAGTAGATGTAATGTCAAAACTTGTAAACAATTTTTTAGTCACCTTCCTTTTGCATAAGCAGTTGGAAATTAGTTTCCAGTGTGTAAGTTTTAAATTTCTTGATAAAATTTCATGAAACTTCACACATAGAAACAACAAAACAAAAACAAATTATGTGTATTGAATTTGCCTTATAAAAAAAAGGAAGATGTCAATTGAATTTTATATGAATCAGCTTTCTGTCTGTAGGAAATTACCTTCCAGGATGTAACTTTTAAATGTCTCTTATATAGATAGCAATTCATGAAACTTTACACATATTTGCTTATGAAAAAAGAAAGACACCTATTGTGAATGAGGTCATAAGGTCAAGGATGCACAGATTTGGACAAATATGCTAAGGGGGACACTGATTACTGCTCTTGTTAAGTCTTTGTTGAAGTCTTTAGAAAACAAACTAAGATATGCCAGTGAGATGCTTATGTAAATTAGTTATTTCTTTTGTACTTAGTGCTGTTATTTTTTTATTTCAAAGTGGCATTTAAAATTAGCTAATACATGTAGTACTAAATTTAACAGGTAGCATTTTCTTTAAGTGACATTTTTGTTGTTGTTATTTTATACACTGTATTAAACATACAGGTTGACACAAATTTTGTGAACATCCTGATAATTTTACAGAGAAAATCTTTGACTTGCAACATTTACTGTGGATTCATTTATTTTCGTGGGTACCGATTTTCGTGGTTTAATGAAACGGGATCAGTTCAAGGATCCTTAAATTTGTGGTTCTGAATTCTGCAGCATAAAGAGCAATGTTAAATTTCCATTTTGTCAACAATTTTCCTGGATCAAGGCATGCAACGAAAACCACAAAAAATGATACCCTACGAATAATAATGAAACCACAGTCTGTTAAATTGGAGCATTTTTTGTTATCAATTGTTAGATTACTGTATGTAAGATTTCATTGAAAGTGTAGATTAAATTTTGATAACTGCTCCAGTTAATATTTTTTAAATGTAAAAAACAAATGTCTTGTTTCCATGTGATTGTTTGTCAAAACAATAATGATTTACATGTATGTGATACGGAATAAGTGTACATGGTACAACTTCCATGAAACAGCTGCAATAAAAAACCAAAAACAATCATATTTCAAACATTAGTTATTAGGGACTGGATTTCTGCCATATAAAATAATGCTGATACAAAAAAAAAATATTTTGTCGTCATACCTTTATGATTTTTTATTGCTATGTTCAGAATTTTTTTCTGGCAAGAACAAAAAACCAAACCCCCTTCAAATTTAATGGTCAGTCTCTTACGCCTGAAATTAAGATTGTTATTATGTTTATAAATGACATCATTGTTTAAATATTCAGCTGAAGTGTCAGAATTATGTCAAATTGAATTGTTGCTTAAAAGTTCTTACTACAATGTATTATAAAATGGAATCATAAATGAGGTTTTCAAGCACTGTCAGATTCAAAATCAACATACATTTTTGTGTTGATCCCACATGTGTATAAAAAATTCTAATTTGTTTCTCAAATAATTCAGAGATTTGCATACTCCTTTAGTTGGCAATAAAGAGATGTGGAAAGAGTGTTCGTGACAAAACCAACATAAAGAAACAGCAATTTAAAAAATCACAATGAAAAAACAGCCAGCTGTCTTCAACATAACCAGAGGTCGCTGCTCGCTGTCTTGCTTTGACCCAATACTGAAAACACAGTACATAGATTCAAAACTAATATCAAAATCATCAACAAAAGACCAATTCCTGGACATAGAGCAATTGACAAAAAGAAGAAGGGGACAATCAAAACTCAAAAGCTTTGACAAAGATTCCTGGCTAAGGACAGGCCCATATAAAATGTGGCATGGTTAAGCTACTTTTTTGGGGCTCAACCCCCCTATTGATAATCTTTTACAAAGCACAAAAATGACACATTAAAAAAATCAAATTGATAAAACTTCAATTCAACAATAGAGAACCTGAGACGAAAGCACTATACAAGAACAAGATGTAAAGGAACTCTCTTGAGAACACTCACAGTTACTTGTTATACCCTGTGATTTGTTTGGGGATAAAGTTTTCTGTATGTCCATCATCAAGTTTTTCTCAGAAACTGTACATGAAAATACATGTAATTTCAATTTTTTGCTATGTCTTAAACATTTTCAGACCTTGTTGGACCCCTACTCCATATTTTGGACTCTTTTTGGGTGTTTCTATTGATTCCATTAAAAAAAGTGATGATCTCTGCATGCAAAAATAACGTTCTCTTTTATACCCTGCCACCTGAAATGGTGAGGTATGATTGATGACGTTACACTTCATCGGATTAGGTTTCCATTCATAAGTCTTGAAAATATTTTTAACAGATTTAAGAAAATTTTGCTCAGTGCATTAAGAGTTTAGTGCAAAAAATAAATAGTACAGCATTTATGGTATTAATTGAGTTATATAATCCTTGTGTAAAAATAAGAATTCTCCACACCTAATAAAAGTTCTACCATGAATAGTATGAGTAGAAAAATGTGTTTCTACATGTAGCTATAGATAAAAGAATTTGGTTTTACTTTTATAAAACATACCAATAACATTGTTACTGGACATATAACAACTTGAAAAAATGAGTTTACAAAAGGATGAATGTGTTGGCAGTGGACATTCAGGAAAAATGTTTTTATACAAATTTTCTCAGCAACTTTTAATAGAAGCCTATTGATATTAGGTATGCAGAATCATCTTTGGGTCTGATATTGTGGGGATGTTTTAGGAATTGTAATTCTGCAGGCAACAACAAAGTTCTGAGTTGCAATAATGAGACAATTTTAGAGGGTATTCATCTGAAAAGAAAAAAAGAAGTCATCTCTAAAAAAATCTGTGGAAGATTACACATCAAGTCCTCTGACCTCAGTATTTGGTATCATTCAGACTCCAATGGTGAAAGGGAAGGAAAAAACTAAGGTATGTTTTTTTTTTAATTCTTACCTTGAAAATATGAATTTATTTTGTTTAAAACAACTAAAAACAGGGCCTTTGTATAGGCAATAATATAATAAGATACAGGAGGTAAATCCACAGATACTTGTTTCTAGAAAAATATATATGAGGGTGTCGCAGCCCTTTTGGTACGCTGTATTCTGTGCTTTTTAAAGGGTATTTGGTACGCCAAGGTGTGGTACGCGGTACACAATGTTCCGAATTTTTAGGCTTTTGGTACGCGTACGCCATGATCTTTAGAGTATTCGGTATTCCAGTCTTGTTAAGGGTATTCTGTCCTTTTTTAAATGGTATTCTGTATTCCGTGGCGGGGGCTGTGACACCCCCATATATATCAATATACTAACCATACATGATGTATTTTGTAGTGTATAAACAAATGCCTGTGTCTGGATCAAATATCTCAAATAATTTTTATCTTCCAAAAGCACGAAAAGTGACCAACTTCAACAAACACAATTTTTAGAAATAGATAAGTATTCTATTGGGAAACTTGGTGGGCCTCTTTTTTTCGCGGGAAACGAGTGATGTCCCTTTTTGAAAACTCTTCTTTGTTTGAAAAAACCTTGGAAACATCAACTTCCGGTTTAGAAAGTTTTTGTTATTGTCTGTTTTTAACTTTTTATTCGTTTTATTGACTCACAATGAGTATTTTAAATCAAGGCCGAAATGAAATCAGATTCAACAACTCCGATGGAAAGTGTCTGCTTGAAAATTGGGTTGAGGAGGTGAGAAATCCAAAAATTATAGCCTTGTTTGACTTTTTCCCACTTTTGTCATTCATGCATTTCTCGTTTTGTTGTCCTACACAACACATAAAAGCCTATTTTTGGTCATTCAATTTCGAACCAATTGAATAGAAATAGTATTATATATTTATTCCACTTTCAGTTGGCTAGTTATTCACGTGACTCATCGTGAGACTTATAATTGCCAAAAAATTGAAAGATCAAAGACAAAGGAAAACATTAAAAATTAACAGAAATTTGCCACCAAATTGAGGACTAGATGTATGAGTCTCACATCAGTTGTGTGACACTTGACATGTCTGAGTTATTTGAGTTACAATTTACAAAGCTTTTCAAAGTATTAATGTAGTTAACTAGTTCAAGCTTTGAGTTTGAGGGAAGGTAGTTAATCAAATGTCATGTGTCAGCTTATGATTAATTTGTCAGTTTGCTTCTGTTCAGCAAACAGGCAATTTAAAAGTAATCAATGACTGACATACATATAGTTTAATTGGCCTTAGTTTGCATTTTATTTTTTTTTACACATCACACAAGCAGGACAATAAAGGATTAAAAATGTCACTTTTGGAAAGTAGATTTAATTATATGAAGGTTTGACATCTACCAATGTTATTTTATTTTTTTTAAATGTAACCTATCAATTTCTTTTCCTTGCATACTTTTGAAAGGGAAGAATGTGAAAATAAATGAATTTAAAAAAATGTTTTTTTATATCTTTCAAGAGAGCTGTTGATCCATATGACACAATTGAAGAAGATACAAACATAACAAGCAGTGCACAAAGATTTAGAGATGGTCATATTGGTATTCTTTCTACCAAACTGGATGCTCCAGCCTCTAATCTCACAACAGTTAGGGAATCATATAAGAAACCAGAACCATGTGGTGTAAGGATAGTAGGTAGGTAAAAGAATATATCCGAAGATTTGATTCAATTTAATATTTTTGTCCAATGTTTTGATTTAAATGCTACTGATGAGAGGTTACTCCTTGAAATATCGATATATAGCATATCCAAATTAACCGTTTATACCCGTGTTTTGGTATTTGTAATTTTGTACCAATCAGCATAGAAGACAGATTAACAAGCATGACCTTTTATTTATTAATTTCATGCTTATTGCTACTGTGGATTCATTTATTTTCGTGGTTTAATGAAAAAAAATATATGTTCGTGGATTTAAGTTAGTGGTTCTGAAATCTTCAGCATATGAATCAATGTTAAATCTCCTTTTACCCAATGGGGTATCAAATTTCGTGGATCAAGGCCACCAACGAAAACCACGAAAATTGATAGCCCACGAATAATAATGAAACCACAGTATATGTTTTGGTTTGAAAGTAACAGATATAATTCAACAAAATATAATCAGAAATTTATTATTGTTGGCAACAGATTAGGGTGTGCCTGTATGATTTCTTCAAGCCAAATTTAAATAAAAATGCAAATTATTAAATGCTTAATATACACTTATATTGATATGGACAATAATTATAGCATTTTATGGACATTCATAACTGCATGTACTGGAGTTATATGAAAAAGGTAAATGCTATGGGTCTGAAAACTTGGTCTAGCTTATTAAAGAAAATATATATTTGTTGTCTTGTTCAACATGTTCAATTAAGTTCTTTCTGAAAAACTGTTTCCTCAATAAATATTCTTGTTGTTTTTTATTCCTATTGCATAAAACCTAACATGGTTACATTAGCCTTAAAATAAAATTTCTATATTAATTTACAGGGAAAAAGGAAGAAATGATGAGACAAATGTTTTTTGAAAAAGTTGGGTAGGTATAAAGAGATTTTTTAAAAAGTGTTCTTTTAAAAAAGGTAATAACAAAATAACTGCACTTAGAGAATCTATCTCAAATGTCCATAAGACAAGACAAAACAAGGAAGACATACTGGAAAAATTGAAGATTGCAATGGTCCTGACTTGGTTCAGGCATTTCAAAAGAAATGGTGGGTTAAACCAGGTTTTAAGGCGCGCCAAACACCCCCCCCTCAATTGGGATCTTTGGGTCCGGTAGTTTCACAAAACACAACAGGTTTGTGAAGACATATTAGGGATGCTAAGGTGATCATCTCAGTAAAACATATCGAAATGTATTTTTTTATTAATCTTTAAGGTAGATAATGATAAGATATTGATTACTGAATGTAACACAAGTTACACAACCTCAATAAAACAGTCAGCAAACTAAAATGTGGCCAGTGGTCATAGCTCACCTAGCTTCTTGAAATTGCCTATTCACAGATTTTAATGTTATGCAGAGAATTCATGAAAGCCATGAATGTAGACAAGCCAATGTCTGTATATATATTGTTATTCGTAAATTACACTGTGAATATTCTTTGTTGAATTTCAGGAAAGAAGTTTTCAATGATGAGTTGGAAGCTTCCCAACCTGAGCCTACAGATTTTAGATCAGTCACAAAGAAAGATTTTACTATTGAAGACTTTGTTTCTGTAAAACCAGCACCAACGAGAGTAAGTAGAGTTATTTGTAGGAAAAGAAGTGTAGCAATACATTTCAAAATGACAATTTAATAATTTTATTTCTTTTTAAAATGAATACAAAAATTTCTAGTCTTTTAGGTGTAAATATGCAATGATCACTATTTAGCTCGCCTGACCAGAAGTTCGTCCATCTGTTAACTTTTCTTCAAAGATCTTTTTCTCTAAAACCACAGAAGGGATTGCTTTTAAACTTTGTACACTTGATCTTTAGGATGTCCTCTACTAAGGTTGTGAAATTTGTGCAGGCCAACCAACCATGGGCACTGTTACTAAAAATAAAACAGGGGGGTCAGACTATAGTTTTTAGCTTATAGCTTAAAAACTGAGAGATAGAGAAAACCTTTTTCAGCATCAAAAGCTTTACAAATCTCTCCATTGAGTCAAAGTTGTGGGACAACTCCGTATGAATAATAAGATTAAAAAATGTCTATTCTAATGTTAAGGTTTGTGTAGTTTTGATAAAATGCAATGTCTTAGATTAAAAAAAAAAAACATGTATTTTTTTTAATGTATTTTATAATTTACATGTTACATGTACATTATTTTCATTTACTTTTAAATTTATCCTGACAAATAATATTTTGATACAGGCCTGTACACAGCTTTTTGAAAAAGGGGGTGCGTTAATATAGGATATTTAAATTTAAGGGGGTGCGAATTGTGTTTTAAAGAAAAATCCTTAGGAAATTTAAATATTTTTCTCCAAAAGGGGGGTGCGAACGCACCCACCGCACCCCCCTGTGTACGGGCCTGTGATATATGTAAATATATGTTTGATTCCAAGTGCAAACTATTTAAATGTTGATTGTATATTTTTTCAGCATCATGATTACAAGAAAGACCAGCCAGTAACATTTTGGTCAGAACATAAAAGTTCAGCTCATGTAAGTTATTAAGATGAGATCTAAACTAATATGAGAAAACATTGCCCTTAAATATCACTAAGATACCATTACATGGGAATTGTCAATTTGGGTTGATTGGGCTAGATAATTAGGAACAATGTGATACTAGTAGTATAAAATTTACCACATTTTTTTTTGCACATGCACACACTTTTTAGATAACTTCTGGAATTCTGAATTAGGACAGAACATTTTTCTTTCATCATATTTTGTGTCTTGTGCAATTTGGCATACTCAAAAAAAAAAAAAAACCATATAAGAACTAGAGATAGAAGCTCCAACAAGCCTAAAATTAAATGAAATTGAATATGTTATGTATTGCCTTGTATTCTTGATAAGTTGTATGTCCTTTTATATGTTCTATTTTACAATTTCATTAAGATTTGGTTTTAGATATTTCCATAAATTAATATTGATATTGAATCTTAAACAGTTTCCATTTTTACATGTGTCACCTTGCCAAACATTGAAAGCAGGTTTAGACTAGAGTAGACTCCTTATGATTTTCATACAAAGTTTATGTTCTATATTGCAAAACTTATACTCTTAAGTAGTGAATAAACTTTATGACCCTTATAATGAAGTTCACTCTGTTAAAATGGAAATGTTGATTCTTATTTTTCTTAATTCTTCTGTATTATTAAAATACTGTTTTGTTTTTGCTTTCAGGGAGTTTCATCAGAAAAGACAAAAGACACACCATTTAGGAAAAATGATGCATTTAGTAAACCTATTGGAGAATATTGGGATGAAACACAGCCTTATGAACTAGAAAATTATCCCAAAATGTGAAAAAAACATTAATTATTATAAACTTTTTAAAACTTTGAAGAAAGCTGTGCTGGATTGAAACTGCTATCTATAAATAAATTGAACAATTATTTGGATTGATGAAAAAATATTCACTCAGTATGTAAAACAATTCAAGTCATTAAAAACAAAGCAGGTATTGAAAGAATTGATGTGAAGTAGTATTTAATGAATAAGTTTATTTTTTTAAAGTAAAAATTTTAACATGTAAGATGTGCCTCACTCAAAGAGCATTTCTGAATATTGTAAAATTGTAGTACAATGTAGTATAGTGATTTTAAATATACTTTTAATATGCATGTACTTGCAACTAGCAAAGCAACATTTCAAAGCAATTTTCTTTGTTTTTTGTGTTTTTCTTTCATTGTCACGAGATATTTATACATCATGTTCCACATTAATACATATATACTGTGATAGATATGTGTCTAAAAATATTATGTTATGTTTCTTAAAATAAATTATTTTATAAAACATACAGGGTATATGCATTTTATAACTTAAGGGGCCTCCCATTTAGATTATTTATTTTCTGAATTTTGGGGGCCAGAAAATTTATTGTCTGCCACTCTGCTGCAAGATTATTGATTTTCTATATACGATACTAAAGAATCTTGTGTCAGTTTTTTCTGGGAGGTAAACCAGATTATTTTTTTCCAAGTTTTTCCAGGCCAGAATATTTATTTACAAAAACTTGGAGCCATCCCCCTTCAGAATCTTTTAAATCATATGCTTTTTCTGGCACCTGGCACAGATTGGAGATGGTTAATCTAGTAAATGGAGACCTGTCATAGTAAACAAGAGGCTCCCAGGAGCCTGAATCGCTCACTTTGAACTACACAGGTACATATATATGAAGATATTATTGTGCTTAACCATATGCAATTTAGATTTCTGAAATATTTTGGTTAGTTTTCAAGATATTGGGCTTAATGAGTGCAAAATTTGGCAAAAATTATGAAAAAGGGCAATAACTCCCACACCAGCAGTCAGATCTTTTCTGAAATTTCGAACAGGTAGATCTTAATATGCTGATCACTTTTGAAAGAAGCAGAGGTACCAATGGGGTATCCGAATGTCAAAAGTCCGAAAGGGCAGAGACAAAACCAGTAAACACCAAGAAGAACAGGACAAAAACAGACAATATGTAAAACATGGAAACACAAAATAACTCAATATCAATCAACAACGCAAACTCCAGTCGAAACAAGATTCCTGCCACAATTTTTATATCTGAAACCAGTCTTGAGTTATTAACAAAAAAATGAAATTTACCCCTATGTTCTATTTTTAGCCATGGCCGCCAGGTTTTTTGACGAATCAAAAATCTGAATGATATAGTTGTAGCATATAAGCTATTAAACAAGTGTGCCAAGTTAAGGTGCAGTTGGTCTTAGGGTGTCAGACAAGTTAATCTTTGAAATTCAGGGGAAAAGTAATGAAAAATGGTAAATTTTGACGCTTTAAGGGCCATAACTCCTAAAAGAAATGGTTCTACAGCTTTGACCTAATTACATGAAATGTAGATATTGATGAGCTTAATCATATGCAATTTGAATTTTTAAAACATTATGTATAGTTTGTAAGATATAGGGCTAAATAGGTGCAAAATTTTGAAAAAATCCAGAAAAAGGGCAATAACTCCTACATCGGTTAATGGATCTTCTTGAAAATTTCTGGGTAGGTAGATCTTGAGGTGCTGATCACTTTTACCCTGCCAGAATTTTAATATCTGTTACCGTTTTTGAGTTATTTGCAAAAAAACTGCAATTTACCCCTATGTTCTATTTTTAGCCACAGCGGCCATGTTGTTCATCCAATCAAAAATCCAAACGATGGTTTTGTAAAGGACATACTATAGAACAACCCTACCAAGTTTAGTTACATTTGGCTATGCGGTTTTAGAGAAGAAGATTTTTGTAAAGTTTGACGATGGACGATGGACGATGGACGCCAAGTGACGTCAATAGCGCACCTAACCCTTCGGGTCAGGTGAGCTAAAAACCGTGATGACCCCTTGTCCTTTCAATGCATGGAATAACTGAAGGATGCTTGATTAGTTGGTGTACACAAATATTTCTCAGTAAACCTCACCTCACTTCACTTGTCCTCTCCTTGCCCACTGGCACAAAAGGCCCCAATACACCTCCAGTTTGGCTGGTCTTTTGCTGCCACTATTGCCCTTGCCCATGTGGTCCACTCCATTTAGTCTTTTTCCTGCTCATGAGCTGTCACTCTCCTCCAAGTCGGATTTTGGCTGACCGACTTTCCTTCTGCCCTTCAGATGCCATTTAAGGGTGGTTTTGCAATATATCCTCACACTGCTTTTGAATTGGAGGATATGCACAATCCATTTCCACTTTCTCAACACTGTAGTTGAACTGATATTTTTAGTTTTTGATCTTTTATGTAGTTTTTTATTGTTATTTTATCTGACCATCTGACTGTAAGTATATTCCACAAGCACCTGTTTTGAATAGAGAAGACCTTAACATTAACAAACAGATTTTCCAGTTAGCTGCTTATTAATGAAGGAGTACTTCTCTGTTCAAAGACTGGAAATATTGTTGACATTTCTGGCACTCCTTTTGGTCTTCCATCTTTAATAAGATCTTTAAGATATTGTTTTAAGAGGGTATTACCCCTGTACTCTATTTTATTCACAAGAATGGGCAGAGCTTAAATTTATCAGTCTTTTAGATAAGATTTGAAAGGAAGAAGCTCAAAATAATTGACCTGTGACCAACCAGGTCAATAAAACAGAGTATATATGTCCGCATTTTTTTTCCAAAAAGTAAATTCGTGTTTATTCTATCATAATATCTCTGTACCTTTGTATATTGGTTATGAGAAATAAAGATATATAGGATGAATCTTTTTTTCAAGATCTATAAAACTTCAGCTGTCAGATCAACTTTGATGAAATTTTACATAGATATCATATTGGGATGTGCATACATAAATTTCATTTCTTTTGAATAGATAATTGGTTTTTATTTTTTCAAAATCAAGAAATTAGTATGAAGCCTTTCAATTTACATAGGCAAAATAGTTCATAATCGTCTCCCATGAGACAATTTGTAGCAGAAGGCGAGACATAGGTATTACTTTCCCGCGGCTGAGGCGACCATAGCAGGGTAAACTTTTTTGTGAAACTTTTGTGGAAAATGAATTACTTGAAAAGTATAATTGCTAGGCATCTGATATTTGGTATATAAATAGTTAAGGTTATAGTCTACGCAACTGTCACCATGCCGTGTGACTATGACCCCATTTTGATGCTCCACTGATCCTGTGAACTTGGGTCTTTTTCAGGCCAAAAACTTCTTTGTAAGACTTTTGGGGAACATGAATTTCTATACCACATAGTCTACACCATATATATGGTGGTTGCTCCAGAGACTGGAGGGAAAACTACACACAAGAAGAATAATAGCTAGGCATCTGATATTTATTATACAGACAGTTCTTGTTATGGGCTATGCAACTGCCACCATGCTGTGTGACCCTGATCCAATTTCCAAGCTCTAGTGTGAACGTAAGTTTTTTCCAACTGTAAACGTCGTTGTAAGATTTTTGTGGAAAATGAGTTTCTTGAAAAAAAGTATAATAGCTTGGCATCTGATCTTTAGGATATTGATGAATTAAATTAGGGTTTTTTGGTCCGCCACCATGTCATCTGACTTGACCTCATTTCTACACTAAATGACTGTAAATATTAGTTTTTTTTGTGTGTTCAGTCTTTTATGTTAAGTTGGTTAATATCTAGAATAGTTTTAGTTGGTCCACAGGAAAATGTCGAGAATTTATGAATGAATATGAATGAATAGTATTCCGATGGTGCCAGCAGGTGAGACATACTTTTTCTAAGACTTGTTTTTTATATCTGAACACGTTGTGGTACACCATTGAAATTTGGTACATTTGTATACAGTTGATCAGCAGAGTTCAAGAGCGATAATTATATAAGAAATTGCAAATGTTGTAGTCACATTCAATGTTTGCATTTATTAAACTTCATTTTACATTGTATCCAGCTGCATCAGGAGAGACATATCTCTGTATTTTATGCCCTATCTATGAAAGTGGTGAGGCATATAGTGTTCTGGTCTGTTCAACTGTCCCAAATCATGTTTAGTTAGGGGTTTCAGTTACCTATAAGATTACTGTGGGTTCATTTATTTTTGTGTGTATTAATTTTTCGTGGTTTCCAAAAAAAGAACATTTGTTTTGATTTTGAATTTTGTGGTTAGCTCATATTACTTCTAGAGAATCAATACAAAATCAGCATTTCATGGAGGATCAATTTTCATGGTTGAGAGGTACCCACAAAAACCACAAAATTTAATGAAACCACGGTAAGTTACTTTTCTATGAAAGAAGTTGGACATCATGAAATTTTATAGATATTCATCAGGATATGAGCATACAAAAGTCATCTTAAAATTTACTCCTGGAATCAACTTCATGGTTCATTGTTTGCAGGAAAAAATGTTGCAAGATGGGACATTATGTCTTTTGGACATATTCTTATTTTTAAAACCTTTTGTTTTCATTCTTGTGATTTTAGTTTTTGTATTCATTCTTATGATTTTAGGCAGTAATAAAATAAATCAAGAATACAATTCAGTTTCACAATACTTTTATTTACCGTGAGGTTTTCACACAAGGCTTTTTCTTCCAAATTGTGAAAAATAAATAAATCTTTAATAATAATAATATAATATACAATAATAACAACAAATGAAACAAAACAATAACACTGATTGTAATTGATTCAAAATATCATTAATAATTTAATAATACACATGCCTTTAGTACACAATCCTGATTGTATTAAAAATTATGGTCCATAAATCAATAATAAATTATCACAATTAATGATTGATAAATTAACAGTAGCAAAAACATGTACAAGACAATACAATAACAGCAAGAAAATGTATTTTGTTCGGATGTGTATACTGATCCTTTTTGTAGGATTAAAAGTTCTGAAAATGGAATAATCTAGACATAAATCCAATACTAGCGTAAAGCTATGTCAACTTTTACCCCCCCTCCACCACATAATAAAATGTATAAAGCTATGTATTAAACTTAAATTTCTGTGGGACTTGCCTGACAACAAAGTAATTTTGTTTACATTTTCTGAAAAACTTTGTTTGTATTTTAATGTAAATCAAATGGTGAAAAAAATCACTAAATCTCATTCATCATTATGAAACTGATCATAAATAATTTTAACCCTTTTATTATTACTTTGAAATGATTAATCTGGGGGTCAAATTTACTTTGAAATGATTGAATCAGGGAGTCAAATCTAGTTTGAAATGATTGAATCTTGAGGTCAAATTACTTTGAAATGATTGAATCTGGGGGTCAAATCAAGTTTAAAATGATTAAATCTGGGGGTCAAATTGAGCTTTGTAACTTATCTTGTCATATGTTTTGTTTTGTTCAAGTAATTAGTATACACATAAAAAACAGCAGTCAAAAAGGTTTTACTTCAGTAAATGGTTTAGAACAATGCTTTCAAAAACTGCCACGCAAGCTAAGTAAAGCTACCTATCCTATTTTTTCTAATAAATGGGACATTGAAAAATGTATCCTACATGTTTACTTATAAAAAGTTTTCATTTAGCTATAGCCTAATTATAAAATAATCTAAATCTGTTTAAGTGTTTTTTTTAAATATCTAATTTCAAGATTTCAAGATTTAAAGAAACAGGATGGGGACTGATAGATAGTCATGGAACTAAACAATATAACATATCATTGCATTATGGATGGATTTTACAATTTGATATGGAACAGCATACAACATAATGAAGGGGAATAACTACCAGTAACAAACTTCAAAATCTAAGCACGACCTTCTAAATAAACCCTCATTTAATTTGAAGGATTAAAAACATTTATAAAGTCTACTTTTTAAAACTTAACATGTTCTACATTTTTTTCAAAAATTAGAAAATACAGGTGAACATTTTTCTTTAAAAAAAACAAAACAAAAAAAAAAATCCCAATTTAATGTATTAATATCAAATTTAAAATACCAGTACTGAAAGCAAGTAGAAAAATTAAAACTACTAAATTAATCATATTTCAAAGACCTGTTTTGTGCAATAAATAGAAAATATAAAGGATGGTGCACTACTCCACTTTTCCTTCACAAAACACACATATCACAACTATTGTAAACCAAATTAGTTTTTGAGTTGAACGGAAACCCCAAGATTATATGGTTGTGATTCCATGGAAGTTCACTTTTTATAACTTAAAACAAGAAGGTTTTATAACTTAGTAAAATGAACTTATTCATGAAAACTCATTATCGCTGATTTCTTTTACATGCGTGATTCGGAAAAATAAATCGTGTAAAATGAAAATTAGTTTAGTTTTGCAGTAAAATGAAAGAAATGAGGTAGACACACATAGGAATATGTTTTCTTAAAGAGAAGACAATATATGTTTACCATTTAACTAGAGACATTTTTATGTCAAAAGCCCTATAAACATTTAATATAACAAATAAATTTAAAAATTAAGTAATTAATAAATTAAGTACATTTTACATCAAGTAATTAATGAGTTAAGTGCATTGTACAATGAAAAATAACCTAATTGTGTAAGTCTTAGGGAGAAGCTAATTTCATATCCAGTATTATTTTAAAGGTTTTGACATATGGATATGCTAATAAAAAATACACATTTTTTTCATATGACATGGTATTAAAAGAAATTTAAAATTCTAATCAATGGAAATTTGCATAATAGGTTTCAAGGCTATCTATGGTTAAAAAATCGGCAAATACAAATTCTTCAAACCTTGTGCATACAAAGACAAAACTAAGTATAGCAATAAATATCACATATAACTAACAATACTTTTACATCAAATGGATTTAACAGAAAACTGCAAAACTTTTGCAATAACAGGAATATCTTAAACTTAATAAATATTAAAGGATAAAAAGCCTCTTCAGTTCATTTTGCAAAATATTGGGTCAGGTTTGAGAGGCTATGAGGCTACAGCAAAGTTCTTAAGTCACAAGGTCTATTATGGATCATAACATAATGTAAATGTTCAATGAGGTCAGAGGTCATAGGTTTCTTCATGAATTTTCAATAAAGGTCATATCAGGGGTTCAAATAACCATTTGAGAGCGAAAGGTCCAGGACTTTTTGAGGTTCTAGGTGGAAAGTCCACCAGATGTTTATAAAAAGTCCCCTACAGGAATAACTTACATGTATGCAGGTCCTGGACTTTTGTAAATAAAATTTCATAGGTCCTGAATCAAAAATTGAAAGCCCATGACCTCGGACCAGTCCTAATTTGAACCCCTGCATGATATTTAACAAAATGAAGGGTATGAAAAAGCCTTAAGGACGGAGGCCATTTTTACCTCTTTTTTTCCCCTCTTATAATACCTGTCATTATTTTGCAGAGTGGACTGTTTGAGGCTTTTAACCTAGTCAAACACAACATTTCGCAATAATAACATGTTATAAGTGGAACAAAAGTGCAAAAACTTTGCAATTCAATATGTAATCTGAAGATAACTACAAACATCTTAAATAAACATTGATATGAAGTGAACACTTTGTAATATAAAACTAACAAGGGGTTGCACTTAGTCGTGCTAAGCATACCCCCACTCGGCCATTAAGAAAACAGGAAGTAGAAGACCAACTGACCTGGAAAGGGGAGGCACGGTACAACTCATCATGCTAAAGCTGTATACCAAATTTGAAATCAATCCCTTCACTAGAAGCCGAGAAATCTGTTACGAAAAATTGTCCATTTTTGACCCATAAAAAGTCTAAGTCAGCTCGGAAAACAGGAAGTAGATGATGGACTGACCTGAAAAGGGGAGGCACAGTATAACTAATCATGCTGAAGCTGTGTACCAAATTTGAAACCAATCCATCCAGTAGAAGCCAAGAAATCTGTTACGAAAAATTTCACTTTTCAAATTTTTTACCCTTAAAAGTCTAAGTCGGCTTGGAAAACAGGAAGTAGATGATGGACTGACCTGGAAAGGGTAGGCATAGTATACCTCATCATGCTGAAGCTGTGTACCAAATTTGAAACCAATCCATCCAGTAGAAGCAGAGAAATTGAACCGGACGGACAGACGGACAGACGGACGGACGGACGGACGGACAAGGTGATTGCAATATAGCCCCCTCTCTTACGAGTGGGGGTATAAATAGCAAACCATGCCACAAATAATATGAAATAAAAAAAGAAAAAAAAGTTTTACAAATTTTCATTACATTATAATTTGTAAAAATTCTCACACTCAATCAAAATCAATCTTTTATCAATAATTTAGACAAAAATTACTAATTTTGCCCAAAACATGTTTGCTCAATCCTTTCACAATAAATGTCATCACCTTATATTTTCCACATTTTCTAATTTAATTAAAACAAGAGGCTCCCAGGAGCCTGAATCGCTCATCTGACTTTGATAACTGATAGAAAGAAATATTTTTTTAGCATCTAGGGCAATAAACTTTATTTTTATAGCCAAACTTTTAAGCAAACAAAAGCTTTCCTTAATCTTTGATAGGGTTAATCTACAAGACAAAAACCCCAAACTTGACAATAATTGGCCATAACTTTTATAAGGAGTCATTGTCAGCTTCAGCCTAATGGATATTTTTGAAGAGCTGAATAAACTGAGGGTTTAAGCAAGCAAGGAAAATGACGGACCCCAAGTGATGGCAATAGCTCACATGACCCTTCAGGTCAGGTCAGCTAAAAAGTAATATCTACTACGTCAATTTAACAGAAACAATATGCCAGCTTTTCAAAAATTCAAAAACCCAATACATACCAACCATATCAGGCCATCAAAAACTTGCACAAAATTCTTTAACAGTTTTACATATTCACAAACTCATGCATGCTCACAATAGATACAAGTTGTCATGCTTGCAAATCATGATTGTCGTCAGAAAACCTGAGACGTTAACAACACATTGCACCAAAAAGGTCTTCTTTTGAATATATTTTTATGCCAGAGACAATTACCCAATAGCTTCTTTTCTTTGTGTTAGTTTGTACAATTGCTTAAATGACCAATATGGATATGGCAACAAAGAAAAGCAAAGCTGTATAAAAAGTTAAATTCTTAAATCTTATCAGTGCATTTCCCGTGGAAATTATAACCAGGGGATTGAATGCCATTTTAAAACATGTTCAGGAAGCTTGGTGTTGATGATTTCAAAATGCTATTGCAACGCACTAGATTTGAAAAAAATTAATAAATTTTATTAGTGGTTCCATCGATCAAAATTGGCCTCCCTAAACCAACAAGGTATTATTAATACTAGAAAAGCAAAACTTATTCTAAATATTTATTAATGGCCACAGCATTGACTTGGGACTATGTATCAAAATATATAAGGCATCTTACATACTAGCAATGGCAAAATTCTCAAGCAAAACTACTGATATATAAAATATATCAAGCAAAATTACTGATATATAAAAATATGAAGTTAAATTTCTCTGGTGGATAAAAGTCAAAAAAATACATGTATATCATATTAAGTAGCTATGTATTTTACAGAAAAGCGGGTACTTTTAGTAAAGTTGTAATTGTAGGTATATTTGTGGAGTTTCTGCGACCTTGTTAGTTATTATTTTATAATGCTTTTGAATACTTCAAGGAACATGAAAATACTTAACTCATTATAATTGTTGAATTCTAAATTCTTTTTCAATAAAATCAATAATATTATTCACCCATAAAAAATACCCGCTAAACAGTTGATGGCACTGCTAAAATTACTACTTAAGGTTGCTTTAGAAAAAAACATGGTAGAGGGGGGTCACCAGGAAATTTTATTTATCAATTATGAGTGTTGGCTTTCAGAGATTTTGATTTAGATTTTGATTTCAGGAAATATCAAAATTAATTTCATCGGTGATTGGACATTGAAAAATAAATCACCCTATCCTCTGCCACATTTTATTTTCTGAAACAGGCCTACCATAGAAATCTATTATTGACCAGATATTTACTAAATGGACGGCAACTCTATTTTAATTTCACAGGCACAAATAATAAAACTCATCTCAATTTAAAGCTTTTCATTACAAAGCAAACATGAAAAAAATATTTTTTTGTCATCAAAATCAAGCAAATAATAGCTGATTGGGTAAAAACTTAATACAAAAAATATTGTCATTTAATAGGAACTTTTTTTTCAAAAACAATCATTTAAATTTAAAAAATAACCTTTGCATTATGTATTAAACTGAAATATATTAAATGGAAACTCAGCTATTTGATAGAAAGAAATGTCTCAAGAAGGTTTCAAAAATATTTCTATTTAAAAAATCTAACAAAATAAATATTTAAACCTCAACATCTTTAAATTTCTTCCTGTTAAAATTTTTTTTTGGGACATTATTCAAAAATATAAATAATTATAGCGTAAACATTAAGTTTGTTTGCTGCATTTGAAGTAATAAAATATATTTCAGCTAATATAAAGCAGTGCCTAACTCTAACTACCAGTAACTTGTAGCCATTCTGATTAAATCTGATTCATCTGCAAATGAATATGCTCTACACAAAGTTTTTGTCTCCCATTGCTTTTTCAGTGCAAAAACCATCAGAAAAAAGTACAAAAAGATAACCTCTTTTGAAAAATATTGCACTTGTTACATTGTTCAAAAATTATGTCACAAATACTCACAATATAAAAATGATTGCATCACAGATAAAAATAGCTCTCAATAGCTTGTGTCCTTCATGATCCAGACCTATAAAACTAGATCATCATAATTTTCACGAAAACCTTCACCCTAAAATTTGTAATGGAATGCTCTTGTCTTTTGTTTTGGACTAGTCTATACAAATTTAAAGGAATGTTTAATCAGCTACAATCTTTCTCCTCTTCACATTGCTTGGTCTCTGGTTTTGTTCTCCATCCTTTTAACTTCTTCATATCTTCACTAAGCTGCAAAAATAATAGAAAAAACCTGTCAAAGTCAAAAATGGCCGGATTGTGTTAAACAGGAAGTAGGTGAGCGACATACCTGAAATTGTATCCCACCTTATGGGACACTACCCTGATGCTGTATACCAAATATCAAGTGGCTGTGATTAGTAGTTGCTGAGAAAACTGTTACAAAAATTTCTTCCCCACTGCACGCAGCCCGCCCAACATTGACCATTTTATAACCCGGATTTCTCACTCTGTGAAATCCGGCCATAAACCTTCTCAACAAACTGACATTCAAGCAAATATTTGTGAACCCAGGACATCCCACATAATTTACAATTCCCCCTCTTAGCTGTACAATTGATTTCATTTGGATCATATAATTAAGTTTTAAGTGTACCAAGTTTCAAAACTATCCAGCTAATGTTTTCCAAGAATTTCTCAAAGACCCCAATCAGTGTATAAATGGAATGTCAACTTTAAATCAAGGAAGATTGTTAGATATAAATATGTTCTTATTTATAGATTCATGTATTATTAAATATTAAACAAGTAACGTGTATCTTTTGGTGGTAGGTAGCATTATTGTACAAATTTCGTTGCAATTGATTGTCTTATACTAAAGTTATTTTGCATACATCTAAGTTAACAGACAACAATGTCAACAACGGCAGAATCATAGTGCATCCACAAGATTTTTTAAGTTGCGGTCATATATAAAATTAAGAAAAGTAATATACCTCTTCTAACACTTGTAGATTAGTTTTGATTATTTCGTTCATCTGTTTAACGACACCATAATGGGACTGACTCTGGAGATCATAGATAGATGAATACATCTTCTCTCTGTCAAAATAATGGTAAAGATTCAGTCATTTAAAACTTTGATCTTATTGACCAAATGAAATAAACATATACATGTATTAGTATTTCATGTTTAGGCCATAATAAAATAATTCCTAGATTCTCATCCAAATTTCTTGAAAATATGGGGCGGGCAGGCAAATTTTATTTTTTATTTTTTATCCATTTCAATAAAATATTCTGCCATTTCAAAGAAAATGAGCCAAAATTTAACAAAATTTCCCCAAAAAATCAAAATAAAATTTTTTGAGGTGCTGAAAAAATCTGGGCCGAAGGGGATGAGAATCTATAATATTTTTTATAATGACCTAAACCAAAATTTCCTTAATTTTCTTCATAACTTAATTAAAGTATATGTGGCAATGAGGTCCATTTGTTGCCCAAGATAATTAAAATAATCTCTGTTGGGGACCTGGTATAAATTCAAACAGTTAGCATGCTGAAATATTATCTGATTTTAAATTTTTGTGATTTTATGTTGTCCGATACTTCATGCTGTTCCCGTTAAGTGTTTACTAGTTTGTCTTTGCTCTTTTAGGCTTTTAAACTTTAGATACCCCAATGGTATCTCTGCTTCTTCCAGTGCAATAGCAAAATAACTCTTTCCTTGTGCTGTTCTCTTTTAAAGTGTTTACTGGTTTGTCTTTGCCCTTTCAGACTTTTAAGATTAAGATACCCCAATGGTACCTCTGCTTCGAGTGCAATAGTAGAATACCCCTTTCTCAATTTTTTACAAATCAGTCCCTACCTCCATTGAACTCTGGATGCTGGTGTCCATATTTCCTTGGCATCTATCCTAGCTTGTAAAAGTAAGATCTTGTAAGTCAATGCCATGGCAGAAACTATGAGAAAAAGTGTCCTGCAATGAAAAAAAAATCAGGAGAGGATGTAAGATTTTGTCAATGTCTTAGCATATAATCATGTTCATGTACTAGACCCAAAATACTATGGAAGAAAAATCGTTCTCACCGGAAACATTTGATTTTCGGAAGTTTTCGAAAATGTCTGCGCGTGCTGAAAAATTGCGGGAAATAGTAATACATCGTCCCAAATTATCTCGTCCCAGGCATTATTCGAAATTATCAATGGAATAGATTATATTTGTGTATCTACGCAAGCTTTTAAGGCAATGTCTTTCTCATATTCTATTATAATACAAATCCTACTCACTACTATTTTGCTATAAATTTTGTAATGCTCCATTCATAAAGAATCAAAGTTTTGACCACAAAAAAACTTTAAATCAAGAAATGACTTTTAATGATTCAAAAATTGTTAAAAATATGTCTTAAATTGTAAACAAAACCAAATGATTGGATGTAAAAACTAAAGATAGTTTTTTTTTCTCTTGGATTTTGAAAGAATGAAGGTTGCAAAAATTGATAAAACTAAAATATCTCATTCTACTTACATTATGATACAAATAGCTAGAATCAGATTGGTCCTTGGAATTCTGAAATGAACAACAAAATAGATTTCTATCTGGTAGGTCGACATCATCCCTTAATAAAGTTCTTATGAACATTGTGCATGCATATCTTGCTATTATAGAGAAAATACTTGGAAGACACAGGATTATTATATCTCATGTGTGATAAACTTGTCATCTTCTTAACTCTGCATGTAAAGAGTAAGCAGCAGCTGGTGTCAGAAGGTAAGGAGATATTGCAAAACTTATTTGTTAAAAGTATTTCTATTTTTCTGTCTTAATGCTATAAAGGGAAACTACTCTCATTTTTTAGCACTTGCATAAATTTTATCAGCTGCACATGGTCTGCAGATACTGATAGCTTTTCATGTAAACAATGGTGTGTTGAGCACAACTGAATTATTTTCATAAAAGTTAATGATATGCAAATATTGTTTTATCGTTCACTAAAGTAAATGTGACAAATCAGTCAGATGTTAAAGGCCGGACTTGCTTTTCAAAATTTACCAAATACTGAATCTAATGCAGAAGATGAGAGTGTTCCAGCTGAGGACAATAATTATATTATAGAACAAGATGAAAATTCTGAGGAATGTCCACACTGTCTGTGTAAGCCATGCATTACAAACGAACACAATCGGCAACAATGGTGGGAGACTGACAACAATCCAGAACATCAGAGGAACACTTATTTGAGGAAGGACAAATACAAAAGATTTTGGACAAATTTATTTCATAGAGGTGTTTGGAATGATGAGAGATATTTAGTTAGAAAACATGAAGCTTTGGGGAGAAGAAATCGACGATGTAATGATGTTTACCACCGAAGAGACTTGATGCCAAAGTGTGTGATAAAACTTGTTAGACAGTGGTTTCCAAATATAAATGATCAAGATTATATGGGACATATGTGGGAATGAATTAATTAATGAAGTAAAGATAAAAAATAACTGGCTATAATTAGAAAATAAGGTAGGGTGTGCATGTTTATCAGCTTGTGTTGGCATGGCATGAGGCATGGTTTTATGAATCATCTTTATTTACAAACAATCAAAGCTCCTCCCAAAGATTGTAATAATCTGTCAATCTAGGAAATTCAAAATTTGAAATTTAGCCCCTTCAATATTTCAAACTAGAAATACTTTAATAAAAATTTATTATTTTTCACATTTTTTTACATATGTATGTATGAAGCTCTTTGACAAATTTTGTATAAAAAGGATCATGGAAAAAAGATATATTTGTAAAAATGTCCCTCTAACTTGAAAACTGCAAGAAAACTTGAATTTACCACCATTTTTCGATTGGCTTCTATTTATACCCCGAGTCCGGTCTTTAAGCATACAAATTGTCAAAGCTATCACCAAAGTAGATTTTGAAAAGGCTTTTTCAGACAATTTGCATACATGTTCAGATGGATGAGTGATAGGATAAAAATTCATGTATCTTTATTGATGGTGTTTTGTTCACTTATTCCACATCTTGTAAACTTTTGAATACATATATTGTGGCAGTTCCAGAAATTTTCAAACAGTTGTCTGTTGAGTATGCTATTTAAAAGATTCATCTGGGACCTCTTCTTTCATATGGTTCCTAATCAAATGGGAGGGTGTGTGCCTAAGGCACCAGTTTTAAATCCTCCTTAGTTATATACTTCATACTTCCAAGTATTTTTGAGGATAAATTCTGCAATTTTTTCCTTTCTTTAATCAAATATTAATTTACCTTTGAAATTTAAGAGACAACTGTGAAAAGGCTTCATACATTTTTTCACAATCAAAACCTGTAACAGAAACAAAACCTGTAGTAAGAAATATATCTTCACGAATATTAAAACTTGAAGAAAAGAATTTTAAAAATGAAAAAATAAGATTTGAACAAGAATTTACTTATGTATAAGTGTTGTTTTTGTTTTTTTCGTGAGTGGAAAATTATGCTGTAGTGATGTAAACAGTGATGTTTTGAATTTGGCTTGATGTTATTTTTGTGGCTCCATATCTAGAGGTTTACTTTTGTTATATCTAGAGGTTTACTTTTGTTATATCAACTAATATTTGGCGTCTCGGTAATCCCTGCAAATATCTTGTGTTTTCTATTTTTGTCCTCTTTTTGAATTTAATCCAGTCATGTTGTTTTAACAGGAATTTAATACCCCTTTCAATCAAATCTTGTTGTTTAAGTAGAAATAACTGTCCTTTGGAATGACCTTGTTATATTCCTTTTAAAATACAATAATTGAAGAGACCTTTCTACATATACTTACACTGGAAAAAGTATGGAATGCCAAACTTGCCACCTCCAATAAAAAACCTAGGTTTTGGGATTGGTTGTTTTTCATGAACCACTGTTGACGGTTGTGATATGAGGGTTGGAGTTTTATGTTTTACTTTCACATTGTTGGATATGTCGTCTTTCGCATTATCGTCACTTGGATCACGTGAGCCACACTGAAGACAAACGCCAGCGTCTGAATCTTCAGTGTCTGGTTGCGAGGTCAAATGTCCATTTATCACATTGTTATTGTCAAGATCGGTATTTTGCGACACGTCAAATAGTTGTGAGATGTCTGAATTGTCCAGTGGTGTATCTGGTGTTTGGTCAACCATAGAAAACTGGACCTTCAAAATAAAACATAGTACATTTAAAGAACGACTGTCATAAGGGTTCATAGACAAAAGTGTTAACATAGTTTGTTACATATAAAGAAAATTACTTTAGCATATGCACAGTACATGTATACTATATTAGCTTGACAAGGATAGGAAATCTATTTTAAGAAACACACAAAATGAGAAGAAATTTTTAGAAAGCAATGATTCATTACAATATAGCTTTCAATTTCATTTTAATTATTTGATAACTTAATGTAAACCAACTTATCTCAGGTACCGGTAATTTATTTTTGAAAACTTTGCCAGTTACAGAATTTTACAAAATAAATCGTTTGAATTAATATGCTACCAAAGATTCGTATCTTTAAAATAGCCACAAAATATGTTGTTTACAGTAATTAAAGATGAATTCAATTCAAATAACTCAAATTTGAGGAAAAATGTTTTAACATTTTAGGTCCTAGCACAAGAAATGCCCTTTTGCTTTTTTATGCTTAAAACACACATTGCAATCCAATGGTTGATCTGGGCATTTACCCATAACATATGCTACGTACTCAATAGTATATAATAACAATTTCAAAAATATAAATTGAGAAATCAAGAAATGAAGGGTTATAAATTCAGTAGTAAATTTATGATCTATGAAAATCTAAAGCATGATCTGAAATAAATAAAAGTAGGTATACTGGATAAGTATAATGTTGGAATGTAAAAAAAAATCCCATTTCCCACACACATCTAGTAAAAAATCAGAAATGCATAAAAAACCTTTAGATAAGAAATCTAAAAAGCCAGTAGGTGTTTAAAAATCTATAAGCAGTTGGCGATTACAATAGCAATGTACAAAATAATTTATAAATCTGTTCTCAAAATCTATAAATTCACTTACATCATAATCCCCTGAAGAATACTGCTCAAGTAAAGTTTTAGTCTGCAAAAACATATAAATTGCAGAAATTGGAATTTGAACAGCCAAAATAATGATAAAAAATATAGCTTTCAAACAAAAGAAATAGACTGCAGAGACAGTCTATGATTGGGATAACAGCCAATTCTAAGACAAAAAGATCAAACAGCTGTTTTATTTAATTTTGTTTTTTGGGGGTAAGGATTTAAATCTAAAACATTTCAAAAATAACCTAAAACAAATGAGGAAATAGCTTTTCTAAAAATAAATAAAGAAGTTCAAAACAGAAACAGATAGTCCTAGAAAAGACTATTAAAAAAAGAGCAACTTATAAAATACTGTGGTTTCATCATTGTTCATGGGGGTATCAATTTGCATGTTTTTTCGTGGGTTGCCTTTTCCTACGAAATTTGATACCTCCATGAAAAAGGAAAACTAACATTTAACTGTATGCTGCAGACTTCCTTTTTCATCAAACCACGAAAATTGGTACCCACGAAATTAAATGAATCCACAGTAATGCAAATCAGGGAGACTGAATAGGACACAACAGGCTAAATCATAAACAAACAAAAATGACTTCAAACTCTCATTCAACAGATTTTCTACAGAAAAAATAGAGCTTATAGAAAAGATAAATGACTGTACTCTTACCAGCTCTTGAGATTTTTTCCAGGCGCCAACAACAAACTTGTAAGTGCTGTCCCTTGACAAGAAAGTACCAAACACATACTGAAAGGAGAAATGCATGTAAAAAGAAAATAAGATAGAACTATGTTAAAGTTTGCATGAAAAAGAAAATTGGCAATAACAACATCAACCAGATTTGACAGTCTATCTGTGTGTCTATATTTTTTATCCTAATGGTACATGAATAATTCTGATCTCAAACTGAAGTGCACATATCTGGACCATTCTAATTTAAGTCACTTAAGAGGGCATTCAAACCTCCCCCAATTATTTTTATTTAAACAAAATCTCTAAAGACACTGTGGGTTCATTTAGCACAATTTTGTTGGTAATGCATAATTTTTGTTTCCTAAGTTTTTTCTGTTATTTTTGCTTGTGTGCTTCATTAGTGTTCAATATTTCATGAATCTCAATTTCAGACGGATGAACACAAAGGCAACAACTTAATGTCCCACAACTCTCATTGGAATAAAATCTTCCTCGATAATTTGAACATCAATTTAATTATCTTACAGACAAAAGTCATAAGTTTTTACCTTTTTCCCCGCTGTTTGAAACCCTATTGCATTTGGAATGATGAGAGCCGTCTTTTCTCTGGTAATACTGATGACCCGACTCATAGGAATTTCAAGCTGAAAAGACAAAAAATAAGAAATTGTAAAATCATGATCACCAAATCTTAGTAAACATTTGAAATGTGTTAGCAAAAGACCAAAGAAATGTCATTTTTAAAATCTCTTCTAATATTTTTACTCAAGGCAAAATAACAGTACATGTAGCAATAAATTCTCAAGGGAAACACTAAGAAACAGACATATGCAGAAATAAATATACCAAAGGATCATTTTTACCTCCACATAAAAGTAATGCAAAACAATGATAATAAAAAAATGGTCAACGACAGAAATAGTTGGATTTCATTTATAAAGAACAAGAACAAGATCAAGAACAATTTATTAATCAAGAAAACCCATATTGGGCATTATGCCATTACAACAGTAGACAAGAAGTAGATGAGGGACAGACCTGAATTCAAATCCCATGTTATGGGACCTCATGTAGATGCTGCATACAAATATCAAAAGGAATTGATTAGTGTTGCTGAGAAAACAGTTACAAATATTTTTTCTATCATTGCCTGTTAATGTAAGTTAGTAAACAGGAAGTTGATGAATGAAAGACTTTTAATCAAATCCCACCTTATTTGACATCATGTTGATGCTGCATATAAAATATCAAATGGCTGTGATAAGTAGTTGCTGAGAAAACTGCAAGAAAATATTTTCCCACCCACCAGACATTCACCATTTAAATATAACCAAAAATTTCACTTTGTGAAATGAAAGACAAAACCAATTAGGACAAAAAAAACAGTACTTGTAATTTAGTAATTTGTTTTAAAATGTGAATGTGAGCCTTCTTTAAGGGTAGGCATAGTTGATCTTTGTTACAACATGAAGAAAAACTTATAAATTTTAAGACTTATACAATTCTTAACAGATAGCCTAAGACAGTTAGGATATTCAAAGTTTTATGGAATTGATGCTAGGCAACAATCAGAAAGAAAGTTCAACCTAGGCTCTTTATCTCAGTCACGTTTACCGTAAAATCCAAGGTCTAGAAAAATAATACAATGTAAACAGTGTTACTATTACAATTTAAGACTTTTTATTTATCTTTTGAAATCAATATGTGAACCATTCTAGTAACTTGATTCTTCAACATTTTTACTCTTCAAATATCCATATCTTCATAAAACATGATCCAAAAACATTATTCCCCTTTAAAAATCTATATCTTTATGGTATTTGCCCAATAGGGAAAGTTCTTAAAAATCTATATCGATAAAAAATATTTGACTTGTAAGTTTTACAACTACTTGAGAACCTTATTCTAGATAAAGTTTAAGGGCTTGTCAAACAAAGAAATTTAAAACTCTGATTTACGAAACATTACAAAATTTCAACAATCAAATGAAAATATTTACATAACCTTGAATACTCTGAAAAACATGCACAATACAAAATTTTAATAAACTACCTTCTATCTTTTTAAAGGTACCTTTAAACATATGTTCAAATGAAAAGCTTCTTTAAGACAATCGGTTGCAGATTGACAAATTATTTATTCAGAAGCAACTACAGGTAGCCAGTTGAGGTGTTTTTATGATAGAGAATTTCTTTATTTTGAGTTTTCCATTGATGAAATCATTTCCTTTTTTTTTTTTAAGTTTCTCAACTACCTAAGAATATAAAAGTCAAAAAAAGTTGCAGCAAAAGGTGTGGTTTCATAGAGCATTTGTAAGCCTAACCCCATTTAAATTGCATGGAATAACAAGAATATTTTTTTACCATCGCCTTATGAAACTGTGTATATCAAAATTACATGTAATCCGAATTCCATTTAAAAGTATCTGGCTATAGACCTGGACTTTTATTGAATTAAAGTAAATATATTGGCATTTGCAGACAGGCTTTCTAGCAATTGATATTTAACATTTAACATTACAATCAGACACATTTATAATTCATAAATGCCCTGTTAGTAAAAAGTGTTGAATAGGCTCCTTAATAATCAGATTGAAACCCAATCAATATCTCTGAAATGTTGAATTGAAATTTTGCTGTCTATGCATTTATAGTGAAACCTTCAAATAAAGATTCAAGTTATCTTTGGCATTACAACTTTTGTTTAGTGCAATTTGCCAACTGCAACACAAAACAGCAATTTATTTTGACATTTTTTTTCTTTATAAAAATTGTTATTCTAAGGCAAAGTTTCAATTGGGAATGGGATACAGCAAAAGACCAAATACATATGCAGGTGACCAAACATTGCAATACAGTAAAGCAGGTAATTATTGCGGCATGCAAATTTCGCAATTTCATACCAAATGATGAAGTTGTTATTTTTTTAGCGGACATTTATTTTGCTCGATTTAATAAAATTCTCAATACAAAACATGTTGATTCTATTTTACGTGGGTTTTGAATTTCGCGAATATAGCGAAAATTAGAACCTTGCAAAAATTTCCCGCTATACGGTATTGGATAAAGGCACCCTAATGAAACCTTGAAACCTAATTACTTCTCAAGCTCATCAAAATACTTTACTCATAAACTTGACTGCAGAGGTTAACAATATGTCACTCATGCAAAAGTTTTAGATTAGAGAAAAATGTCAGGGTTGGAACCCTCCCCCTTTCCTATGTATGAAATTTGTAATTTTCATGCAGATTTTCAGAAAATGGGAAGGGTATTCCCTCTTTTGTTCTTAGTACCCAATAGTTGAAACCTACCCCACCCATTTCTGAAAATCCATGGATCTGCCCCTGAATGTCTTGAATGTGTGTGTGTGTGTGTGTGTGTGTTGGTGTTTAACACCCTTTATCAACGCACCTGGGCCATGTAGGGCCGTCAGTGTTTAATGGTGGAGGAAACCAGACTCAGTACCCGGAGGAAACCACCGACCTTGGGCAGGTAACTGACAAACCTAATCACATACAGTTGGGGAAGTCCCTTTTTTGTTTAATACAAACGGGACTCGAACACCAGCTCAGAGGTAATCGGCAAATGAGCAATAGTGTGGTATCTAAACCAGTGCCTTAGACCACTCGGCCACCCAGGCTCCCATGAATGTCTAGAGTCATGCTTTTTGTTTTGTTGAAAAATATCAAACCAACAAATTACAAATCATTGTCTAAATTAGATTCCTCTCATAACAATCACCATCAAATAAAGAAGTCTGTTTCATACACGTACATTAAGTTCCCTTTTTAAACACTCAAATAACAAACTAACTGAATATTCGGTTCTCGTCAGTTGATGTGTCAACATCTTTTCTCTTTTATTGCCCCTGAAAAGGTCAAAAAATTTGGGCACCTTTTCATTACTGTATTGTTTTATGATATACCAAAAAACTAGTTTAACCCCACAACATATTATATGTGCCTGCCCTAAGCCAGGAATCCTTGACAAAGCTTTCGTTTGTACTTCTCTTTTTTTATGTTTTCTGTTCCTTATTAAAGAATGGGGTCTTTCTATGACTATTTCAGAACTGGATTTGAATTATATGCATTTTATTTAGACCATGGGCCAATTGCATAACCACAAGCAGCGCCTACTGGCCTGGTGGTTGTCCATTGTGGTTTTTCTGAATTGCCGCTTGATTGTGGGCTGTGTCGGTACACTTATTCCACATCTCATTATTTTCTATTGTTTTTTACCTTTTATTGTGATTTATTTATTTGGATTTTACCTTTTAAATGTGGTTTTACCTTCGAAACAGTTGTTTTATTTACTCATTTACAAAACACGGTGCAACATCTTTTATAACTGAATAATAAAAAAGTAATGTATAAAAGAAAAAAAAAATCAAAGCATTTCATTAAATTGTACTCTGATTTGATAATGTCAAAGCACAAAAATAGTAAAAACAAAATTTGATTTGTTCTCTCAGATTTCACTGTAATCAACATTAAAAAATCTCCAGGAATAAATGGAGTTTAGCTCCTATTGTTTGCAAAACAATATCAAAAGAAAGCAAAATACATTGAAATACCAATACACAATATGGAACGTTCTAAAGCATTAAATAAAGATCATTTATCAAGAACAAGCGTAATGAATGTGAAATCCAAACCTAAAAGCATTTATTTCTGAAAATGTCACTGATACAAAAACAGATATATGACAATAAAATTATGGTTTTAAATTCTAGAAAAAAAATAGGACATGAGCTAGACTTTGATAATATGGTATTCAAGTATTCAATATCAAAGTTTTACAAAACAGATCATATTATTTGTATATTGTTGTTTTCAAGAAATATATTTTTTTGACTGTGCTTAAAAGAAAAAAAATGTGTCAGTCTGAAGCACTTTACTTGACTGTTCAACTTGTCTTTGACCAATTTAAGCCAATAATCTTTGAAAGTTAAGTAATTTCTGCTTTGTTTCCAAGTCCTTGAAAAGCTAGTAAAGTCATGTTTACAGCATAAAAACAAATTACCACTTTCACATATACTGGTACCCTTAGCTGAATGACATTGTAAATTATTCTACTAGCTAAAAACAAGAAATTGGTCAGCGTCTATCTCTCTCATAATCAATTACTCTCTACAAATATTGTCACAGGCTCCAGGCTAAAAGCACCTTGTTTCCTGAAGCAATGGAGTTAATAGCATTACATTAGTTTACAATTACGACAATTTTCTCGATACAGAATGTCTCGCTGACCATCTGTATCAGACATGCGGGTCAGAATACTAATAGAATTGTCCGCATTAGGCCAACAATCTTGTAAATGCTCATAAAAAATTCACAAGGTGTTTTATAAGACAATATCATGTAACTGTTTTCTGTGTCAGCAATTAGTTGACTTGAATAATAATGAACTATTTGCTCTACTAACACAATAAATAAGCCAGTATAATAAATATTAATTCAAAAGGAATAAGATGGTCTAGGGTAAGAAAAAAGTGCTTGCCAAGTTGCCCTTCACTGCTGAAATTGAGAGAGGCATTAAGTTGAGGTCTATAACCACTTGCTCGATGGACATGTCAAAATATATTTTTTTTTAATTCAAAGAAGTAATAGTGTTGAAATGTTTTGTTCATTAAAGGGCAAGTTTAATCCCCATTTTGATTTGTCCACTGTTTGATAAAAATCTATTTCTAACACTGAAATACAAATTTAACAACTCTTGTTCAATTTTGTCCAGATACAGGTTTAATACATGTATGGGGCATAGTTGAAAATGTCCAAAAGTCATGATGATGATGCCTAACAACAAGTCATTCTTTTCAGCAATGACTAAACCATGAAGTTCATGAGTTTTGGGAGAAGATTGAAGGAGTACAATTTCATGCAATCTATAATAGTTTTAGGTGGTTCATATCAAAGTGACAAGATTGCTACGCGTAGCCACGTGTCCCATGCAGCCGCATGAAAGTTGTGTGGTATGTAAATTTGAGCGATATATTCTCTGAGAAACGACAGATCTTCCAGTTAAGTTTTGTCCAATCATGAAAAGTTGGAAATTCACTGACTTGTTCACAATTCCTGAATTGAATGGATTATTCCTTTTCCTCAAAAACGGTGAAGGGAAAATATATTACAAAATTTCGCATTTTTAAATTGAGAAAATGAATGGCACCATCTTGTTCATTTCAAAATATAGGATGATCACCTACTAATAGTACCCTATCAGTGTGTAAAGTTTCAGCAACAACCGTTCAGTAGTATCCGAGGAGTTGCACCCACAAAAATGTTTGACAAAGTCTCATTTTGGACCGGAAAATCACAAATTCGTATATAATTCAAAAACCAAATATATCACTTCAAATTTTTTTTGGTATTATTATAGAGTACCTTTTGCTCTGTCAGCCTATAAAATTTCGGTACCCTGTGCACCTAGGTAACCGAGATATTGAATGTCCTATATTTTGACCTTTCTTCCCCGTTTCCATGGAAGGCGGCCATTTAGTAAATTTCAAATATGGGATGAACACCTACTAATAGTACCCTATCAGTGTGTAAAGTTTCAGCAACATCCGTTCAGTAGTGTCTGAGGAGTTGCACCCACAAACATGTGACGGACGGACGGATGGACGGAGACCATTACTAGGTCCCTCCGACGCATTGCAGCGGGGGACAAAAATGTACAAAGTTTCATGCTTGTATCTCCTACTTCCTTCTTGATTTGGGGCAGATAGAGAAGAAGGTTATGAATAAATTTTGAATAATTCAACCCCCAAAAATGTACATAATTCTACAATCTAATCAACAAGAAATGTACTCTCTCTCAGAATCAAATATTTTCTACTAATATTGTCATCTAACACTAAGCTAATAGCACTAAGATTACCGATGCAATAGATTTAATACCAAAACATTATTTTGCTATTACAACAATTTGCTCGACACAGAATGTCTGGCTGACCATCAGTGTCTGTTGTGAGGTCAGAATACTTGATATCAATAGATTTGTCCGGAGTAGGCTAACGATCTTGTAAATCCTTATAAAAAATTCACAAGAGTTATAATTGATTTACTCTATATATTAATTGTCAGCAAGTTGTTCAATGGAATTACAAGTACGGCCTTCTTGCTCAAGTAACACAGCTAATTAGACAATACAATATTTATTATTTTAAAAGGTATGAGATATAAAATTCATAGCCTAGAACTGCTACATCATTAACCATATACAATGTATAGCTTTATCATATGTAGGTCATCGAAAATAGGTGGATGTTTGAAAATTGAAGAAAAATAGGGGGACTTTTACCAAAAAGATATAAAATCTCAAAGTTTAAAGAAAAGAAAATACAGACAAAATCTTCGAGCGTTTCCAAAAAAATAATCGACCAGATTTACAGGAAGTAGATAACCTAGGAGCATAAAATTTTGTACTGAGCAAAAAGCTATAACAAAATATCATACCTCTGCATAATATTATGATTATGACAATGCTCTATAAATTGCAATAGAAATTATTTTTCAGAGGGACAACAAACTAATGAACATAGGGACAAAACGTAGAAACAGCAAAATTAAAGAAGATAACAACAAACCATGAAAGGAAACAAAGAAGCTCACAGTACCACTTGGAGTATAGAAGAAGCAAAGAAGTACAAATGGTGCATTCAAATGTGACAAATGAACCCTCCATCACCCACCCCCCTCCCTGTTACCCCCTGAAAAAAAAACACAAAAAAAACAAAACAAATGCTTTCCCTAGCTGAAGTACCGTTGGTGCATTCAAATTTGACAAATCAACCCTCCAACACCCCGACCCCGCCCCTCATAAACCCCCCCCCCCAAAAAAAAAGCAAATAGGAAAGCTTTATACTGCAGCTGATCTAATGTCAAATACCTACCAGTCTACCTCTCCCTCTTATCTTGGAATAGAAACAGAAAAAGTTCTGAGAGACATATAGGTTTCCTTGTAGAAGGATATCTCCAATAAAGGCACAGGAAAAACCTGAAAGTAGACAGAACAACAACAGTTATATATAATTCAGAAAGATCTATTGTTTGTTTTTTTGAGAAACAGATTACATAAAATTGCAGGCACAACTATACATGTAGCATGAGAGGCAGTCGAAGAGACCCAAACTAAAAAATGTTTCTTATTTCATTTAAATTACCGATAAAAAAAACATCTTACAAAATTAGAAAAATAAACAAAATCTTTATAAATTTTGAAATACATTTTCACACAGCTAAAATACTGCATCATTTTTACCAATTAACAAACAATTTTTATATAAACCAGTATACTTTTTTCAACCTGTATTTTTTATTTGGTGACATAATGTGGGACTTTCATTTTCAAGTTAGGTCATTTAAAGTGAAACTAATATTACAACTGAATTTCCAATGACATTATTTGTCCTGTAAACTAGTCTTTTTATGGAAAAACTGTACAAATAAAGATTTTATCGACTTCAGTTTTTGTTTGAACTGTAATAAGAACTGTTCAAAACCTATTTGCCTTGATCAGTTATGACTGATCATTGTTGAAGTTGTTCGTTCCTGGGACCTTTCTAAGTTTCTCTTTTTACCATTATATCAATAAATAGATTGAAAACATAAATCCCTAATATTTAGTCAGCAGGGGACAGATGTTGGGTTCATGTTACAAATTAATAAGGTTCTTTAAAGATATCAATTCTGTTTTTTGTTAAAGAACTCTTATAAATCTATTTCAAAAACTGTCGAAAAACGATCTTAAACTTTGACATAGTAATTCAACTGGCTCCATCCATCAAACGTGTTTGTCACATTTCAAAACTATAAGTCCCTAAGACAACAATTTAACAATTCATCATTACCGAGTTCTGAAATTCGATTGCCTTAAAGATAGCTTCAACCTTCACTGAGATTTGAAGTCTTTTTAAGGAAAAATATACTTAAATTTGTAGGTGTTAATTTTTGAATTGGGAAATCTTACATAATTTGGATTTATGAATTTGTGATTCTCTTTAAAACAACATTGAAAACAATGCATAATTTCTCATTTTTAGGAATAAAAAAATGGTAGTTTAGCCTGCAGAAAGAAAGCCAAAAAATGTGATTCCACCAAAAAAAAAAAAATAACATTCACAGTATTGGAATAAGTTTGATACATGTATTTCTAAGATGCAACATGTAAATAAAACACTTCTTATACATCCTTTTTAAAATTCTATAAAGAACATTTCAAATTAGCTACCGGTAATCAAATCTTTTTATGCATTGGTTCTTTCAGCCAGACATAGCAATTTTTGCTCTTAGTACTTTTTAACCGAAAATGTCATTTGACTTAATGGAAGGCCTCACATGCCTTTTACCAGACTATAAAATTTAACTAGAGGCTCCCAGGAGCCTGAATCGCTCACATTGTATTTGATGATACTTATATGCTGGATATTTTAACAAAGGACTGCTACTCTGTGGAATTATCAATTTTAATGTTCTAAGGGAAACAACTCCTATCAAGAAAGGTCTTACAACTTTGACCCAATTACATAATTTTTAGATCTTTATGTGCTTAACCATATGCAATTTAAATTTTTCAAATATCTTGTAGTGTTTTCAAGATATAAGTCTTAAAAGAGCAAAATTTGAAAAAAAAAACAAGAAAAAGGGCAAGAACTCCTACAACCATTGTAAGATCTTCTTCAAAACTTCAGGGCAGGAAGATCTTTATGTGCTGATCATTATCATCCAAATAGAATTTTAATATCTGTTACCATTTTTGAGTAATTTGCAAAACACTGCAACTTACCCTTATGTTCTATTTTTAGCCATGGTGGCCATGTTTTTTGTCGAATTGAAATTTCGAACGATAATTTTGTAGACCACATACTACTGAACAACCCTACCAAGTTTCATTTCATTTGACTTAGCAGTTTCAGAGGAGAAGATTTTTGAAAAGTTGAACAAAAAACTGTGAAAATGGACAATTTTTACAATCCAAGGGGTATAACTCCTAAAGGAAAGATCCTACAACTTTGACTCTGTTATGACTTTTGTAGATCTTGATGTGCTTAGTCTTATGCAATTTAAATTTTTGAAATATCTTGTATAGTTTTCAAGATATAGGGCTAAATAAGTAATTTTTTTGAAAAAAATCAAGAAAAAGGGCAATAACTCCTACATCGGTTGTTGGATCTTCTTAAAAATTTCTGGGCAGGTAGATCTTGAGGTGCTGATCACTTTTACCCTATGCCAGAATTTTGATATCTGTTACGGTTTTTGAGTAATTTGCAAAAAACTGCAATTTACCCCTATGTTCTATTTTTAGCCATGGCGGCCATGTTTTTTGTCGAATCAAAATTTCGAACGATAGTTTTGTAGAGGACATACCACAAAATAACCCTACCAAGTTTCATTACATTTGGCCAAGCGGTTTCAGAGAAGAAGATTTTTGAAAAGTTGAACGACGGACGACAGACGACGGACGACGGACGACGGACGCCAAGTGATGACAAAAGCTCACATTGCCTTCGGCAAGGTGAGCTAAAAACTAATTATGTCTCATGCATGTAAACTTGAAACAATAAAATATTGACCTGCAACTTTGACGTCAATCCAAATATGACATTTTTCTTAAGAACCTTTAAATTATTGTTATGTTGCCAAGCATGACAATGAAAGTTGAATACATAACTTAGCTCTGTTACATAAAATGTTTTAAAAAGATACAAAATATCTAAACAATTTCTATGAACAATGAAGTATATGCATTATTTCAATGTTTACTGCAATTTTACATTGAATATACAATTTTGGAGGCTTTTCAGCCAATTTTAAACTATTTAATTATTAAGAAAATTTGATCATTCTAATTTTCAAATAGGGGGAGGGGTTATATATTGTTAAACAAATCTGTATTCTTTTGCTTTATTCAGCTCAATGCTACTTTTTGTTTAACAGAAGTACCCACAGCTGTGTGCCAGATATAGGTCTGAATTTCAAAGCTGAATTTTTTCATATCTGTTAGGTGCTGATCACATTTTCTCGGAACTGTAGAGTAGGTCAAAAATGTATTAAACCAACTTAACATGCAACGATTACATGGATTAAAATATTATTCATAGTCAAATGATACTTTAAAAAATTAACCAATACTAAGCTTAATATTAGATGAATATAAAACCATGCCATAAAAAGGAACATTTAGTATTCATTCAAAAATTGGTTAATGGTCGTTATGAAACTTTGTAAAAATACTATTCTTTTGACAAGCAATGAATCTTTTCATCTGGGTAAAAATCAATTAACATTAAGTAAATATTAATATCATTGTAAGGAATAGAAATTAAAGATTGAAATGTACACAGTTTTTAAACTCTTTTCATTCTAATGAAAACAAAAAGGTAGAGCCAATATAAAATTGATGATTGAACTCCATAAAACCTTAGATATCACTACAATAGATGAATAAATACATTTATAACTAATAGAAGAAAACACCATAAAAAGTTTTAAAAATGGAATAAAACGTTGAGTTGAATGTAGAACTAAGACTATTTAGATTGACAATATTTAGGTTTTATTGAGTTAAAGGATCCTGTATTGCTTTTTCACAAGGTTTTATTGATTTAATGGGTCCTGTGTTTCTTTTTCATAAACTTTGAATTTGAAAACAAGAAGTCAAACATATCAATGACTTTGAGAATATTTTATTCACAGACTTGTGAAAATTTTGGATATCTTCATGGATAGTCAACTGACATTGAGTTGAGCAGGGTATTAAAATTGACAACCTATTAGATTTCATTAATAAAAGGGCCTTTGTATTTTTTTTATAAACTTTGAATATTTTTCAAAAATATCAACAATGTTTTAGTATGTACGTGACAAACATCAATTAAACTAAATGGTCCAACTGTGAGGAAAGGGCATTAAAATGACTACTAGAGAAAAATGCAATACAGCCTCATATAAGACTATACTTGAAATACTTGTACCGGTTGTAATTTTCAGCAATAACTAAAATTGTCTGACCAAATGAAATGTCCAGTAATGATTGAAGAATTTAGCACATAAAATGACTTTACTTTAATGTGAATATTGCATCAAAATTGGACACCTAGAGACTATGGTAATCTCTGATATTTCTATGTAATATAAATCTTTTTATTCATTTGTAGTCTCTTGCCAAAAATTAAACAAGGGGTTGCACCAAGTCCTACTCAACCATTCAGAAATCAGGACAGAATGACCTGGAGAGGGGAGGCACCATACAACTAAACTTGCTTAAGCTGTGTACCAAATTTGAAATCAATCTCTTCAGTAGAAGCCAAAAAATATTTCATCAGTAGAAGCTGAAAAATCTATCAAAAAGTTTGAATGGACAGGCAGACAGACAGACAAGGTGATTGTAGTATGAAGAATATATTATATGAAGATCACAGTTGAAAGTAAAAATGTAATAAATATTCTTCATTGATTTATCCCTATCAGATCATGTTGTTATAATTTGTTAAGTAAAGTCAAATCATTTCTAATAGCATTGGTATTCGGTCTATTCCTGGAAAGAATCGACCTCCATGGAGATTAAATGTCTTGTTTTTATGGGTCAGGATTCAATGGTAAATCATCACGAATCATTTTCTCATTTTTATTCAAACTTTGTTATTTTCTATATCGAGAAACTCATGTTCAATTTATTATAAAAATGCATATATGATATTTATATTGTCTTTTTTTTCATGTACAAAATAGATATTTCTAAACATCTGTAACATTTTCAATTTATGTTTGTTTGTTTTTGTTTTTTATCTCAAACACTACAAACCCCATCCAAAGATTGTTAATAAGTCATAACTTACTATCGACAGGATATTCTTCTGGCGGTACCGACTTAAATAACTTGTGGAATTTTTCATAGCGGGAGTTTTTTCGAACAGGTGAATTCTCCTGAAAAAGAAAAAGACAACATAATTCTTCAGACATAATACTTTAGCGATCAACTGTTGCCGTAATACTGTAATATCATACATTTCACCATGATCTTCGCTAGCCAAGGGTTTTTATCCAAGAGGAGGAGGGTCAGATCATAACCCTTGGCTAGTGAAGATGACATTTCACCATAAAAATACCATAAAAAGAACTTGGAAAAATAAGATTGATAGACCTTAAATTAGCTATTTTCTATTGCTATAGGCCATGCAATCATGACCAGTAGCCTTTTATTTATAACAGGAAGTCTGGGATAAAATGTTATCTAGTATTTGTTCAATGACTTTATCATTAGAAGACTTTTAAAATTTATAACCAAGACGGATGTCAAATATCAAAGGGTTGCATGCCCGCCAATACTTAAAAGTTAAATTAAACCATTCAATATATCAGAACTAATTAATATCCTTTTTTTAACCATAAATAGTTTTCAAGTGCTTTTGTGGAACAACTCTAAGACCATTTTTTAGAACTTTAAAATCCTACTTTCTGATTTAACAGTTTTTTTATTTAGAAACAATATCTGATCATTTTTTGGAACATTTAAGTTCTTGTGAAGGTTAGCTTAAAAGTGACGCTTGAAAAGCTATACTTTCTATTAATGGGTTCAACATTTAGAAGCAATCTTTGCTCAAGGTTCTGGAATCTAATTGCTTACTTTGCATAAAAAGAGTGGGTGAGTGTTAGGATTGTATGCCCTTGGTAATTGCTCATGGGTCGTATAGAGCAGACATTTTCAATGGTTAAGGAAACCAGAGAACCCAGAGAAAACAGCCGTCTTCAGCAAGATTTCAGACATACCCAAATAGCAATGAAAAAATTACCTTCCATCAAACAAGTCTGTGAATATCCCTTTATGTTAGAAGAATCAAAGTACCTAGAGAAAATAGACAACCTTGGGAAGGTTTCAGATGTACCCAAAAGAAATGAAAGATATTAACTTCCATTCAAGTCTGTGACTACCCTTATTGGTAAAAGAAGCAGAGTACCTAACGAAAACAGGCAACCTTGGGAAGGTTTCAGACATACCCTAAAGCAATGATAGAAATGGCCTCTCATTATAAAAATATCAAAAAAGTCTATGACCACCCCTTAATGGTAAAAGAACTCGAGTACCCAAAGAAAACAGTCAACCTTGGGAAGGTATCAGAGATACCCAATAGCAATGCAAGAAATGACCTTCCATAATGAAGATATCAAACAAGTTTGTGACAACCCCTTAATCATGGTAGAAGAACGAAAGTACCTACAAAAAACAGTCAACCTTGGGAAGGTATCAGACATACCCAAAAGCAATGAAAGAAATGACCTTCTATTATAAAGATGTCACACATTCTGTGACAACCCCTTAATGGTAAAAGAACTAAAGTACCTCAAGAAAACAGCCAACCTTGAGAAGGTATCAGACATACCCAATAGCTATAAAAGGAATGACCTTCTATTATGGAGATATCAAACAAGTTTGTGATTACTCCTTAATGGTAGAAGAACCAGAAAAGTATCTTGAGGGTCAGGATCAGATGTACCACATTGAAATAAAAGAAATGACCTTCCATTATAAAGATATCACACAAGTCTATGACTACCTATGAGTGGTTTAAAGTTCTTTGACCTTGGATAAATATCATGAACAGTCAGTCTGTTCTATGGTTTAAGAGTTCTATAATTGATGTATAGATTATTTTTCTTGAGTGTTTTAATACACTATTTATGACCATTTACAAGTCTTCATTAGTAATTTAAGATCTAGTTTATGACCAATCACCATTTTTATAAGACTTCATTATTAATTTGAGCTCATGCTTCTTGGTACATTAAAACCTACATCATGTTGCTATAAAAGTGGATATGTGACCTAATATCATTTTATCTAAAAATAAGTTAGAGACATTAAGGATGTGACATTGATATTATTGAATTTCTTGCCAACATGATCTTTTGTGATATTTAACCTGAAATTTATTGTGTTCAAAAGAAATAAAACCAGTCAGAGAACTTTACTTGGGGGGACTTTCATTTCTAGAATTAAATCTTTTATAAGAATACATCAAGCAATCTTACCCAAGTTGATAAATATTTTGAACATAATAATTCAAATATAAAATTTTACATCTTCTATATACAAATAAATATATATCATGCGGGCATCATAAACTAGAAAGCTAATCCTTAAATACTACTTTTTTAAAGGAAAATAAAATAATATAGAAGTCATTAAAATATCATCTTGAGATTATGTCTGATAAATATACATTGAATATAATATGATATACATATCATACATTCTAAACAGTAGAAATAATTTTTTAAGGTCACAATGGGCCAAAAGCCTAAGAAACTATTATCAAGTCATCAAAATTCTGTCAAGAAACTTATATGGATATTTATGATGGAATGAATATATGATTATTCATAAATCCAAATTCGTTTTTCTCCTGCGAGTTATTATATAGGATGAACATGAAGTAATTCACCATGAATGAAAAATTCACAGCATGAAGTTTAATCCTTTTGACATATCTATAAAACTATGAATATATACTACAGGCTTTATAGTTACAAGGTTATAACTTATGGTAATGGTTTTGTAGTTGGGACTCTATTTGATCATTTTGGTTTAGCATTTGGTTTCCTATTTAATAGTTATTATTTTTACATTCAAACCCTATAAGATTGCTTTAGGTTTTATATTAAGAACTTGTTTTGTATTTGATAGTTCAAGTTTTAATGCTCTTCATCTTCTAAAGCTTGTTTTACCTTGTTTAAAGCATAATAAATTTTTGGCCTAAAGCACTTCTGAAGGGGGGCATGAGTCTTATATACTGCGGATAATCAGTGGATTCATTCATTTTTTGTGGATACCAATTTTCATGGATTGATGAATAAGATCAGTTCATGGATTCTTAAATTCATGGTTATGAAGTCTGCAGCATACAGAATTTTCATGGTGAATCAAATACAAAAACCACAAAAAATTGATGCTCCACAATTAATAACAAATTCACATGTGTCCTTTTTATCTTAACCAGTATATGAATCAAGAAAATGACTAGAAATAAAGCAAGCCTATTGTCAAAGATAAAAATCCTGGCTGTTACCTATTGCTTATTTTAAAATCTGATATTTTCTTGTTAAGTTATGAACATTAACAATAACATCACAAATTTTCATTTCAATTTTATTTTTTTTTATTTTATTTTTTTTTTAATTGTATCCTTACCTTGTTGGGATCTTTCTTGCTCATCCCTAGCTCCCAGTTTCGACCTGAAAAATAGATTTTCATAATTAATCAAATCTACCAGTACCTCAATACCTCGCTCAATACATGTATTTACTTTATTACTTATGCATGCAGGGCTGCATGTGTGCATATCAATATTGTTCTTATTGACTTTTCTAGGTACTATAATACTTAAAACTTACAATGTTTGGCTTCCTTCTTTACATACATAACAGCATGTTAAGGAATAAAGAAAAAAAATGTTGTCATAAAAGCTAAGATTAATAGTACTTCACTTGAGTACCAAAAAAGTATACAACGCTTTAGGAAGTGAAAGCTTGCAACTAATCTTAAGTGCCACTATTTCCTACATGGAAAAACATAAATTCCAAAGAAGTCACCATCTTATTTAAATGCAACTGTTTTAATAAAACATAGATGCATCATACAGTTTTCATGTAGGTTAATGTAAAATTCTTACATGAATCTTTAGTTTGTGATTTTGATCTGATTGTGTACTTCCTTACAAGATAAAATAAATTCAGATTTCAGTTTGAATTATTTTATTCTATTTTTTTACGATTTTTTTTTTTTCAATTTGAATAGAATGTGTTTATCATTATTAAAGTTCTTTACATTTTGCTTCATTGCAAGTTCTGGGTATACATTTATTCAGCAAACAATTTCTGACACCAACAGCAACAAATAGGATTTACAATTTCTTGACATTAGATTTTGCATCATTTGAGCTATATTAAATTCTTTTTCTTTAATCCAAATCCATGATGCTTTAAATTCACAGTCAGAGATGGTTAAACATTGAATATATAGAAAGCCAATATAATATGAATTAAATATACATAAAGAAATATTAAATGCATAACTTTACCTCAATTGTAAACAAAAATCCAATTAAAACTCAAAACATCCAACGAAAGAAACAAACTACAGTAAAATTAATTAATACGACATATCCACCAAAATAATTTCGATCAAACAAGTCCTTCCAATATATAGGTATAGCTTTCATTGAATAAGTGACAATGATCAATTCAAAGCTAATATAAACACCAATATAAATCCATTTTATGAACTTTTAATTTTTGAATATGACCATATCAATACCTAGAGTGGCCTGATCATAACTGAGGCCAATAATCCATAAGTTTAAATTGATTGACAAAAACCTATAATTAAATCATTTCACAGGTAGGCCATTTAATTTCAGGATTAAAAGATATATGTGTATAGACATGTATTTTTTGATTTGTAAAAACAAACAGATCAATAAATAAATTTAATCCTTTTTTATTAAATAATAGAGCATAAATTATGTACATATTGCATATGTCATACATATATTTAAAATTTAAAGGGTGAAAAACTAGGATGCCAACCCCAATGGATGAAATTTTGCAATAAATGTCTAGTTTAAATATAGCTTATAGAATAATCCCTTTTAAATTGTATAATATCCTTTCAATTTCTAATATTTATGAAAAAAAAACAAAAAAAACATAATTATGTAATGTAATTATAGTTTTGTAAATTTTGGCATTAATATTAATTGTTGCATTGATATTATTCTGTTTAAACTTAAATTAGATTCCCAATTATCTCCTTTCTTTACTAAAAGATATTCAATAAAATAAAACTTCGTAATGATTTTTCCCTTATTGTAAGAAAAAAAATACATACATGTGTTAAAGATAGGACTTCCTGTTAAAACATCATAAAGAAGCCTTTTCAAGTTCTATTATGCACAATCAAATGACAAACTAGGAAGCAAAAAACAGCTTGAAACATAATGAGAGGTTTAATTGTTTACACCCCATAAGATTAATTCTATTAGAAAATGCTGTGTTTTAGTTGGTACTAAACCAATAAATTTTAGCTACATTACATGCATATAAGTTGTCCCCAACTTTCTTGTCCGTCATTCATTTATACATTCTGTCTATTCAAAATTTGGGGTAAAGAATCATAACTGTGAACCTTGAAAAATTATAGACATAAAACCTTATAAGGCAAAATAATTGAGGCCTATTTATTTTGGGTTCATAAGGTTAAAGTTCAAGGTCAGAAGTCTTGAGAAACTTAGAAATTGTAGAATGACATTGGTTTCCTGATGGAGAACTTAATTATAGAACTAAATAAGCTGAAGGTTTTAAGCTCATCTCTATGACTTTATCAGCAATAGGGTAAAAGATATTATAACTTATTATTATAAGATATTATTATCTTACAATTTTAACTAATGGAGAGTTTTGTTTTATAGAGGTTTTTGGTGCTGGAAAAAAAGTAGCATCAAAACTATCTATTTCTTCAAATAATACCAGTACTTGTTGATTTTTACCAATGAAAGAAAATAAAATAAATTTACTCAGTGACCTTAATTAACCTCTAAACCTTTAATGTATTGAAACACTACCATTATCTTCTTAATCCTATTCTACCCTTAACGGTCTCTCATAATATCACATTTCTCTATGTAATAATGTGAAATTCAATTCTATGGGCTTCCCTAAATGGATCCCAGGTTTTACATATCAATTAACAAGCCCAGCATCAGATCCATAAAAAAAAACGCAAGTCATGTCATCCTTCTGTTTACCAATTTCGTCTCTCAACTAGTCGCATTAACTTGATTATTGAATTTTCAGCAGTATGCATCTGGTATTAAATATAGATATAATACAATTTCCGTTTTCGAATGAAATGTCAACAAAAATGCATTGGGGCCTAAAATGAATAATATCAACAAATCTTTCAGATGAATAACTTAATATTCAAAGAAGATGGACAGACCTTCATCATTCACAGTCTAAAAATCTTGTAAACAATAAGCATGTAAGATTTTATCTGGTATCAATTGCACAGTATTTTTCCTAATTAAATCAGCTGAAGATTTCTTAATATAAATATATTTTATTGTCCCCATGACATGTTGTGCAGGGGGTGACGTTAGGGGAACCAGTTACACTCATGTAGATGTGCTTGTAGCATGTTCTGACATATACAATTTCCTGTCTAAGTTTTTCTTTAAAACAGTACATGATTTGGTATGACAAACTCTATAACGTTATGAGTGATTTCGATGGTAGATGTGTCTGAATGGTTAAAAATAGGGCATGTAATGGGACATTAAATGATACCCCACCACGTTATAATATCAAAAGTTCATAAAATTTGATTTCAAAGTGGCCTCACGAAAACTGTTTTTCGGATCACTGGAAATTGAACTTGACCTGTATTTTATTGTACTCATTAGCTTTACAAAATATCATTTGAATCCCATGACACGTTTTCAAGTTATTGGTCGGAAACTCAAAATTTCATGAAATTTGATTTTTCAAAGTGGCCTATCTCAAAAACTATTTTTGGATCATGCTGGAAATCAAACTTGACCTGTATTTTATTGTACTTAACAGCTGTGTAAAATATCATTCAAATCCTTTGACACTTTTTCAAGTTATTGGTCGGAAACCTTCGGACAGACACCGAAAACAAGTGTGGCCACTAAAAGTATGTCTCGCCTGCCGGCACCATCACTAAAATCAACTACCTAAGCTTTCATTTCTTGATATAAACAAAACAAGAGGCTCCCAGGAGCCTGAATCGCTCACCTGGTCTTGAGTCAACCCTAAACATGTAAACACTTTTCTAGAGCTAAATGAGCTGAACATTTAAGCAAGCAACAGCTTTTCTCTATCTACTATAGTTTCATTCTATAGGCCAAAAACATGAAAAAACGTTATTTTAGGGGCCGTTACCCCTATAAGGGGTTATCTGACAACTTTGACCCAACGAAAACTTTTGTAGAGCTAAATGACTGAACATTTAAGCAAGCAACAGCTTTTCTCTATCTGCTATAGTTTTCATTCACTAAGCCAAAAACAGAAAAAAATGTCATTTTAGGGGCCGTTACCCCTATAAGGGGTCATCTGACAACTTCGATCCTATGGAGACTTTTGTAGAGCTAAATGAGCTGAACATTTAAGCAAGCAACAGCTTCTGTCTATCTGCTATAGTTTTCATTCACTAAGCCAAAAACATCAAAAAACGTTATTTTAGGGGCCGTAACCCCTATAAGGGGTCATCTGACAACTTCAATCCTATGGAGACTTTTGTAGAGCTAAATGAGCTGAACATTTAAGCAAGCAACAGCTTCTCTCTATCTGCTATAGTTTTCATTCCATAGGCCAAAAATATGAAAAAATGTTATTTTAGGGGCTGTAACCCCTATAAGGGTTCATCTGACAACTTCGACCCTATGAAGACTTTAGTAGACCTAAATGAGCTGAACATTTAAGCAAGCAACAACTTTTCTCTATCTGTAATAGTTTTCATTCTATAGGCCAAAAACATGAAAAAATGCTATTTTTTACCTTTAAGGGGCCGTAACCCCTATAAGGGGTCATCAGACAACTTCGACTCAATGGAAACTTTTGTAGAGCTTTTGATGCTGAAGCAGTAGCGTGGCATCAGATTTCATCTATCTCTTATACTTTTTGATATATAAGCCAAAAACAGTAGTCTGACCCCCCTAGTCTATTTTTAGTAACAGCGGCCATGTTGTTTGGACGGCGGTCACCATTTGTGCAAACTTGGTAGAGGACATCCCATAGATGAAGTGTGCAAAGTTTCAAAGCAATCCCTTCAGTTGTTTCGGAGGAGAAGATTTTCAAAGAAAAGTTAACGACGACGACGGACGACGACGGACGACGACGACGGACGACGACGACGGACGCCAAGTGATGGCAATAGCTCACATGGACCTTCGGTCCAGGTGAGCTAAAAAGTGTATGTATACCTAATAACAGATGCCTAGTTATTATACTACTCAAGCAATCCATTGTCCACACAAGAATTACAAATAATTTTCTGTCTGAAAAAAAGACCTAAGTTCACAGAGTCACTGGAGCGTGAAAATGGGGTCATGGTCACATGGCATGGTGACAGTTGCATTGTCCATAACCGCAACTGTCTGTTTACCCAATATCAGATGCCTAGCTATTATAACTTTCCAGCAATTCATCATCCACAAAAGTCTTACAAAAAAGTTTTTCAGCCTGAAAAAGACCTAAGTTCACAGAGTCACTAGAGCGTGAAAATGGGGTCAGGGTCACGCAGCATGGTAACAGTTGCGTAGACCATAACCTAAACTGTCTGTATACCTAATATCAGATGCCTAGCTAATATACTTTTCCAGCAATTCATCGTCCACAAAAGTCTTACAAAAAAGTTTAAGGCATGAAAAAGACCTAAGTTCACAAAGTCATTGGAGCGTGAAAATGGGTTCAGGGTCACATGGCATGGTGACAGTTGCGTAGACCATAACCTGAACTGTCTGTATACCAAATATCAGATGCCTAGCTAATATACTTTTTCAGCAATTCATCGTCCACAAAAGTCTTAGAAAAAAGTTTACGGCCTGAAAAAAGACCTAAGTTCACAGAGTCACTGGAGCGTGAAAATGGGGTCAGGGTTACACGACATGGTGGCAGTTGCGTAGACCATAACCTGAACTGTCTGTATACCAAATATCACATGCCTAGCTAATATACTTTTCCAGCAATTAATCGTCCACAAAAGTCTTACAAAAAAGTTTACGGCCTGAAAAAAGACCTAAGTTCACAGAGTCACTGGAGCGTGAAAATGGGGTCAGGGTTACACGACATGGTGACAGTTGCGTAGACCATAACCTGAACTGTCTGTATACCAAATATCAGATGCCTAGCTAATATACTTTTCCAGCAATTCATCGTCCACAAAAGTCTTACAAAAAAGTTTACGGCCTGAAAAAAGACCTAAGTTCACAGAGTCACTGGAGCGTGAAAATGGGGTCAGGGTCACACGGCATGGTGACAGTTGTGTAGACCATAACCTGAACTGTCTGTATACCAAATATCACATGCCTAGCTAATATACTTTTCCAGCAATTCATCGTCCACAAAAGTCTTACAAAAAAGTTTACGGCCTGAAAAAAGACCTAAGTTCACAGAGTCACTGGAGCGTGAAAATGGGGTCAGGGTCACACGGCATGGTGACAGTTGCGTAGACCATAACCTGAACTGTCTGTATACCAAATATCAGATGCCTAGCTATTATACTTTTCAAGCAATTCATTGTCCACAAAAGTATTACAAAAAAGTTTACGCCGCCGCCGTCGCCGGAAAGTAATACCTATGTCTCGCCTTCCGCGACTATTCGTCGCAGGCGAGACAAAAACTGAGGGTATAACATAATACCCTGCCACTTCGTGTGGCGGGGTATAAAAAGAAGAACATGTACCTCTCTAAGTCTCGTTAAGTTAAATCATCGTCTAGGACATACAGGTAGGAAAGCCCTGCTTTTTGTAAATTACAAGGGGGACTTGAACACATTTTGAGAAGTGAAAGGTTAGTAATAGTGTGGTATTAATAAACCAGTGCCTTAGACCACTGGGCCACCCTGGCCCCTCAACAACAAATGCAAGAAACACAAGCAAATATTGCATGGCCTTTGGTAACAGTGGGTCAGACCGTTAAATCCACCATTAATGAAATTAATGGAACACCATAGTACCCATAAACAATACTATATTAACACTATATTTACCCTCTGATGATTCTAAAACCAATCCATATAAGGGTTAATAAATTATTTACAAATTTACGGCAATGTCAGGACCACTTGAAGATAATAAGAGTAGATATATATCTATCCAATGACAATAATTTATTTTATATTCTAGAAACAAAAGTTATACGATCAATTATTCATTTTTATTGTAAGTGTTTTTGTCTTCATAATGATTTTGTACTTGGTATTCAATGGAATTAAGTCCAACAGGATGGAAAATACGGATGAAAGTACTAAAATGTTTATCCTTTTGTTTAGACTTTTTTTTGCTGTTTTAATAGTCAGTCTATATCCTTTAGTTATGTGAAAGTTACAAGTCCCAAAGGATGGATATAAAAGATACAACATAAAGTTTCAGGGAACAGATTATGTCTGATGTGTGTTTTGTCTATTCAAAACTGACTAATCCTAAGGATGAAATAAAAATAAAATTGAAAGTCCTGAAACTTTAAGTCCACAATCGAGGAAATATCCAAATACTAGCTGTTTTTTTTTTATCTCTTGTGTCGATCAAGATTTCAATTTTGATAATCTGTGAGTTTATGGTCATTCCTTTCACAATTGCTTATATGGAAAAATGCACTCCAGTGAACACAAAATTGTCTTAAGTTTACTTTATTGGGAACATTGGCATAGTCTTTAATTAAGCGCTGTTTCCAAAATGCTAAAAACATGTAATTTTTTTCAACATCCCTTCATGAGTATTCAAACATTGACATCACTGGAACAATTACACTAAAAGTTCTCAGATATAAACTATTCCCAACTTTTTAACTATAACAAAATTGAGACTCTCACAGTGACTTATTAAGGGGATAAAAGGAAGCCTAAAACTAAGAATTTTTCATTTTATATGCCCCATCTACAAAAGTAGGGAGCATATACACATGTACTGTGTTCACGTGGTTCAGGTCTGTTCATTTGTCTGTGCATCCTAAATGTTGCGAGATGGGGTATTTATCTCTTTTGGACATATTCTTTTTTACATATTAAAACTAATATTTTTTGCCAATCTGTTTATAATTTTTATAGAAAATTTGACATTTTTGGGAGTTATACCCCCTTCTTACATGACACCCAACTGGATCAGGACCCATTTTCAATCAGTAAACATTTAGGAGACAACCATTTGATTCTGAGGGGGGCCTGGCAGTTTCAGTCGAGACAGATTGTTTATTTTCAAAATTTTGCGGGCCAGAATATTAATTTTTTCACCAGGCCCCTCCTTGAAATCAAATGGTTGTCCTATCACATGTACAGAGGCTCTTAATGGCTTATATAGATTTTTTTATAGACCTTTGATATTGACAGAATAAATATATCAATAAAAACCTTTATCTACAGCACAGTTGTAATTATTTTTTTTCGTAAGAATTTCATTGATGCATCGTGGTTACTCAAGTACACTTGGTAAATGAGAATTTACTCAACCAAAAATGCAAACAGCCTTTTTATATGGATGTATCTTACGATAATTTTGCAGGCCTTTAATATTATTTCCATTATTGGTTGTTCCAAGTATGGAACATGTTAAAATTTAACACTGCAATGAGAATTTTATTAATTTTTTAAACTACAAATGTATAATCGAATATTTCATCGATGTTGACACAATTTTGAGTTGTAGAATTATAATTACATTTGAACTTTATAATTGACACAGTGTCACTATTTGCTAAACAAATTGAAAGCAATTATCTACACTTGTTAAATTTTCCTGAATTTCTTGTAAAGAAAAAATTCAATTTACATCCAACTGATTTTCTTATAAAAAATAGAATTTGAAAAGCAGACAAATAATTTATTATGGGGTATATATTCCCTCTTTTTCAGTGATTTCAACAATAATTTTTCATCAATCACTTTCCTGAGGTCGCTCTTGTTACGACTTCAGTTCGCGTTGTTGATTTCTGTTTGGTCGATTTTATGTTTTGTGTTTCCTGAGACTGTTCTTGTTGTGTTTACCAGTTTTGTTGCTGCATTTTCTGACTGTTGACACTTGAATGCCCCATTGGTGCCTCTTTCCTTCCTTCATGATAATTCTAAATCTAAATTCAAGTTATGATCTTATATAAGGTTAAGGCTTCACAACTTCATTTCACTGAAATAAATTTCATTCTTTTAGGAATGGTTTAAGGATTTCTTGGAGGTTTTCCCTAATTCCTGGTACATGATGACAAAAGATAAAGGATTTTATCTGACCATTTGAACACTTAAATGTAAAGAGGAATATCATGCATTTAAGAGGAATCAATTAAATTCCATTAAAAATTAAAAAAATCCCATTGGACTGACCATTTACATGGGGCCTGCCTGATTCAACTCAAAGCATTTTTTAATTATATTGTGAATTCGGCCCACCCCCTTAATCTTTTTAATAGCAAATATTAGCCTTACCTTAGAAGAAGCTGGAAAATTATATAGAAAATTCAAAATTGTCCTCTGACATTCAAATATCAATTAACATGGGTGGAATCCGAGGACACACCACAAATCTTATTAGGTATCACGCCATATATGTCTTACCTTCTAACAAAGTAATGAAATATTCTATTAGTTCTATATAATATCCAATCCTTGAGTCAGACTGATTCTATGCTAGACAAATAAAAGACTGATTTTCCCTTAATAACTATAATCTGTTGCACAATCCAAAAAAGCCAATCAACTCTTCTAATTTTATAGTTCCATTTTTTAAACCCACACAGCTGACTTAAGAAAATATTAAATAAAGAACCATGATGTTCCATTTCTGACCAAATGATCATGAAATTCCAAGGTTTATGAATTCATATATGTAATAGCTGACATTTAAATTTTTTATGAACTATTGAAATTATTACTAAAAATTCACTGATGTATGAAACTGCAAGGTCGATCTTTTATTATGAGTATGGGGTCACACGTGTGCTCTATTTATGAAAATTCTTTTTAATAAACTTCCTCCCTCTTGCATTGTTACATAATGATTTTCAATAATAATGGTTCTGCTATGAGTATTCAATATATTTAAACAATTCTCATCCAAATACATGACCTTGAAACATTTATACAATATCAATATTACCTTTTTTTTACACAAAAGGAGATTCGGATTTCATAAAGAATCAGATTTAAAAAACTTAAAAAACATTTATTTGGTAACATATGATAATGAGCTTAACTTAAGAACATTTGGTACAATTTAGGACCTCCAAAAAATTATGTGTGTTTCTGGATTTATGCCTGAAAATAGGGTAGGTAGAAAGGCATATAATTTTATTTTTAAATCATTGAATGGGTAGTAAATACATTTTTGTCTTAAGTTTTAGAGTGCTTAAGTGAAAATTGCAATAAAAAGGTAAAGGTCAGCATGATTAACTTAACTTAGGGTATGCAGGAAAACCAGAAACATATTTTTTTCTATTTGGCCTTATATTATACAAATGAAAGGGCCACACAAAACAACTGATGTTACTTTTTAAAACAATGAATATAATTAATGAAGTTAAACCTGTCTTAATCAAACCCTGAATAAAATGAAACTCCATTTTTTGGGTAATTTCCCTTCATTTTAAAACTGCAATAACGAAATACAATCTACATGTGTATACTGAAAAAATCTTTAAAGACAAAAATAGCCAGGGTGCCGTTTCATAAAGCGATTGCTTATTTACATGCTCTTTAATCTATGCAAATTAAATGGACTAACTTGCATGTTAGACTAACAATTGCTTTATGAAACAGCAAGCTGATTTTGTTTAACAGGAAATAGTTGATCTTACTGATCTCTACAAAGGGGTCTTTAACGTGCATGGGGTAAATTGCTCTCCACATAAAAGGGTCAATCTTTTTTTATCATCGAAATTGGACCCCATGCTGCTACTATATACAAAATATCAATGAGCTACCGTATAGCGGGAAAAATTTCGCAGGGTTCTAATTTTCGCTATATTCGCAACCATTATTCTATCATGAAATATTGAACCCGCGTAATATAGAATAAATATTAATTTGTATTGAGAATATAATGAAAACGCAATAATAAATGTGTCAGCGTAAGTAAAAACCAGGTCATTTGTTATAAAATTGCTCAATTTGAAGGCCGCGAAAATTACCTGCTATAAGGTAAAAGAAGTTGCTGAGAAAACAGCTACAATTTTTTCCCCCTTCAAAATATGATGTTACTTAAGGCAGTGTTCTAGGATTCCTATTACTCATTACCAGTGGAAAATAAAATTAAGTGGAATTTGACAGTTTTTTGCATTGATTTCTATTGTGGGTAAGTGATTTTTTTTTTTTGCAATTTTATATGTCTAGGTAAGTGAGATTTTTTTAAAAATCCTAAAACACTGCATGAGGATGCAAAACAGCCAAAAAGTGCTTTGCCTATATTGCTTTGTTTACTCAAAATATAAATATTACCAGTATACATAATTACTCCATGTATCTAATTTGTTAACTTACTGTAATTTACATATTCTTTAAGCTTGTCAGTTTTAACAGTAGACTGGCAAAATACAGACATTCTAACAAATATATATCTGTAACCAGTGGGAACCCCTACTACTCTGAAATTGTTTGCCATGTTGTATTAATGTTTCACACCTTATTCCAATTAAAACAATCAATTTATCGAGTTACATCAAATACAGGTGTAAACAAGAGGCTCCCAGGAGCCTGAATCGCTCACCTGGTCTTGATGTCAACCCTATGAAGACTTTTGTATAGCTAAATGAGCTGAATGTTTAAGCATGGAAAATCATTTCTCTATCGGCAATAGTTTTCATTCTAAATAATCAGAAAACACTATTATTCAACTTTTAAGGGGCTGTAACCCCTATAAGGGGTTATCAGACAACTTCAACCCTATGAAGACTTTTGTAGAGCTAAATGAGTTGAACATTTAAGCAAGCAACAGCTTTTCTCTATCTGCAATAGTTTTCATTCTTTAGGCCAAAAACACTATTTTTCGCCTTTAAAGGGCTGTAACCCCTGTAAGGGGTCATCTGACAACTTCAACCCTATGAAGACTTTTGTAGAGCTAAATGAGCTGAACATTTAAGCTAGCAACAACTTTTCTCTATCTGCAATAGTTTTCATTCTATAGGCCAAAAACACTATTTTTCGCCTATAAAGAGCTTTAACCCCTATAAAGAATCATCTGACAACTTTGACCCCATGGAGACTTTTGTAGAGCTAAATGAGCTGAACATTTTAGCAAGCAACAGCTTTTCTCTATCTGCAATAGTTTTCATTTTATAGGCCAAAAACAATATTTTTCGCCTTTAAGGGGCTGTAACCCCTATAAGGGGTCATCTGACAACTTTGACCCTATGGAGACTTTTGTAGAGCTAAATGAGCTGAACATGTAAGCAAGCAACAGCTTTTCTCTATCTACAATAGTTTTCATTCTACATGTTCTATAGGCCAAAAACATGCAAAATGCTATTTTTCACCATTAAGGGGCTGCAACCCCTGTAAGGGATCATCTGAAAACTTTAACCTTATGGAGACTTTTGTAGAGCTAAATGAGCTGAACATTTAAGCAAGCAACAGCTTTTCTCTATCTGCAATAGTTTTCATTCTATAGGCCAAAAACACTATTTTTCGCCTTTAAGGGGCTGTAACCCCTATAAGGGGTCATCTGACAACTTTGACCCTATGGAGACTTTTGTAGAGCTAAATGAGCTGAACATCTAAGCAAGCAACAGCTTTTCTCTATCTACAGTAATTTTCATTCTATAGGCCAAAAACATGCAAAAACGCTATTTTTCACCTTTAAGGGGCTGTAACCCCTATAAGGGATCATCTGACAACTTTGACCAAATGGAGACTTTTGTAGAACTTTTGATGCTGAAGCAGTAGGGTGGCATCAGATTTCATCTATCTCTTATACTTTTTTATTTACGAGCCAAAAACAGTAGTCTGACCCCCCTGGTCTATTTTTAGTAACGGTGGCCATGTTTTTTGACGGATCAAAAATTGAAACACAAGTTTGGTGCAGGACACCCTAAGGATCATTCATACCAAGTTTCATTAAATTCTGTTCAGTAGTTTCAGAGGAGAAGATTTTTGAAAAATTGTTAACAGACGACGACGACAGACGACGACAGACAACGACCGACGACGACGACAACGGACGCCAAGTGATGGTAATAGCTCACATGGACCTTCGGTCCAGGTGAGCTAATAAAAGTGAAAATTTCATTAAAAATGCCAGTTGTCTTATGAATAACTGCATTTATCATGTTTATTACCAACAGAAAATAAAGGCATACAAGCAAATTACAAATGGCTATGTCACTGATAAATGAATGACAAAAAATATTGAAATTGTTTAACTGATCCTTAATTTATAAAGTTCAGTTTAGTGGTGGTTCCAGAAAGGGGAGGATCTAGGACTTGGAATTTGGAACATTCTGTTATTTTTTGCGTGTTTTGTATTGATTATATGGCAATAATTGAGCTAGAGATGCCCATTTCTCTTTTCAACCTAGACTCAAGTACTCCTAAAGCATGTAAAGTAGTGTTAAGAATAAAACGGTCCACGGAATAAAGTATCTTGTAACTTACTCTCAGGCAATGATGTCATTGTACAAATAGTCAAGTAAATATATTGGAACAAAGCATTTCTGTCTAATTTTACAGCATTTACGGACTTTCTGCAAAGTAGATTATTATAATATGTTCTTGCAATTTCAAGCAAATGATAGCATCATATGAACTTTAAAACAAATCCCTTAATTAAGAATTTCAATTATTGGTTTGCATACTTAGTTTAAGGGCAAAGTCATTATCAAATATCTTGGAGCTAACGATATCTAAAATTTTGTCAATATTTTGGTATCAATTTCAAATCTCTATGTAATTTACAAAAGCACTCGAAACATTTAGAAAGTTCTTATTTAAGACTAATATTCCTTAACATAAAGAATTCAGAACTCATTAAAACTTGTTCTTTTTATTCAATTTCATTAATGCTTATTCAAATTACTTCTATATAATGGCCTTTACAAGACTAATTATAAACATTACAATATAATATTTGAATGTAGAAAACTTTTGATCTGGAGAAAATCTTGAGACTTTTAAATAAGAGTCACAAATTAGAACCTTTTGGACTTAGTTATATAAGTTTTCTCTGACCTCCAAAGTTCAGACATGTACATTTTCCTTAGTCTCCAGAATTAGGCCGGACCTACTGGAAATATCCAGTTAAAATTGGTTCGGTCCAGTTAATTTATATTCAACATATAGAAAATAAAAAGCTTCGCAGAGCCCAGCATGATACAACCCTAACCTGTTGAACCCTGTACGTTTTAGGCCCAATATGGATAGTCTATTCCTCTGGATACATGCAGCCCATGGTGGACTGATAAAGGTTTTTGACACATGCTTCTCTGATGGACTTTCGACCCAGGGAGTAAAAATATAAATTTTCAATTTTGTATTCCATTCTTGAAAAGAATAATGTTTGGGGAAAAATTAACAAGTGTGGCCACTAAAAGTATGTCTCGCCTGCCGGCACCATCACTAAAATCAACTACCTAAGCTTTCATTTCTTGATATAAACACAAAAAGTGTCTGTATACCCAATATCAGATGCCTAGCTTTTATACTATTCAAGCAATCCATTGTCCACACAAGTATCACAAAAAGTTTTCTGCCTGAAAAAAAATACCTAAGTTCACAGAGTCACTGGAGCATAATAATGGGGTCATGGTCACATGGCATGGTGACAGTTGCATTAACCATAACCTCAACTGTCTGTATATCCAATATCAGATGCCTAGATTATAATTTTCCAGCAATTCAATGGCCATTAAGGTCTTAAAAAAAGTTTTTCGGCCTGAAAAAAAGACCTAAGTTCACAGAGTCACTAGAGCATAAACATGGGGTCAGGGTCACGTGGCATGGTGACAGTTGCATAGACCATAACCTCAACTGTCGGTATACCAAATATCAGATGCCTAGTTACTACACTTTTCCAGCAATTCATCGTCCACAAAACTCTTACAAAAAAGTTTACAGCCTGAAAAAAGACCTAAGTTCACAGAGTCACTGGTGCGTGAAAATGGGGTCAAGGTCACACGGCATGGTGACAGTTGCGTAGACCATAACCTGAACTGTCTGTTTACCAAATATCAGATGCCTAGCTATTATACTTTTGCAGCAATTCATCGTCCACAAAAGTCTTACAAAAAAAATTTCGGCCTGAAAAAAGACCTAAGTTCACAGAGTCAATGGAGCGTGAAAAAGGGGTCAGGATCACAGGGCATGGTGACAGTTGCGTAGACAATAACCTGAACTGTCTGTATACAAAATATAAGATGCCTAGCTATAATACTTTTCTAGCTATTCATCGTCCACAAAAGTCTTACAAAAAAGTTTATGGCCTGAAAAAAGACCTAGGTTCACAGAGTCACTGGAGCGTGAAAATGGGGTCAGGGTAACATGGCATGGTGACAGTTGCGTAGACCTTAACCTGAACTGTCTGTATACCAAATATAAGATGCCTAGCTATTATACTTTTCCAGCAATTCATCATCCACAAAAGTCTTACAAAAAAGTTTAAGCCGCCGCCGTCGCTGCCGCCGGAAAGTAATACCTATGTCTCGCCTTCTGCGACTTTTCGTCGCAGGTGAGACAAAAATCGAACCAGAATTTTTTTTAAATTATGATTACGGCCCCTTAGATAATGAGCGAAAAAAAGGTTGGGGTCGCAAAAATTTATTCTTAAATTTAGAATCTCTACTTGGTAAGGATGAACTTTTTTTTTAATCGGACCAGAAATAAAAAAGTTACAATTTTGGGCCATTTTGGTCCTTAATAACATAACAGTAAAACAAGAGGCTCCCAGAAGCCTGAATCGCTCACCTGGTCTTGAGTCAACACTTAACATGTAATCACTTTTCTAGAGCTAAATCAGTTGAACATTCAAGCAAGCAACAGATTTTCTATATCTACTATAGTTTCACTCTATAGGCCAAAAACATGAAAAAACGTTATTTTAGGGGCCGTAACCCCTATAAGGGGTTATCGGACAACTTTGACCCTATGAAGACTTTTGTAGAGCCAAATGAACTTAACATTCAAGCAAGCAACAGCTTTTCTCTATCTGCTATAGTTTTCATTCTATATGCCAAAAACTTGAAAAAAAAATTCCTTTTTACTGGGCGTTACCCCTATTAGGGGTCATCTGACAACTTCGATCCTATGGAGACTTTTGTAGAGCTTAATGAGCTGAACATTTAAGCAAGCAACAGCTTCTCTCTATCTGCTATAGTTTTCATTCCATAGGCCAAAAATATGAAAAAACGTTATTTTAAGGGCTGTAACCCCTTTAAGGGTTCATCTGACAACTTCGACCCTATGGAGACTTTTGTAGAGCTAAGTGAGCTGAACATTTAAGCAAGCAACAGCTTTTCTCTATCTGTCATAGTTTTCATTCTATGGGCCAAAAACATGAAAAAATGCTATTTTTCACCTTTAAGGGGCCGTAACTCCTATAAGGGGTCATCTGACAACTTCGACTCAATGAAGACTTTTGTAGAGCTTTTGATGCTGATTCAGTTACATGGCATCAGATTTCATCTATCTCTTATACTTTTTTATTTACCAGCCAAAAACAGTAGTCTGACCCCCCTAGTCTATTTTTAGTAACGGCGGCCATGTTGCTTGGACGGTGGTCACCATTTGTGCAATCTTGGTAGAGGACATCCCATAGATGAAGTGTGCAAAGTTTCAATGCAATCCCTTCAGTAGTTTTGGAGGAGAAGATTTTCAAAGAAAAGTTAACGACGACGACGACAGACGACGACGGACGACGACGTCGACGGACGACGACGACGGACGCCAAGTGATGGCAATAGCTCACATGGACCTTCGGTCCAGGTGAGCTAAAAAGGGGACACAAAAATATATCTGCTCCTTGACAACAATAAACTTGCAAAAAAAAATTGTCAAAATCTGACAATTAAAAAAGTTTCGATTTCGGCCCCTTTTGGACCCTTATTACGTAACAGGTGAAAAAGTGGTGGGGTCGCAAAAATAAATTCTCAAATTTGGATTCGCTACTTGACAAATATAAACTTGCAAAAAAAAAATTTCAAAATTGGACCTCAAATAAAAAATATTCGATTTTGGCCCCATTTTGCCCCTATTTACGTAATAGGGGAAAAAGGGGGGGGGTCGCAAAAATTAATTCTTAATTTTGTATCCGCTATTTGACAAGAACAAACATGCAAAAAAAATTTCAAAATCGGACCACAAATAAAAAAGTTTTTATTTTGGCCCCTAATTACACAACGGGGGCGCAAAAATTCATCAGGTTCATTCTTTTATTGTAAGAAACATTCTTGACGAATTTCACAGAAATAGGCCAACTAGGACCAAAGTAATGGTGGAAACAAATAAAATATTTGAATTTTTTGCCTCTTTTGGGCCCCTAATATTGAAACAAAAAAAGGGGGACCCCAAAAATCAATCCCATTCATCCTTGTATGGTAAGGAACATCACTGTCAAATTTCATAGCAATCGGCTAACTAGAACTAAAGTTATTGTGGAAACAATCAAAAAATTAGTATTTTGGCCCCTAATTTCTAAACGAAATATGGGACCCCCAAAATCAATCCCATTCATTCTTTTATGGTAAAGAACATCATAGTCAAGTTTCATAGCAATAAGATAACTGGAACTAAAGTTATTGTGGAATCACTAAAAAGTTAACAGACATTGACGATGACTACGACAACGACGACAACAACAGCATCATACCATTATACCACCACAATTTTTTTGCGATCGTATAAAAATTAGCAAATTTGATGAAAACAGGCATTCGGTCCACCGGTCTCCACTTCTTAATTTCTTTGACTGCCTTATGTAGCCATTCATTATGCATATTATCAAGACGTACAAATACAAGTTATGAATTTGCAAACTTGCACCTTAAAGTCATTCTTATATCTTATTAGGTGGTTACTGGTTATAAGCAAAATCCATTGGATTCTTAAAAAAAATGAACATTGTTAAATGCCCCAAAATTAGGGGTCACGGACCTTTCTTAAGGATTGGTGACCTAATATTTTGTTTTTCAATAGATTATAAAAGGAAAAGAGTTATTTACCATCATTGTGAGCTGGAAACCAATCAGCTTTCAGTAATTTCACAAATGACAAGCCATATATACTCTCTTTTGAAAAACATGAAATAGTCCTTCTTTTTTGGTTATTTAAGTAAAATTAATTTTTCCTACACATTACTATATAAAATACTTCACACATTTTCTGCAAGTTATCTCCCCTGAAAATAGAAAAGCTTAATTTCTTATGTTTATTTTTATGTTATACATGCATTCAATTCCTTAATCAAATAAATTGAAAAAATAAAGTTTACATTTTGTGTGTTTTTTTAAAATCCTGTAGACTAAAATTTTTCAAGATGTCCGAAATTTTAAGATGCTCCATTATATACCTCTGAACCACTTTAAGTTAATTCCATGCATCTGTTCTTAAAAATATATAAGCAATCTATCAGACCCGGCCCAATATCTTGAAGGAAAAAATGGTTAGATGGTAGGAATTCATTGAGCCATCACCATTAAGTGTCACCCATATCCTGTGAGTCAGACTGCCACCCCCTCCTTTCACAATTTCAGTGTCCACCCACTGGCTCAATTCATTTTATTATCATTCCAAACTAGTAAAAGAATCTGCAAGGAGGATGGAACTCTTCCTTTAAAGTAAAGAGAGTAAACCTGAATAAAAACAGAATGAACAATTAAGATTCCACTGGCCTGAGAATTAGAGACATGACTTTTCACAAATTTCCGCTTACCCTAATGACATTTTTTCCCTAGAATAGAGAGATGACCTAGCATCTAGCCACAAACACTGTTTCAATAGAAGTCAACAATGATTTCAGCTAATTTGAACCATTTACCATTTGTACTTCATACATTATTGAATGACAATAGGAAACTTCACATTAATCAAGATATATCAAAACTCCCACTCAATATTGATTTCCATATATACATTTCTTTCCCCTATAGATATAGTTCCCTTTAACAATAAAGTTATGAAAATTTGAACAGTCTGCAACTAGTTCCCTTGGGGATTTGGGTTCATATATTATTAGCATACATTTATAATATAATTCTTTTTTATTTCAATAAATCATAATTTGGGAGAATGAATAGAAATGACCATTCCTCTTTGGAAGCACTACGGAATTCAAAGATGTTGGCAACCTGTAAACCTGGAAAAGTTTTGAAGTTTAAGAGGTAAATTTTGTTGTCGCAGAAAAAGTTACCAACTTCACCCCTAACTAAAACCCTGGATCTTTAAGAAAGGCATGGATGTTTATGTAATTAAATATATTGCATAAAATTCTTAATTATCATAAGTTTAAATTTTGTTCCCCGCCATGAGGTACCGCTTCACTGGGTCCAAATTTAACAAGATTGCTACGCGTAGCCATGTGTCCCCCGCCGCCACATAAAAGTTTTGTGGTATGTCAATTCGAGCGATATATTCTCTGAGAAACAATAGAAATTGGTTGTAAAAATACGGGATGATCACCTACTAATAGTACCCTATCAGTGTGTAAAGTTTCAGCAACATCCATTCAGTAGTATCCAAGGAGTTGCAACCACAAAAATGTTTGACATGACAAAGTCCCATTTTTTGGACCGGAAAATCACAAATTTGTAAATAACTTGAAAACTGTAAATATTGTTTCAATTTTTTTTCCGTATTATTATAGAGTACCTTTTGCTCTATCAGCCTACAAAATTTCAGAACCCTGTGCACCTAGGTAATCGATATATTAGATGTCCTATATTTGAACCTTTTTTCCCTGTTTCCATGGAAACAGTGACCATTTTGAAAATTTCAAATATGGGATGATCACCTACTAATAGTACCATATCAGTGTGTAAAGTTACAGCAACATCCATTCAGTAGTATCCAAGGAGTTGCAACCACAAAAATGTTTGACAAAGTCCCATTTTTCGGACTGAAAAATCACAAATTCAAAAATAATTCGAAAACTGCAAATATCACATCAAATTTTTTTTTTTATTATTATAGAGTACCTTTTGCTCTATCAGCCTACAGAATTTCAGAACCCTGTGCACCTAGGTAACCGAGATATTGAATGTCCTATATTTTGACCTTTCTTCCGTTTCCATGGAAACGGCAGCCATTTTGAAAATTTCAAATATGAGATGATCACCTACTAATAGTACCCTATCAGTGTGTAAAGTTTCAACAACTTCCATTCAGTAGTGTCCGAGGAGTTGCACCCACAAAAAACGTGACGGACGGACGAACGGACAGAGACCATTACTAAGTCCCTCAGACGCGTTGCGGCGGGGGACAATCAAGAAATGGAGCAGTTGCACATGACAGCTAATCCCCTCGCCCGATTCTTTCATATGGAAAATATAGGTCAAGGTGACCTAATTTAGTATTGATGTTAGTTACTCTCCAAGATGTTTACACTGACCCAACATCATTTCTCTACCACTTGCAGTTGCTGAGATATGGATCAAACCAAAACTTGAACCCGATTTGTTCATGCAGAAAATATAGGTCAAGGTAACCTACTTTTGGTATACATGTAGATGTTGGTTACTATTCATTGGGCTTGGGGATAATGACGAATATCAGCAAATTAAATACCTTTTTATAAAAAAACTTAGAAAAACAGTGTTAGCTGCAGCTCACAAATGAATTACCCCTGAAAGTTTTACAAATCAATCAAGCTGTTAAGGTTACCAACTACCAAATCAAGGCCCCATTTAAAGCAACCAAAATTGAAAATGCTTGGAGGCTACAACAATATTTACCTTAACTTTAACCTCTTGAAGAGTATATATCCTCTGGTTCCCCATCATACAAGGAATCATTACTGAAAATATCATTTGAGGTGACAAGAATTGGGGAAATGAAACATCATTTCTTTTGTTTGGGAGCAGGCTGAAAATAGAACATTTTCCAGCAAGGATATGTAAGAAGTATATGTCCTGGAAAAACCCCTGTTTAAACAAGCAAACATGTATCGAATTCAATAAGTTTGATATGTCTGTGTTAAACAGATTTAGTATTAACCAAATATATTGAATATTGAAATTCAAATATTCTTAGGACTATTTTCCCGTACGTTCCAAATCTGATTGGTCAATTTGGTAGTCAGTAACCTTAAAGAGAAGTAAGCAGCTACAAAAAGTGTAACAAACAATTAACAAACACCAAAATCCTTCAGCTTATTAAGCTTGGGGTATAAACATTTCTCAACTTTTACATGCATTTACAATTCTACAAGCTTTACACATACCTTTAAATGTTTATAAATTGCACTTCATGCTGAATTCTAACCTCGACAAATCTTATGTTTGTCACAAACATGTTTTATAAATGTTTAAATGACAATACAGTTTGAATTCATTTTTTTTTACATGTAACACTAGAAATAAATCAGTTCTGTCACTGATGTATTATTCACTAGAAATAATCAAATTTAATCTGATATAGACAGTACATTATTACAGAATATCAATTTTAAAATCTTGTATTCTATAGCCTTTAATTTGTTCTATAATCTGACTGTGTTCATACTATGACCAGTTTTAGATTAACAAGATAATGATCAAATCAAAGGGGAAAAAAATAATTTCTCTTTGAAATGCTTAATTTTGAAGTTTTTTAAATAAAGAAATGTTAAAATTCACACATTTGACTTATATAACTCTAATTATTTAGTCAGTACATGCATTCTGTGATGTAAAATGCCAAAAGCCCTAAAGGGGCACTTTTAAATTTTGTACTTGCCTCTTAACAGATTTCAAACATATAATACACCTTAATTAATTTCCAAAGAACATGAAGAATGTTTCATTATTTCTTTTTTGAAATTTCTTTTCTAGGCTAATTTTTTAAAGAGATTAACATGTCTGAAATTAGACAAAGCATCCATAAACAGTGTGCCAGACTTATGAAAATCTGATGAAAATCTTAAGTTATGCCAATATTCAGGGGAGATTAACTGTTGGTTTTCTACAGCGGCCTACCTTTTTCTGATTTTTTGTCATAAAAATAAAACTAGCATTGTGCTGTCAATGATAACAAATCTTTCTACTTTTTCCTGACATAATTTATTAATAGTCAATTTTATTTTAGAAAATCGGATTGATTTGCACACCTTTCATATCATATTTCTGGACTTGACGTCAATTATTCTATTTCATGAACCGTTTAATCGCTTCTAATTTTATAGTGGGTGAGTTTTTTCTTCTTATTGACAATTCCATTGTTTCTAATTCAGAAGATTATCAACCAATAAGTTTTTAATAACATGCCAAGCCCACATACATTGCCAATACACTTAGTTTCAATGAACCCTGAAAACTTTTGCTTTAAAACTGCAAGCTCTTCAAGTTTTCCCAACACATTACTTTAACCATTCGACTTTTGAAATGAGCATCTCTGATGAGTCTTTGGAGACAAAACAAGTGTCTGACACAAATCATTGCCAGACAATTAATTTTGTTTTTCAATACAAACTCACGAAATTAACAAATAATTTGTTGTAATAACGATCATAAACTCCTAATAACTTAGGATTCCCAGCTCATTGTTCATGTAACATGTGTACTTGATGTGATCTCTAACAACTTGAAAGAAAGACATTAAAAATTAAAAGGTCAAAAAGATGTGAAGATATAAATATTTAAAGAAGAGAGTAAGTCTTTGCTGAATCGAAATGAAAATCCTTATATCATACATGTTTAGGCCAAAACAAAATATATGTAATGTTTGTTTCCTGCTTCCTGATCTTGAAAATTAGAGTAGGTAGGTAGGTAGAAAAATTATTTTTTTTTACAAAATTATTTAACATTGAGTCAATGTGGAAGCAATCCCAACTTTAATGGTGCTTGTTCCAAAATGCCAATAAAAACTTTAGGCTAGGGCCCAAAAAATAGGGTAGGTAAGGGTAGCAGGAAACAGACATATTTTTTTTTTGCTCTTATAGTAAGAGTGAACTTTTATATCTACAGACCCATCTGAAATGCATCTCAGAAATTAAAAGCTTAATACTTTCTTCTACAAAATGTATTTACATGAAATTACTTTAAGAACATGTTAGACAGTGACTACAGAGCTGTTGATTCAGCATACAGGTACATGTAATATCACATTAATTTATCTTTCATATTGTTAAATGCTTTTAAAATCATCAAAATGTTTACTCTGTAAGAAATAGAGCTTTATGACAACTGATAGATTTTTATTGTTAATCTTATTAAATATCAACCTACATGTAATAACAATGTTCCTTACATTGGACAATCATGTTATAAAATCAAAACAAAAGTTCAAAATCTAAGCACAATCTTAATGTTGAACCTGGCAAAAGTACATTGGCTAAGTGGCTTAATAACATAATATTGCGATAAAATTATATTGATTGAAATACATGTACTATTGTAAGCTTGTCAAAATTATTAAATACTGATTTAATACATTGGCTAATCCCCTGTTTTTATAGAAACATTTTGTTATTTATTATCAGATTTTGGTGAAATATCAAGTTTTCATCCTAAACTCTGATTTGTCAGTAATATATCCAGAGAGAGAGGGGGGGCTACATACATGTACTTTCGGTAGGGCTTAATTCTATAAATTTAAATCTTTATTGAATTGTCTGAAAACAACCAAACAAACAAAATATTCCTAAAGGTTGTTTTATAGGACTTGAACTGTTGCTGTTTGTTTGTTGTCTGACAAACAAATAAACAATCAAACCAAAAAGACATTAAAGACATTCAAGGATTTATCTATTGGCAACATCATAAATTCTAATTATCACTATGGAGTCACTCCTTACCATATGTTTTAAACTATTTGATATATTTTCATGAAATTTTAATAACAATTCCTCTTATAGTTTTTAATCACACTATATATGGAAAATTTCAAATAGATTTATGATAATGTACATGTATAGTTTGGAAACTAAATTGGCTGATCTTGAGGTTAATCCTTAAATAATTTTTATCTTAGCAACACTTATACACATCCATGTACCATTTTAAACAGGATTTGATTTTTCTTTGCTAAAATTATACAAGTATATTTTTTAAATTATGTATTTTGTAAGTGGTCATGTGAGGGCTATTTTTTTTAAAGAAAATATTTCATACCATTGATTCAAAATATTCATGTTTACATGTACCATTCATTGACACCAACTGCTTTCTTGTAAAAGTAACTTCAATTTTAAGTTTGTTACAATAACTTTGCACTTTGATTTTTCTTTTCCTTATTGTCTTAATACCATATAAAAGAATTGCAATTCTGCCTCACTGGGCCATCAATTATGAAATATCAATATTTGATAATACTCAATAAGAATCATTTTTTATAATTTCCTTTCACTTTGATATAAAATGTATCTATCCTTAAAAGCCCCTGACAATTCTGTTAATAAGATTTGGATGTTGATCAAAATGGTACTAAATATGATCAGGCTACCAATAAATCAGCTATGATAGGAATTTAAAAATTTGACACTACATTGGCCATCTATTTTATGAAATGATTAAATTTTCACCCATTATCATGTCTCCACAACTAGAACTGACAATTCTTACATCAAACCACAAGTCAAACAGAGTTCAGATGTTTATATAGAGTCTGCTTAAGAAAATATTGGTTGATTTGTAGATCATTCGTTTCTAACATTGAAATTATCTTTACCTTAATAATCATTCATTTGAATTATTAGGCTTAAATATATCAAATAAATCTTCCTTTTCTAATTGAACATGAAACAGAAAAAGTACATGTATCAAATCTTTATATCTACTGTATGGACTGAATTAACAATCAGTCTGTCATGTCTGTGATAAAAAGGCGTTTTGGCCACAAGCCTCAACCATGATTTTCATGTGTCTTTACAAAATTTTACTATATGTGCAAACAAATATTTGCCTGTTTTCACTAGCCAAAGGGTATGGTCAAAGGCTTAAGGCACAGACTATTAATACCTGGGTTTAACCTGGTTTTGGGAAGAACAGACCGACATAAAGTATTGAACACTAAATGCAATCTACATTTGTAGGCAGGTCATTACAGTAGAGTTTGATTTCTGTTCAATTCAAAAAAAAATTAAAGATAGTATGGCTGTAAGTAAAGATCAAAAAAGGTAGGTAATCTAATAGCTTCTGTATCAAACAAATTGATCAAATTTTGCACATTTTTATAAGGAGAAATTTCCAAATTTGAAATACAATCTACATAGCATACTGTATAAGCAGGGATATAACCAAAAGACAGCATGCCATACCTTATACACTTGAACAGGCAGGGGTTCAAATTAACTTTTGAGAGCAAAAGGTCCAGGACTTTTGCCTTTGAAAATATTAACGTCCTACATGAAAAATAGAGGGTCCAGGACCTCAGGCCAGTGCTAATTTGAACCCCTGAGTCTTGCAACATAGAAACTTGTTCAAACTAAACTTGCAACATAGAAATTCGTTCACACTTAACTTGCAACACAGAAATTCAACTTTAGCCAGAAGGTAAGCATGATTAAGGACAGATTGATGAATATAAACTGACAAATAGACCTGAATTCTATATGCACTCTTCTTTCAAAATAGAGCATATAAAGTTATACAGTTATTTAATGTGTAGCCAGGCAATGGATCAGAATATTTTCCCCGAGGCATCCAGATTAGCTTAATGTTCTATCGCCCGAAGCCGTAGGCTGAGGGCAATAGAACATTGAGCTAATCTGGATACCAAGGGGAAAATAGTTCTGATCCATTGCCTTGCTACACATTCAATAACTGTTTTATTACCTTATATTTTAAAATTATAAGTCGTATTGTGTTGAAAGAAAATTTAGGTTTCTTTTCCCATATACTTTTGAAAAAAAAGATTGGGTTTAATGACCATTTGAACTACGCCCTATCATGGAAGTAATGACAGACCAGCCGGTTTAAACCAGATCACACACAAACAGACTTTGCAGTACTGTTGCACGGACTTCACGTAAATGAACCGGAATAGATAATAAATATTCATGTTTATAAATCGTCCAATCAAATTTGAGGCAAAAATGTCATCAGGCAATAGAACGTCACCGGGCAATAGAACACCTTTCTATTGCCCGGTAGAATGTGATAATGGTAAAAATTAAAATATAGTTAATAGAAAAGGAAATTTTATTATATAAGGTAATAAAATATTCCCATTAATTGTACACATTGTAAGAAGCAAAGATGTACCAAAGGGGCAATCAAACATCATTATTCCGAAAAGAAAAAGACAAAATTGGTAGACATAAAAACAATACATCACTAGGAAAAAAACCACACAACAAACGAAAAACACACATAACAGCTAAACTGCAATACGGGATGTGAACTCAAGTGGAAATGAGAGTGAACCCATGTGCTCAAAATGAGTAAGCAGTTCCTGCTTGCTATAGCACACCCGTCACTTTGTATTCTTTAAATATTCTCTGACTTGAAACTTACCCTCATATATGTTGAAGTTCTCCAGTTTTCCAGAAGACCATCTGTTAAATATCTGTGAATTAAAAATTAGTTATAATATATAAACACTGCATACTTTAAGTAAATGAAGCTAATTTTTACAGACTATGAAATAGTGAAAATAAACATTTGAAATTCAATAGGAGAAAAATTCATATATATACCAATAGACTATGTATTTTTGAAACATAATATTATAGATTGCCAGATGTTTGAAAACAAAATGAAAACAAGCATTCTTAGAGTATTGCAAAACAATACAAAGTCCCCTACCGGCCTCATATTTCAGTCACTGGTAACAATTTGTCAAACAAAAGAATACCTAAACTTGATCAGTTTATTATCTACAAGGAACAATAAAAAAGTGTAGAAAATAAAATTGCAATGGATTTTCTAACTTCAAAGTGCCATAACTCCCATAACAATTTGTAGACCAGCAGGAAACTAAAACTTAATCTGTAACTCATCATGGTTAACCCACATACCAAAAATCAGTTCATTATCTAAAAGCCTTTAGAAAAACAAGAGGCTCCCAGGAGCCTGAATCGCTCACCTGGTCTTAATGTCAACCCTTTGAAGACTTTTGTATAGCTAAATGAGCTGAATGTTTAAGCAATAAAAAGCTTTTCTCTATCTGCAATAGTTTTCATTCCAAAGCAAAAAACACTATTTTTCACCTTTAAAGGGCCATAACCCCTTAAAGGGGTCATCTGACAACTTCGACCCTAAAAAGCCTTTTGTAGAGCTAATTAAGCTGAACATTTAAGCAACAACATCTTTTCTCTATCTGCAAAAGTTTTCTTTCTTTAGGCCAAAAACACCATTTTTTGCCTTTAAGGGGCTGTAACCCCTATAAGGGATCATCTGACAACTTCAACCCTGTGGAGGCTTATGTAGAGCTAAACCAGCTGAACATTTAAGCAAGCAACAACTTTTCTCTATCTGCAATAGTTTTCATCCTATAGGCCAAAAACACTATTTTTTGCTTTTAAGGGGCTGTAACCCCTATAAGGGGTCATCTGACAACTTTGACCATGTGGAGACTTGTGTAGAGCTAAATGAGCTGAACATTTAAGCAAGCAACAGCTTTTCTCTATCTGCAATAGTTTTCATTCTATAGGCCAAAAACACTATTTTTTGCCTTTAAGGGGCCATAACCCCTATAAGGGGTCATCTGACAACTTTGACCTTATGGAGACTTTTGTAGAGCTAAATGAGCTGAACATTTAAGCAAGCAACAGCTTCTCTCTATCTGCAATAGTTTTATTCTATAGGCCAAAAACATGAAAAAATGCTATTTTTCACCTTTAAGGGGCCGTAACTCCCATAAGGGGTCATCTGACAACTTCGACTCAATGAAGACTGTTGTAGAGCTTTTGATGCTGAAGTTGTAGCGTGGCATCAGATTTCATCTATCTCTTATACCTTTTGATTTACAAGCCAAAAACAGTAGTCTGACCCCCCTGGTCTATTTTTAGCAACGGCGGCCATGTTTTTCAACGAATCAAAAATCCCCACATCAGTTGTGTGGGGGATACCCTAAAGTACCACCAGACCAAATTTGGTTTGAATCTGTGCAGCCGTTTCAGAGGAGAAGAAGTTTGAAGAAAAGTTAACGACGACGGACGACGACGACGACGGACGACGACGACGACGGACGACGACGGACGCCAAGTGATGGCAATAGCTCACATGGCCTTTGGCCAGGTGAGCTAAAAAGTGCGGAAAACTGAAATTTTAGTGAATTTTCAAAGTTCAAAGGGCCATAACTCCCATAAAAATTTGTGGACCGACACGAAACTCAAACTTGATCTGTAACTCATGAAGGTAAACCCACATACCAAAAATCAGTTCATTATCTATAAGCGTTTAGAAAAAAGTGCGGAAAACTGAGTCGTGACAGACAGACGGACAGACAGACGGACGGACGGACGGACGGACGTACGGACGGATGGACGGACAGAGCGCAAACCTATAGTCCCCTTCGGCTTTCGCCGGTAGGGGACTAATAATAATGAACATTGAAAAAATGACAATAATTAAGAGTAAGAAAAAAATAATGCTACATAAGTCATCATTGATGCCACTGAAGTATGGAAGTCTTGATTTGTCTTTTTTTTCTTAAGCCACTAAAGAGACAAAAAGTTCATGTATGCATAGACAAATTCATGATTAATATCATGAATATGTTATTAATATGTAGTTTTTCTTTAATTATTGTTCTTTAAATGTAGAAAGAGGCTTAATAAAATACAGAAATAGCATTAGCTAACCACGACTTTTAACAAGATGGGCAATTATAACACTTTTATCATGATTTAAGCTAAATCCAAACATGACATCAGTGACACTCAGTTATTATCATTAACACATACATACAAGAGGCTATAAGGAGCTTGAATAGCTCATCAGTGGCTTCCAAAGCTTGTGTGACTTTAGCTTTGCTGGCTAACAATATAAATAGTAAAAATTTCTGAATACCTAAATTGATGATAAAAGAATCCCAGACATTTTAACTACAAACTGTGCCAATGAGATCAAGATATAAATACACTATAAAAGAGATAAGGATCATACATAAATAAGAACTGAATAAAAGTGTGACTAATGCCAAGTCCTGTCACATGTATTTTGAAGGAAGACCAAATCCATAATTTTTCAGAATAGGAGATTTTTATTGGGTGGGGGGGGGGGTCGCCCAGAGTCTACTGAGGATGAAAAGAGGGGACAGAGTTCCAAACAAAGTTACATTATTTATCTCAGAAACTGCGCAAAATAACAAACTAACCCAAAGTGAAGTGGACATTCCAAACCGTACCCCCCCATCTCCCAGGGCACATACATTTGGTCCATGGCATGGAAATGGACAGACCATGTTAAAAGTTAAACTTAATACTCTACCTTTTAGAATTGACAATCAATATCCTCTTATTTCATAATTTCCTTATCCATCCTTATTCCTCTATTAAAACAACTTCTCCATATAACAACCATTAATTTCCACAAGATTTGATAAACTGTCAATCAGCTACGTAAAAAGAGAGGGAACATGCTTTTTTCTCCACCTTGCTCCTTACGATCTACAATAGAGTAACATATTATTGATTGGTTAGCATAGATGAATTAGGATAAGCAATTTCAGGATATTCTATCATTTCTATTTAATCATGACTTTCTATTAAAATGCAGAAATTACAATTTGTACTTAGCACTTTTGTTCATGTAATAGTCGTATAAAAATGTGATTGAGAATTGATTTTTGCACCTTAAGTGTCAAGTGTTTAGAATGTTTTTCTGTCGTGCCTGTATTCAATAATTTCTGCAAACATGTTTAAGTTTATTTCTTTGTCTTTTCTGTTGTTTTTACATTTGATTTTACATTAACTTATATTTTCAAAAACTTGTCAAAGACTCAAATTGTCAACTTTTGTTAAAAAGACAGTAGTTGAGTCAAAGACCTGAAATAAAATCCTACATTTGTGAAACATTGATAGCACGTACTACAAGCAATGGTTCACATACATCTATTATCAGTGTTCTCCCAAGGTCCAAATGGCTTCTTGGCCTTATATTTGATGCTAGCTAGTTATAATATGAATTAATCTGGAAAAATCTTCAATGTATTTCAAAGGGTTGGAATTTAATGCTATAATTTTACACCTAAAAATTCCGGTCTTCAATACAATTTTACAAGAAAAGTTAAAAGACACAGCCAGAAAGTTAGTGAGTTGTTACTTAAAGTGCCCTTGCATCGCTGTTTACATGTACATGTAGGTTATATATGGACGATGAACATGAAGAGGATGATAAAATGAACATGGAGAAGATGATGAAATGAACATGAAGAGGATGATAAAATGTACATGGAATGATGATAAATTGAACATGAAGAGGGTGACAAAATGAACATGAATAGATAGATAAAATGAACATGAAGAGGGTGATAAAATGAACATGAAATGGATGATAAAATGAACATGAAGAGGATAATAAAATGAACATGAAATTGATGATAAAATGAACAGGAAGAGGATGATAAAATGAACATAAAGGATGATAAAATGAACATGAAATGGATGATAAAATGAACATGAAATGGATGATAAAATGAACATGAAGAGGGTGATAAAATGAACATGAAGAGGTTGACAAAATGAACATGAAAAGATTGATAAAATGAACATGAAGAGATTGATAAAAATGAAAATGAAGAGGATGATAAAATGAACATGAAACGGATGATAGAATGAACATGAAGAGGATGATAAAATGAACATGAAGAGGATGATAAAAATGAACATGAAGAGGATGATAAAATGAACATGGAAAGATGATGAGAGGGACAGAGCTAGGAAAGAATTATACAATATTTGTCCTGTGTTTGCAAAAAGAACATTAAAGACATTCCATAAGAGTTTCATAAGAGTTAATTTAGGTAAATAAGGGTTGTAAAATGTAAACTATAAAGGGATTGTATTAGTCGACGAAATAAACTTTGTATATGCATACATGTACAAAAATGTATGAGCAATAAACAATGAACTTTGGTAAGTAGAAAGACTTACACCCTGATTTTTTTGCTAATATATGAATAAAATTCAGACAAGCAATGTGATAAAATAATGATAATATTGATGATTTATAAATGTCACAGAATTATAAAGTGAATAGAAAGTTTCTATCTTGGTTGGAGATAATGAAATTGAAATTGGATGACCATGATGACAAGCACATTAATTAAATTTGTAAAGCTACTATCAAGAATGATGTATTACATGTATTATTTTAATTAAAATTACATGAAATGCTCTCCTGCCATGATGTAATATGAACAACTCCTAACACATGAAGACTACAAATAAAAATATTATTGATTGTTCAGGGAATTCATGATCAACACAATTCAAGTATATCCCCTGAATATATACATGTTATGCAATTCCTCATGAATTTTTCATAAAATGCAAATGCTAAATTCTATACAAAACATCCTCAGTGTATTTTTAAACAAAGGGTTGCACTATTGTATAAATCTTATCCTTCCAATACTATACATTGTACTATGGCAGATCCAGAAATTTTCAAAAGGGAGGGTGTGAAATTAAAAACAATCTTCTGGGACCTCTTGTTTCATACAGTTCCTAATCAAATTTTCCTGTCAAACAGGAGGGCATGGGCCCAACATGCTGGTCCTAAATCTGCCTTTGCTATACTGGGCCTCTAGAGCACAACAATAATGCTTAGCAAACCCCACCTTAACCATTTAAAAAAGTAGATGGTCAACTGACCTGTAAAGGGACAGCATGATGCAATTCATCTTGCTTAGCTGTGTACTAAATTTAAATTTTATTTCAAATCAATCCCATGATACCCATCAGTCACAAAGCCAAGAAATACATGGATGTAATAATTGTTACAATCTTTTTTAATCCATGTTACCAAAATCAAAATTTTGATGCATTTTAGAAAGTTTCAAAGTCACTGTTTAACTTGATTATGCTGTATAAAATTAAATTGAATATACATGTATTCATATAATATTATAATATAATATATTATTATACCTCAGTAATGATTTTCTTTAATAAATTCATATACAATAGTTTCACTATTTTTTTCGTTTGCTAGCTTTGAACTATTGACCGGTCAATAGTTTCCGAACTATTGCCCTCGCCACAACTATTTGCCCTCTGACGTCGTTTAGCCCCGCCTTAAGCCAATCGTTTTCAATGTTTAATTTTGATTGATATATTTTACTTAGGTCACGTCACATTACAGATAGTTAATTGCACGAGTTTCCCTTGCAAAACTTTTAAGTACATCCATGCATCTTTTTAGTACGCTTGAAGTTGAATGAATATTTTTATCATTACATTTGCTAAAATTAAAAACGTTTTAGTCTGTTGTTTCTTTCGGTATAATAAAACACTTACTGACTGGGTATTCGGGAAATAGATAGATTATTTTCCCTCGGAGACAACTATTGCCTTCGGCTACGCCTCAGGCAATAGTTGCACCTGGGGGAAAATAATCTACCTATTTCACTCATACCCAGTCAATAAGTATAAAATATTATATATATATAGTATCTACATGTAGGAGTAATTTCTCATTAGCAGAATTTAAATCAAAGACATTGGAATAGATGGTGGAAAAACCAAATTTTGAAAGAGAAGTACTCATACGATATACAGGTATACTAAAAATATTTAAATAAGCCAGATATTAACCATGTGAATTTTGTTCATCTGTAAAGAGATCTAGAGGAATGCCTGTAAAAATACATGTACCCAATAAAATCTGGAAGTTCTGAACAAAACGAAACTACAACTACTAATTGAACCCATGACATTTAGAATGACGGAGCGCAATAGGCTAATATATCTTTAAAAAATTCATATGCCAGTGTTTTTGTCTTCCAGTTACACAAATTCACTTACTGAGTCTTTGTACTCTTGCATGGCAAAAACTTACTCATATTAGCATGGATTTACATTTATTTAGAAATGAAGATAGAGACAAATGGAAGAAAAAGGGGTGAAGCAATGGATCAGTAAATTTTGAAGAACTGGAAAAAAGAAGAGGTGTGCTTGGGTAAGAAATTTAGACCACAAAGCTGCAGCTAGGGCTCGAATTTAGTACAAACAAAGAAGCAAACATTAGATGATCTTATTATTTTTGCCTAAATATAAAGAAATTGGTTTCTTACTTTTTTTCCCCTAGAAAATACTTTTAATTTCTATTCCTGATCACAGTGTCTTTTTCGGCCAAACAAAAATATATGTGTGTTTCCTATTACATGTCTGAAGAAAATAAGTAGGTAGGTATTGGTAACCCTGGGGGTAGGGTGGTAGCGTAGCTCAAGCATGGCACTGGTTTTCTCTACATAACATTGGTTTCGTGACTTGGTTATGGTTTTATATTGTCACAGGTTACGTGACCGTTACTGGTTATGTAATCGTCACATTGTATATCTTTTATTCTATCTTCCCTGTTCATTTTCAGAGGTGCTTTTTGTCAATATGCATTCATAATTTTTCACTTCTAATGTGGAAATTTTTTGTGAAAATATGAATTTTGACATTAAGGTCAATGCATGCAATTTTGTTCTTTAAAAGTTAATGAGTTACATGTATGTTAACTTTAGTAGAGAGAAAGTTTTATCCTGCACTGACCCAGCTTGAAACAGATATAGATCTACATGTATTAATTTTGTAAACAAGAGGCTCCCAGGAGCCTGAATCACTCACTGACTTAAATGCCTGAATTATAAGCTACATGTATTTGACATTGAAAGGGTCATAATGTTAACAACAGAATGGTTTAACTGAATGCCATATAATATATTCGCAACACTGCCACAGAATCTATATTTTGTTTTTCTTTTAACGATCAGTAGACACACCTTGTGAAAGTTACGATTTTAGTTCCTCCGAATCACATCCGAAAGTTCCTCTATTGATTTTCTTGTCACAGCATTTGACTGTGATTGGGATTGGTTGGTAGCCATGCACATGGGTAATTGGATTTTCTTTAAAATTTAAGGGTTGGTAGATCTTGACATGCTGATAACTTTTACCCTGCCATAATTTTGATGTCTGTAACCTTTTTTAAGTTTTTTGCTAAAAACTGTAATTTGATCCCTATGTTCTATTTTAAGACATGGCGGCATATATCTTTATACGAATCAGAAACCGAACGATATTTTGTACACATAATGCCAATAACCAACTGTACCAAGTTTGGTTGCAATTGGACATAGGGACAGACCGTTTGACTTGAAGGGGGGGCTTGGTTTTTTGTTTTGATCAGATAATTTTTTTCCGAACAGAGCGTGGACAAAATATTTATTTTTCGAAAGTGTCGCGACAGAATATTTTTTTCATTATCAGCATTATTTTTTATAGCAGAAATCCTTCTTCAGAATATTTTTTTCCTTACCCTCAGCTGCAAAAATATTTTTTTCCATCAAAAATAAATTTCAGAATACTTTATAAGGAAAAAACCAAAGCCTCCCTTCAAGTTAAATGGTCGGTCCCTTATGGTTTGAAAGATTGTTAACAGACGACGACGATGATGAACGACGCCAAGTGATGGTAAAAGCTAACATGGACCTTCTGTCCAGGTGAGCTAAAAATAGCAAAGGGAGAATATAAGGCAGATTTAACCTGTGACGCTCCCAAATTAAAATGTATCTATAAATATTTTACAAGCGAAAATAAATATTTTTTCATATAAAAACTTGATTTGAATTGAAACAAATATATTCAAGTAGCTATATAGAAAAGTCAATATTTTAGTTGTACTACAGTACATGTATGAGCTGAATTTTCCTTCAACGTCCGGTTTAACACACTTGTTTTCCTGATGTTTCTCAATATAAGCTTGGATGTAATACACAGAAAATTTAGGAAACACATGGTTTCGTGATGTAAAAAAATGTAAACAAACGAAACCAAGTAATCACTGAAAATGAATTCCTTGTTTATGATGTGCATAACACACGAAATTGCATGATTTTTTGTGAGAGGAATATTTTAGCTAATCTTAACTCAAAATAGAATTTGAACTCTATACCCCTTTCCGTATACATGTATATCCATCACTTGATATAGGTGAAATATACCTAGAGTTTTAATTAAACACGCGCGTCAGTTGATAACCTACAATTACAGGAGTGAAAATCCAGTAAACGTACAGACTACAGACTACCCCTCTCTCCATGTCAAAATTAGACGACCTTGAGACAAAACATTTTTTACCAAGGTAGTTGAGACACAGTGAGTATAAACCTACCTCATAATGATTTAAAGCTAAACCGATCTTTACTATCGCGATAACCCATATGATCTTCTTACCTACAAAAAAAAATGTAGCGTGTATGGCACTTGTACTGAATTGAAACCTGCACAGGTAAATTTGACATGGAGAGAGGGGAGCATGCAAAGAAATGGTAGCAGATGTTATGTGGGATGGGAAAGATTTAGAGGGCCGTTATTTTGGGTCAAATGTGAGCTTTTAAAAAGGTTTCAATGCAAATTATGCATGGAATCAAGAAATTTCAGCCGGCCAAAGAACACAGAAGACAATTAAATTATTGGATGACAAAGTCCATGCACATCGAAAACCATGCGTAGCACTACCATTTATTTCACCTTTTTATCAATATCAGTGTTATTTTGCGTACAACTTGAACTGCAAACTAAAAATTCCTATCTTGTTGTTCGACATTGACAAAATATCCAAACCGGATGTGGTCGTTTAGTAATGATTTTGCTAAATTGTGTATCCAGAATGCGCAATGAGAACGAAAAAAAAATCCTCACAACGAACATATATGTTCACATAAGATGTAGTCAGAGTGTTTTTGTTTTCTTTTTCTTATGTCCTTCTTTTTGTAAAGAGCTGAGATAAATTTTCTTATTAAAGAGGAACAATTTTATTTTGATAAAAGGGGAGGGGGTCCTGCACCCGTTTTTATTTTTGAAAAGATCAAAACCTTGAAATTTTCCAAAATTTCAAGTTGTGCTTTAATTTTCATGTCCTGATTTTAGGGACCTTGCCTTATATTCAATTCAGATTTCACTTTAGCCAAAAAGAACAGTTTTAGCACCGGCGCACCAGACACGCGCCGAAAATTTATAGGAACTGTAAGAAACAAGAGCTCCTAAAAGATTATTTTAAATAAATCTTTGGAAAAAAGAAGACGAGGAAAAACTTATCACTGACGCTTAGGATTTAAAAAAAAGCTTCCTTCTGATATACACAACAACTTCACCAATGGAAGAAAGGTGATAGTTTCATCTGTAAAAACTTTTAAAAACAATATATGTTTGAAGCACCTGTAGCCATATCTAAGATGACCAGCAGAGGATGTAACCATAGATATAATATCATTATATTATATCTATGATGTAACCAACCCTGGATCACAAGAGAGATAAAATCACTGTCGAGAAAGAAGAAAAATGCTTTAATAAATCAAAACTACCAAAAAGCAAGAGGCTTACAATGAATACACCCACAAACATAATTTCCCCTGGTCGTACGTTTAACCCAACAAGATTCTGGAGTTCCTTTAACAGCAAAACAAAAACAAAAACAAGGACAATATAGGTGTAGCGTCACAAAAATCAGCGGGTGGTTTTACCTACTTAGGCCAGCATAATAGATAACAAGTTTTCATCGGTTTTCAACTCGAATGAACCAGACATCAAAGCATTAGACGAAAACAACATTCCAGATATGAAAAAAATAACCATTACAGTTAGTGTCATGAAACTTCTCCAAGGTTTCAAAATATACATACAAAGCTGCTGGGCCAGATGGACGGTCGACCAGGCTGGTGAAGGGCGTAGGTGCGTATATTATATACTCATATAAAAATCTCTATTGTGATTCGCTTAGACGTGGACACATGACATGTGATATTTCGCTGGGTCAACTGGTAATCGTTGGGTCGCATGGTAAGGTCACTCTTTCGTGAGATTTTGCATGTGAACCCTACATTTTTCTTCAACATTGTATGAGCTGTAATTTTTCCAATGGAAAAGGATTAAATTGTCCGAAATATGTTTCGAAATTAAATATTGAATTGTGTCATTTATATATAAATATTCGATATAATATAACAGTTATTACCCTAGATGATATGTGACCCGGCAGTTCTTTCCCCTCGAAAAGGAAGGTCACCCTCGGGGACAAGCCCTCGGGTGACCTTTAATACTTAATTTCTCGGGGAAAGAAACCACCGGGTCACACACCAACTAAGGTGGTAATTGTATAATATCGTATCAACCTTCACAATCTTTTTTTTCAAGCATCAATCGGCCCTGGAATAATAATACCCCGGGAATGTAAAAACGCAAATATAGTAACTATCTATAAGAACGCAGAGCTCTATAAGAGCCGCCCTGAATATTAAAGACCTGTTAAACTTACATCAATTACTTGCAAAATATTGGAACACATCATCACAAGCAACATGATAATGAAGCATAAGGCATGTCACGATATTCTAAGCGAAGCACAGCATGGCACCGTTCATGTGAGTCACAGCTCGTTATTACCTCCAAGACTAAGCGAAATCCTTCGACGACAGGCACCAGACAAATTTGATACTTTTAGACTTTTCAAAGGCATTTGATAAGGTTCCACACAATTAAGAGACTGATGCACAAACTACAACATTATGGGGTACGTGGCAGCTTACACAAGTGGATCTAGCTTAGACTTCGTAGTTCCTACACCAAAGAACAGAACAAGTTGAAGGTGGCAAAACAAATGTTGCCCTAGTACAGTCGTGGGTTTCACAAGGCATGATTGGTCATCCTTAAGATTATTGTACATCAATGACCTGCCATATACTACCTGCAAAACAACTCATCAGTACGACTCTTTGCAGAGGGCTGTGGGCTTTATCATAACAGAAAAGATGTGGTCGCATGCGCATTCCAAGCAGACATGGGGCCCTCCAATCATGGGAGAAAGGCTGGCTCATGGAATTTCATCCAAAAAAATGCCAGTCGCTCCACACCAAAACCAAGACAAAGTAACTTAAACATCTATGTAAACATTCATTGTCAGATTTTGGAAGAAATCGAGTCGGTCAAATATTTGGGAGTAAATATCCACCATAAACTCAACTGGAACAACCACATCCAGCAAATAGCGTAGAAAGCCTACAACACCAGGGCTTTCTTACATAGGAACATTCAACAATGCTAACCAAAAACTAAAGAACTATGCTACAAACCACTAAAACGACCACAAATGGAAGATGCCAGCAGATTCTGGGCTCCACGTACAAAAGTTTACATCAACAACCTGGAAATTTAGCAAGATTAATTGGTAAGTTGGAGACTTCAACCGCATAAGCAGCGTCATCACCATGCATGCTTCACCATCTTCAGTGGCCAAATCTCCAAGAAATGTCGAGCAGAAAATAAGGCTATTTTGATATACCGGATAGTTAACAACCTAGTTGCAATCCCAAAAACTCGCAAATGGAATTAGGATCTGGAATAGTCTACCAGTCTCCACCGTGGCATGCAGTTCCCTCGACACCTTTAAGAAGGAACTGCAACTACCTACAGATAAACTCGCCACCAGTCCTGTTTTAAATTCCCTACACTGGTATGAGGGTGTGGATGGGGGTGTCCTCAATTTTTTTGCCCTTTATTTTCTATTATGTAAAGGTTTTTGCCATTTTTCACATTATTCTTTATTCTGTAAGGATCATTATTCTCTATTCTTTAGTTTTTTGTGTCATTATTCTTCATCTGTTAGCTTTTTTGGCCTTCATTCTCTATTCTGTTAACCCCATCCACACCTTTTTAACCTGGACCTGTAAACTGAGAGTGTATGTGCACCACCACTCAGTTTGACAAAACACCATCTGGCGGTTTGAACTTTATTGAAAGACGGAGACGAAGACGCACAAAATTGCACGCCCTCCAGATCCTGTTTGAAAAATTTCTTGATCAGTCACATGCCCTCGTTTGCTCCTTTAATACTTGTCCATTGTTGAAAATTTTTGCAACATTTTACTCAGCAACTACATATCACAGTGACTTAAAATTTGGTATATGATTTCAATATCTTGTCCTGTATAGCAAGTACCGAAATTAGATCTGTCGGATATCTACTTCCTGTTTATCGACTAAATCGATTTTCAACATTTCTACTCGGTCAATAGTTGAAAATTTTATTTTTCGTCGTAACATTTTTCTCAGAAACAACACATCACAGTGACTTGAAATTTGGTATATGAGTTCAGTATGAGGTCCTCGATCGCGAGTACAGAAATTAAGTCTGTTAGATATCTACTTCCTGTTTACCGATTAAGTCAATTTTCAACATAACTAGTCAATTGTCGAAAATTTTTCGTAACATTTTCCTCAGAAACTACATATAACAGAGACTTTAAAGGAGGTCATCGAATTGATGTATGTATAATATATACTTCCTGTTTACCGACATATAGTTCATTTTGGGGGTAGCGGGGGTATACAGACCTAAACATAGTTAGCAGTAGCTCACCGATTTCTTGTTCAGAAATTTTCACTTTTAAAATTTTAAAATTTTAAAACTTTAAGCTTTGGTGGCGACTTCGTTAGAAGTGGTGTAAATAGCTAATGCTATTTCTGTATTTCATTCATCCTCTTCCCACATTTCACTGTAAACTTGGAAATTTTCGCTGCAGTTTAATTTTAGCAAATTTTGCATCTATAGTTGACAATAGTAGCATCAAAGTAAAATGCTGCGAAAACATTTCTATTCAATTGTAGTCTTTGGACAACAACTATACGGCTCGGATTCAAAACTAGGGGAACTGATTTAGATTAAGTTGTCCTATTGCATAAAATGACAGCCAAAATTTTCATGGTTAACAGTAATTAAAGAAAAACTACATGTAAAATATTGATCATAAATTTGTTTGCCCATTCATACTTTTGTCTCCTTAAGTGTCTTAACGAAAATAAGATAAGTAAAGACTTTCTTAATAAAGACTAAAATTTTTCAATGGCATCAATCAGGACAATGTAGCATTTTTTTTCTTATCCTTTATTAGCGTTTACATTGTAATTAGCTTTTAAAGGCATTTGTCGATTTTTAAATGTTCTTCTACATTCATGACATTGTTTTCATTTTCTTTTCAAACATCTGGCAATCTATAATATTATATTGCAAGAATTGATAGCCTATTGGTGTATGCATTTTTTTCTCCTATATATAGAGTTTCAAAAATCTGATGATCTGTGTATATTTTCACTATTTCATAGTCTGTAAAAATTAGCTTCATTTACTTACAGTATGCAGTGTTTGCATAGTAACTGTTATTTTTAAAACACAGATATTTAACATATGGTCTTCTGGAAAACGGGAGAACTATGAGGGTAAGTTCCAAGAATATTTCAGAAAACAATGGGAATACCACTTTAAATGCCCTATTTTTCAAGAAGAAGGGTATTTGAATCAAGCTTACTAACTGGCTTAAGTCAATTTTTTATGTTGAAAGTTCAAGTGTGCAAGGTTGCCTGGGACATTTTTGTCTCGCCTGCGATGAATAGTCGTGGAATGTACTTTCAAGCGGCGGCGTAACCTTTTTTGTAAGACTTTTGTGGACAAAGAATTGCTTAAAAAGTAATATGGGTATTCATCTGATATTGGGTATACAGATAGTTGATGTTATGGTTTACACAGCTGTCACCATGCCGTGTGACCCTGACCCCATTTTCACGCTCGATCCAAGGACTCTGTGAACTTTAGTCTTTTTACAGACCAAAAACTTTTTTTGCAAGACTTTTGTGGACGATGAATTGCTTGAAAAGTATCATTTCTAGGCATCTGATATTTGGTATACAGACAGTTGAGGCCATGGTTTACGCAACAGTCACAATGCCATGTGACCCTGATCCCATTTTCGCGCTCCAATGACTCTGTGAACTTGGTCTTTTTTTCAGGCCGAAACCTTCTTTGCAAGACTTTTGTGAACTATGAATTGCTTAGCCAGACATCTGATATTGGGACAACTGTCACTAGCTATGCCGTATGACCCGTGAACTTGGTTCTTTTTTCAGGCCATATTAACTTCTTTGTAATAACGGTACTTTTGTGGAAAATGAATTTCTTAAAAAGTATAATAGCTAGGCATTTGATATTTGACCTTGACCCAAATTTCAAGCTTTAGTGACTTTCTGAGATTAGGTTTTTTTTCATGCCGTAAACTCCTTAAGGCTTTGTAAGACTTTTGTGGAAAATAAATTACTCGAAAAATATTATTTGATATTTGGTATACAGACCATTGGGGTAAATATCTAAGCATCACAGGAGAAAATATTAATAAATGAATAGTTGAATAAATTGGTATTCGGGTGGTGCGCGGACAGGCGAGACATGCTTTAGTGTTAAAGGTCTTGTTACATTATATAGGAATATAGCCAAAATACATAATACTTTTAGCTATATTCTTGCATATGCTGTAAAAATCTAAATTCAAATTTTGGACATGCACATTCCTTATAAAACATGTGCAAAATTTTATCAATTTATCTGTTACTGTAGAACTTTGTTTGATACACATGTAACAGTGTTACTATGTTTTGGATCGTCTTGAAATGACTCGGAATGAAGAGAAATTAAACTACTTTAATGCCTTGCCTACAAATCTAGAGGAGTATATAGTGTTCAGTTTTAATTATTTGTCTGTCTGTGCTTCCCAAACTAGGTTTAAGCCAGGTTTTTATAGTCGGTGCCTAACAGCCAATACACTTCGGCTAGTGAAAATAGGCAAGAGTTTGTTCGCAAACATGTTAAAAAAAATGTAAAGATGTATCAGGGTTTGGAATTGTGGCTTAATTTTTTGGGGGGCACAGACTGAGGGTTACCATTAATTTCTTAGATTTAAAGACTTGATACATGTACTTTGTCTGTTTCATGTTCAATTAGAAAACGAAACGAATAGTTATTCCCTTTTAGCCTAATAATTCAAATGAATGATTATTAAGGTAAAGATAATTTCAATGTTAGAAACAAATGGTCTACAAATTAACCAATATTTTCTCAAGCAGACTCTGTATAAACATCTGAACTCTGTTTGACTTGTGGTTTGATGTAAGCATTGTCAGTTCTAGTTGTCGATACATGATAATGGGTGAAAATTTAATCATTTCATAAAATAGATGGCCAATATAGTGTTATATGTAATTCCTAAATTAAATGCTGCATGTAAACATGTATATTGTACAATGGTATAAAATATTTTCTTTAAAAAAATAACCCTCATATGACCACCTACATCATAAATCTATTTGAAATTTTCCAAGTACGTGATTAAAAATTATTTGAGAAATTGCATATCAAAATTTCATGAATATCTGTAAATTGTGACAATAAATTAAAACTTGAATAGTTTCAAACATATGGTAAGGAGTGACTCCATAGTGATAATTAGAATTTATGATGTTGCCAATAGATAAATCCTTGAATGTCTTTAATGTCTTTTTGCTTGGATTGTTTATTTGTTTGTCAGACAACAAGCAAACACCAACAGTTCAAGTCCCATAAAACAACCTGTAGGACTGTTTTGTTTGTTTGTTTGTTTCCAGACAACTCAATAAAGATTAAACTATGATTTAAATTAGGCCCTACCTAAAGTAAGTAGCCGCCCCCCCACTCTCTCTTTCTCTCTTTGGAGATATCACTGGCAAATCAGATCTTAGAATGAAAACTGGAATTTGAGGTTATTTTCCCCAAATCTGATATAAAATAACAAAATGTTTCTATAAAAACAGGGGATTAGCCAATGCACGTGTATTAAAGTTTTGACATTCTTACAATAGTACAATATTTCAGTTTATATAATTTTATCGCAAAATCATGTTATTAAGCCACTTAGCCAATGTACTTTTGCCAGGTTCAACATTTCAAGTCAAGATTGTGCTTAGATTTTGAACTTTTGTTTTGATTTTATAACATGATTGTCCAATGTAAGGAACATTGTAATTATGTTTAAATATAAGATTGGCAATAAAAATCTATCAGTTGTCATAAAGCTCTATTTCTAACAGAGTAAACATTTTGATGATTTTAAAAGCATTTAACACTATGAAAGATAAATTAATATGATGTCACATGTACATGTATGCTGAATCAACAGCTCTGCATGTAGTCACTGTTTCGCATGTTCTTTGAGCAGTTTCATGTAAATGCATTTTGTAGAAGAAAGTTTTAAGCTTTAATTTCTGAGATGCATTTCAAATGTGCCTGTAGATATAAAAGTTCACTCTTACTATAAGCATGCCCTCACGGTAGAAAAATATGGGATTTTTATCTCTCGGATGAGTCTAGGTGTTTGGTTGTCATAGAGTTTTGTCCTCCTTTACCGGATTTGACATACTGAATTGGAAATTATAGCAGCACGACGGGTGTGCTATTATAGATAGTTGGAACCGCTTACTCCCCCGGAGCACCTGACTTCCCCCTTGTTACGACTAGAGTTCGCGTTGTTAAATTCTGTTCGGTTGATTTTGTGTTTTGTTTCCTATAATGTTTTTACCGGTTTTGCCGTTGCCCATTCGGAATTTTGACACACGAATGACCCTTTGGTGCCTCTTGGCTTGCTTCGGGTTTCAAGGAAACAAATATGGACCTATGTGGCAATTATATCAAATGTCAGTTGGGCATATTTAGTAAGAACCATTTTTTTTTGTATATATTGTTTTATTGTATTGTATCTCGTCTCTAATGAGTCCTAAATAGACAAAACCTCGTCTGACAGGCGTAGAATTTTTGTTTGCCTAGAACTTTGTTGTAAGTTTGAAACCAAAAAATGACAAGTGTTCATTTGCATTTGTGGATATGTTGACGAAGTTAAACACTCTTTATTACAAATGAGTAACATTCAAAATAGAAATAAAGTATAACTGGACCATCTCTATGAGCAAATCATAGAACTAAACAACTTCCAAAAAAACTTTGTAATTAACAATGAGGACACTGATATACTAACTGCCACTGCCAGATTTATACTGAATAAAGATATTTTTTCAGTAAATTATATTTTCGATATATGTTATTCAACTGATTTATGAACATTAACATCTTAGTTGATTGTATCACCATGTTGTCTGTTGTGTAATTATTTTATGTGTAATTTATCAATTGTTCTTTTCCTCTATATGTACAACTCTCTTTGCTCCTGGTATGTTATGTTATGTTAACAGAATGTACACTTAAAACGTACATTTAAAAAAAAAAATGAACGGAAATTGTATTAAAAAAAAGCTATTTCATTCAACAAAAACTAGGTATGGTTGTGTTGGGATGCCAATAGCAAAGAAGCGAACAGCGACCGCTTGTCACATTAAAGGCTGCATGTAAATGAAAAACGAACTTAAAAAGATTGAAGAAACAAACAGTACCAGCATAAAAACACACACTAAACAACCGAATATAAAGCAATCGACAATTAAAGCAAACACAAGTCTTCAAGGATAGAATGCACATGTGTTCCGGAAAAGTAGTACCTGCTTGTTAGCTCACCTATACGGCACGTCCTTAATGGTTAATTCAGCGTGTCAAATCCGGCAAAAAAGGAAAATCTACTTCTGCACTCATCTGAGACAAAGAAATACCATGATTTGTATATTATTTACTATTTTTGAAAGCCCCATTGGTACTCCTTTGCATTATATCAACATATTGAACAGTATTATATATGCTAACTGTATAAATCCACAAGAAAGAATGTCTGTCTGATTTTGTTTTCTTATACGCATAGTCATATGTCACACGTACATGATACACAATGTTAGTTTCATTTTCGTAAGACATTCGCAAGGCCTACAACGTACGTCATGATATTAAGATACACTTCTAAATATGGTCCTCTTCCAACATTTCAAGTTGCGTTGAAATCGGTTTAGGTAGTAGTTTCAGAGGTGTTGCACCGACAAGGTGATAATGAAGATTTCCAGTAAATTTCTAAGTTCAAAGGGCCATAACTCCCGCAAAAGTTTTAGCATAATAATTTCACAACTACATATGGTATCCTTCCTATGTACCAAGTTTCGATTAAATCGGTTCAATAGTTTCAGAGGAGTTGCGCTGACAGGTGGTTAGAGACGATTTTCAGCAAATTTCTAAATTCAAAGGGCCGTAACTCAAACAAAAATTTGAGAATAAAAATTTTCTGTTAACATGCACAACTACATAGGGTGTTCTTGCTATATACCAAGTGTCAATGAATTTGGTCCAGTAGTTAAGAGGAGTTGCGCTGACAAACCTTTGTGACGGACAGACGGATCGGACAAAAACAATATGGGTGTATTTCTTTCGTCAATCGGGAATGTTCTGGACCGAATCCCGCGAATGGAGTGAACCAGAACAGTGTGCTGGAACAACTAGAACCGTGTGCGGTATGCACCACGTTTTTAGGTAGTGCAAATAGAATTCAAAATGGCCGACACGGATAACTTCTCAGATTGTGGTGTGTGTTTTGCTTTCAAGCAGAACTTTGAACGACATGAATGCATAGGTAATGACAAAAAATTGTAACGGGGATGAAATAATCTTAGTGATGATCTCCCTTGAACCAGAGACTTTTGTGATGTAATAATGTTTCCGTGGAATACGACTAACATGAATGATTGTAAAGACATTTGAACATTATATTTCTTTAATTTGAGGATAGTTACAAGCTGTGAAGATGCTGAATGTGATGGACTTTTGCCGTATTTTTGGGACTTCTATACCATGGAGAAGAAATCTACTTGTGAACTATTGAAATGTTAAATTTTTATTTTGTACTGGGTTCGAATTGAACCTTGGGATGACTACTTCGTCTCTATCTTTTGGCCTTCAACGGGTGTCAGATTTTCTCGAAAGTTATCGAGTGGCTTGGCATTCTTTGATTTTAAATTATGACTTTTGGCTACATTGTTGAATTAACAAAATGTAATAGTTTTTGTATTAGATAATAAAGTATCTGAACATCTATGGAGTATTGCCTTCTGCCTAAGCTCAATCCCTGTGGACGAACCGTACACGACAGTTCGCCAGACACGAGGGGACGATGTAGCACACCTGGTGTGGCGCATCCGACCCTCCTGTTACATTTTTGGTGGCCATTGTGGGGATTGAGATGAAACTTGGTAGTTTGGTAGTACTCCAAGATGTGAAGCAACATGGTGAACCTGTGCACAGGCACCAAATTTTGGCAATCTATATTTTTTTCAGATTTGATAGCGCTTTGTATTCTTATGTGATCACTTGTAGATGTGTTAGTATTTTATGTATGTTAGATTTGATGTTCAGATTCTATAACTGCTTAAGTCGAATTATCAGATATTTCCATTTTTAATTTATACTTTCATTAAAAATAGATTTTTCAGAATAATCATTATTTTTATTGTTATGATCATTGAGCAGTAAGTTATAGAAGAAACTCATTTTTGAATTGGAATTTTCATATTGCATACACATTGTACACTGGTTAAATGCATTTTTGCATTATCATTTAGCAGTTACTTTACTATGGTACAAGTGCGGTACACAAGATGTGGTTATTCTCATATGGTTGATGAGAATGGGTATAGTTGCTAGAGGTTAGAAGATACTTCCGAAAAGATTAGTAGGGCTATCTTATCTAGACAACGTACTATGTTGTAGTAAGAGATTAAGGGTGTCTCATTATCTATGTGGATTGTAACATTGTACATTAAATTTTATGAGATATTTGCATAGTTCAGCTTTCTAAGTTTATAGGAGTTGAGAATATTAGTATCGCTGCCTACTGACTATGTCAAATATTTTACACACCTGTTTATAACAAACTACAGTCTAAGCTTTATGTAAATATTCTATTCATTATAACAAAATGCTTAATGTCTGTTTAGTCTGCTTTCTGCTTCCAGCACTGTTGCTGAGTTCTAACTAACACTGATAAGGTTGAAAAAGCCTTTGCTTTTGTGTTATGTATGGCTGATGTTAGTCTCCAGTCTAAGAACTGTGGAAATGATCATTGACGATAAAGATGATGCACAAAGATTATTTCATTGAGGACTTCATTGATGCTTCACTTCGTTCAGCAAATTCAGTCTTAAGAGGGGAGGAATGTAACGGGGATGAAATAATCTTAGTGATGATCTCCCTTGAACCAGAGACTTTTGTGATGTAATAATGTTTCCGTGGAATACGACTAACATGAATGATTGTAAAGACATTTGAACATTATATTTCTTTAATTTGAGGATAGTTACAAGCTGTGAAGATGCTGAATGTGATGGACTTTTGCCGTATTTTTGGGACTTCTATACCATGGAGAAGAAATCTACTTGTGAACTATTGAAATGTTAAATTTTTATTTTGTACTGGGTTCGAATTGAACCTTGGGATGACTACTTCGTCTCTATCTTTTGGCCTTCAACGGGTGTCAGATTTTCTCGAAAGTTATCGAGTGGCTTGGCATTCTTTGATTTTAAATTATGACTTTTGGCTACATTGTTGAATTAACAAAATGTAATAGTTTTTGTATTAGATAATAAAGTATCTGAACATCTATGGAGTATTGCCTTCTGCCTAAGCTCAATCCCTGTGGACGAACCGTACACGACAGTTCGCCAGACATGAGGGGACGATGTAGCACACCTGGTGTGGCGCATCCGACCCTCCTGTTACAAAATTAATGATGCAATAATATAAACCTTTTAAAATTAGTTTTCTACTTTAAAAGTAATTTTAAAATTATAATCGCTGCTTTCTCCATATTGTTTGTGTACTTTTTGTCCAGAAGCGTTTCATTGACACAGATTTCTTCGCACACTTTGGACATGTTTGGAACAGACGAAAGAAATACACCCTATGTCTCCCCCCCAAAAAAGGGGGGGATACATAACAAGGGCAATAAATCTTACATCCGTTGATGGATCTTTCTTAAGATTTAATGGCTGGTAGATCTTAAGGTGCTGATAACTTTGTATTCTATTGGAATTTTATTTTCAGTAACGATTTTTGAGTTATTTGCTAAAAAAACTGCTATTCATCCCTTCTTTATATTTTCAGCAATACTGAGAAAATTATATCGAAGTTTAATTATCTCAGAGCAATAGCAATGTTTTTCGTCAAACCAAACCAATCAGTTTCTGAGAAGATTTTTGAACATTTAAACGATAGACTGATGGATGCAGACACCAAGTGATGGCAAAAGCTCACAAACACTCTTTTTGACCTTTAAAGGGTCATTACCCCTATAAGGGGTCGTGTGACATCTTTGACCCAACGGAGACTTGTGTACAGCTCAATGGGGGTGTCACAGCCCCGCCCCCGGTATACCGAATACCGTTTAAAAAAGGATAGAATACCGTTAAAAAGACTGGAATACCGAATACTCTAAAGATCACGGTGTACGCGTACCAAAAGCTTAAAAATTCGGAACATTGCGTACCGCGTACCACACCTTGGCGTACCGAATACCCTTTAAAAAGCACGGAATACCGCGTACCAAAAGGGCTATGACACCCTCCTCAATGAGCTGAAGGCTTTTTTTAGAGCTCAATGAGAGATTTTTTTTAGAGCTTAATGGGCTGAACTTTAAACAAGCAAATATTTTCTCTGATCTGCAATAGTTTCAATAGGCCCAGAACATGAAAAAATGCTATTTTTGTCTTTCAAAGGGTCATTTGACATCTTCGACCCAATGGAGTCTGTTGTAGAGCTAAATGAAATGAAGGTTTAAGCAAGCAACACTTTTTTTCTATTTGCAATAGTTTTCATTCTAAAATATGAAAATACTTATTTTTACCTTTAAAGGGCCATAACCCCTTTTAAGGGGTCATCTGACATCTTTGACCCATTAGTGAATACTGTAGAGTTTTAGATGTTGAAGAAGGAAGGTTGCATAAGATTTTCTCTATCTCTTATACTTTTTGATTTACAAGTCAGAAACAGCAGTCTGAACTCCTGGTCTATTTTTAGCAATGACGACCAATTTGAAAGATCAAACACAACTTTTGTGCAGGAGACCCTAAGGACAAATCATACTAAGTTTCATTACATGGTTTCAGAGGAGATGATGAGCTTAAAATAGGAAAATGATCAGCAAAATGGCAAGATGTGCTTTGGAGAAAAAAGTAGCCAGAACTATATATATCTCTCTGACCAGAAAACATGAAACTCTGTCTAGTAGTTCAAATAGTTTTGACTTGGAAACCAATTTCATACAGAAACTGCTTTACTTTCAGAAATGCAGAATTCTGAGCCAGTTGTTATATTATACAAATTGATTTTTTGGAAATGGGACATTTTATACTGCAGCTTTAAATAAAATAACACAACTATAACTTAAAAGGAACTTTAATTAACCTCACAAACTTCTTACATGTGAGAACAAATTAACAAAAAAAATGTAATTGAAAAAATTTATAGGTTTACACGTCAGTCAAAATTTCTTAAGAAATCATAGACAAACAATGAACTTTTGTAATGTTCATTACTATTTTGCCTAACTGTATGATATAATTGGGCCTTTCCTCCCTCTACTCCACCTCCCCCCCCCCCAAAAAAAAAAGAAAACACAAAAAAAATCAAGCTGTTAATATTCAAATTGTGAACCTAAATTTGTACCTAAATTTGTGTTTTTAAGTATCAAAAATAAATAAAACAAGTCATGCAAAGCATACCCCTACTCTACCATTCAGAAAACAGGAAGTAGATAACCAACTGACCTGGCAAGGAAAGGCATGATACATATCATTATGCTTAAGCTGTGTACCAAACATGAAATTTATCCCTTCCGTTTGGCCAAGAAATCTATTGGAAATTTTTTCAATCTTTGCCCCTTAAAATGCTCTTAGTTGACTCAGAAAACAGGATGTAGATCAATGACTAACCTAATGGGAAGGCACTGTACATCTCATTAGCTTAAGCTGTGTATTTAATTTGAAATCAATTCCTTCAGTAAAAGCCGAAAAACTGTTACGAAAAATGTTTCCCTTTTGACCCTTACAACACTCTGTTGGCTCAGAAAACAGGTAGTAGATCACTGAATAACCTATAAAGTAATCAATGCCTTCATCAGAAGCCAAGATATTGTACCGGGCGGACATGGTGACTGCAATATAGCCCCCTCTCTTACAAGTGGGGGGTATAATAAACTTCAAAATCTTCCATAAGTAATAATTTAATGTCCTTTTTATTGAGGCTGAAAAAAATTCCACAACCGCTTATAATAATTGGTGTTAAAGAATTTGCAAATTAGTTTCTAATAATTTTGATTTAATTTTTTTGGTGTAACTGACTTACAGTGTAAACCCTTTGTCATAATTTTGATTTTCTAAAACATTAACTATAACAATAATATCAAAAACAGTAACTAATATGGAAAAAAAATTATAACATTAGCCATTTATCGTAGGTCAATAAACTAATAAAAAATATGACAAAATGAATAAAGTTACAAACTGCAACAAATTCCTGTAATGTGGACATTTTTCAGGTTTTAATTAAAACCTTTGTACAAGCTTATCTAGAGAAACCGGTCTAATCGGAACCATATATTAACCAAAAATTCTGTCTTAACCAAACTGGGTTTTATGTACCTTCTTAAAATTTTCATACAGTTATCAATAAACCAAACATCTTTCTATACAAGAACATTTGTTGAGTTCAAAACGGGTTCCAACTCAGATTGGGCCAGGAGGGCATCCCCTCTAAAATTTGAAAATTTTAAATTTTTGTCACATAATCTTGATTTTTTGAAAATATACCCCTAGATTTATCTTATATTTTTTGAGTGCACCCCTCTAAAAAAAAAAATCCTAGATCCACACCTGGGTTAAGTTTAGACCAATTTCACTGTAACTAAATAATCCACATTATAAGGATATTAAAGACAATTTCTTGTACAGTGAATAAAGCAAAAACCTCCATGTTTGCAGCTGGAGATTTAAAAATATTTTGATTAAGCTCGTTGTTACGTGTAAAATGATGTTACATACAATAATTACGTGGGTGCAACTACATGAAAATATAAAAAATCAATTTTGCAATATTAATATTTTTTACAAACAAATGACATTTTTTAAAGTGCTGGAAAATGGCAAAAATAATGCAAATTCTAACATGTTTAAAAGCATTTAAGCCTTTCATATAAATTATCATATAGCAGGTTAATTTTAGGCAGACTGTTTCAATATTTGTTTATTTTCATTTCAGAAATTGCCATAGTAAATCCAGTGAAAATATCCATCGACCAAATAACATATAATGCAATTCACAATCCAGAAGATTAAAACAACAAAGTTTTTTACCACACCAATTACATGTAGATACTGCAAAAACAACCTGGTACACAGTATTATGACTTTTTTGAAAAATATCTAAAAAATAATTCAATAAAAATTATAATATTAGCTATGAGATTTTGAAAATGAGTACATTTTTTTTTTATACTCCAAGGGATGTCTTCCATGGAGGACGTATATCGATTGCATCTTAAAAAATTTGATAAACAAAAAAAAGATGATTTAAGGGCATAAAATGGCTTTACACTATGCAGTTCTATAGAAGGAAGTTACATGACAAATATTAAAGGGTAAGTTCACGATTTTTGACATATGGTCTTAAATTGTTCAGAACAATGTTTTATAACAGTGTGCAAATTTTTTCTCTCATATCTTAACTTATAACAAAGATATTGGAGATTATTTATTTGAAATAGTCCCCTACTCTACATTAGGGGACTACTTCAGTTAATCAGAATTTCTACTGAGTAGCAAAAAATCATATAAGTTCAAACGTTTAAGTGATCATGTGGTATGTCCAATAACCAACAAAATAATTAAAATAATCAAAAGTCAACAAGATATTTTCAAATTACTTTCTATATAAAAATCTTTTCAAAAACGTTTTATTATTCTATTATCTTTTTCTTTTAAATTGAACTTTATAATCAATTAATTAAAATTTAAATTCTATAATTCAAAAAAATATTATTTTTATTTATTATTAAGAAAGAAGTTGTGTATTTAAATGTAAGCCATCATATTTCATTGAAAATAATTGTGATTTAATTATGTAAATTACATGTCATTCTTTTTCTAATCCCCCACTGGGTTTGCTAAAAGTGTTTATTAATGTGAATTCATTGTCATTGTTTCTCAGCAGGTACCTGTGTAATGGTTAGGTAAACATAAATGTAATTAGTCACAGCTGACTTGGGGTGAAATAAACAGGAAATTCTAATTATCAATACCTACAGGTGTCAAAACCTAATATACAAACATTCAGAAACAAAGTTTATGTACTAGATCATTTTATTTTCATTCTAGCATTTAAAACAATAATGTGATTTATATGCAAGATTATCACAACACAACATGACTTAGATAATTAAAAATGACCTATTTAAATTGATTTTTATACCAAAAAATCATTATTACTAATTAAAGAATAACTCAATTTTGTTAATTTTGATGAGGATTTATCTATCTCTTATCTAAAATGCCATAACATAGATGCACACAAAAATATTATATATTGGCAATTCAATAATTAGGTAAATGGTGGGTCACTGTCAAAAAGAGACTTTGTGGTATTCAGATGTTTTCTGTAATTTAAAATGACAGAAACCAAAAGATAAAAAATAAAATTCCATTTTTGTCAGCTTATTAAATTGAAGATAAAAGTTTAAATGTTATAGCATAATTAGATAATACATTAGAAATCATATGACAAATTTTCATTTTTTTGTGAACTTTCCCTTTAAGGTTGTGACCCACCCACAAAACTGACGGAAATTTTTGTGATGACTGATAGTGCCAAAGTGACCCCTATCTGTCGCTTTGCAACATGATAAGAAGCAAAAAATACTAATAAACATATTGTGACCTACAAAATATATAAAATGTACCTGTAATATTTTGAGACAAAATACCTACACAGGGTATTAATTTGAACAAAATGATGTACATGTAAATGAACATTATTAATCATGACAGATGGTGAGATCATATCTAGAATTGCATTCAACTTGTGCTTTTAAAAAAAAAACACACAAACAAAAACAAAAAAAACATTCAACTAACACATTTTACATCATTTAGTTTGTACATATATCAGGTTTTTATATTGTACATATAAGTCAAAATGTAAACTTTTATAGTACATGACCATTACTCAATATTTATATGCCGACTCTAAATAAAAGTTATTTATTTATTAATCAATATATGTCATTTTTTTATATCTCAAATGAGGGTACTGTGAACCTCTTATCAGCCCCCCCCCTTTCTGCTACTGTTATAAGATTTTTTTTTAACAACTGGTCACAGTTTTTTTAGGTTCAGAACGGTTTCAGAACAATACTGTAAACCAACTTATTTTCGCGAGCAATTTATCTTCACGAGTTTCGCGTGGAACAGAAATTCGCGAAAATAAATTGTTGCAAATTAACTAATTTTCTAAGCAATCCAATTGTTTTTTACGACAAATTGCGAAAATAAATAGCTGCGAAATAGTTCAATGACACTAAAACGTGAAATATTGTAGTCGCGAAAATAAATTGGTTTACAGTATATTACATTAAAAAGCAACAGCAAATATCACATATCTTTTATCAGAGAGAAGCAAGTCAAAATTTATAAATCTAATCAAATTTTATAGAAGTGAAATTTGTAAATTTCTAATTATATTGAAAACTGTAAGAACATCTTAAACTCAATAGAAAATGCAATCACATTTTACATTTACATTACATTAAATCATTAAATGTAATTTTACATGTTATCATAACAATTGAGATCAATAAGAAATTATTGTTATCATGTTTATTGGTCATAGTTTTAAAAAAAATGTTTTTCTTTTTAATTTTTTTTTTACAAATCAAACAAATTCTAAAACAAAATTGCCAACAAAAATTTGAGATTTATTTGTAAATAAAACTTGACCAATAAACATTTTTACCTGAATTATTTCATAACAACAAAATTTACTTGCCATTTAAAAAATAAAAACAATTAAAAAAGTAAAAAAAGACAAAATTAACAAACATGACAAATGCTGTAACTAAGCAACACATACATTTGTACATATAACACAATGGACAAAATAAACTTTAATACACATAATACATCAACAAGTGCACTAAACATGGTTGAAGCTGACTTAGATGACTCAGAAATATATAAAAATATAAAAGATTTTACTTGGAATTTGGTTCCCAGATATAATGACATTCTAAATGCCTACATGCTATTGTTCAAGAAATATATCTGAAAGCATTTTAATAAAAAAAAATTAGGTGGTGAAATTTTGATAAATTTAATTCTATCTATGCAATATTATAAAAAAAATTGTGTCTGGAAAAAAAAGTGCCTTCCCACCTTCCATACAGTTATTCTGAAAAAGCAATAAATATGGAAAAACATTGATTGAAAGTAACAGCAAAAAGTTTAATTTTTGGTGAAATGGACTGTAAAAAATTAAGTATCTAAAATTAAGTAAGTGAAAACACAAGTGTGGCCACTAAAAGTTTGTCTCGCCTGCCGGCACCATCACTAAAATCAACTACCTAAGCTTTCATTTCTTGATATAAACACAAAAAGTGTCTGTATACCCAATATCATATGCCTAGCTATTAAACTTTTTCCAGGAATTGATCGTCCACAAGTCTTACAAAAAAGTTTACGGCCTGAAAAAAGACCTAAGTTCATAGAGTCACTTGAGAGTGAAAATGGGGTCAGGGTCACATGGTGTGGTGACAGTTGCGTAGACCATAACCTGAACTGTCAGTATACCAAATATCAGATGCCTAGCTATTATACTTTTCCAGCAAATCATTGTTCACAAAAGTCTTACAAAAAAGTTTATGCCACTGTCGCCGCCGCCGAAAAGTAATACCTACATGTTTTGTCTAGCCTTCCGCGACTATTCGCCGCAGGCGAGACAAAAATTGGAAAGCTGTGAATGTTAAATCAACAATCACTTAACGTAATGGCATCTACATGTATGTGCAATTGTACAACTAAGCATAAATGCAATACTCATATGCAGAACAAGCTAAGCCTGTGTTTTAAAATTTGTCAAACCAATCACTCTTGAAAGCAGAAAATCATAAGGTTCGCCACAAAAAATCTAGCATCTAGGAATAGAGTAAGGGTAAAGTCATCAACTGCACTATGCTTTAAAAACATAATAAAATGTACAACACAGAGACATTAATATAATAAAAACATACAACAAGGAACATTTAATGATATGATCTATTATGGCACTTTTCATATCTATATAGCACTTGTATTGTGTTAAAACTGCACAAAAAGATAAGGATTTCAACTGATTAGAAAGAACCGACATCAATTTCTGCATTTACCTACCAAATTTAAAAATCAAAGAATACATTTGAACACATGTTGAATCAGTGGCGAAATTCCAAGCCTTGGAACCCCTTACCCAAGAAAATCTTATTATTTTCATGCAGATAATAGATTTTTAGCCAATTATCTCCCCTTTCAATTGGATTTGTAAAAAAGTTATTTTGATAATTCTTCTTATCATTTAATTTAAAAATATATATAATAATTGCCACTATTCATCAGTTAAAATTTAAAAACAATTTCAAGAAATCCCTTATACAATACTCACTACACAAGCAGTAAATTTGTATTATAAATAAATAAACAGTTTTTCTTTAATAATGAGAAAAGAAGTTATATATTTGTACCAAAGTTTAAAAGATTATACATACTTGATACTTATACATTGTACATACACTGCATTAAACTTAAACAGGAATTATCAAAAAATCAAAGTGAAACTTTTACATGTATTTCAATTTATACACAGTGTTTTTTTTTAATGAGAAAATGCATTCTACATTTGTATCAAATCTTGTTTAAAGATAGAAATGTACTATACATGTACACCATGAATACAAGAATTCCATAAGAAATCAATATTGATACGTTTTTAAGTTTGTGAATTTTAATTAATCTTCTGAAAGTAGCCTAAGAAAAATATTAAATTTTAAACAAATATTTGTTCTCAGAATTCAAATACAATATTGTTTGATTTATCAAATTGTAAGATATGTTGTTTAGATTCTTAAAATTCAAAAAGTGAATCCTTTGCCCCCCCCCCCCAAAAAAAAAATGTACAAATTACATTGAAGTTTTCTCCATTACATATGCCATCCTCTCTTGTGCTTTCTGCAGGAACACACTGATATTAGCACTTCATTCAGCAAGGGGTAACAGAATTCATGCCATTCCTTTTCTAAATAATGGTCGTTAATCTTGGTCAGATTCGGAGCTCCCTGAACTAGTACATCATATAAACATGGTATGTTTATTCTTTCAGATGTGACAAAGGGTCCATTCCATGGGTGCCTCAGAACTCTAAACTTTTCTAATTTAGGTAGATCTAGCCTTTGGATATAAAATCCTCTACTTTGGGAGATGTCCAAATATTCAAGGGAGCATGATGAAATTTGGTACAAGACAATGCCAACTCCGCTTGGGCACCAGACTTCTAACAGCAATCTTTTTAAGTTTGGTAGCCCTAACATAACTTCATTTAGCAAGTCTTGATCTAAAGTTTTAAAGACAAAATACTTTTCAAGTATTAGGCTACTGATATTTTTTAACCGAGTGAGGCACTTAACACCATAAGAAGACCAATCAAAAGGCATGGCTAATGTTCTGATCATGCTAGCCTTTTTGGTAAATAGATCAAAGAGATGAAAGAAATGTCGAGCTCTGAGTCGATGCCTGTAGATAATATCTTGATCCTCATTATCATTCATTGGAAGCCAATAGGGTCTAAGGGGTGTTTCTTTGAAGCACCAAAAACTCATGGACAAGTCTTTCCAATTTATTGTTTTAATCACAGACTCAATCAACTCACGATAGTTACTACCAGGTTCAACTATGTTCAGTTTAAACTCGAAAGTTTTTGGACGCGGATTTACCCATAGTATGAACTGGCAGAAGTTTTCAACTCTTTTCTTATAGCATGGATAACAACAGTTATCCCTAACTTCATGAGAATTATCTGGCATCAAGCACTTCAGGGAAAAATTCCAAATTGATAGATGGTCCCACAAGGATGGATGTTGTATCAGATGAAACCATCGTTTACATACAGTAAACAGCTTCCCTTTTTGAAGATGGTCAAGGTAGGAGAAAACCTTCAACTGACAATCAATTGGTAAGGAATCAAAAGGGAAATAACCCTCAGTTTGTAATGCTGGTATTGGTAGATCTAAAAGAATATTGTCGTATTGTTGAAGGTTTCTAGGTCGTCTTGGGCGAAGTCTTCGCTTCTCCATGAAGTCTGAAAAATATAAATACATAAAGTTTTGAAAATTAATATACTCGATGAAATTTCTCTGTGAAAGAAAATTTAGATGTTGAATATTAAAGTGTTGTACTTTTTTTTTTAATTCCCACTTCCTCTCAACTTGATCATTACTGCATCAAGAGAATTACAAGAGAAATGTGACTATAAAAGACCTTTTTATACCTTACTACACAAAGTGGTAAGGCATAATGTTATACCCTCCATTTCGTTAGGTGTCTGTCCATCCCTCCGCCTGTTCCCAAAGCTTTCCAGATGATAACTTGAAAACCCGTCAAGGGTTCTGAATGATATTTTGCAAAGCTCTTTAGTACAATAAAATACAGGTCAATTTTCAGGATTATCCGAAAATATTTTTGAAGTTTTACCACTTTATAATTTTTACAAAAATTTGACAATGATGAAATTTTCTGGTCTAAGAAAGATAACTCATTTCTTTCTCTATTTATATAGAAAATTTATAGTATATATACAAATATATCTAACTAATGACAAATATTGTGGCAGCTAGGGTATCATTTAATGTCCCTAGGATACCTTTTTTTAATGTTTTTTAAACTTTTATTGTTATGGTCACAGCTCTAGTGCTATGGTTCTGGCATTTCATCAATATTCAACCCAAAATTGATCTATGGAAAAAGATAGAGTATTATGGGTTCTTACATAAGGTCTTGAACTTTCACAAGTGATAAAATTTGTCAGTCTTTTTTTGCCAGTGGAGTGTAGTGGAACCAGCCAAAAGACCCCAAAACTCTTAACACGAATGAAAGATCATGATCAGATTTCTAAGAACACATGTATAATTACATTTGTATGATCTATTTATTCCACAAAATTAAAGTATAATATAAATGTTGGGAGATTTTACAGGTTCAATAAAAATGTTTTTCAATGTCAATAGAGGGTACTAGCATGTGCAAAATATACCTGGCTTCACTGATTAATCTACAACTGTTTATACAACTTTCAAGTCAATTATGGCAATAAACCACCAATTAACACCTTTACCTGTTATATTAACGTCTGTTTAATTAATAAACACCTTAAACACCTGAAATGTTTTATAAAGGAACAATTTAAATGTCTATAAAACTAGAATATTGTTATGTCTCGAAAAAGCAGGTGATTAAACAAAAAGTCAGGAAAACAGGAGACGGATAACAAATTTGGGAGATTTTGTCTCCTGGAGGGGGAATCACATGTATGACTTTAGCTTATGAATATATTACCGAGACATAATTTGCCAGACAGACAAATCTGGTTTCTTTATAACAATATTACATGTACAACATACATGTATCTTTAAATTTATACATGTATATGAATTTGCACTACACCTTAAATCATTTTGGCTCTACATGTGCAAATGATTAGGCTCTTTAATATTCACAAACAAACTTTTGCAAACTACCAGTACTTATACTAACCCATTAAGTACTACATTGTTTCTGTCCTTTTGTTTGCCAACAAGTGTCTTCCTCGTCAAGTTACCTACAACAAGCATCTCGATAATTGTAAAATAAATGACTTAAATAAATAAATGTAAAAATAAACAAAATTGTTTATATATATTTTCGAGCGCTGGAATATGTGTTGGAAAGACACAGTTTTCATATATCCTAAATTTAACAACGTTTGGCTATTTCTTTAAAAATTGTTAAATTTATCTGTTTGGTCATTGCTGTAATATTTTTGGCTTCTGATTTTGTTTAATCAGATGTAATATTCTACCAGTTTTCCAAGTGTTCTACTCCTAGCGTGTCTGATGAAGGTTAATCCAGAAAAGCGCTTCACACGCAGTGAAATTTTGCTGTTGTACATTTATCAAAATCATTTCAATATGTGGATCGTGTCTTTCTGGCACATATTCCATGTTCTTTCTTTTTAATATTGTGACAAAATTTAAGTATCTCAGTAGTTAAAATTGCATAAAACTGCTATTTATTTAAGGATATAGTGAACATGTATTTGTTTGAAGTTGTTTCATATCTCATAATCATCTTAATTATTAAGAGGTTGTCCAAGCAATACCCAGGCCATAGCTGGCACATGACCCATTTTGTTTTAAAAAAAATTTCATTGATTTCACATCAGGTTAACATCAATTCTTCATAACAAATGCAGATTTTTGGTTTATTGAAGTGATAACTTAGATATAATTTATATACATGTATAGAGGATTGATTCTCATACTCTGATTTCGGAGGGAAATTTTTTAATGACTCCAGGAAACTCCAAGAAAAGCCATAAAAATCTATGAGGGTTTTAGGAGTACTCCCTCCAAAGGGTCATAAATTACTCCGAGCTTGGAGTATTTTATTACCTTGAAAACCTTTTGAAGTAGCACCTATTTCCTGTCTTTCTTGTCAGGTGAAAATGATTATAATACACAAGGTAATAAACAACTCCAAAATACTCCGAAAAAGGTGGGAGAAATTACTTGGAGAATTTTAAGAGTTGACTCTGTGAAACTCTGTGAATCACTTGACACTGAAATCAGAGTATGAGAATCAATCCTCTCTGAGTGTACTGTATGCAGAAAAAGGAAGATAACTCTTGCATATTTGCAAAATTTGGTTGCTTTGTTCATGATTTTGAAGGCTGAATCACAAGTCATCCATGTTGCTTTCAAACAAATCCCAGTGATTTTTGTTTTACATATGAGTCCAACAATACATTAAAACAATAAATTTGCTTGAGTAAAATTCTTCATGTGCCAGATTCTGTAGGCTTTTGTCTGATTTCTACATGGACAGCCTCTTAAAACTTGCTCTCTGTGTATTGTGATTTTAAATATATATTTTTTCTAATGATTGATGCAGAAAATATCATATAACATGTACAAAATTGATCAACCTTTAATAGAGGTAAATGAACGCGTAATACAAAGATTGTCTTGTTGGCATCATGAGAGGGATGACAAAAACACACTTTTATTCAAATTTAGTACTCTTAACTGATGCACACTCAAAAAATATGTGTGAGCCCCATAATGTGATCAAACCGCTTCGGCATGGCAATTCTGCATTGAAAATCACATCAAAACTATCATTAATTTGTTTAAATTTCAAAATTGTCAAAAACCTTAAGGGTCTTCCTACCCCAGAAATATGTTGGTCTTAGTCATTTGGTTTCTTATTGGGCATTTTCGGAATAATTGTTTCATGCTCTTCATAGTCATATAGTGTTTGGCATTTAGAACTTTTAGTAAAGCGCCTCCGATGAGTCTTGAATGGAGCAAACACATGTCAGGCGTAGCAAAATTTTTGTCTAGAATATTGTTGCATTTTTTATCTCTATATCATGAATATACATGTACATGATAAAAAAAAAACAAAAACAAAAAACATCTTTAGGTGTGGATTTTTTTAATATATACAAATAATTTTGCAGATCTTGATGTGCTTAATCATATGCAATTTAAATCTTTCAAATACCTTTTATAGTTTTCAAGAAAATGGACTAAAAAGGTGCAAATTTAGATAAAAAATTAAAACAAGAGGCTCCCAGGAGCCGGAATCGCTCATCTGATCTCTTTTATGCTAAGGCTCTTATTTGTAGTGGGCAACATGGTCTACATGTACTTGGTAAGTAACATAAAGAAACTAGTAAGGATAGAAAACACTCCAAATATCAAGAATACAAAGTTGTAAATTGTAACAGGTATTTTCTGAGTAAAATTATTTTGAATTGTAAAAAAAAAAAAAAAAAAAAAAAAAAAAAAAAGGATAAAGTACGTTACAAAGCTTTCCATTTGAAAAAAAAGCAAACAAGATAAAATTGATTGAAAACAGTTAAAGGGGGATAACTCTTAAATGGTTAATCTCACAATGTTGACCCTGGAATCATTTTTGTAGATCTCAATGAACTGAACAATTTTGCAATGCTTACCTTCCCTCTAGCTGTTACAGTTTTTAAGATAAATTTTAAAAACTGGGAAAATTGTAAATTTTGACGATTAAGGGAAAATAACTCCTAGAAGGAGTCGTCCTACAACTTCCAATCATCAGAGAGTTTTGTAGAGCTGTCAATGCTGAGAAAGACAAGTTCCTTCAGATTTTCTCTATCTATTATACTTTTTGAGTTATAAGCCAAAAACTATGGCTTGACCCCCCTGTTCTATTTTTAGCAACAACAGTTATGTTGGTTTGTTGGCGTGCACAAATTTCACAAACTTAAATGGTAGAGGACATCCTAAAGATTAAGTACCACTTTTTATAAGAACCATGCAAAAAGCGATTCATGGGTGGAAAGCCTACACCACTTTATTTTTGATATGTTACTCCTACTAGCACCCTGATTCGATATTTTGTACTCTTTTTCCAAACAAGCGTTGGTCCTGAGAGAAAAAAAAAATATAGAATGCATTGGAAAATTGTAAGAAAGGGAGATAACTCTTAAAATTGTCAATAATTTTAATAGAAACCATTGAAACAAAATGGCAAGATTTCTCCCAGGACCAGACAGTTATGAGAAAATTGTTATTTATTTCTTATTTTTTATACTTTGAACTACAACAAATGTATCTTTTGTTAAAAATAAACCACTGTAGCCTTTTTATCGATGAATCACTTTTCTTCAATTTTGCATAATTCTTAGGTGGAGTACTACTTTAAAAGTGTACAAAGTTTGAAAGCAATCCATTCAGTGATTTCAGAGAAGAAGATTTTTAAAAATCAATTAAAATTGATAGAAAAACAGTTAAAGGGGAATAACTCTTAAACAGTTGATCTGACAATTTTGACCTTGAAATCATTTTTGTAGCTCTCAATAAGCTGAACGATTGTGCAATGCTAAGTTTTCCTCTAGCACTTACGGTTTTCAAGAAAAAGTTCAAAAACTGTGAAAGTGGTCAATTTTGACCATTAAGTGGAAATAACTCCTATAAGGAGTCGTCCCAAAACTTTGACTCAACGGAGAGTTTTGTAGAGCTTTTTATGCTGAAGACGGTGAATTGCTTCGGATTTTCTCTTTCTCTTATACTTTTTGAGCTATAAGCTAAAAACTATGGTCTGACCCCCCTGTTCTATTTTTAGCAATGGCAGCCATTTCGGTTGGTCGACATGCACAAATTTCACAAACTTGGTAGAGGACATCCTAAAGATCAAGTGTACAAAGTTTGAAAGCAATCACTTCAATGGTTTCAGAGAAGAAGATCTTTGAAGAAAAGTTAATGACAGACGGACACTCGGCCACCATGCCCGACAAACTGTCGACATGTACATGTCTCAGCAAAAATTGAGACATTTCACAGGCACCCTAGGCCTAACAGAGTTTGGCACTGTACGATTGTCTTATTTTTTTAATAAATTTTCTTTGTTTGTTCAAAATTCCTGGAAAAGGATTGGTTTCTTTATGTTGGGGATTTCCCTTTCATTGTTGGCTTACTTTCTTTTTCGTCAGAAAATCATGATCAACTTCAGTATCATATTACTGTCACAAATTGTCATAATCACTTATATGATAAGATAAGATAAGATAAATTTATTAAGTCCAATTAAGGGCCCAAGAGGGCATGATGACAAAACATAACAATTACAATTAATTGATGATAGAACATGAAACATATAAGTATATATAAGAAATGTTGACATAATATATTAGACCAAAACAGGTTAACAGTGTCATGCAAAATGTTCAGATGAGAAAGACACCAAGGACGATGCATTAAGACTGAGTAGAATGATAATAGGATAATTGTGTGCTGTGGTTGTGGTAATACACACAAGATACAGTCAACCCTCTTTACAACGACCATGTTTGTTTCCAGTCAGAAATGACGTTAAACTGAATTTGCTGTTATAATGAATTTTTATTTTTGTATTATTATTATCTCCCTTTCTAGTATTTCATTTCATCTATCTATTATTTCAGGACAAATTGACAGCAAGAAGAAAGGAGTGAAATATTCCTAATAAACATGAATTTGTTATGTTTTGTAATAAAGATTTTTTATACATTAGTATGTCTTTGATTGTTTTTTATTTTATTTGTACATGGAATATCTTCGACCTTGTGAAAGATAATTTGTTGTGTTGACACAGTTATTATGGTCTCCGTGACTACAGTAGCTCAACAATTCTGGCTTCGTCTTGTGTCAGTCTCAATCAAGGGTTTGGAAAGTTTTTGAGCTGATTTGGGTCATTTTAGTCCGATTGTGCTGAATACGTACATAAATAAACATAAACATGTGAACATTTACATGGTGTTTGACTACGCATGTGCGGGAAAATATTTATTTTGTGATAAATATCAAACATTAAAAGATTAAAATTCAAAATGCCTTTCGCACCTTTAATTGAAGCCATATTTCTGTCAACTTGTTGTATAACGGAAATGTCATGCGAGGTTAATTACTCAATAGCAACAGGTGTTCACCTGTGCAGTGGACCGTTATAAAATCAATACTTTACGCAAGGACAATTAATTACGGGAAAATCTTGATAATCTGTCGTTATAACGGATCGATTTATGCTTGATTATGACCTTTTGTTACCGACATTCACTGTCGGAGTCGGATACCGAATATTCCGTTATTTCGAGTATAAATTTCATGTGGGCACGTTTGTTCCCATTAAAGTTTTGTCGGATGTCGAATTTTCCGTTAAATCGAATGTCGTTGTAGCGAGGGTTGACTGTACATGCATAGAAAAATATCAATAATGGAAAAATAAATTTCAAAGCTACCAGTCTTCTTTGTGTCTTAATCAAGTGAACATGTTACATAGCATGTTTATGTTAAATGTTGGTATGTATATAAGGTAATATATGTCCATAGCTTGAAGGTGAGTCAGGTGGAAAAGACACCATGGGACGATGCATATAGACATGAACAAAAGGATTTTCCTGTTTATATTCGGTTTAAATATATAATATTAACAGACCAGTAGATAATTAATGAATTTAAATATTCCAATTGATGTGTCTACCACGTGTCTTAACCATATGACCCAGCCACAACCTAAACATGTTATAAACATTTGAGAATTTTATTATGTCACTAATCAATGAAAGTATATTAATATTTTCATTATTCATTAACCATAAAAATTGATTGTCAAGATTCAATGAAGTAAAATTCTTGCATGTATATGTATATGTAATTTATATGTTATTTGTATGCTCTATTATAGGGCCCTTAATTGGAATAAAGCTATTTCTATTTCTATTTCTATTTCTATTATGTGCATTTTTTCAGACCTCTCTATCAAAGAAATGTGTCCTATTTCAATTTCAACGGCAAAAAGCTTGTTAATTGTTTTTAAATTGAAGAAAATTGCAAATTTCTTTGTTACTTTCAATCTTTTGCTTCATCAGCTGTTTTAACCGCTTCCGGTATGAAACTGGTTTACTTTTCAAGGAACAGATCAAGCGGGAAATACTAATTTTCACAACAAAATTTCGACTCCTGAAAATATGGGAAACGAATCGAGTCAAAGTGTTTCGTATGGTGAACCTGTCACAAATGATATGAAAATATCTTGGAAAAATGTTTCTAAGACAAACGACTTTCCCCCTAGAGAAGGACAGTGCAGCACTTGTGTAAATGACAAGCTCTTTGTTTTTGGGGGTGTTCTGTTATCAGAATCAGAACCACAAGAAACAAACGATTTGTTAGTCTTTGATTCAGGTAAAATGCTGACCAGAGCTTGTGTTAACTGTTATGTATGTACGTGCCAAATTAAAATAAAGTTTTTTTAATTCATATTCGGGTATATTTTACACTTGTAATTATTTTTGGCAGTCTGTGGTTCCTACATGTATATGTAAAGGTAGATGATGCCTAAAATGTGTAACCCGTACCCAAACCCAGGTTGGTCAAAATTTCACATACTCGCTTAGACTGTAGAGGAAACAATGTCCGTAATTGTGATAATTGACAAGATCTTTTAACATGTATGTTGCACAGGAGTAAAACACCAACTCACTCACTCATTTAAGAAATAATCCTTGGCCGCCTGTGGTTAATTGGAGATTTTAACATGGGTTGCCATTGTTTTCGTTATTATTTTACCCTGACTGGAGTGCAGCCAAGCGAGGGGTTTAATAAACGAAAACAATGGATACCCATGGATGTAAAAATCAACAATAATTCACTGCAATCTGATTTGATAAAAAGTTTATACGAATTATAGCAGCATGGCTAATCATACAAACTGGTTGTACTAGGAAACACTGCCTATGTTTTAATGGCCATGAATACATTTGTACAAGTAACAATAATAATTTCTTATATTCAATGTACACGTACAGATGAGTATTATTGGAACATTTTCCTGAAAGAGAAAAAGCACCTTTTCATTTTTTCCAAATGAGTGATCATAACTGATTTTGTTTTTATTGAAGTTTTAAATTAATTGGTGGTACGCAATTTGTATATATTTATGTTGTTGTACATTATTGCAAAGCAAGTACTAGCACAAGCCGCAGCAAGGGCAAATTACATACATGTACCACACGCTATAAATCACTGAAGTTACATGTGTTTGAGTCCTGCTTTGCATGGATGAAAGTTTATTTTGTGCTTTTGGGCCATTTTTGTGATCAAGATTTGTGCAAATCTGTTGAGAAAATTAATACATTTGTGTATTTAGGGGGAGTGAGGTCTAAAAATCTATCTTCATTCTTGTGAAATAGGGGAATTGATAAATCTACGGGCAATATCGATTTCAATGATTATTTTTACATTTTACTCATTGAAATTTCAGGTACATTGAAATGGGAAAAGTTGTTAGTCTCAGGAACAGTGCCAGCCCCAAGATCTATGGCCAGTTTGGTGGCTGTTGGAAATTATTTATACTTATTTGGAGGATTAAGCCACATGTCGGGATGGTTTGACTCTATTCATGAGTATGATATTGGTACGTGTAGATTTTACTATAGATTTACATGTAAATGTAAATTTTTTGCTCATAGATAATGATGAGAAGCAGAATAAGAATATATAACCTCCATGATACATTTACCAATAACAACAAAAGTGGATTAAGGACCGGGCGCGCGCCATCCTGTTTGGCAGGAAAACTGTATGAAACAAGATACCCATGAAGATTTTTATTAATTGTGCCCCATTCCGTTTTAAAATTGCTGGATCCGCCACAGAACCATTTCAAAATTGACATTTGAAAATGCATAATGTTTGTTCACAATGACTGAAAGGAATCAATAGAAATTTATGCATAATTGCTGGATAGCATGAACATGTCCCACAGTTCAAGTATGAAATCAAAATCTTTAATTAATAAATGAACTTTGCCAGACTGAGGTCCTGGGCGATGGTTTCACTTGCCGGACCTGTTGAAATTTTGCCCCATTTGTCTGACAGGTTCGAAGATTAGCTGCATCTCTGTATAAGTAAGATAGATTCCTGTGTAATAAGAAACAAAGAAGTACCTATTGAGCAAAAAGGCTCAGACAAAATAAAAACTGTTTTGCACCACATAGCATTCCCACCACCCCCCCCAAAAAAAAAGCAACAACACAAAAAACAACTTACATTGTAACTGCAATCAGCAATGCCAACTCAAGTCGAAACGACAGTGAACTTAAGATCAGATGCGTTGGAAGGTCCACACGGCCTGTTATCAATTAAGTGTTGGTTGAATCCGGTAACAGATGACAATACAAACACTCTTAATTTGATTTTGTTTATTTATTCCAGAAAAGAAGAAATGGACAGAGCTCAAAACAAGTGGGACAGCACCATCACCTAGAGACAAACTTTGTGGTGTTTCCATAGGAACCAATATATATTATTTTGGAGGATTTGGCCCAAAATCTGCACCAGCTGATCTTGATATGGACGATGTATGTTCATCATGGTAGCCAGACAACTCGGCCCGAGGACAAGTCGGCCCGGGACAACTCGGGCCGGATTTGAAGACAACTCGGACCGGTAGAAGACAACTCGGCCCGGTCCAAGAAAATAAATATCTTATGATATTTAACATATATATTCACGAAAAGATACTTTCTTAATAATTTTTTGTTAATTTTGTGTGCATTAAACACTAGATTTGCATAATTTCTACAGCACTTTTCACGAAATATCCTTTCACTTCTCTAGTTCTCTGATTTTGACTTCATAATAATATTCATTTTGCAAAATATAATGTTAGAGCTTTAGGCTACTTATCTAGATCTTCAGCTTTGATTCTAAAAAAAAATATAATAAGAAGTATGCCTAAACATGGAAAATATTTGTGTGTGAAAAAGGCTTTATATTTTTTTAACAAATATAAATTGTTTAAAGTTTTCTTATTTTTCTCAAATAAGAATGACTCTACCGTACATTTTTGTAAAGTTAATTAGCTTTCTGGTTGATAAAAATCATGTCTAATGCAGACTTGTTGAAATAAAGCAAAGTTGTGTAATATTTGAATATAATTTTCTCACTTTGTAGTTAAAGATAAAAACAGGTTAAAGTCGGGCCAACTTGTCTTATAGAGGGCCGATTTGTCCTACAGACCGGGCCGAGTTGTCCCGGGCCGAGTTGTCCTCGGGCCGAGTTGTCTGGCATTCGTTCATCATTTAGTTTCATTTGTCCTTTCTTCCATCATTTTAAGTTTTGGTATTTTATAACAAATTAAAAAAAACCAAAGAATTAAATGGTTGACTGTTTCACACAATAATTTTCATTATTAGCTGAGTTGAAATAACTTGAGTATTGTTATGATGACAACTAGTGGGTGTTAACAATTGGTTTTTGGACAATAACTCAAAACATTTTACTACAGATTTTGATGAAACTTTGGTATTTTGTTAGATACCCTAACAGGAGAAATCCTTTTGATTTTTGGCTGGATTTCACTGAGTGAAAAATCCGGGTTATAAAATGGTGAATGTCAGACAGGTGTGCGGTATGTGGGCAAAAATTTTTCGTAACAGTTTTCTCAGCAAATGCTAATTGATATTTGGTATACAGCATCAGGGTGGAGTCCCATGTCGCTCACCTACTTCCTGTTTAATGAAATCCGGCCATTTTTGACTTTGACAGATTTTTAGGTATTTCTTTCAAGGTCATATCAGTAGAAAAACCAGAGAAAAAAAGTGGTTTTGGGACAAGAACTCTAAAAGGTTTCAACTGATTTTAATGAAACAGAAGGAACTTTATTGACTTTATTGGGAGATTTACATTAAAAGTCAAGGTCAGAGCAGCAGAAAAATATTTGAAAAGCCAACACTGCTTTTGCTTTTGCACCCCTGTTCATATTGATTTTATTTAATATATGCACTCTTATTTTGAAAGTTTAATAACACAATTTACAAAAACAAATGTATGAATTTTGTTTGAAGGTAATCATTCATGATGAAAATTAATATAAAATGATGGATGTCAAGATAATAGTTGGTTTATATTTCAGTCGGAGGAAGATGAAGATGAGCTACCTGATGGTGGGGCCTCATTTGGGTGGTTCAATGATCTTTTTGTGTTTGATACAGGTATATTATCATTATTATATGATTTGAAAAAAATTGGGGCCTCATTTGGGAGCTTCAGTTATATTTTTTGTATTCCATACAGGTTACCCTGGTATATTACCTGCACTTAATTTGAAAAGTAAAGAGTGACCTCAATGTGCTTTTATCATTATATTCAGAAAATGAATTGAGTTTTTTTTTCTCTTCCTCATAAACATGATAAATAAAACCAGTAAAATAAATAAATTCTTTCATGTGTCTTTGATACCAGGGTTCCCACGCATCCTTGTAAACTGGAAAAAAACCTTTGAATTTCATTTTTAAGTTCAAGGACCTGGAAAAGTCCTTGAATTTTAAAAAATCAAAACATATCCTTGAAAAAAACCTTGAATTTTATATAAGACACTTTGTCGGCTGTTTTGGGGGAAAATGGTAAAAAAAATATCAGGATCTATCATTTTGACGACTATTTTAGTCCTTGAAAATGACTAAAATACCCCTGAAAAGTCCTAGAAAAACCCTTGAAATTTTAGTGATGAAAAAAGTGGGAACCCTGTGATACACATACATTTATAATCACCAATCTTGATATGAAATCCTTTTCTCTTTAGTTAACAAGAAATGGTCACAACCAATGCAGAAAAATTTAGGTGTACCAACACCAAGGGCAGCCTATGGCATGTGTGCAGTGGATAAAGATATTGTCATATTTGGTGGAAGAGACACGGAGAGAAGAAGAAATGACCTACACATATTTAATACTGGTAAAATTAAGATCTCAAAAATGTCGCATAACAATACTTATGATCAAACATTTGTTAGGAATGTACAATTTTTGTGGAAGGCAAGACATAAGTACATGTATTACCTTCTGACTGCGTAAACATTTTAAAAAAATGAATCTGAGAAAAGTATAATATCTAGTCTTGGCCTTAATGGTCCACAAAAATAATTTTTGTTAATTTTTTGTAAACATTTGCACATTAAAGAATAGAATGAACATAAACTTGAAAAGCCTTTTCTTTTCACAAATGATAATTTATCTGATTCAGAGAAACTATAAAATAAAAAAAACCAAAAACTGCTGTTAACATTTTGAAATCCTGTTAAACTTTTCATGGAAACGTAAACTTATGGTTGTACAACTCCACCATATATATTATTGTGTTATTTTTAATTTTGTTGGGAAAAAAATTATATGATTTGTCTGACTAACAAAAACCAGTAAATTAAGTTCACCACGAAAAACCCAATATACTTTTACAGTAGTTAAATTACCATTTGCTTAATAGAATGGCGATCTTCCATTGAAGATTTATGTTGCCTGTGTCTTGAAATATTCAGTTAACAGGAAGTAGATGAATCACAGGCATAAAATTCCTCTACACCATATAGTACTATAGAAGGAAGCTACATGCCAAATATCAAGAGGCTGTGACATGTAGTTGCACGGAAAAATGCAACAAAAATTTTTGTGACGTTGCAGGACGACTGATAGTGACAGAGTACCTCCTATATGTCACTTTACAACATGTTGCATGCAACATAAAAATGGATAAAACTTTAAGTACAAATAATAGTTTTAAACATTTATCTTATATACAGATACATGGAAATGGAAGGACGTCAAATGTAAGGGTAGACAACCTGAGCCAAGATCATTTCATTCCACTACCTCAGTTGGGAAGCGTGTAGTTGTCATGGGTGGAAGAGGAGAACAAAATCAACACTTTGAAGATTTACATATATTTGACACAGGTATTTGTTAATAAAGACAAAAAATCATATGTATATGTCTTAGTTTTAAAGATATAAGGATTTAAAAATCGGGCGGAAATTTGGACTCCTCTAGACTTTTTGGCCGGATTTCACAGAGTGAAAAATTCACGTTATAAAATGGTGAAGTGTGGGCGGGGAAGAAATTTACTGTAACAGTTTTCTCAGCAACTACTTATCACAGCCATTGATATTTGGTATACAGCATCAGGGTGGGGTCCCATGAAGTGGAATTTGATTTCAGGTCTGTCACTCATCTACTTCCTGTTTACTGACTTCGTAAAATTTTTACATTAATGGTCAAAGGAAGAAAATTTTTGTAACAGTTTTCTCAGCAACTACTTATCACAGCCACTTGATATTTGATATACAGCATCAGGGTGGGGTCCCATAATGTGGGATTCGATTTCATCTACTTCCTGTTAAAACGAAATCAGGCCATTTCTGTCTTTGACCCATTTTATTGGAATAACATTGAAACAGTTTTTGACCTATTAAGCATGGAAATAAGTAATAAATCTGAAATTTCTTATATGTAATCATTTAGACATGGTATTGTGGTTTCATTATTTTTCGTGTGGTATCAATTTTTGTGGTTTTTGTGGTTGGCCATGACCCACGAAATTTGAATCCCCACGAATAGGAAATTTAACATGGATATGTATGCTGTAGACTTCAAAACCACGAATTCAAGAATCCACAAACTGATCCTTTTTCATCAAACCACAATAATTGGTACCCATGAAAATAAATGAATCCACAGTATTCGAAATAATGAAAAGAAAATAGGGGGTCAATGGGTTAATTAATTCCAAAGCTTTTAAATGGATAAAGGCAGAGGATATCGAAAACTATTCAAAAAATTCAAAACCACAGGATCGTATCTCCTTTAAGAGAGATTATGTAACAAGATTACTAAGGGCTGTTTCAGAATTAATTGTTTTGGGGTGTTGGAAGGCACTATGGTTAAAAAATTTTTGGTGGTTGTATCAAAGATATATTTTCCAATACAGCATAAAGGAAACTCATAATGATATATTGTTTATGGTAGGGGAAAATAAAAAGCCCATGTAATAAATACTGGAAAAGCCATAAGCTATGCTATTAGTTTAAAACTTATATAAGAGTTGGGAGAAGTGTTTGCAGGCAAGGACAAAGTTTTATTATTATTTTTATGCCCCCGCGACGACATGTCAGGGGGGCATTAAGTTTTACTCATGTACGTCCATACAAAATTTCCGTCAAGCTTTTCTCAGAAACCGTAAATGGGAATAACTTAAAACTTGGTAGGATGGTTCAGTATGATAAACTATGTGCCCTAAGCGACTTTCAGAACTGTCGGACTTTTATTTGAGGCCAGCGGGGGCATCCGTGTCCCATGGACACATTCTATCTTTATTTTTTTTACTCTGGTACAGGGTTTCAAACAACAACCACATTTTAAATGAAAGAACCTTAGTGAGCACGCTCACATACCCCACACGTTCTGCTATTTGTCTATAAAAATTAACCTGGAGCTCGTAAACTTTTTGCGAATTAAAAATATGTTATAACATATGATATGTTTCTTGCAAACTATGTTTTGTTCAATTCTTTTCAGTAGTTTCAGAGGAGTTGCAATCACAAACTGTAATAAAGATTTTCAGCTAATTTCTAAGTCCCAAGGGTAATAACTCCCACAAAAATTTGTGGATCAAAAATTCCTGGTAATATGAACAACTTCATATGGTGTACTTCTTACATACAAAGTTTCATTAAATTATTTCCAGTAGTTTAAGAGGAAGTGCGATCAAAAACTAAAATCAGGATTTTCTGCAAATTTCTGAGTCCAAAAGGGGCATAACTCCCACAAAAATTTGCAGATCATAAATTCCTGGTAATATGCACAACTACATATGGTGTCCTTCTTGCATACCAAGTTTCCTTAAATTCTGTTCAGTAGTTTAAGAGGAGTTGCGATTACAAACTGTATTCATGATTTTCTGCAAATTTCTAAGTCCAAAAGGGCCATAACTCCCACAAAAATTTGCGGATCAAAAATTCCTGGTAATATGCACAACTACATATGGTGTCCTTCTTGCAAACCAAGTTTCGTTAAATTCAGTTCAGTAGTTTAAGAGGAGTTGCAATTACAAACTGTATTCATGATTTTCTGCAAATTTCTAAGTCCAAAAGGGCCATAACTCCCACAAAAATTTGCGGATCAAAAATTCCTGGTAATATGCACAACTACATATGGTGTCCTTCTTGCATACCAAGTTTCGTTAAATTCTGTTCAGTAGTTTAAGAGGAGTTGCGATTACAAACTGTATTCATGATTTTCTGCAAATTTCTAAGTCCAAAAGGGCCATAACTCCCACAAAAATTTGCGGATCAAAAATTCCTGGTAATATGCACAACTACATATGGTGTCCTTCTTGCATACCAAGTTTCATTAAATTCTGTTCAGTAGTTTAAGAGGAGTTGCGATTACAAACTGTATTCATGATTTTCTGCAAATTTCTAAGTCCAAAAGGGCCATAACTCCAACAAAAATTTGCGGATCAAAAATTCCTGGTAATATGCACAACTACATATGGTGTCCTTCTTGCATACCAAGTTTCGTTAAATTCAGTTCAGTAGTTTAAGAGGAGTTGCGATTACAAACTGTATTCATGATTTTCTGCAAATTTCTAAGTCCAAAAGGGCCATAACTCCAACAAAAATTTGCAGATCAAAAATTCCTGGTAACATGCACAACTACATATGGTGTCCTTCTTGCATACCAAGTTTCGTTAAATTCTGTTCAGTAGTTTAAGAGGAGTTGCGATTACAAACTTTGATCACAGACGGACGGACGGACGGACGGACGGACGGACGGACCAGTCAAAAACATTATACCCTTCGCAACTTCGTTGCGTGGGGTATAACAAAAACATTTGTATTCTGTTTGTGCATAAAGTGACCTTAGGGCTGTTCCAGAATTAAATATGGGGGGTCAGGAGGCACTTTTTCTTAACCCCACCACCCATAAAAAAATAAATTTTTTTTATCATTGTTTCTTTACAAAATATTTTTGAAACACCAACCACCCACCATATATGTAATAGAAATTCCTCCCAAAATGACAATGACACACAATACACATTAAGTGCTATTCTCTGTAAGAATCAGGCAATGAGTGAATCATGATTTAAAAAACACACAAGTTTGACTTCAAAATACTCTCTAAAATGCTTAAAAAGTAACACAAAATGCATTGGCAATACTCAAAATGTGAAGAATTTGAGATATATTTTGGTTGAAATGCATATAAAATTTGGATCTAAGGGATATAACTCTTGTCAAGTCATACTAAATCCCTATCATTGTAACAAAAAATTTTCTCCATCCTCTGACACATGAGATGACAACTTATGATTGTTTCTTCATTAGAAGGCTATTTTGAATGACATTTCATTGTCAAAACCGTGTGTTTTTAAAATCATGATTCAAATATTTTCGATTTTGGCTGATTCTTACAGAGAACTGCACTTAAAAAGAAACATTTTCAAATGCATAGAATAGACGATTTCATATTTCAAATTCTTAAGTATTACAACTTTCAATCCAAGAGATATTCCCTAACAGTCAAAAAAATTGTGAATTTAGAAAAATGAAAATACCAACAATCAATTTTTTTTTGCTTTCAGAAACTTCAGAATGGTTACAACCTAAAGTTGAGGGTGATTTGCCGTCAGGTCGAGGCCAGCATTCTGTTGGAGTTGTCAACGATAAACTTGTGTTATTCGGAGGAACCACAGACTTCAGTGCTGAGATTATGCAATGTCAGACCTTCTGTAATGATTTATTTATAGCTAAAACAGGTGGGTAGTTCTGCCAAAAATTTAACATTCCCCCCCCCACCTGCCAAAACATCCCAATTAGCATTCTAATATCAAGATTTGTGTTGGTCTAAATTAAGATAAGTTCATGTAATAGAAAAAAATTCAAAACAAAAAAAATATATAAAGTAGCTTTCATTGGGGTTGGGGTGGTCTCATTTCCCACTCCCATAAAAAAATACCAAATCCTGCTTTCCTGGTGAAATAATGGATTAAAGAAATGTAAAAACCAAGAGCCCTCTTTCTAGTAGAGTGACGGAATGTCAATTTTGAAAAATTTAAATGACCCATCTGTCACATGAATTTTGAAAAGCTGTTTGAAAAGCAATATCATTCTTCTTTCAGGAAATGAATGTCGTCGCCATAATATCTGGTGCCATCATGTCAAAAATCAAGGTCAAAGGTCATGAGTGGAAAACGCTCCATGAAGTACAGAATAGTTAAAACGCGTTAAAATCTTAAAATAGGGAAAACAAAATGAAAGCAACACCAAAAATGCTTAATATAAAGAACTTTTAAGCTATTACAACAGTGTTCTCCCCAGAAAATTTTGATAGCACTGTGGTAACGCGTGGCGAGATTTTTGAACATGGGACTTTCCGCGGCGTTATTTCATGGATTTTCAAATAGCAATGTGAACTTTATTCTAAGATAAAAGTTATTTATCTGTATCTGTTTTTATAAATGTATTCTGTCACTATTTAACAATGAAAACTTCTGATTTCTAATTACCATATAAAAACTTCTAATCTCTAAATTCCAAATCTGACTGTAAGAATTAGAACCTTGATAAAGTACTACTTGACTTTCTCAACAGAGACTGGGGCTCATTACACCCAGTGTTGCTTCCTATCAGTAAGCTATTCACTCTTCATGAGTCAAAACTTCATTTCACTAAATTGGAGCACAATTTATAACTACTTAATAAATGATTAGATATTTGAAGAAGTGTAGTTTTTAAAACAAACATCCAAAAAGATTGTTGTTTTTAAAAGAAAAAGAAAACTGGCTATTGATAACCTTAACTAATAATTTATAATTGTAAGTAGAACATATTTTGCTATAAATATGAGTTATTAGCTTAAAAAATGAAAATAAATAATTTTAAGGGGAGATAACTCTGTACCTTTATGTCATGAATAAATATTTCTAAAAAATCGATTTTTTGTGGCTTTTCAATCTACAATCTAGTCTTAAAACAAGAATATATTACAAAATTCAAACAGTTCTAATCATAAATGATAGTTAATTGTAACATTTAAATAATGACACAAGATTTTGGAATGGGATAAGAGATTAACTCATGATTGATTGCCGACGGCAAAATCCTTTGAAGTCTCGATGTCTTACACCTTTAAATGGCCTGGCTTGGGGGCTAATTATGACAAGTTTATGGCTTCCTTTGTGAATTACCCGAGTAAATCCCTTAAATAAACAGTTTAACAATCAAGGCAAGTGAAGAAGTGATGAAAACCAAATGAGATTTTAAAAATGTGGGACAAAAAACTAAAATTGAAGAAAAACGATAGCACCGCGGCAATACACGATAGCACCGCGGTAACATTAATAGCACCGCGGCCGAAATTATAGCACCGCGGGCCCACGGTGCTATAATGGCCTGGGGAGAACACTGATTACAAGAAAAAAATGTTTCAAATGACACACACAGACGTCACATCTGGTCAGCTAAAATTGTATGTAAAAAGATTGTTTTTTAATGCAAAAATAGTTCTTTATTTATATTTTATTGACATTTTGGTTTTGCCTTTGTTCTCATGATTAGCTGTGTTACCCAGCTTCACTATGGCAAATGCTTTTACGGATCTTTATTCACGTATTTTGAGATCTGATCGAGTTTCCGTCACAGGTCAAGTTGCATAAAAATAAAAATCGAATAAACATTGGGATATTTTTTTAAATATTCCATTCAGGATGTCAACACAAAATAGGATAGCATAAAATTAAGTATGATTAGTGTTTATTTCACTATTCACGTGCTATACAAATGGCTTACACTCCTCCCCATTTAAGAAATTTTGAACTGCTATTCTCTTCGTACACGTATATATATCTGACTACATTAGTGTGTCAAGTACGGCAATTATCCCTGGAATGGTTTGAAATAACAACACTTTAGATACATGTAATCTGATTCTTCAGGCACCTCAACTGCATCAGTTGTAACAACAGTTTGGTGATAGCGACAGTTTTTCCCAATTTTGACAAAGACACAAGCATGTACACGAAAGATCATGTTCCTTACAGACACATTTTAATTTAGTAGCACAACATTTTTACAACTGCATAAACAAATCAAGTCTCTTAAAAAGTCTGCAGTAATTATTAATCAAAAATAACAGGTTCAAAGTTTTATATTAGAAACTCTAGACTATATAAAACTGCCAAAAATCCTTCCTTTTTTCAATAGCGGCATCCATGGTAATCGTTTGCTATGGCAGTCAGATTTGCAAAACGATCTGGATTCGTTTTCATTGCGTTATACAAGGCCTTTTGGAAACAAAAAGTTGTGATGTCGAGTAACAACCACTAAGAGCATGTGCAAAAGGCAAAATCTGAACAACAGTTGATAGAAGATACACCAGAGTGAATGAGATAATAAACCTTCTGATATCAATAGAATTTTAAAATAACTCTGTTTGCAACCAGTCAGTTAGTATTCTACTAGTATTGCTTTACTTCCAAGCACCATGATTTCGGCTACATCAGAGAGATGAACGTAAAATGGACATGAAATGATGATAAAATGGAAGAATTGGGGACACAAAGCCAATAGGGTTAGAAAGTTGACTGCCAATGTAATTTCTAAAATGGGTGAAAGCTAGGTTTTGATCGGACAATTAAACTTCTTGCACAGGGATCCTACGGGTCCTACTCTTATCGAGACCTGCATCAGAGTTCTTTAACGTGCAAGAAACTGAACATTTTATCCATTCTTTATGACAGGACTCCCCTCATTTAATCACCTGGGACACACATCCCAGTCGCTTTGTGGTCAAAGCGGCCTGACTCGATGTAAGTTTTCTGAGCGCTCTTTAATGTCCCTCTTTACCGACAAGCTTGGCGCTTGTGGCCTATTCCCCACCCACCCTTCACACGTGTTTTCCATCTGAATGAAGGAAATGCACACCTAAACAAACTTATTCGTGTTGTCAGATTAAAAAAAAATTCTTCCTTTTTCACCTCTACTGAAATACATTTCGTCGACTTGTACAAGATGAAAGCTGCCTTTTCGTGATCACAAGACTAAAGAGGACATGTGATCGCAAACTGTAAACGTGGAAGTTTTCGCGTTTTTTTGTTGTTGTAAATGTTACCTTTCGCGTGTGGGGATAAAATTGCGTTCCATCTGATTACTTATATTTTATACGCTTGAAAAGAAAGCATTCGCGAGGGGGATATTTTTGCGGATAGTTTGAGTTTGCAAATTTAGGGGAAAAAAAACCCAGGCAAAAATTTTCTCGTTAACGATATTCTTCTGCAATTTTCCAAACTCTTCACTTTTTTCCGGATTTTGGAAGTAACCAGCTAAATACAAAGCATTTGGAAACTATGGTTATGTTTTTTTTTCAGTATTATGAAATTTTGTTGGCCGCCTTACTTAGATTTTTTTTCAATAAGGGAGCAACCATTTGATTTTTATGGGGGAGCTATGGATATTTTCTTCGTCCTGCCTTTTTATTTTCGGAAAAAAGTCGAGCCTGGATTTTTTTTTAAAGCAACTATAAATTTTTTAGCAAAAAAAACATCCTGCCATTTTTTTTACCCAAAGCACTGTCCTGCCTTTTATTTTTGGATTTTTGCCATCCTGCCTTATTATTTCAAATTTCACCATAGCCCCCCCCCCCCCCCCCACCCCCCACCCATAAAAATCAAATGGTCGCTCCCTAAGAAACTACCTTCAGGCAACGGAATCGTCAGAAAATGGTTTTAATTTTCTTTTAAAGCTTGATCTACTCTTTGAACCAAAAGACGCAACTTCAACACTGCTACATTCCTTATTCATATTTTTTATAATCAAAGTCAAACGCACCCACAGGTTTGTGTTTGTAAACTTCAAAAACAAACTACATTTGGTCAAAACTACTTGGTTTTCCGACTGTAATTATTAAATAAATTAACAAAAACAACTATAAACTTCGAAAACATAATTTACAAAGGAAATAAGGTTAATATTGTAACAAAGAATGTAAACACAAATGACCTTGAAGTAAAAATTAAATCGATTTCGTTAAAGTGCTGTATATATTCCGAATAAAATACGTCATCTGCTAGAAAAAAAATCTTGAACTATTCATTATAACTTTAAGTTAAAAGCATTTTTCTAAAATCTAAATCGGCTATTATTTCATTTTTACTTAATACTTCATAGCTATATAATTTTTTGAATGAAAAAGTGCAAGTTCGCTGTGGGAAAAGAGAAAAACTTCAAGTTTTTATGCATTTTCGGCTCTTATTTGGATACAAATTACATCTACAAAAAACTAAAATTGATTTTGTTTACTGCGTCTAAAATCTTAATTAATCCTTATATTTTTGTTTTCTGATAATGAACTCTATAGATAATAAGCGGAAATATTTTATTTTTAGGTTAGATGGGATGTAGGTACGTATGTGCCAAGGGGGTACCTTCGAAAAACGTCATTTTAACGTCAGATGGCACCACATTTTTATGCGACGACAAACATTTTTTGGAAGCTCAATAATCAATCTAACATTTTTGACAATCAAATTCCATGTGACAGGTGGGTCATTTAAACTCGAAAACTAAACGACTTTTTCTCGTTTCGTCACTCTACTATTCTATATATCAAACTTATGTTAGTTCAATTGTTTACATAAAAAATGCAAAGTAAAACAATTCAAAGTAGATCACAATCTGAAAAGCTTGTGTTACTTTAATTAGAGAAGTTGGGTATCAGGAAGATTATGAATCAAAAAAATTTAGGCTGTTCCAGAATTAAATGTGTAGGGGGGTCGGGAGGCACTTTTTTCTTTACCCCACCACCCCCACCCCCCCCCCCCAATAAAAAAAAAAAATTATTTTTATTATTGTTTCTTCACAAAATATTTCTAAAATATTCACCACCCACCATATGTGTTATAGAAATTCCTCCTAACCACCAACACAATTATTTTCTGGAACAGCCCTTGGCATTTAATCTTAAAAGTGATAGTTTAATGAAAACATTGGGATATTAACAGGAAGAGCAGTTATAAAAAATTGAAAGTAATGTAACATTCAAATCTAAATTTTGTGTTAATTTATTTAAAACAGGTTGGTATTCACAGAAAGATTTTGAAAAAAAAAACTTATAGAAGCATTAAAATTTTGATAACAGTTTTCTCAGCAACTACTTATCACAGCCACTTGATATTGGTAATACAGCATCAGGGTTGGGTCCCATAACGTGGGATTCGATTTCAGGTCTGTAGCTCATCTATAATCCGGCCATTTCTGTCTCTAGACAAAAGGTTGCTGCAAGACTTTTTTTAGACAAAACCAAAACAAAACTGGAATTCAAAATTTAGATGTATATCTGATGTGGAGGAGACTAGTTTTATTTATTTTTCAAAGAAATCTCAACAAACATTGAACCATTAATTTCAATATATCAATAGGAAAAGTACAAATAGTACATTTTAAACATTGAACAAATTAGTACATTAAACAACAATCAATTTGCTTTAAGGATGGTCACTCCTGAAATCTTTTATATCAAAGATTTTATGAGTTGTGATGAAAATGATAGATATTTGTCCACTTAATCAATTGGCAGAAAGAAACTGTAGGTATGTGTGCTTGTTTTGAGATATATGACATCAAAAATTTTGCGGGAAATCAGATTCCTCTAGATTTTACATATCTTTAACATTGTGACGTTTTTGGCCTTAAAAACCATGAAGTTGTATCAAGAATTTAAAGAAATTTTATACAGTTGGGTTTTTATATCTAAATAATCAGAAAATATCATAAAAAGTAGGGGTCAGTGTGCAAAAAATTTCTTCAGTATTGAAAGGTATAGTCTAGAGAAGTTCCGAAATCAGGCTGAAATTCTGAAACATGAAGAACGACCATCCTTAAGGACATGAAGCAAAAGGATTTGTTTCCAAAGAAAATTGGCAATTAAATCCTAGAGGCTATTTTTGCCTATAAATAGGAACAATTTCCCAGATTTTTCAAAATAACTTATCAGAAAATAAAACTCATATTACATGTATAAATAATATTTTTTCATTGTAGATGATTTTACCTCTGGAGGATCAACACATGCACCAAATGGACATGCAGAAGCGTCATAGCACATATGATATTGTAGTTTCTTGTAATAAATTTTAATTTTCATGTTGCGTCAAATATGTTTCAAAGTCACTTTTGGCACTTTCAATTGTCTTGCTGCCTCCAGCATCCATTGGCACATTCCATTGTCTTGCTGCATCCAGCATATTTTGGCATCACAAAAAGTAGTATGTTCGGAAAGGGCCAAAAACAGCCTTAAATTTCAAATTTGAGACATTTTCAAAACAATGCTGCTAGAATGGTCATAAGACTCTATACTTTATAAAATGGCATAAATTGTACATGAATTTTCTTTAAAGTGAGGGAACTTCTTTAAAATTCGCTATTTTTGTCTCGCCTGAGACGATTAGTCGCGGAAGGCAAGACATAGGTATTACTTTCTGGCGGCGACAGCATAAACTTTTTTGTAAGACTTTTGTGGACAGGGAATTGCTTGAAAAGTATAATAGCTAGGCATCTCACTGCCGCATCTGAAATTGGGTATACAACAGTTCAGGTTATGGTCTTCTGTACACAACTCACCATGCTGTGTGACCCTGACCCCATTTTCACACTACAGTGACTCCGTAAACGTAGGTCTTTTTCAGGCAAAACTTCTTAGTAAGACTTTTGTGGAAAATGAATTTCTTGAAAAGAATAATAGCTAGACATCTGATTTTTAGTATACAGACATTTCAGGCTATGGTCTACAGCATCAAAAGCTCTTCAAATCTCTTTATTTAGTCAAAGATGTGAGACGACTCCTTATAGGAGTTATTTCCCCTTTTTGTCAAAATTGACCAAATTAAACAGGGGAGGGGGTGTCAGACCATTGTTTTTGACTTCTAGCTCTCAAAGTATAAGAGATGGAGAAAATCTAAAGCAACTTACCTTATCAAGCATCAAAGCTCGACAAATCTCTCCATTGAGTCGAAGTTGTAGAACTACTCCTTATAGGAGTTATCTCTTCTTAATCGTCAAAATTGACCATTGTTGTAGTGTTTGGACTATAAGAAAAGGCAGAGGTACCAATGTGTTATCTGAATGTCAAAAGTCCGAAAGGGCAGAGACAAAACCAGTGAACACCAACAAGAACGGGACAAAAACAGACAACATGTAAAACATGGAAACACAAAATACTGAATATCAATCAACAACATGAATTCCAGTCGAAACAAGAGTGAACTCAGGTGCTCCGGAAGAGTAAGCAGTTCCTGCTTGCTATAGAACACCCGTCGCGTTGCCAATAGTCCATTCAGCGTGTCAAATCCGGTAAAGGAAGACAAAACAAAAAGCCTACCAACCAACCTGGCTGCCATTGCCAGGGGTCAGACAATTCAATTTGGGTTAAAACTCAAAAAGTATAAGAGAAAGAGACCATTTCCACAGTTTTTGGACTATCATGAAAACTGTAAGAGCTAGAGGAAAAGTTAGCTTTGGAAAATTTTGAAGCTCAATGAGATCTACAAAAATGATATCAGGGTCAGAATTGGCAGATCAACAGTTTTAGAGTAATTCCCCTTTAACTGTTTTTTTCTATCATAAAAAACAAATCTTTTTCTCTTAAACTACTGAAGGGATTGCTTTAAAACTTTGTACACTTGATCTTTAGGGTGTCCTCTACTTAGTTTGTGAAATTTGTGCAAGCCAACCAACTAACATGGCTGCCGTTTCTTAAAATAGAACAGGCGGGTCAGACCATAGTTTTTAGCTGTATAAGAGATAGAGAAAATCCGTAGCAACCTTCCGTCTTCAACATCAAAAGCTCTACAAAAATTTCCATAGAGTCAAAGTTGTTGGACCACTCCTTATAGGAGTTATTTCCCCTTAATTGTCAAAATTAAATATTCTCACAGTTATTGGACTTTATCTTGAAGACTGTAAGTGGAAGAGGAAAAGTTAGCATTGGAGAATTGTGAAGCTCATTGAGATCTACAATAATTATTTTAAGGGTGAACATTGTCAGATGACCCCTTAAAGGTGAAAAATATTGTTTTTTGTGACCTATAGATTGAAAAATAGATAGAGAAAAAATGTTGCTTGCTTAAATCTTTAGTTCAATTAGCTCTTCAAAGATGTCCAATAAGGCTGAATCTGTCAGATGACCCCCCCCACTATAAAAGTTACGGCCCCTAATTGTCAAGTTTTGGATTATTGCCTTGCAGATGAAACCTTTCAAAGATTAAGAAAGGCTTTCATTTGCATGATGAATGTTTGGCTATATGTGCTCTACATCTATGAGGATCCTCTATCGGAATATTTTCATCTCAGGTACCCAAAATTATTTTCATGCCATCAGTCATTGAAGTCAGGTGAGCTACTCAGGCTCATGTGAGCTGCTTGCTTTAGTTTATTTTGTTCAGTCTTTTTAGCTAACCTGTACCTTCGGTCCAGCTGAGCTATTACCATCACTTGGCGTCCGTCGTTGTCTGTTGTCCGTTAACAATTTTTAAAAAATCTTCTCCTCTGAAACTACTGAACAGAATTTAATGAAACTTGGTATGAATGACCCTTAGGGTGTCCTGCACCAAACTTGTGTTTCGATTTTTGATTCGTCAAAAAACATGGCCATTTTTACTAAAATAGACCAGGGGGGTCAGACTACTGTTTTTGGTTTGTAAATCAAAAAGTATAAGTGATAGATGAAATCTGATGCACCCAACTGCTTCAGCATCAAAAGATCTACAAAAGTCTCCATTTGGCCAAAGTTGTCAAATGATCCCTTATAGGGGTTACAGCCCATTAAAGGTGAAAAATAGCGTTTTTGTCTCGCCCGCGAAGCAGAGCGGGACATAGGTGTTACTTTACCGGCGGCGTTAACTTTTTGGAAAAGTTTTATGAGCACCTCCATAAATATGTTGTCACAATGATAGATTTATAATAACGTTCTAAATTAAAATTAATTTTACCCACGCATGCAACTGATAACTGTTAGTGATCATCAACTTGTGATGGATAACAGTATACCTAAAGAAGAAGAAGATATCTCAAGAACTATAAGTCCTAGGTTGATGAAACTTGGTATGCATATGCCCAAGTAGTAGCTTAGCACAGTTGGAACCCCATCTTCTGACCTTGACCTTGATTTTCCGGTTGAGTGACTATGACAATTTTCAATACATATGATAGCAATGGAAAAGTTTTGCGAGCACCTCCATATCTCAAGAACTATAGGTCCTAGGTTGATGAAACTTGGTATGCATATGCCCCAGTAGTAGCTTATCACCGTTGCATCCCCATCTTTTGACATTGACCTTGATTTTTCGGTTGAGTGACTTTGACAATTTTCAATACATATAATAGCACTGGAAAATGTTTTGCGAGCAACTCCATATCTCAAGAACTATAGGTCCTAGGTTGATGAAACTTGGTATGCATATGCCACAGTAATAGCTCAGCACAGTTACATCCTCATCTTTTGACCTTGACCTTGATTTTCCGGTTGAGTGACTTTGATTATTGTTATTGCATATATTTGCAATGTTTAAGTTCTATAAACATCTTTTGATCTCAGAAACTGAAAATTCATGTAAATTCAAAATAAAGTGGAAGTAAGAAAGAATAATTGTTTCAGATGGTGCCGGCAGGCGAAACATACTTTAGTGTTAACTCTTGTTTCATGTTTTTGGCTTATAGAATGAAACTATTGCAGATAGAGAAAAGCTGTTGCTTGCTTGAATGTTCAGCTCATTTAGCTCTACAAAAGTCTCCATAAGATCAAGGCTGTCAGATGACCCCTTATAGGGGTTACAGTCCCTCTAAGTGAAAAATAGTGTTGTTGGCCCATAAAATGAAAACTATTGCAGATAGAGAAAAGCTGTTGTTTGCTTAAATGTTCAGATCATTTAGCTCTACAAAAGTCTTCATAAGGTCGAAGTTGTCAGATGTTCCCTTATAGGGGTTACAGCCCCTTAAAGGCCAAAAATAGTGTTTTTGGCCTATAGAAAGAAAACTATTGCAGATAGAGAAAAGCTGTTGCTTGCTTAAATGTTCATCTCATATAGCTCTACAAAAGCATTCATAGGGTCGAAGTTGTCAGATGACCCCTTGGCCTTATATGTGTTACAGCCCCTTAAAGGCGAAAAATAGTGTTTTTGGCCTATAGAATGAAAAATATTGCATATAGAGAAAAGCTGTTGCTTGCTTAAATGTTCAGCTTATTTATCTCTACAAAAGCTTTCATAGGGTCGAAGTTGTCAGATGACCCCTTTTAAGGGTTACAACCCCTTAAAGGCGAAAAATAGTGTTTTTGGCCTATAGAAGATAGGGAAAAGCCGTTGCTTGCTTAAATGTTCAGCTCATTTAGTTCTACTATAGCATTCTAGAGTTGAAGTGTCAGATGACCCCTTATAGGGGTTGCAGCCCCTTAAAGGCCAAAAATAGTGTTTTTGGCCTAAAGCAGATTGAGAAAAGCTGTTGCTTGCTTAAATGGTCAGCTCATTTAGCTCTACAAAAGCATTCACAGGGTTGAAGTTGTCAGATGACCCTTATAGGGATTACAGCCCCTAAATTTACATATTTTCATGTTTTTGGCTTATATAATGAAAACTATAGCAGACTATTGCTAAAAGAGAAAAGCTGATGCTTGCTTAAATGTTCAGCTTATTCAGCTCTAACAAGTTCTTAATAGGTTGACATCAAGACCAGGTGAGCGATTCAGGCTCCTGGGATCCACTTGTTTGTTAAATTTGTTTCTCAATGACTGATATACTAGTAACTTCAGTTGGTCCACAGGAAAATGTTGAGAATTTATTAATAAATAGTTGAATAATTAGGTATTCAGATGGTGCCAACAGGCAAGATATACTTTAGTATTAACTCTTGTCTTAAATTTTAAAAAAAGTTGTTGCCTGCTAGGTGAAAATTGAGAAAAAAATCTTCTCTTCTGAACTACTGAAGAGATTGTTTTGAAGCCTTGCACACTTCATCTATGGGATGTCCTCTACCAAGATTGCACAAATGGTGACTGCTGACCAGAAAACATGGCCGTCGTTGCAAAAAATAGAATAGTGGGCCAGACCCTAGTTTTTGGCTTATAAATAAAAAAGTATAATAGATAGAGAGAATCTAAAGCAACCTTCCTTCTTCAGAATCAAAAACTCTACAAAAGTCTCTATTGGGTCGAAGTTGTCAGATGATTATTGCCCTTGTAAGGTCAAAATAGCGGTTTTTTCATGTTTTTGTCCTATAGAATGAAAACTATCGCAGATAGGGAAAACCTTCAGCTCAATGAGCTCTACAGAAGTCTCCCATTTTATTAAAACATAGTATGTTGCTAGTACACTGTATAAATTAATTAAAGGTGTCACGGAATATCACCAGGAAATTTTGAAAAGAAACTTGCATGTATTAAGTTAGTACACCGTATGTAGTTGTACATATTATGAGGAAAGATTCTCAAACTTTTCTGAATTATGTTAATATTTTTTCTTCAACCCCTTTGGAAGTTGGGACTCAACCGATGTAACGATACTTGATATGAAGCAGTACACCTATCATACATATATACATATATCGACCGAGAAATTTATCATCAAAATTTTGCGAGTTCTGGGAGTTCTGTTCCTTTGTCAATTTGTGCACTACTTCGCTGTCCACAAAGGGGTCTTTTACGTACATGAAGCGTGGGACTCGCCACACACGTTGGCCCACAATGGTCAGCGGCCAAGGTTTCCGTTTTAAAGACCTGACAACACCCGCGGACGGGGGCTATCCTATTACGCCACCTAGGGTACACACTTGATCGCTCTATGGGCTGAGCACTGACCAATGTCAGAATCCCAAGACCATTATAGTCGCCTCTGACGACAAGCTAGGCTCTGCTGCGGGCATATTCGCATCCCAGGCCCCGCATGGTGCTGAAATTTTACAGCGAGGTTCCTTACCACAAAAGTATGGTTGGCCATGATTCGATTTGGGGGGGTCCTGTCTTTTTCGTTCAGGAAACGGGCAAAAAAGTGGCACTATCTTAATTGTTCCAACAATATAACTATGACCCAGCAAATGTTATTTACTATTCATAACAAAGGACGGGCCGGATTAGTTTTGGTGTCCCCTTTTTTTTCATTTAGAAATTAGGGCTCAAAAGAGGCAAAAAATTCAAATATTTGGTTTGTTCCCACAATAACTTTTGTTCTGGTTTGCAAATTGCTATAAAATTTGACAATGATGCTCCATAACATTTAAAACTGAAGGATTTATATATATATATATATATTTGTGAATCCTTTTTACCACTAAAAAATAAGGGGCCAAAAGTTTAAACTTTTATTTACTTTCTTTATTAAGGGGGCTGTCTGTTTTTCCATTTCTACACAATACTAGATCTACTTGTATTAAAATCCTATTCTACAATCCAATCTAGAAATTGAATTGAATAATTCAGGTCTAAATCTTTTAAGTTCAAATCTGAAGAATAATTTATTTCCAATTAACCCGTTGGCTTGCCTTATTGGGGTAATATTGCTATTTCTCTGCCCTTCAAACTCTGATTACTTTTGGCTGGAGCGTCTCTGGTAAACCTTTCAACTACTTAAAGATGCTTTGGTTTTTTTTTAGATTGTGCCAGCTTTTGAACTATTTAATATCCATTTTGTTATTTTTTGTGTTTATTCAACAACAGCAGTTAAAAGGTTCCTTGTTTAATTGAAGGTTATAAATAATTACAAAAAAAAATAATAAATAATTCGTTTAACATGAATTCTGGTGAAAATTTCAATGTTCCAAAAATTACCGGTAAATTTTGTCCGTTTTGTTTTCCAGTTCTACACAATACTAGATATTCGTACTAGAAATAAAATTGAATTAATCACCCGTTTTCTCAAATAATGTCTATATATGATTCCATTTTAGATAATTCTGTGTTTCATCACTTAATGTATATTTGTTTCTCTGTTGAATATGTTGATTCAGTGTCTGTACAAAATCTACTTTCGGGTCATAAAACCTCGTTTCAAAGTCTCAACCTCAGACTGGATAGAGGTCATGGTTCCGCTCAGGCTGCCGATTTGCTGTTGATACTGCTGAATAGATGCCACCATATTGTTTTGCAGAATGTTGACGGCACTTTTGAGTTGTTCGATAACACCATTATCCTGGGAGCTTTGCGACATCTGTTCTTCAAGTTTACCAAGTCTAGCTTCCAAATTGGCCAAATTTTGTCCTGGCTGATTCATATGAGCATTGTCTATAACATTCTTGGCTGATTGGAATGTTCCCTTTAGCGATTCGATGTCTCTTGAATGTTTGGCGATGCTGGAAGCCATTTCACTTAAATGCTTTTGCACTGATGCATACATTGCAGATTGGGTTGTGGTTTGAGTTTGGAATTTCGCTGCCATGTCCAACATTTTTGATTTCAGATCTTCGATCTTAGAATCTCCATTTCCAAGATTTTGTCTCCAAGTTTTTACCTCTTCCATCAAACCTTCAAGTTTAGCAACACTAGCTGCTGTTGTTTCCATTTTGTTCTGAATGACGGAGGCAATTTCTTTCAAATTTTTAGAATCCACATCCAACTTGGTGATTTGATTTCCAAATGATTCGGCAATTCCATTTATTTTCTCATTAATGGAATCAACTCCAGAGAAATGCGGATTCATCACGGAATGAGGCTCCTCCTCCGATTGTGCGACTCCAAGGGGTTTGCATTTTTCTTCAGGAACAATAAACTCGTATCTGCAAATTTCTGCATTTGCAGCAGCTGCCACTAACAGTAACCCAAGGTAGACTAAAGAAGCCATACTTGAACAAGCGTTCGAAATATGATTAAGCTAAGACGTTTCTGGTGTAACTTTTGGTATTTATAGTAAGTTATACATTCTTGTTCTCCTAACCTTCTAAAAGAAAAAGTTACAAACACGGGTCTTAGGTCTTTAATGCGTATTTTGTTTTCGGGACACGACGGAGTCTGAAACTTCGCCACTTTATCAGTGGAGTAAATCCTTTTTAATTGCTATTATTTAACAATTTTTGAATGTAAAGGAGATAAAATCTGATTACTTTACTTGTTTTATTCGACCCTTATCACTTCTAAAAAGAATTACAGCCAAATAATTGCATTTTTTGTCATAGACTTGCAATCGCATGGCAATTTGTTTTACACCTTTCCACCCATTTTGTCAATTTGCAGATTATGATTCTTGAACAAAATACCGGAACATTGGTATTCAGATGAAACAAGCCTCTGACATTTGTTTTCTCCCGCCTTTAATTGGTTGATGTTTGCAGACGACATAAAAGGATGTTCAGGAAGCTGAAGTTTACTCAAGAAATGTTATCAGCTTAAGTTTGGACATTTGTACACAGATGACTTCCATGTTATGTTTGGCATGTGGATAATACGCATTTTATCACCCTTCTATCAAAAAGATTTTTCGGTCAAGTTTACTTACACCAAGGTTGTGGAATTTCGCATTCCGTACTGTATTTTTGTGGGTCGGGTACAAATGTATTGTACTACATACTTTAAAACCTAATGCTGGTGCAACTAGCAACCCCGATTGTTAAAGTTTAATTTTCAAAATACATAGACTTGTGATTGTGTCCTGTTTTTTGTTTTTTTTTGTTTTTTTTACGGCCATATAGAATAGTCCTTCAATTCATGGTCTTTGAATCCCAAAAGACAAAAAAAAAACAAAAAAAAAACAAACAAAAACAACAATGCAAATGAAGAAGGAAAAATTGCCGCTGCATGTGTATATCAAACAGTACATGTACAGTTACTGTAGTTCCGTTTGATATTATGCATAACTTTGTAACCATATACTTATTAATGTATGTACGTTTATACAGATCGTCTGGCCTTGCTTAACTTTCTGCGTTTCAATCGGATGAATGCCCCCACCCAAGTGTTTGAAATTTCCACGTGGAAAGATTCTTCGTGTATATTCGCTTTATCGCCCGACTGTTTTGTTATTTTTTTGAATTTGAATAATATGTTTCTTTCCTTGTAATGCCCAGTGGTCGATATCCTCAGTGTTGGATTAAGCTCCCTTGTTTGAATGTACTTTTCTTTCAATACTTTTGGTGTTCGACCTTCCAATGTTAATGCATAACAAAAATATTTTTTTTTATACCGCTTTGATTTTTTTTTTTGGTTTACAGAATTGTAAGTGATTTGCAAAAACGTGAACGTCCTTAATGTGTATTACGTTGAAAAGTTGCCAGAATCGGTGTATGTTGTGTTCTTCATTTTAAGTTCCTAGATTTCAACATTCTATATATATATCAGAAGAAAGAAAAAAGACCAAGACAGACACTTATCGCACCCGTATTTGAATTTGAAGTCGGCCATTTGATATAGAATATACAGTTGCGGACCAAAATGTGAGGGTCCGGGCGTTTCAACCCCTTTTTCCTCGGAAAATGTTTAGTTTGCCTGCAGGTTCCCGGCAAGATTGGCCTTGAACCCCCTCTTGTCTGTAGTACGCTTAAGACAGAGACCCTTTTTCAAAAAAAATTCCGAATTTGACCCTTTATATAATATGTTTAAAAATCATATGAATTATTCAGAATATGTTTAAAAACACAAAAAAGTAAAATCCTGATTTAAATAAGAATCAGTTTAAAAAAATCTAGTAAAAAATAAGCACAAACAATACGCAATAGTCTTCCCCAGGAAATCCAAAAGCAAACAAAAGGCTCCCACATGAGCCAGAAGTGCGTAGTAACTCCAAAAGGTCATTTACATATAAACTCTTATAAATTATACTGTAAAGTTAAAAATCTTTGAAAAAAACTACAAACAGCCTTTTTCTTATTGCAATTTTTAACAAACTGAGATTTTTCCCCAATAGAACTGTTTATCCCCGAGCCCAACGGAGTTCGTACGTACGTACATAATGGTTTTTGTTTTGTCAATAACATCATAGAGGGATGATATATGGTCAGTGGGTACATCTTTGATAGTAGTCAGCATCAGTACCAAAATTAAGTGACCTTAACCTATATTTCCCGCATGAATGACTCGGGTTAAAGTTTTGATTAAGGTGCATATCTCAGGAACTGTAAGTGATAGAGAGATGGTATTGGGACAGTGGGTACATCTTTGATAGTAACCAGCATCCGTACCATAATAAAGTGGCCATGACCTATATTTTCCGCATGAATGACTCAGGTTAAAGTTTTGGTTAAGGTCCATGTCTCAGCGACTGCAAGTGGAAGAGAGATGGTATTGGGTCAGTGGTTACATCTTGGATAGTACCGTAACCCGTACCAAAATTTAGTGACCTGGACCTATATTTTCCGCATGAATGACTTAGGTTAAAATTGGTTAAGGTACATATCTCAGCAACTGCATGTGATAGAGAGATGATAATGGGTTATTGGGTACATCTTGGATAGTAACTAGCATCCGTATCAAAATCAGATGACATTGACATTTCCACATGAATGACTAAGGTAAAAGTTTTGGTTAAGTTCCATTTCTCGGCAACTGCAAGTGAAAGAGATATGATATAAGGTGAGTGTGTACATCTTGGATAATAACCAGCATCCGTACCAAAATTAGGTCACCTTGACCTACATTTGCTGCTTGAACAACTCGGTTAAAGTTTTGGTTTAGGTCCATATTTCAGTAACTGCAAGTGATAGAGAGATGATATTGGGTCATTGGGTACATCTTGGATAGTAACCAACATCCGTACCAAAATTAGGTCACCCTCACCTACATTTGCCGCTTGAACACATTTGGTTAAAGTTTTGGTTAAGGTCCATATCTTAGCAACTGCATGTGATAGGGAAATGATATTAGGTCAGTGGGTACATCTTGGATAGTAACCAGTATCCGTGCAAAATAAGGTTACCTTGACCTATATTTTCCGCATGAATGACTCGGGTAAAAGTTTTGGTTGAGGTTCATATCTCAGCAACTGCATGTGGTAGGGAGATGATATTAGGTCAGTGTGAACATTTTGGAAAGTAACCGACATCTGTACCAAAATTAGGTCAGCTTAAGCTACATTTTCCAGATGAAGGATTCAGGTTAAAGTTTTGGTTAAGCCGCATATCTCGGCAATTCCGATTAGTAGAGGAATGATATTTGGAAAGTGAGTATATCTTGGATAGTAATTGACATCTGTTCCAGATTAAGATCACCTCCACTTACATTTTAGTTTAACGGGCGAGGGGTTTAGCTGTCGTATGCGACTGCTTCATTTCTTTATTGAGCATTAAAACATGCAACCACCTCTCTGTGCTTAAATATACCTAAAATATTTTCCAATTTTCATGGCAAAGCATTATGGCAAAATGACATTAAAATGGTCATAACCCAAAGAGGTCATCACCATATGATAAAGAGAGTTGTAAGCTTCTTTAGCAAGTAACGACTTCTCTAAACGTCGATCTGCATCTTATAATTATAGACAAATAAAAAAACACGATGTTGTCCTTCATAGACCTTTTAAGAGGCAGTCATCTAACACCTGAGACCAAATTGAGATTTTATTAAATTTTCTGAGCTGAACTATTGTTTTCCTCTATCTACAATATTTGTCTGTTTAGAAATCCCTATAAACTAAGTCATCTATTGTCAAAATCCTTGTACGGATACGTTTCATAATCAGGTGCTTGAGCTGAACACTAAAACAAGCAACAGCAAAGCCTTACCGGGGTCTTACTGTCTTTAAAAATTGTAATGATAATATTTAGCATCAGGATGCATGCTTCAGATGCTGGTTTCCACCTACTAGTATTTTCCGTATGTATGACCACAGGCACTTAAAAATTACAGAAGAATGATTTTAGTCAGTTCTCGTTTACTGACAACACAACATACATTGGTTTATATGTGCACCTTCTACAGATGGTAAGCATGCTTCAGACTTTATCTGTGACAGACCTTCATTTTCTGCATGGATGAACATTTGAAATTTTCAAATGTAAAGACCACTCTCACTTCTCCACAATACTGCCTCAGGAGTTGAGCTTTGAAATGAATATAATATCTCTGTTTCTAAAATGTTATAGTTTATGAGTAAAAAATCCATTGGAAAATTTTCTTTAGATGTTCATTTTTGTCTCGCCTGCGACTTTGTCGCTGAAGGCGAGACATAAGGTATTACTTTCCGGCGGCGACAACTTTTTGGAAAATGAATTACAAGAAATGTATAATAGCTAGGCATCTTATATTTGGTATACAGACAGTTGGGGTTATGGTCTATGCAACTTGTACCATGCCGTTTGATCCTGACCCCATTTTCATGGTTCAGCGATTCTGTGAACTTAGATGATTTTTGGGGCCAAAAAACTTCTTTGTAAGACTTTAGTGGAAAATGAATTAAGTGGAAAGTATAATAGCTAGGCATCTGATATCTGGTATACAGACACTTAAGGTTATGGTCAACACAACTGGCGCCGTTTCGTTTGACCCTGACCCCATTTTCATGGTTCAGTGACTCTGTGGACTTAGATGATTTTTTGGGACCAAAAAACTTCTTTGTAGGAATTTTGTGGAAGATGAATTAAGTGCAAAGTATAATAGCTAGGCATCTGATATTTGATATACAGACACCTGGAATTATGGTCTATGCAACTGATACCATGTCCTGTAACCATGACGTTCAGTTACTCTGTGGACTTAAATGATTTTTGGGACTCTTGTTGAAAATAATTTAAGTGAAAAGTATAATAGCTAGGCATCTGATATTTGCTATACAGACACTTGGGGTTTTGGTCTACACATCTGACATCATGTTGTGTGACTGACCCCATTTTCATGGTTCAGTGGCTTTATGAACTTAGAAGATTTTGGGGTGGAAAATGAGTTAAGTGAAAATTATAATATTATATCTAATATTTGGTATACAGACCCTTGGGATCATGGTATATACCACTGATGTCACCATGTAATGTGACCTTACCCCATTTTCAAGGGTGAAAGACTTTGTGAATTTATGTCTTTTTTCATTGTTTTTCAATAACAATAGTATCTAGAACACGTCAGTCATTCCATTGAGTCTTTGGATGGTTAAATGGAATTCTGTCACCTGTCACATGACCTTAACTTTTCTGAAGGCCCAGCCAGACCTTTAATGAGTTCTGTGATGGTGCCAACAGGCGAGACATACTTGAGACATACTTTAGACATACTCTTGTTTAGCACTATATTTAATATATCAAAAATTAAAACCTTTGTTTTGTGTATGATACCCTAATGATCAATTATATAAAGTTTTTTTTTTAACTCAGTAATTAAAGAGCTCAAGGGTTTTTTTTAGCTAGTGGTAACAATATCTCATCTTCAATCTAGGTGAGCTAAAATGAATTTGAAGGATGCTATCCCATTGATTCCACTGCTATTGTTTCTACAGGAAAAGATCAAGGTCCTCTGTCTGGCAGTATTTACAGAGTATGTCCATCCTTGACATTTGACTTGTGTGTAGTGACCCCAAAGTCAATGGATGTCTTCCTCCTTTCCTTCCTTCCTTACATGTGATAGTTGGTCTTGCTGTTGGGAGTTTTAATTCCCCAAGGTTAGCCAGCTCTGGTATCAACACTTTTGTGTTGATGAATACTTCAAAGTATTGGAATTGTCTGATTGGAATCTTTAATGTGGGTCCTATATTTTGGACTTATTTGGTTGTATTGTTCTATGCTCTTTAAATAAATATTGTTTGACATTTACTATTTTTTGGCTAGAACATTTCTAATAAGTCTTGAGGAAACACACATCAATCATAGCAAAATTTATTGCCTGAAACTTTGTTGTTATTAAATTTTTTTATTACATTATCAGCTTAAGAGTATGTTAATAATGAAATTCTATATAAAAGTATTCAGCAGTTATGCTCCTGAAACTAATTTTAGCCAAAAAAAGACCTTTTTTGAACTTGACCTTTGAATTTTAACCTACTGACCTAAACTAACATTAATAATTTTGTATTTCTTACCACCCTTTATTGTGTGTAAGGTACATGTACATGGAATTCTATGAGGTCCTTACTGAAATTAAAATGGATCCCAACTGTCCAATAATTTCTGATCATTAATGGGGGGGGGGGGTCAAGTATGTATAAAATAAATAAATACTCTTTATTTTATACATACTTGTCCTTCCATTATTAATAGAAACAAGTGCTTGTGCTTCAAGTGGTCAGTTGCATTCATTTAATTTTCTACCAGTACTATTACATGTGCCTGTCCTAAGCCAGGAATCTTTGACAAAGCTTTCGTTTGTACTTGTCTTTTTGATGTTTTCTGTTCCTTGTTTAAGAAGGGGGTCTATCTGTGACTATTTCAGGGCTGGATTTGAATTATATGCATCTTATTTAGACCATGGCCAATTGCAAAACCGCGAGCAGTGCAAAATGGCCTCGTTGAAGGCTGCTGACGATTGTCCATTGTGGTTTTTCTAAATTGCCGTTAAATTGTGGACTGTGTCGCGTACACTTATTCCACATCTCTTTATTTTCTATTAGTATTCATCATGAATTCATACTACAACAGGTGCTTCGTTGTTCATCAACTTCACTGACATAATATTATTTCAAATATATACACTAATAACCTCTTTCTTTTTTAAGACACCTAGTTGCCAAACCGGTTGTTCTCATTTACATTCAATTGAAAAGATTACAGGTATAAACATAATGATGAAAGCCTGAAAGTTGTAAGTTGTAAAAGGTACTTGTGACCATGACCTTTGACCTCCAAATATAATTGTGTCCTTGCATACCCCATAGATTTTATGTGTGTAAGTTTAATAAAATTCAATGTTGGCATTCAAAATTATCCATATATTCACTAAGTATTGAAAAAATAAAATCAAGTTGATAGTTTTCTTTTGCAATATATTTCAATATATTTACAAAATCACATAAAACCTGAGTAATATTTGCAAAAAAATGCATAATTGATGATTATATAAATCATATTCATGTAGTTAAAATATTTGAAATAGAGGTCTGCAGATAATTTTGTACATATTCAATAATCACAAGTATAATTATCAATAAATCATATCACAGATTAATAATTTCAAAGACACTTAACAATTATTCAATCATAAGTTTGAATTAGTAGTTTTTCTAACCCATGACTTAATTATTTGATGAGCTATAGCTTGTTCAGGGGGAACAAACAGTCCTTCTGGATGTTGTCTAGTTAACATCTGTACTAACTCAGGTCGTCTGAACCATCTGGCATCTTCTAATTCATCTTCATCAATCTGAAAAGAAAGTAATAGTACAACTCCTTACATATTGAAATACTATTCAAACAAAATATGTCCAAAAGACATAATGCCCCATCTTTCAACATTTGGGACGTATGAACTGACCCAAACATTAGATGCCCCTTACTTTTGTATATGGGGCATAAAAATAGTTCCTAGGACACTATTTGTGTCTACACTCAAGTGTTATTTTGGTTAATATCATATCATGTAGTGTATATCTTATCAGCAGTCTTGAATTTAAGTTTAAAATGTTTTCATATCTAATTGACAAATCCTTGGTGTTCTATTTAGATCAACATACAAGCTTTTCATTAAAAAAATAAATAGCAGTTTCTTTTGTATTCTTTTAAAACATAACCATCATCTCTGAACATCTGAGATGGATCAATGACTTTTAAAGTTAAACAAGGAAATAAACTTTCAAAGACATTGATGCTCCCTTTGGCACATATTTATAAGAACTGCAAAATTTTTTATGCACTTTGTTGTCATAATGTATACATTTCATGTTGATCTGTCAAACAGTTTCTGAGAATTAAGCTTAAATGCAAAATTAAACCTAAGGTATGGTCAGACATACAGAGGAACAATTAGACAGACAAAAAACTCTTGTTTCTGGCAATATTGTCAATGGGCAAATTACAAAGGAAGATTTAGAACCGGAAGGCTCAGTTAGGAACTGTATGAAAGAAGAGGTCCCAGAGGATTCTTTTAAACTGCCCATCCTCATGTTTGTAAATGTCTGTATCCACAACAGAATTGGCATGTGATATCCTTTCATACCTTCAATCTGTCACTCGTGGCATAAGCCAGACAGCCAAGCATCAGTGAAGCCGGAAAAGGCCATGGTTGACTGGAGTGGTAATCAACCCTTCCCACTTCAATCCCTGATTCTTCCTTGACCTCACGTCTGCATGTATCTTCTATGGTCTCCCCTATCATTTGAATAGTAAAACTTTTTTTATGTTGACTAAATATTGTAATCTTCATGTAATAGAAGAAAATGAGATGTGGAATACGTGTACGCGACACAAACTAGTTACTACAATATGATAGTATATTTTAAACATCCACAATGGAAAACAGCCAGCAGCCTTCAATGTGACAAGCGGTTGCTGCTCGCTCTTTTTTCAATTTTTCAAACCTTTTTGTTATGTACATTGTATATGTGTTATCTGTTTTGTGATTTGCTTTGTATTTGCTTCACTTGCCAGGGTTTAATGTTTGCAAATAAAGTTACATTATAATAATGTTTTCAAATGTTGAATTGTATAGATGAATCAAACAATTCTTTAAAAAAAACCAGAACTTTAAACTAGAGGCTCCCAGGAGCCTGAATCGCTCACCTGATCTCTTATGCTAAAGCCTCTTACCTAGTGTGCAACATGGTCATGTAGGTGGTAAGTAACATTAAAGAAACTAGTTAAGATAGAAAACACTTTTAAAATCAAGAATACAAAGTTTACAAAGCTTTCCATTTGAAAACAAGAGGCTCCCAGGAGCCTGAATCTCTCACCTGGTCTTGATGTCAACCATATGAAGACTTTTGTATAGCTAAATGAGCTGAATGTTTATAAGCATGAAAAATCTTTCCTCTATTTGCAATTGCTTTCATTCTAAATAATCAAAAAACACTAAGGGGCTGTAACCCCTATAAAGGGTCATCTGACAACTTCGACCCCATGGAGACTTTTGTAGAGCTAAATGAGCTGAACATTTTAGCATGCAACAGCTTTTCTCTATCTGCAATAGTTTTCATTCTATAGGCCAAAAACACTATTTTTCGCCTTTAAGGGGCTGTAACCCCTATAAGGGGTCATCTGACAACTTTGACCCTATGGAAACTTTTGTAGAGCTAAATGAGCTGAACATTTAAGCAAGCAACAGCTTTTCTTTATCTACAATAGTTTTCATTCTATAGGCCAAAAACATGCAAAAATGCTATTTTTCACCTTTAAGGGGCTGTAACCCCTATTAGGGATCATCTGACAACTTTGACCCTATGGAAACTTATGTAGAGCTAAATGAGCTGAACATTTAAGCAAGCAACAGCTTTTCTCTATCTACAATAGTTTTCATTCTATAGGCCAAAAACATGCAAAAATGCTATTTTTCACCTTTAAGGGGCTGTAACCCCTATAAGGGGTCATCTGACAACTTCGACCCTATGGAGACTTTTGTAGAGCTAAATGAGCTGAACATTTAAGCAAGCAACAGCTTTTCTCTATTTACAATAGTTTTCATTCTATAGGCCAAAAACGCTATTTTTCACCTTTAAGGGGCTGTAACTCCTATGGAGGATCATCTGACAACTTCGATCAAATGGAGACTTTTGTAGAACTTTTGATGCTGAAGCAGTAGCGTGGCATCAGATTTCATCTATCTCTTATACTTTTTGATTTACAAGCCAAAAACAGTAGTCTGACCCCCCTGGTCTATTTTTAGTAACGGTGGCCATGTTTTTTTACGGATCAAAATTTGAAACACAAGTTTGGTGCGGGACACCCTAAGGATCATTCATACCAAGTTTCATTAAATTCTGTTCAGTAGTTTCAGAGGAGAAGATTTTTGAAAAATTGTTAACAGACGACGACGACAGACGACGACAGACGACGACGACGGACGCCAAGTGATGGTAATAGCTCACATGGACCTTCGGTCCAGGTGAGCTAAAAAAACAAGTTAAAATTAATTGAAAACACTTAAGGTGATAGGTACGTAAATCAGCGCCCCTATCGGAAAACGGGAAAATGACGTCGTTTTAGTGAGAGTTATCCCTCTTACCACAGAAAAAAAAATGTCCGTCGATGAGCCATTCCGGTCAAAAAATGGACAGTTTTTTGGTAACACCCAGAAAAACAGGTTAAAAAATCTAAATTCATACAATTCAGCTGAAAATGTTAAAATTTCGCAAACCAATGAACCTATGATCGTTGAAAATGATATTTTTAATCAAGACAAACTCGGAAATTTGGAGCCGAGACCCCCGGGTCTTCCTAGAACAACAAATTCCAATTGGCAGGAAGGTCGAAGAATAATAGAACTGAGCCTTTTAGCGGAAGAACTAAAAGGGTGCAAAAACTGCTCAACTCCCCTATTGTTGCACCATTGTGTTGGAGAAAATAGATATGGTCTAGGCAGCATTCTCTATGTTCCTTGTAGAAAATGCTCACACGTTAACCACGTACATACAGGGAAAAGACACAGAGATGAGTCGAAAAAAGCTAAAAATGGAATGTTGATATGGGACATGAATACTAAATTAAGTTTGGGTAAGATTTTGAAACATATAGACTACCCTTTTGTTCTTATAAAACATCCAAGAATAATGAACTTGAGACTGAACAAAGTGCACTGATCAAGAAAACACTACGATTTACAGATATTGGTGACAAATTCGTTTTTATTAAGCATTCCTCTTCTTATTTGCTTCGAAGGGACACTTACAACTATAAATGAAGGTTTGTTTTACCATTTTGTTTTATATATTACAACATATTTTAGAGTGACGAGCTAGGTTCGAATCAAAAAATAAAATACCGTTTTATTGGTGCTTTCTATCACGTCCGCATTCAAACTAAAAATAGAAATTGGAAAAAGCACCTGCTAAAAATATGCAATGTTAGGTCTATAAATGTAATGGTCCATATACAATCTTATTTTATAAAAAAAAACTTTATATTGTGACTTAGGGACCGACTAGTCCTATAACATAAGACTTCGTATGGGGCACGACGTTTTCATTTGGATATTTATATGTGCCCCTCGAAGTCTTATGCCGGAAGCCATTTTTCACGTAGCATTTTCGAAATGTCAAAGTTTCGAGTGTTTGGAGTTTTATTTACTTAAAGTGATATAAATATATGCTAACTATGCTATTTACCTTTAGACTGATACTAAATCCAATCTACAATAACACTTTCTTCATCTGAAAGCGAAGTTCATGGGTGCCGCCATGACATAATTTGAATAGCAGATACAAATAACGAAATTGTTCGGAAAACGAACTTACCACTATATCGTGTTTATTACATCATGAAGATATCATTATATTTTTATCGTTATTGTTTTCCAAGTTTATTAAAATAATGAAAGCTGATTTCCACCCTTTAGTGTAAATAATACTCTTAATTTTGTTTGAAATAATTGAACTTTATACAAATATTTAATAGCACTGTAGAAAGGGAGAGCGAGGCAATTCTCATCCACCTCAAGCTACATGCAAATTAACTAACGAAGTTCAGTCTTGTAATTAATTTCACAATATACTAGACTAGTATAAGATTTATCTCTCTGAATAATAAGCCTAAGACAAGAATTCCTCTACTTTAAAGTTACATCTTTCATAACATTTGCAAAACTTAGCGCAAATATTACAACAAGTACAAGCCGGGCATTTGCATCGGGGATTGTCACAGCCGTCACACGATGTTGGGTTATCATGGTTTTCTACACCCTCAACAGATAACAGATGAATTATTTTTGTTCTTATGCATAACTTGGGATCCTCGTCTTTTCTGTCTCTGATTTCTTTGATTATCGAAGATATATCCTTGTTGGTTGATTTGATAGCTAGGGTGAAATTATCGTAAAGGATGAGACTATGCCCAACCCTTCCATCCCTAGCGCATCTCCCAGCTTCTTGCCAGTACGACAAAACAGATTTGGGACTCCCATAATGTACAACAAGATCAATATCTCTAATATCTATACCCATTCCTAACGCTACTGTGGCTATAACACATCGGATAGTACTGTCCTCTCTTTTGAATGTGGACAAAATGCGATTTTTAGAATCTTGATGGGTAGCTTTGTGAAACATCTCAATAAGCAAATTCTCGGGGAGCTTGGCTTCATCTTTATATGCACGTGTGCCAAGAGCGTCTTTAACCGAAACGAATATGTCGGATACTCGGTCTATAGATCTACAATAAACGATTGTTTTCTTTGCCTTTTCGCCGTTTCTTTTCAAATGGTCAATTAGCCAGGCAAGGGAAACTTCTATGTCTGCACTATTTTCATTCTTTCTTAGTTCTATGTATATATTAGGCCGATCAGGGGATTTAAAAATGATGTCTGTATCTTCTTCATATAGCTGAAGATGCTGCATGATGTCGGCCTTAACTTTGTTTGTGGAAGTTGCTGTTAACGCCATGATTGAGACAGTGAAAAATCTTCTCAGTTCATTTAAACGCTGATAGTCTGCCCTGAAGTCTTCTCCCCATTCAGATATGCAGTGGGCCTCGTCTATAACTATTAGGCGGAGTCGCGACTGCCATACGTCTCCCATGAAGATTTTTTTCCAGTGTGGCTTCAATACTGATTCAGGTGACGAGAAAACAAATTGAAAATCTCCCTGTTTAATCCCTGAAAAAAGTTAAATGAATTTTGAAGGAATAAATAACATGTATTCCTTCATTTACCCCCCCCCCTCCCGCTTTGTAGAAAAAAACAAACAGAGGCACACACACGAAACGAACAAACAGAAGACAAAGAAATAGAATATGCCCCCCCCCCCCAAAAAAAAAAAAATAAATAAATCAATATGTATGCCTGCATGGAATCAATCTAGGCAACAATCTTGAGTAGCTATAGTAAGCTTAACCTTGGTAAAACCAGCGTATAAGAATTGTATATTAATCTTACAAGTACGAGGTACGAGTTTAAAGAAACTTTTGAGAAAAGGAGAAATCTGGTTATTTATATGATCCTTTTGAAAAAAATATCAATATTTTAACACAAACTCCTTGATATCTTGTTAACATTTTTATAAACATGCTGGAAACTACGTCATGTAGCAATAATTATCAAACCTGAAATGCTTTCTTCATCCATCTCGGACAACGCTGAGATCTTTGCACAAGAAAGATTCCACTTTTTCAGGCTTGATATGTGATCATCAATCAACGATGTCAGCGGTGAAATGACCAAAGTAATAGGATTAAGATGTATCTGCAAAATGGTTGGTAAAACCATACAAAACGTCTTCCCATATCCGGTCGGAAGGAGGCACACAACATTTCTATGATTTAAAACAGAAACAACTGCACTGATCTGTTCATCTTTAGGTTCAAATTCAATATTGAAATCCGATTTTCTCTCCAGAAAGACATCTTTTGCCGTAGAAGCATCCATATTTACTACGCATGCTACGTCATCAATAAATTTAGCGCCAGTTTTTATCCGCCAAAAAAAGTTTTGAAAAATGGCGTCTTGTTCAAATTGCGATAGAGAGTTTGAAAGGAGAAAAGATAGAAAAGGGTACTATAGATTTTCATTAGAAAACATTACAGCATCTGGACAGCAAGCAAGAGAGGAACTTGCAAATTTAACTGGAAGTTTTTTTACTCCGGTTTCAAACAAGAGACAGGGACAATTTTTATGCCCAACATGCTGGACAAAGTTAAATGACACAGTGAAATACAAGAAGTCTCTTCATGAACTCTGGGGTCACACTAGTTCAAAGACCTACATTGGAATGAAAAGGCAATCGGCTAGCACTTCAGCAAGAAAGGATTCTCCAAAGAAAGCTAGATATACAAGTACCCCACTGAAGGTAGGGATTCCTATATTGTTCACCCATGTTAGAAATGTTATTTCTAGGACCACCTTAAGCTGTTCGCCAAAATAAAAAAAAACATTTTCCGACCTGCATTGGCTGCAACAATTTCATCCTAATGAAGTACATTGTAGTAGACCCTCCCCCCTATCGAATTTAGGACACCTGTCATTTTTACTATCTAAATAAATCCTTGTATTGCTATGATTTACAGTACTGACAAAGTGACACATGCATGTATTGACCGCTTGCCATAATTAAGTACATTGTAGGTAACCCCCCCCCCCCCTTAAACACATTCTGGATCCAGCCCTGTCATTTTTTAATATATGTCATTGCTATGAATTACAGTACTGCCAAAGTGAAACCTGCATATATTGACCGCTTGCCGTTCATTTCAGAAACCAGTAATGGAAATGAGTATTAAAAGCCCTCATAATTATATAAATTGTTATTTAGACCTTTGCTTAACGTGTTACGATAATTAAACAGATTAATGCTAAATAAGTATATTATCTAGACTAAGTACTGGAACCGTTTATTAACGGCGCAGGCGAAATATTGAATGTTTCATTTTCTATGTACTGTATTTGTGGATTTCTGTAAACTATATCATATATATATAATGACACCGCAAACGTCCAACAATACTATCGGATTGCGTTCATCAATCTCAAACGTCCAAGAAAAAAGACATGCCGGAGAAATTAAAGATTGCAACGGTCCTGACTTGGTACATGCATCTCAAAAGAATTTATGGTTAAACAGGTTTTATAGCTCAATGTAAAAGTGTAAATGTAGATGACCCGGAAGGGCCAGGAGCCCCCTCGTCAGGCTCGATTTGAAATAATTTAAAATTAGAGACGTAATAAAACGAATTCTAAGTTTCTGGGCAGTGTTATTTTTTATGTTACAGAGATCTAAATCTTCCAAAACTCTGTTTACCAGTAAAGCTAAACAAGCTTCTAAATGGGAGAAAATCATATCTAATGTTCGAGCACGACAATATGGAAGGGCTATAAAAGGATTGATGAATGCAACCAAGGGCTCAAAAAAACAGTTTATTAAAGTTGTTAAGGATGAAGTAAGAAAAGAAATGCTTTCTATACTGAAACCAAATACGAAATGCCCTCTTTCTGGTGAGGTTAGTATTCCGACAATAGAGGATTTTTCATGGGAAACTACTCTTGCCCATCTTGAAACAACAGCACCATTGTTCTTTAATGTTGTTAGAAGTGTTGTCACTAAAAAAAGCAATGAACAAACATTGATGTCTGGCACTAACTTAAAGCCAAAACTAGGCACAGCTATATCTTGTCTTCTCCACGCGCGTGCACCAAGAAAAGCTTCATTTCTCCAGACACTATTTTCTGTCCAATTTTGGCGAGGGAATCTTAAAAGAGAAATGATAGACCAGCTTTCTAAAATGGGTATATGTGTAGGTTATAAGCGCACATTAGGAGCAATAGACAACATAAGAAAAGATTTTGACGCGGCTGCATTATTGTGTAAGAGCGAAATAGAAAGACAGCTGACACAAGACCATGATGCATCTATGGCAGATTTGGAAGACGACATGGAGCTGTCACGCATAGTGGCCGATACTGCTCCAAACATTGAGGACGAGGTGAATAGCCCGACAGACAGTGAGGCAACCATTTCTTACGATCCAGAGTTATATATAGCAGATGTTGCCGGAGAAAGCGAAACAGAGGTGTCCGAGGATTTCGAATCAGAAGAAGAGGGTGGCGATAGTTTATCTGAAGATGAAGAAGATGAGAGTATGACATCTGGTGATGATTCAAACCCATCAGATAATTCCATTGCTCAAGCCCCATTGCAACCAGGTTTCACGATGTGTTGGGACAATGTTGGCAAGAAAGTTACGTCCAGACATCCTGGTATAGATTCTTCCAACAAATATATTAACATGGCACTTGGGTATATGGCTATAAATCGTGTTTCCTCCACACACTTAGACTGGCAGTTTCATGATGGATTGACAAAAGCCACCGACATGCCAAACGAGGCGTTTCTTCCTAGCCAGGAGGACTTCAAAAGCCTCAAACGTAGAATGTCTGTGATTGTTGGAAGAATAATAAGCCGCCATCTGTCTTGGTTTCGTACCAGCTTTCATGACCTATCAATTCCCCATATCTTACACGAAGACACTGCGCCATCTAGCCGTCGGAGTGTACTTGTAAATTTGGGAGTGTTTGATGTGGATCCATCCTCGACACAGGGGGCTATATCTATTTACGAAACACTACAGAGATATGTTCCATCTATTAATGAAAAACCATACACAACTTTAGTATATGGCGATGGATTAAGTTGTGAACGCGGTAACGACGCACATAAGGCTCGGTCGAACGGGTTAAATCCATGGGAGAGGTTAGAGGGATGTCAACCAGCTGCTCAGGAGTTCCACAAGGAGATGTTGTTGCTCCAGGATTTTTATGACCTTTTTTTAAAGGTTCCAGTGCAGCAGATCGAGGTACTCTGAGTCACTTGAAAAACTTATTCAATTTTCGACAAGTGAAATCAGATGTCTCCGACAATTTCACCCATGCATGGGAATTGATGTGTGTTGCCACAGAGGGATTAGTCTGCCTAGCAGCTATGAAATATTTAGAAATGGTCGACGAAAACAGCAGACCAAAGAACGCTCCAGATTCAATTGAAGAAGCTTCGTCTGAGGAGCGTTTAGAGTATTTTGAAGGAATATGCAGTGACATTGTTCAAAAACTGTGGCATGTCTTAAATGTCAATGCTTTGAATGAAGATGACGGAACTGGGCCACCAGTATTCTGTTGTGGTGAAGACTTTGAGGATGACACGATTGCATGCAATGCAGGGTCGTTATGTGAAAATGGAGAAGTATTCCACTACATGTGTGCTGACATTGATCCGGATAACTTGCCACAGGATTGGTATTGCAGCGATGAGTGTCGTAACCGGGTATCTGTTTATTCGTACTGCAACTGTCAAACAGACCTTGGAAATGATGAGCCAATGATAGGTTGCTCAGCAGGCGATATGTGCACCAGGAAAGAATGGTACCACATGAAATGTGTTGATATTAGGCCCGACAACATTCCCAAAGGTAATTGGTTTTGTTGCAATGCGTGCAAAACTGTAAAAAAGAGTCGTAAAAAGGGACCGAAAAAAGCATCAAAAAGTCAAGATACAGATACTACAGGTTCGGACCACAAATATAATTATGCCCGTGCTATGACATGGATTGGCTTGAATTTGCTATGTAGAAGAGATGCTGTTAGGGAAGCAGACGGAGAAGCAATGATCGCTCACTGGAAGTTTGATCTTGTTCACTTCTTTAGGTCTAAACATCCAAAATATTTGATATTGGCCCATAGACTTTTGGCATGTATCAATGGCTGGTTACCTGAAAAGCTACGGTATGACTTAATCCATAACAGGACAGTTAATTATGGAGGAGGAATCGGTCGGAACCTTCCTATGGATTTCGTTAATGAAATACTGAATCGACTTTTTAAAGATCTACTTGACAGCGCAAAAGGGCGGTACACCAATACGACAATCCAAAGGTGTGGCCAAATTATTGGACCGTTAGGAGAAGCTCTTGATTCAGTTTTTGAATCTCAAGTTATTCAAAACGAGCTGTATAGACATAGGCGAAGATCCGAAAACAGGGACAAAAATGTGGAACAAGTGATATCTCTGTTTAATAAAGAGGATTTCTTCTCCTTTCACCCCGGCAGACATCATAGAGCGTTTCCTAATTTTACACACTCACCTAACCCAATTAACTCGGGACAGTTTAAGGCCAAAATGTTGCAGCTCTCTAAAAAAATCGACAAACGAAGAAGAATCATATTGAATAATAATGAAGGATGAGTCATAATTTTTGTACAGTGGTAGATTCACAGTTATTTCATAAACATTATGTCTATTGACCAATATCTTAGTTAACTTTCTTGCAAAACATATAAATTATGTTTATCGTATTTACTCTTAAATATAATACCCCTGGCCCCATTTTTTATTCAACACCTCGATTTCGAATTTTAGCATAATACTAGTATCACTATCTATTTGCTACATATGGACTGTGTGGATGAGGATTGACTCGCTCACATACTTTATATTTAGCAAATATTGCTTACCGTATCCCCCCCTTTTTATTCAACCTCGCTTTCGAATTCTAGAGGGAATTTAATCACGTGAGTCTATCCCTGTAAATTCAAGATGTCAATCGGCAACTTACAGAAACAACTTCAAAGGATTGAGTCCGATGTGTTCTTTAACAAACCTCAACGACGTCGGGCAATACTCGTCAGTGACAGCAAAGGTCAATACTTGAAGAACGAGAGTGGGCGTGATGAGGAAATTTTAGATATAATTTCAGTTAGCGGAGCATCTGTCGAGGATCCTAGAATTCTATCAAAAGTAAAGGCCAAGGTTAAGGATTTAGACCGCCCGCTTGTTTTAATATGGTTAGGCACTTGCAACCTTACTAAAAAGGTCAATCGTTTTATATCCTTGAGCGATTCTACGCCAGCGGATGTTTTAGAACAGTTGGAGTCATTAAAAGTTAACATATTAGAAGAAAACAGATCGGCTGAAATTGTTTTTCTTCGGATACCGATGTATTCTTTAAAAATTTATAATGAAACTGCTGGCCATCGTAATCCGGAATCTTTTTCGGAAGACGACCTCATACTTCAAGACCGGGTGGAACAGCTAAACGACGGGATTATTACCCTGAATGGTGATTTGAGTTTCGGCACCCCTAATTTTTCTATGGACCTTCTAAAAAATACTAAAAGAAAACATGAACGTTCGGTCAGCTCCAAGTATCTTTACAAATTCAAAGACCTGTATTTGGATGGAATTCATTCTTGCCCGTTATTATCAAAGGTTTGGCTGCGGAAAATTCAAAAAATTGTTTGTGACAATTGTTTTTAAACATGTCTGCTAAGCTTCAAGTATAACGGTACCGTTAGGGGAATTTTAACTGCCACTGGAAAAAGGATTATTTAAGGAACCTAATGGAACTAAGGTTTAACTGCCATCGAAAAATTGAACATTTGCTTGTTTTGAACTTTTAATTGAACATATCCCTTTATATAAGTAAAGTAACGTTACGGTACCGTAAGGAGAGTTTTAACTGCCACTGGAAAAAAGAATATTCAAGTTACTTAATGAAACTAAGAGAAAAGTTTTAACTGTCACTGGAAAAGGGAACATTTGCTTGCTCAGGAGTAAACAAACGGCACTGAAACCTACGAAAATAGGAATTTACAAATTCGTCTGTTTAAAATATACACCATTCATCATTATGGATATATAATAACTGTGTGGATGAGAATTGCCTCGCTCACACAATGTTCCATGTGATAGAACTAAATATTATTATTATTGAACTCAGAAGTTACTAGTATGCGTTTGCAAGCTGAATTTTTTTAACGTGCATTGGACAATCTGTATTTTTGTGCCTTATATCTGGATTTATGAATATCTTCAATAATAACTATATTTTAGAGTGTGGCTGAAATGTTCTACGAGAAAGTATTTAGCGAAAATCGGAACAATTCACCTTGGAAAATTCCATTTGAACTCATAATGACCATAGTCCTATAACATAAGACTTCGTATGGGGCACGACGTTTTCATTTGGATATTTATATGTGCCCCTCGAAGTCTTATGCCGGAAGCCATTTTTCACGTAGCATTTTCCCGTCAGATTTTTATGGGAACTTGAGACAACTTTTCGGTATCTTAATTATATCAGAATGTAAAAATTGTGGTGTCATTGGATAGAGAAATGCTTAAATTTACAAAATAAACACTTACTTGTTCGTTAGGTGCAACATATCAATCCAAATTAGTCCAAATTATGGTGATGCCCCTCATTTCCAACTGTCAAGAGTCGATGAGAACCGAGGAGTTCCGATTTCAAATCATCAAGTACTAAATATAGAAATGTTTTTTGTGAAACGAAACTATGGTCATTATTAGTCCTATAACATAAGACTTCGTATGGGGCACGACGTTTTCATTTGGATATTTATATGTGCCCCTCGAAGTCTTATGCCGGAAGCCATTTTTCACGTAGCATTTTCCCGTCAGATTTTTATGGGAACTTGAGACAACTTTTCGGTATCTTAATTATATCAGAATGTAAAAATTGTGGTGTCATTGGATAGAGAAATGCTTAAATTTACAAAATAAACACTTACTTGTTCGTTAGGTGCAACATATCAATCCAAATTAGTCCAAATTATGGTGATGCCCCTCATTTCCAACTGTCAAGAGTCGATGAGAACCGAGGAGTTCCGATTTCAAATCATCAAGTACTAAATATAGAAATGTTTTTTGTGAAACGAAACTATGGTCATTATGAGTTCAAATGGAATTTTCCAAGGTGAATTGTTCCGATTTTCGCTAAATACTTTCTCGTAGAACATTTCAGCCACACTCTAAAATATAGTTATTATTGAAGATATTCATAAATCCAGATATAAGGCACAAAAATACAGATTGTCCAATGCACGTTAAAAAAATTCAGCTTGCAAACGCATACTAGTAACTTCTGAGTTCAATAATAATAATATTTAGTTCTATCACATGGAACATTGTGTGAGCGAGGCAATTCTCATCCACACAGTTATTATATATCCATAATGATGAATGGTGTATATTTTAAACAGACGAATTTGTAAATTCCTATTTTCGTAGGTTTCAGTGCCGTTTGTTTACTCCTGAGCAAGCAAATGTTCCCTTTTCCAGTGACAGTTAAAACTTTTCTCTTAGTTTCATTAAGTAACTTGAATATTCTTTTTTCCAGTGGCAGTTAAAACTCTCCTTACGGTACCGTAACGTTACTTTACTTATATAAAGGGATATGTTCAATTAAAAGTTCAAAACAAGCAAATGTTCAATTTTTCGATGGCAGTTAAACCTTAGTTCCATTAGGTTCCTTAAATAATCCTTTTTCCAGTGGCAGTTAAAATTCCCCTAACGGTACCGTTATACTTGAAGCTTAGCAGACATGTTTAAAAACAATTGTCACAAACAATTTTTTGAATTTTCCGCAGCCAAACCTTTGATAATAACGGGCAAGAATGAATTCCATCCAAATACAGGTCTTTGAATTTGTAAAGATACTTGGAGCTGACCGAACGTTCATGTTTTCTTTTAGTATTTTTTAGAAGGTCCATAGAAAAATTAGGGGTGCCGAAACTCAAATCACCATTCAGGGTAATAATCCCGTCGTTTAGCTGTTCCACCCGGTCTTGAAGTATGAGGTCGTCTTCCGAAAAAGATTCCGGATTACGATGGCCAGCAGTTTCATTATAAATTTTTAAAGAATACATCGGTATCCGAAGAAAAACAATTTCAGCCGATCTGTTTTCTTCTAATATGTTAACTTTTAATGACTCCAACTGTTCTAAAACATCCGCTGGCGTAGAATCGCTCAAGGATATAAAACGATTGACCTTTTTAGTAAGGTTGCAAGTGCCTAACCATATTAAAACAAGCGGGCGGTCTAAATCCTTAACCTTGGCCTTTACTTTTGATAGAATTCTAGGATCCTCGACAGATGCTCCGCTAACTGAAATTATATCTAAAATTTCCTCATCACGCCCACTCTCGTTCTTCAAGTATTGACCTTTGCTGTCACTGACGAGTATTGCCCGACGTCGTTGAGGTTTGTTAAAGAACACATCGGACTCAATCCTTTGAAGTTGTTTCTGTAAGTTGCCGATTGACATCTTGAATTTACAGGGATAGACTCACGTGATTAAATTCCCTCTAGAATTCGAAAGCGAGGTTGAATAAAAAGGGGGGGATACGGTAAGCAATATTTGCTAAATATAAAGTATGTGAGCGAGTCAATCCTCATCCACACAGTCCATATGTAGCAAATAGATAGTGATACTAGTATTATGCTAAAATTCGAAATCGAGGTGTTGAATAAAAAATGGGGCCAGGGGTATTATATTTAAGAGTAAATACGATAAACATAATTTATATGTTTTGCAAGAAAGTTAACTAAGATATTGGTCAATAGACATAATGTTTATGAAATAACTGTGAATCTACCACTGTACAAAAATTATGACTCATCCTTCATTATTATTCAATATGATTCTTCTTCGTTTGTCGATTTTTTTAGAGAGCTGCAACATTTTGGCCTTAAACTGTCCCGAGTTAATTGGGTTAGGTGAGTGTGTAAAATTAGGAAACGCTCTATGATGTCTGCCGGGGTGAAAGGAGAAGAAATCCTCTTTATTAAACAGAGATATCACTTGTTCCACATTTTTGTCCCTGTTTTCGGATCTTCGCCTATGTCTATACAGCTCGTTTTGAATAACTTGAGATTCAAAAACTGAATCAAGAGCTTCTCCTAACGGTCCAATAATTTGGCCACACCTTTGGATTGTCGTATTGGTGTACCGCCCTTTTGCGCTGTCAAGTAGATCTTTAAAAAGTCGATTCAGTATTTCATTAACGAAATCCATAGGAAGGTTCCGACCGATTCCTCCTCCATAATTAACTGTCCTGTTATGGATTAAGTCATACCGTAGCTTTTCAGGTAACCAGCCATTGATACATGCCAAAAGTCTATGGGCCAATATCAAATATTTTGGATGTTTAGACCTAAAGAAGTGAACAAGATCAAACTTCCAGTGAGCGATCATTGCTTCTCCGTCTGCTTCCCTAACAGCATCTCTTCTACATAGCAAATTCAAGCCAATCCATGTCATAGCACGGGCATAATTATATTTGTGGTCCGAACCTGTAGTATCTGTATCTTGACTTTTTGATGCTTTTTTCGGTCCCTTTTTACGACTCTTTTTTACAGTTTTGCACGCATTGCAACAAAACCAATTACCTTTGGGAATGTTGTCGGGCCTAATATCAACACATTTCATGTGGTACCATTCTTTCCTGGTGCACATATCGCCTGCTGAGCAACCTATCATTGGCTCATCATTTCCAAGGTCTGTTTGACAGTTGCAGTACGAATAAACAGATACCCGGTTACGACACTCATCGCTGCAATACCAATCCTGTGGCAAGTTATCCGGATCAATGTCAGCACACATGTAGTGGAATACTTCTCCATTTTCACATAACGACCCTGCATTGCATGCAATCGTGTCATCCTCAAAGTCTTCACCACAACAGAATACTGGTGGCCCAGTTCCGTCATCTTCATTCAAAGCATTGACATTTAAGACATGCCACAGTTTTTGAACAATGTCACTGCATATTCCTTCAAAATACTCTAAACGCTCCTCAGACGAAGCTTCTTCAATTGAATCTGGAGCGTTCTTTGGTCTGCTGTTTTCGTCGACCATTTCTAAATATTTCATAGCTGCTAGGCAGACTAATCCCTCTGTGGCAACACACATCAATTCCCATGCATGGGTGAAATTGTCGGAGACATCTGATTTCACTTGTCGAAAATTGAATAAGTTTTTCAAGTGACTCAGAGTACCTCGATCTGCTGCACTGGAACCTTTAAAAAAAAGGTCATAAAAATCCTGGAGCAACAACATCTCCTTGTGGAACTCCTGAGCAGCTGGTTGACATCCCTCTAACCTCTCCCATGGATTTAACCCGTTCGACCGAGCCTTATGTGCGTCGTTACCGCGTTCACAACTTAATCCATCGCCATATACTAAAGTTGTGTATGGTTTTTCATTAATAGATGGAACATATCTCTGTAGTGTTTCGTAAATAGATATAGCCCCCTGTGTCGAGGATGGATCCACATCAAACACTCCCAAATTTACAAGTACACTCCGACGGCTAGATGGCGCAGTGTCTTCGTGTAAGATATGGGGAATTGATAGGTCATGAAAGCTGGTACGAAACCAAGACAGATGGCGGCTTATTATTCTTCCAACAATCACAGACATTCTACGTTTGAGGCTTTTGAAGTCCTCCTGGCTAGGAAGAAACGCCTCGTTTGGCATGTCGGTGGCTTTTGTCAATCCATCATGAAACTGCCAGTCTAAGTGTGTGGAGGAAACACGATTTATAGCCATATACCCAAGTGCCATGTTAATATATTTGTTGGAAGAATCTATACCAGGATGTCTGGACGTAACTTTCTTGCCAACATTGTCCCAACACATCGTGAAACCTGGTTGCAATGGGGCTTGAGCAATGGAATTATCTGATGGGTTTGAATCATCACCAGATGTCATACTCTCATCTTCTTCATCTTCAGATAAACTATCGCCACCCTCTTCTTCTGATTCGAAATCCTCGGACACCTCTGTTTCGCTTTCTCCGGCAACATCTGCTATATATAACTCTGGATCGTAAGAAATGGTTGCCTCACTGTCTGTCGGGCTATTCACCTCGTCCTCAATGTTTGGAGCAGTATCGGCCACTATGCGTGACAGCTCCATGTCGTCTTCCAAATCTGCCATAGATGCATCATGGTCTTGTGTCAGCTGTCTTTCTATTTCGCTCTTACACAATAATGCAGCCGCGTCAAAATCTTTTCTTATGTTGTCTATTGCTCCTAATGTGCGCTTATAACCTACACATATACCCATTTTAGAAAGCTGGTCTATCATTTCTCTTTTAAGATTCCCTCGCCAAAATTGGACAGAAAATAGTGTCTGGAGAAATGAAGCTTTTCTTGGTGCACGCGCGTGGAGAAGACAAGATATAGCTGTGCCTAGTTTTGGCTTTAAGTTAGTGCCAGACATCAATGTTTGTTCATTGCTTTTTTTAGTGACAACACTTCTAACAACATTAAAGAACAATGGTGCTGTTGTTTCAAGATGGGCAAGAGTAGTTTCCCATGAAAAATCCTCTATTGTCGGAATACTAACCTCACCAGAAAGAGGGCATTTCGTATTTGGTTTCAGTATAGAAAGCATTTCTTTTCTTACTTCATCCTTAACAACTTTAATAAACTGTTTTTTTGAGCCCTTGGTTGCATTCATCAATCCTTTTATAGCCCTTCCATATTGTCGTGCTCGAACATTAGATATGATTTTCTCCCATTTAGAAGCTTGTTTAGCTTTACTGGTAAACAGAGTTTTGGAAGATTTAGATCTCTGTAACATAAAAAATAACACTGCCCAGAAACTTAGAATTCGTTTTATTACGTCTCTAATTTTAAATTATTTCAAATCGAGCCTGACGAGGGGGCTCCTGGCCCTTCCGGGTCATCTACATTTACACTTTTACATTGAGCTATAAAACCTGTTTAACCATAAATTCTTTTGAGATGCATGTACCAAGTCAGGACCGTTGCAATCTTTAATTTCTCCGGCATGTCTTTTTTCTTGGAAGTTTGAGATTGATGAACGCAATCCGATAGTATTGTTGGACGTTTGCGGTGTCATTATATATATATGATATAGTTTACAGAAATCCACAAATACAGTACATAGAAAATGAAACATTCAATATTTCGCCTGCGCCGTTAATAAACGGTTCCAGTACTTAGTCTAGATAATATACTTATTTAGCATTAATCTGTTTAATTATCGTAACACGTTAAGCAAAGGTCTAAATAACAATTTATATAATTATGAGGGCTTTTAATACTCATTTCCATTACTGGTTTCTGAAATGAACGGCAAGCGGTCAATATATGCAGGTTTCACTTTGGCAGTACTGTAATTCATAGCAATGACATATATTAAAAAATGACAGGGCTGGATCCAGAATGTGTTTAAGGGGGGGGGGGGTTACCTACAATGTACTTAATTATGGCAAGCGGTCAATACATGCATGTGTCACTTTGTCAGTACTGTAAATCATAGCAATACAAGGATTTATTTAGATAGTAAAAATGACAGGTGTCCTAAATTCGATAGGGGGGAGGGTCTACTACAATGTACTTCATTAGGATGAAATTGTTGCAGCCAATGCAGGTCGGAAAATGTTTTTTTTTATTTTGGCGAACAGCTTAAGGTGGTCCTAGAAATAACATTTCTAACATGGGTGAACAATATAGGAATCCCTACCTTCAGTGGGGTACTTGTATATCTAGCTTTCTTTGGAGAATCCTTTCTTGCTGAAGTGCTAGCCGATTGCCTTTTCATTCCAATGTAGGTCTTTGAACTAGTGTGACCCCAGAGTTCATGAAGAGACTTCTTGTATTTCACTGTGTCATTTAACTTTGTCCAGCATGTTGGGCATAAAAATTGTCCCTGTCTCTTGTTTGAAACCGGAGTAAAAAAACTTCCAGTTAAATTTGCAAGTTCCTCTCTTGCTTGCTGTCCAGATGCTGTAATGTTTTCTAATGAAAATCTATAGTACCCTTTTCTATCTTTTCTCCTTTCAAACTCTCTATCGCAATTTGAACAAGACGCCATTTTTCAAAACTTTTTTTGGCGGATAAAAACTGGCGCTAAATTTATTGATGACGTAGCATGCGTAGTAAATATGGATGCTTCTACGGCAAAAGATGTCTTTCTGGAGAGAAAATCGGATTTCAATATTGAATTTGAACCTAAAGATGAACAGATCAGTGCAGTTGTTTCTGTTTTAAATCATAGAAATGTTGTGTGCCTCCTTCCGACCGGATATGGGAAGACGTTTTGTATGGTTTTACCAACCATTTTGCAGATACATCTTAATCCTATTACTTTGGTCATTTCACCGCTGACATCGTTGATTGATGATCACATATCAAGCCTGAAAAAGTGGAATCTTTCTTGTGCAAAGATCTCAGCGTTGTCCGAGATGGATGAAGAAAGCATTTCAGGTTTGATAATTATTGCTACATGACGTAGTTTCCAGCATGTTTATAAAAATGTTAACAAGATATCAAGGAGTTTGTGTTAAAATATTGATATTTTTTTCAAAAGGATCATATAAATAACCAGATTTCTCCTTTTCTCAAAAGTTTCTTTAAACTCGTACCTCGTACTTGTAAGATTAATATACAATTCTTATACGCTGGTTTTACCAAGGTTAAGCTTACTATAGCTACTCAAGATTGTTGCCTAGATTGATTCCATGCAGGCATACATATTGATTTATTTATTTTTTTTTTTTGGGGGGGGGGTATATTCTATTTCTTTGTCTTCTGTTTGTTCGTTTCGTGTGTGTGCCTCTGTTTGTTTTTTTCTACAAAGCGGGAGGGGGGGGGTAAATGAAGGAATACATGTTATTTATTCCTTCAAAATTCATTTAACTTTTTTCAGGGATTAAACAGGGAGATTTTCAATTTGTTTTCTCGTCACCTGAATCAGTATTGAAGCCACACTGGAAAAAAATCTTCATGGGAGACGTATGGCAGTCGCGACTCCGCCTAATAGTTATAGACGAGGCCCACTGCATATCTGAATGGGGAGAAGACTTCAGGGCAGACTATCAGCGTTTAAATGAACTGAGAAGCTTTTTCACTGTCTCAATCATGGCGTTAACAGCAACTTCCACAAACAAAGTTAAGGCCGACATCATGCAGCATCTTCAGCTATATGAAGAAGATACAGACATCATTTTTAAATCCCCTGATCGGCCTAATATATACATAGAACTAAGAAAGAATGAAAATAGTGCAGACATAGAAGTTTCCCTTGCCTGGCTAATTGACCATTTGAAAAGAAACGGCGAAAAGGCAAAGAAAACAATCGTTTATTGTAGATCTATAGACCGAGTATCCGACATATTCGTTTCGGTTAAAGACGCTCTTGGCACACGTGCATATAAAGATGAAGCCAAGCTCCCCGAGAATTTGCTTATTGAGATGTTTCACAAAGCTACCCATCAAGATTCTAAAAATCGCATTTTGTCCACATTCAAAAGAGAGGACAGTACTATCCGATGTGTTATAGCCACAGTAGCGTTAGGAATGGGTATAGATATTAGAGATATTGATCTTGTTGTACATTATGGGAGTCCCAAATCTGTTTTGTCGTACTGGCAAGAAGCTGGGAGATGCGCTAGGGATGGAAGGGTTGGGCATAGTCTCATCCTTTACGATAATTTCACCCTAGCTATCAAATCAACCAACAAGGATATATCTTCGATAATCAAAGAAATCAGAGACAGAAAAGACGAGGATCCCAAGTTATGCATAAGAACAAAAATAATTCATCTGTTATCTGTTGAGGGTGTAGAAAACCATGATAACCCAACATCGTGTGACGGCTGTGACAATCCCCGATGCAAATGCCCGGCTTGTACTTGTTGTAATATTTGCGCTAAGTTTTGCAAATGTTATGAAAGATGTAACTTTAAAGTAGAGGAATTCTTGTCTTAGGCTTATTATTCAGAGAGATAAATCTTATACTAGTCTAGTATATTGTGAAATTAATTACAAGACTGAACTTCGTTAGTTAATTTGCATGTAGCTTGAGGTGGATGAGAATTGCCTCGCTCTCCCTTTCTACAGTGCTATTAAATATTTGTATAAAGTTCAATTATTTCAAACAAAATTAAGAGTATTATTTACACTAAAGGGTGGAAATCAGCTTTCATTATTTTAATAAACTTGGAAAACAATAACGATAAAAATATAATGATATCTTCATGATGTAATAAACACGATATAGTGGTAAGTTCGTTTTCCGAACAATTTCGTTATTTGTATCTGCTATTCAAATTATGTCATGGCGGCACCCATGAACTTCGCTTTCAGATGAAGAAAGTGTTATTGTAGATTGGATTTAGTATCAGTCTAAAGGTAAATAGCATAGTTAGCATATATTTATATCACTTTAAGTAAATAAAACTCCAAACACTCGAAACTTTGACATTTCGAAAATGCTACGTGAAAAATGGCTTCCGGCATAAGACTTCGAGGGGCACATATAAATATCCAAATGAAAACGTCGTGCCCCATACGAAGTCTTATGTTATAGGACTAGTCATGGCGGCACCCATGAACTTCGCTTTCAGATGAAGAAAGTGTTATTGTAGATTGGATTTAGTATCAGTCTAAAGGTAAATAGCATAGTTAGCATATATTTATATCACTTTAAGTAAATAAAACTCCAAACACTCGAAACTTTGACATTTCGAAAATGCTACGTGAAAAATGGCTTCCGGCATAAGACTTCGAGGGGCACATATAAATATCCAAATGAAAACGTCGTGCCCCATACGAAGTCTTATGTTATAGGACTAAGGGACCGACCATTTAACTTAAAAGGGGGGGGGCTCGTTTTTTCCAACAAATTAATTTCTGAAAATGATTTTGATGGGAAAAAAAATAATATATCAGAGAGGGTAAGAAAAAATCTTATGAAGAACGATTCCTGTATATGAAATAATGATCACAAATAAATATTTTTCCGCGATCTGTGCATTGATAATTTCTGACCGAAACAAAAACCCAAGGCCCAACATCCCATGGTACAAATGATGTTTATTTTTTTCTGAAATAATTTTATGATAAAAATCAGACCCAAATTTATATATCACAGTAGAAATCTGTACAACATGGACTTGCTTCCCTCTGACAATATTATCTTATAAAAAAATGATAGAGGGGAGCAAGTCCCTGTGAATAAATCTTCTTATGATTTCATTTTCTTTTTAGCTTACTTAGATGCAGGAATGGGACCGCACCAAACGGTTAACTTTTTAGCGGCAATGAACATCCCCCCGATTGCAGTGAAAAATCTAAAAGAAAGAGAAAGAGAAATAGGAAGAACCTTAGAAAACTGCACAGAGTTATCATGCCAAAAAGCCCTGAACGAGGAGATTGCATTAAGCAGGTGGTTTGATTTTTTTTTGGTCAACACACATCAATCCAAATATTGTATACCATTTGTCTTTTCTTTTTTTTTTAGAAGTGTTTGAAGTTTCAATGATTTGTATGTACATCATGATATAATTTGGATACATCAAAATAAAAAAGAAAAAGCTTGTCCGGAGAAATACTTAAAGTCTATTCGACTTTTAACGTTAAATAATCAGTAGCAACCAGCAACCGTACACATTAATTCAGAGACAAGACTCAGATCAGATAAAACTGCACCAATGAGGCAACCAAATATTGTTAATCAAAAGACACAGTTTGTAGAACTCCTGTTTGTTGTAACATACCCATCATATAGCACCGAGTTCCACCTAGCAATTGGTAAAATTGAAATACGAATATGACAAAATTAATATTAAATACTAGTATTTAAGGTGTTTCATTGTTAGAGCAACTTTTGAAAAGAATATAAATAAAATAATTATAAAATTGAATATGTGAACATACAGATTTTCTTCACGATTTAGTAATTTCCGTGTTTATTTTACATAGGCAAGAGAATGGAAATCTTCCCCCAACGATAACAGTATCATTTGATGGTGCGTGGCAAAAGCGGGGCAGCGGAAGAAGTTACAGCAGTTTGACAGGTATGTATTTTCGTTTACAAAGAACAGTCTTATTGATAAAAGCGCGTTTTTTATAACCTTTTAAAGCTTAAACAATTTTCAATAACCATGTAAAGCCTAAACAAACCCCAGGCCCTTTAACTTTCCACACTGACTATGTAAACATTGAAGCAAAGAATTGAAACAAAGATATTTAGCGTATTTCTTTGGTAATTTGCAAAGGATTAAGACTTTGAAAAAAACGAAAATTCCAGACACACGAGTTAATAACTTTTGTATACGCTGGAAATTTGAAGACATTTAAAAAAAATACGGTGTATGTTGTTAAAAACTTAAGGAAAAGGACAATAGGATGACATAGTAGACAACAGTCTAATGATAATCTTTAACCTACCATTTAATGCTGATGTTGATTACTTAAAAATCGTACACTTTAAATTTTACTAGACTGTCTTTACAGCATTAACGCATCCGGTAATACCCATGAAAATTTTATTTTGTAGGCCATGCAACAATGATTGGAGAGCAAACAGGAAAATGTATTAGCAAAGGAACCAAATCTTTGGATTGTAGAAAATGTAAATTTGTAGACGAGAAAGGAGATAGTTCCCATGATTGTCGAAAAAATCACACAGGTAGCGCAAAGGCCATGGAATCTGAACTGGCTGTAGAAATGGTCCAAGACTTGGAATGTAAAGGTTGTCGTGTCTTGTGTATAATAATGGACGATGATACTACAACGTTTGCAAGACTTAAGCAGTCAGTAAATTTCGACATACAGAAAAGATCTGATAAGAACCACCAAAGAAAAAACATTGTTAGTGACCTGTATAAACTTCACGAAAAGCACAAGTCAAAATTGTCAACTACCGTTATCAACTATTTGACAAAAGATCTTGATTATGCAATAGCCCAAAACAGAAACAATGCTGCCGGACTACTACAGAACATCAAAGCAATAGTTCCCCACTCTTTTGGAGATCACAATTTGTGTGATTCTTGGTGCACTTATTATGACCAGTGCACAAGGCGTTGTGCACTGAAAAATCAAATATTTCCGTAGTAAATCTCTCCCTTTCATTTTATTAGTTTCAATATATATTTTTAACATTATTTTCATTAAATTAATTATTTCACCTTTAAATATTTTGTTCATTCAATTACTTTGCTTTTAAATTATTTTCCCACAGATAAATTCTTTTGGATTAGTGTAAATTGGAAGAGATAAAGGGCAATCAAGTTCTATTCATTTTTGACATTAATTCTGTTATAATCTTTTATTGTAATAAGTGTGAAATACAATTAAGGATAAAAGCTATTGTCACTTAAAATTCTTATTTACTAGACAGATTAATTATTCTCTTTTTATCTTAGTATTTGGTTGTTAAGGATATATTTTGTATTATGTTTTTATTGTTAATCTGAGTTGATAGTTTTGGATTTTGTAAGGACAGTTAGAGTTTGATTTTGAAGCAAGTCAGATGTGTTTAAAAATGCTTTTATTTCTATATGATTCAAATATTATGGACTAACAATTTTCTATGTTATCTCTGATATGATCCTAATGGATATACTGTGTTAAATGAAATTATGATTATTGTTTATACTGTTGACTTTATTTGTAAATATTAAATGTGTTGTTATGCTGGAATAGACTTTATATACTGAACGAAATGAACAATCCATAATAGAGCTAATTCCCCCACGCACTCAACACCCATAGTGCGTGTCTGATCCGGGCAATGAGACAATGACATTAAAGTCCGTTCCCCATGCTCAGCGCCTCGGTCAGATTATCATAAAGACCCGACAAATTACAAACATAAAAGTCTGCCGTATGGAAAAGATTTGACTGACCAGGATCTAAACTGCTTAAAGATTTGACTAAGCTTTTCGAAACATATGCTAGCAATGCTGAGAAGCTTGCTCTTTCCGGAAGTTCGCAAGGGAATGAATCTTTGAACCAGATAATATCTCTTAAGGCACCCAAGGCAAAACATTTTGGCAGTAGCGAATCGCTGCCATTTCGAGTATGTGCGGGGGTTATTCAAAAGAACGAAGGGCGCTCTTACATTCCACAGGTAATTCTCAATAAATTAAGCAAAGGAAAACCAAAAGGGCATTTAAATATCATTATTTCGAAAAGACCATGACGAATCTGTAAACACAATAGATAGGACAAATAAAAGTGAACACAAACATAGCTTAAACAATGACAAGCAAAGGCACATAAAAAGCATTTAAACTGCATTCTGCAACGTTAACTCAAGTTTGATCGAGAGTGAACTCATGTGTTCCGGAAAGGGAGGCATATGCACTCGGTTACACTTGAAGGGCAATTTAAGTAGTTCCTCCTTCTTAAAACATCGATTGCGGCGTTCAGTTAAGTAGGACAGGATAAAGACATAAACACAAAAAAAATCATAAATTTCATTACTGTTTTAATGAATGTAGTGTTTATACATGAACCTCGCGAATTAATTTATTGTATATTTTAGGTTTACGAAGCTCACAATTTGTCGCCGGGGAAGCTTACACTTAAACATGTGAAAAACATTGACAAGTCGAAACGCCAAAGAAATAAAGAGGAGTCCAGCACGAGGGAATCTAAGAGAAAAAGATTAGATAGAAAGGGAAAATTTCATTTGAAGATAAAGTCCCAGGAAGTAATTAGGAGGGTACAACTACAACATATCTTTCATCTGTTGCCTCAACAGACGTTGCAGATGACGACATTGAACGCATTCCTGATCCTATACCAAGTATAGAGGTAGAGAATGTAACAGTAACAGAGAAAGCTTATATATGTATTCTTTGACTTGGAGACTACAGGATTTGGTATGAAAATAGAATTAGAATGATTATTCACAAACGTAAAATGTTAAAACTTTCTAAATAGTAAAGACAGTTTAAAATATGATATTGTTACTGTTTTGGGTGACCATGAACATAAAAATTCATTTGATGACAAGTATAACTTATTCCTCACTCACAGTACAGTATTCCTGCTTGATATTACATAAACCGTGAGAGAAGCAAAGAGGCACTAATGGGGCATTCTAGTGTCGAAAGTCTGAAAGGGCAGCTACGGAAAAGTAAGCGGTTCCTTTTCGCTATAGTACACCCATCGCACTTCTAATTTCCAATTCAACGTGTCATTTTTGAAGCCGATAAAAAGCAAAAACTCTATGCCAAACCAACATCTGCACTCATCTGCAAGATAGAAATCCTATATTTGTCTACGAGTGCAAGGTGTTTATCCTAAAATTTCTTGAGTGCAGACAGCAACCGAGATGCAACATAACCCTATGTTAGTAATTTTCTAGAGCTGATAATTTACTGAAAATGTGATTTTTTGCAGGGATCGACTGTGATATAATTCAGCTAGCTGCTGTGCATGGAGAAAGCAGCTTTAACAGATACATGGTGCCTCCTCAACGCATTTCACCGTCTGCATCAAAGGTAACAGGATTTTCAAAAACTGGTATGGTGCTATACAAAAATGGAGAAATCATACCAACAGATGAAAAAAGCGAAGTCTTCAAAGAGTTTGTTTCTTGGCTACCAGATAATTCCATTTTAATAGGCCACAATGCTAAAGCGTTTGATTCAAGACTTCTGATAAAAGCTTTGCAGTTAGAAAACATTGTAGCAGAATTTGAACAAAAATGTTGTGGATTTGTTGATACATTGTTATTGCTGAAAGCATTTCTACCTGAAAGGAAAAAGGAAAACAAATCCTATAAACAAGAGGCACTGGTAAAGGACATTCTAGGAATTGAATATGACGCACATAATGCAGTTGGAGATGTGAATTCATTAAAATCACTGATGATTTCATTAAATGTCCCTGACAAAATTATGAAGCAATATAGTTTTTCGGTCCCTTACGTTATATTGACACTCGATGATCTACAAAACAGGAAACTAAGACTTCAAACGTTTCAAACTGTTCCACCAACCGTAATTTCAAAAAACATGGTAAATAAAATTGCAGCATCAGGATTAACACTGAATAATCTCATTACTGCCTTCAAAAGAGGCGGGGTTGATGGTGTTGCAGATCTTCTGCGGGAGCAAGTCAACGGGAAGGCACGAGTTACAAAGGAGAAGAAGATTTTATTGTCCATTTCATCGTATATATCCAGTTTGTGTCAATAAATCAGTAATTCATATATATAGTTTTCATATTTTTAGCTTTTCAGTTAGCCTCATATTAAAATATGCATACAAAAAGAATAGCGGCTACTTGGTGTTCTAGATTTGTATACTCTGGCAATAGGTACATGTAGGTGTAAAAGTGTGGGAAAACCTGAATGTTATAAGGTTTGCTTAGGGAGCAACCATTTGATTTTTAGGGGGGGCTATGGATTTATTCTTTGTCCTGCCTTTTTATTTTTCGGAAAAAGGCGAGTCTGGATTTTTTTTTGCGCACTTGCGCGTAATTTTTTTTTTCAAAGCAACTGTAAATTTTTAAGTCAAAACTACCATCCTGCCTTTTTTTTTACTCAAAGCACTGTCCTGCCTTTTTATTTCTTGATTTTTGCCATCCTAGCTGCCTTTTTATTTCAAATTTGACCATAGCCCGCCATAAAAATCAAATGGTCGCTCCCTTACCTCTACGATATAATAATACAAACATTTTTATACCTATAAATAAGGTTATTTCCCCATGAAGGAAGTATGTTATATATCATTACGAAACTTTACAAACATGCACATCATGACATCAACAAAAGAAGATATTGCATAGAAAAAGTGTACATGACTAAATTTATAACAAAAATAGCGGTCATTTAAAAAATTGAAAATGGGTCAAAGACAGAAATGGCTGGATTTCGTTTAACAGGAAGTAGATGAACGACAGACCTGAAAAGGAATCCCACATTATGGGACCAACCCTGATGCTGTATAACAAATATCAAGTGGCTGTGATAAGTAGTTGCTGAGAAAACTGTTATGAAAATTTTCTACTTTTGACTATTAATGTAAAAAATTAACAAAGTCAGTTAACAGGAAGTACATGAGCTACAGACCTAAAATCGAATCCCACGTTATGGGACCCCCCCCCCTTGAGGCCGTATACCAAATATCAAGTGGCATTGAAAGTTGCTGAGAAAAATAATACGAAAAAATCCTTCCCCGCCGGCACGCCGCCCGCGTGGTTCCGAGATGAGAATCATTCTTTTGACATATTCTTTTTTTTCTAATTAGAAATTTTTCTTTGATTCAACTTTTATTGTCATTGTATTTTTTTCCTGGAAGACACATTTTCATGTAACATGGACTGGAGAAGCATGCCTGAGAAATGGCTTATTGAATCTGTTAGCCAGAATTTGCTACATGCAGGAACTGCTTACTCTTTCGGAGCATCTGAGTTCACTCTCACAACGACTTGAGTTGGCGTTTTTGATTGCTATTCAGTTGTTTTTATGTTTTGATATATTTTTTACGTGGTTTGTTTCCATGTCTGTCGCTTTATGGGGACCCGGGTGAAGTTTTGTCACTAGACACTTTTGGAGGGTTTTTTTGTGGTTTTTTGGAATTTGAAATTTTGTAATGAGTTGAGTTAAATATGAGACAACATTTTTCTCAAAATTTTTAATCTCGGAACATTCTTTTTTATATCAAATGTGTGTTTAATGTCCTTTTCGATGAACTTTAGCCATTAAGGGCGGTCCTGTTGTTGTCTAATCGCTAATTGTCAGCCCGGCATATTCGTGTTTTTCCATTGTAATAGAACATGAAAAGTTAATGCAGATTGGGCGGCCAGTTTTATGGAGAAAACTATCAGCCTAAGGAAGTAACAGACAAATCTAATCAAATACATGTGCCAAAGCGCCTTGCCTTCGAGAAGTCGGCTATGTCGGATCCTACTAATTTGTAATTCAATATATATAAACAAAACAAAAAAATGACACGGTGATAAAAACGAGATACGGGCCTAATATTATCTATATTGGACAGATTCATATTCTATTTAACATTATATATTTTGAGAACATCAACATAACTAAGCAACTGTGTTATACCTAGATACAATGAACGGGAATATTTGTAACAAGCAGAATCCAAAGTGAACAAAATGTCACTTTTGGCTTATTTGCATCGTTTTGAACACCGTGAAACGTTTTGACGTTAACGTCAATTATAACGTCGCAGGTTTTTCGCTTTTTTGGTCTGATATTGAAGACTTTAACAGCTTATAACGAAAAAACCAAGTCGGTGACCCCCAAATATTTTTACTTTAATAGAAAGGAAATTGTAATGGGAATCATATATATATTTTTAAAAAAAATTGTTGGATAGGTTTTTTCTCGGGAATATTAAAAGTGAAAACCGCACGCTTTTTGTTGTCTTTTTTAACGTTATTTCAATATAAATCATATATCTGGCATTCGATTTTCAATTAACCATATCTTTTAAAGTATATCGGTGACCTATATATTTTTTTTGATATTTTGGGAGGAATGAACAAAATCAATCTACATGCCAAAAATAAAAAAAATTGTTGGACACATCATTTACGTACCTATCACCTTAAAGGAGGATAACTCTTAAAAGGATGATCTGACAAAATTGATCCTGATATCATTTTTTGAAGATCTCAATGAGCTGAACAATTTTGCAATGCTAACTATTCCTCTTGCACTTACAGTTTTCAAGATAATGTCCAAAAACTGTGAAAATGGTCAATTTTGACCATTAAGGGGAAATTACTCCTATAAGGAGTCATCCCACAACTTTGACTAAATGGAGAGTTTTGTAGAGCTTTTGATGCTGAAGAAGGTAGGTTGCTTCGGATTTTCTCTATCTCTTATACTTTTTGAGCTATAAGCTAAAAACTATGGTCTGACCCCCCTGTTCTATTTTTAGTAACGGCAGCCATGTTAGTTGATCCATTCATAAATTTCACTAACTTGGTAGAGGACATCCTAAAGATCAAGTGTACAAAGTTTCAAAGCATCCCAATAGTAGTTTCAGAGAAGATTTTTAAAAATCAGTTTAAATTGATAGAAAAATCAGTTAAAGGGGAATAATTATTACTCTTAAACGATTGATCTGACAATTTTGACCCTGAAATCATTTTTGAAGATCTCAATTAGCTGAACTATTTTGCAATGGTAACTTTTCTTCTAGCACTTACAGTTTTCAAGATAAAGTCCAAAAACTGAAAATGGTCAATTTTGACGATTAAGGGGAAATAACTCCTATAAGGCCTCCTCCCACAACTTTGACTCACTTCGGGTCAGGTGAGCTAAAAATTTGTTTTTTTCAAGTCAACTGCACATATTAAAGGATCAAGAGGAGTTCTACATATTGACAGATGAATGTTGTACTTGTAGGATATGTTTAAGAAAGGTTTTTGTTGTATGCCTTTTTAGACCCACAGATTTTACAAAATCATACATCTAGTATAAAATACTTATAAGACAAACAAATATGACAATTTTAATTGTAAAATTAGTTATAAAAAGTTCAGTTGAGAAGACCTGTCTCCTTAAAACACTTAGCCAAGTCAGGTGATTTAAGTAGAAAATACTGAGATATAGAATAAGAAGTGTACATGATGCAAGCTCCACTGTAAATTGAAAAATTTGGTCACAGTACATGGTCACAATTTGTATCATAAAGGAAAGATAGTTAAGTGATCTAGTTTTGACAAGAGTACCTGGTTCCATAAATCCAGCAAGACAGGAAAACATCTTTGGAGGGAATCTCTTTCCTCTTCCCAGCAGGCATTTCTTTCCATCAGGGGAGATAACTAACATTATTACAGAAGGATCTGTTCTCGGATAACATGTATTGTGAACACCTTTAAAATAAATGATCTATCATGAAGAAACTGTGAACTAAACATGCAGCAAGTACATGTACCTTAATCAATTAAAGCTATTTCATATGTAGAAAAGGTCACCTTTTCTGCACCTTTTTGGTCCTCAATTTCTAAAACAGAACTATAAAATGATCCTCAAAGGGAAGGTGCACATCTTCAATACATCTCACATCTGTAATCACTGTAAAATTTCAGAAAGATCTAGTCTTCATTTTTTGAGATTTGGTTTACCCAAGACAGGGGCCCCTATAGCAAAACGGATAGACAGATGCAAAAGGTAGCATTTGGCTCCTAATTTCTAAATAAAAAAGAGGGGACCCCCAAAATCAATCCCATCCATGACCATCATTGTAAAATTTCATAGCAATCAGATAACTAGAACTAAAGTTATCATGGTTACACTTAAGTTAACAGACAACGGGGACAATGACGACAGCATCATACCATTATGCTTCTGCAAATTTTTTGCGGCCGTAAAAAAATTTGTAGAATTACAATTAAGCATCTGTTTTTTTTTAATACTTCATGAACTTTTAAGAAACTAATCACATTATTTCAGCTTTTAAATTTAAAATATACTTTATTAGTTGTGTTTTTTTAAATACCTTTCTGTGTTTTACATTCTTTATTATTGCAAACTCTCTTATGGCCACCTTCAGCTACTGTTGTTGCACTGCCACAAGTGGCACAAAACTTATACCTATCCAACCAGTCTAACATTGTACGAGCCTCTGCCAAAACTCCTGCTTCAGATGGCTCAAGCACCATAGCACCAGGGAATGACTGGATGAAAGAACCATTGGGATTAAGTTTGCTGACAGCATCTTCGTCAGGTATATTAATTGCAAACATAGCTTCTTCGGATGCATCATCATTGTCCTTTTTTAAAACACCAAGAAAGACAACTAGGTTTTCACCATCTATAAACTGTTTTACGTCATTGTATGAAAATTTCAAAAGTTCAGTTTTCCATCGTTTTTCTGGGGTAGATATTGAATAAGGTTTTAAGTCTGAAAATACTAAATACTTTGTTGATTTGTCTCTCATTTTATCCTGGAGCCATTCGTTGTCTTTTCTTTTTTCGGAATACCGTAACAAGGGATTATACGAAAAGAAATTCCGTAACTGCTTATCTGGATTGTCGTGTTTAACATGTGACATGATGAGATCTGTTGCTTCTGTTTGGTCCCAAAATTGAGCAATCTCCAATGCTGTTTGTCCAGTTTTGTTAACTAAATTAACATCACAACTAAAATGTATTAAAAGAGAGTTTAAATACCGGTAAAAAAATCAAAAGTTTTCAGGATTTCATTCACCAGTAAATAGAATTTCTAAACATCTCAAACAAAAATTAAATGTTTTAAAGAGTTAAGTCAAACTTGAACATGTTGAAGTCCTCAAAAGAGTTATTTTTTAAGTTGCTGGAATTGTTAATTACAGTTTTAAATAACACTTCAACTTGATCACAAATACAGGGAGCTCCAAAACTTGTTCTTGGACATTGGTCTTTCTCTATGTTTTTTTTATTTGAAGGTCTTGAAGTTTTTGTTTTATGTTGTACATTCTAGGCTTCATGTATAACATAACATAAGATCACATAAAATATCTTTTATTTCCAAACAGGAGCCCACTGGGAGCCAGAAGAGTTGTACATTTAGAGGAAAGGAACATAATTGATAGATTACACATTAAATAATTATACAGCAGACATGGTGATACAAATAAGAAATCAATTTAGTTAAAAATTTCTTTATACAGTCATGACAGTATAAATCTGGCAGTGGCTGTTAGTATATCAGCATATTAGTATAAAAACGATCTTAAAAAATAGTCAATGCTTCTCTCACAAAGCGGTAATGGATCGTAAATAAATACAACATATTTAAAACGATACTATACATAAAAAACTAATCAATAGGGTCTAGAAAATGTACGCAACATATTAGTATATATATAACTTACCCCTGTTCCAACAATATTTTGATAATATTGGTACGACCATATCTTGATGCCAGCATCAAACCTGTCCATCCATTTTCATTCCTCTGATCACTTTTGACAGTAGCTAAAAAATCAAATAATAAGAAATTGAAACTTTAAAATGACACAAACTACAAGTTTTTGAAAGGAGTGCCATACAGTGTATTGTAAGAGTGTTGTACAAGTTTTATTCTTTAAAAATCTATTGAAGTAAAAAATTGACAGATTGTTTTAAACAGGAAGTAAGTGAACAACAGACCTAAAAACCCCAGAAGATATTGAATCCCCATGCTAATACCAAGAGGCTGGCGTAAGAAGTTGTTGAACAAACTGTTATGAAACTTTTTCTCTGCAGATACACTTTCCCGCATTTCATAATTGTGAATTCTGATCAAATACTAAACAACAAAAACAATGTTTAAAAAGGAAACCTTAAATTCTATATTTATTACACAAATACCTTTTAATAAATGAACCAATTCTTCTGAATTTCCATTTGCAGCTGAGTCAAAGAATCTATCAACAAAAGGTTTTCTATGATCTTCTGGTCCTGTCCTAGCTTCTGAACTCATTCCTGCTAAAAACTTTCTGAAATAAACCATATTCACAAGTAAAGTTTACTAAATGTTTAAAATAAAATAGTGGAAGAAGCAAAGAGGCACCAGTGGGGCATTTTTAAAAGTGTCATAAGTCTGAAAGGGCAACAACGAAACAGGTAAACACGAACAAAAACAACACAAAGAAACACAAAATCAAATGAAAGGAAATCAACATCGTGAACTCAGGTGCTCTGGAAGAGTAAGCGGTTCCTGCCTGCTATAGCACACCTGTCTTGTTGCTAATTTCCAGTTCAGTGTGTCAAATCCAGTAAAGGAAGACATTAGTCAATTAGTTATTTAGTTATTTATTCAATTCAAAAAATACTTGAACTACATGTATATCAAACAAATGAAAAAGACAAAACAAACAAACTTCTTCCATATTTTCACACATTTAAGTGAAACTGATCTAAACTGAGTGCCACAGGTGCACCCCTTGTTTGATAGAATTGTTTTCACAAAAGTAAATGTACACATGTACATGTATGAGACAAAAAGGTCCCATCAATTTTTTAAAAAAAGGCATGTCCCACTCTTTAAAGATTTCTAAATACCTGGGGCAGATTTAAAAGGGAGCATAAGGGCATGCGCCACCCCTAAATCTGCCAAAAATTAATTTTTTTTGTGTTGCGTTAGGGTTATATATTATACTTCTGAAACAATTGCAAGTGTGTGTGCCTTAAATCCTAGATGTACACCATGATACCCCACTTAAACCTAAGGCTTATCTTAAATTTAGCAGCAAAATGAAGTAAGCAATGGCATATCTGAAATCCAATAGTTAGTTTTGCTTTCAAATGTTTACATATTTTTTTTTAAGTTCTAGTTAGTCTTTTTTCTGAATTAAATCTGCAACCTGTAAAAGAACTTTTAACCAAAAAGGATTAAACATATCAACTTAAGTGTGTGGATTTACCCTTGTAAATGTTTTACATAATGCAGCAATCTACTTGTTGGTTGGAGGCGGGGTACCATTGAAAAGGTGACACGTCCTACAATGTAGATTTTAACTTTACTGAAAATTGAAATTCTATTTATAGAAAATAGAGCATTATTTTATGATTTTGTATTCGATTTTGCAAAGCCATTTCAGGATGAAAGAATTATTAATTTAGAATATGAATTTCAATGTAAAAGTTAATTGTAACATGTAGAATGTGGTTTTACACTGTACTACAAAAAATTCCCGCAGGTGCCCCTAATGCAGTCACTAAGCTCTTTTTGAAAGGAGTCTAAGAAGGTACTAATATCTCTAGAGCGTTTTATCGAAACTAGAATTGTATTTTAGAAAAGTAAAGTTTACCGACGCAGACAAAAAGTAAACAATAAAAAAAAATGTTTGACAAAGTGAGATAGAGAATCATCTTTTTTACCACATCATCATTTAAGATGGACTCTTTAGAAGAACTTGCAAAAACTAGAAATCTTCTAGAGCAACTAAATATTGGTGTGATCAGGAATTTGGGTACTTTTTGATTTTAGAAATCACAAGCCAAGGGCTAGGGGAAAAGGGGGGGTCCTTCAACAGGTTGGGAATAACCCCAATTGGGATAATATATCTCAATTGGGATATATTATCCCAGTTGGGATAAGTGAAGTTATCCCAATTGGGATAAATGACAAGTTTTTCAAGCATAATTTTGAAATGGAGTTTTGGTGCATCACAAATCATGAACAATTTAAAAGTTTATAATTTCAGGGATATGAAGATGCATTGCAATAGTGTGTGTGATGCTGCATTTTTGCGACAATTCATTTTAGTATCATTCAGTTAATATTGCTACAATCATACAAAATCGAACAAGGTATTGACTCAATGATTGCATTACATGACAAAACTTGATACTAAAATATACTAAAGATTAAATCTTCAGTTCTAGTTGTTATATTTTCACAGAAAATGATCAGTGGTAAACATCAAATATTTGGTTGGTTTTTTCAATTTTTTTTTACCCTGGTCAAAGAAAGATAACTGCAATTTAAAATAATAATTTGATTGTCATATTTTTTTTTCTGAGATTTAAAAAAATAATTCAAATCTATGCAAGTTCCAAAAATATTTGAAATTGCACTACTACAGAGGGAACATATGTTATTGTACAAAAATACACACAAAAGAACTTTTTACAATACTAAAACGTTGTTGATTCACATTAAAAACTACTAACTTTTAAGACAAAAATTATGATCTGTGCATAAAATGCAGCATCCCTTACGTATACGTAATCTATGTATATTGTAATGAAGCATTTACATCTGGGTATAATCTCTCACATGCATTTTTATGCACCATTCAGCCAGTAAATTTTTATATCTAAAAAACCTGTCATTTATCCCAATTGGGATAACATCACTTATCCCAATTGGGATAATATATCCCAATTGAGATATATTATCCCAATTGAGATATATTATCCCAATTGGGGTTATTCCCAACCTGTTCAAATACATGTATTTTACTATGCATTGTCAAAGAACTATTTTTGGGGGTCAAACTTGATGTTTTTTTTGTTAAATAAATATATTCACAAACAGACATTTTAAGAATCGTCTTTGGTTAATTTTGAGTGCATTCTCCCTTTTTTTATTATATTTCTTTTCACGAAATATCTTTGAGCATTAGTTATTACTCTCTCTAGTTCTCTGATTTTGACTTCATAATAGTATTTCATTTTGCAGCAGGATTTGAAAAGGGCAGGGTGCTAACTTGAAAAAGGGCACTTTATCACATAAAACAGCTTAAGAAAAGAGCATAGAACATTTTATACGATTGCTTTGAGATTTGACAATGATGTTCATAACCATAAAAAAAATGGAATGGATTGATTTGTGGGGTCTCGGGACTGTTCGTACCGAAACCTGTTCGTACCTAGGGTCGTTTTGTATCTAAACTTGTTCGTACCAGGTCGTTTCGTATTGATTTTATAAAGAGGTGAGTCGTTTCGTACCGATCTTTCAGGGGAACTGGATAAAAGTATTTGTTTTGTATTTTTTCAATTGTTCTTTTGTATTTTTCAGGTCTAAAACATAAAAATAAATATTTTAAGAATTTTTACTAAGGACCAGAGCCAGGGTTTTTGTTTTTGTTTTTGTAAATAGAATTGTTGAATATAAATATAAATCTTGAAGATTGTCTTATATATCCAAGGTATTGGCACTTCAATTACCAAATTAAAATTTTGAGAAATTCTTTGAACTAACTTCTTGTCTTCTTTACGAAAATTTTATCCAAAGTCATGAGAAATTTCTGTTTTAATTGCTAGAAACGAAGTCAAAGTTGGCTTGCAATTGGTTAATGAGTAATTTACATCTAAGCTACATGTATGATTGTTTTGTAAATTAATTCTAATGAAAGGGTTGGCTATCTGTTTACATTAATGATTCAAATCATTGTCTCATTAATTGAATTTAATTTGCTTATTCATTCAGTAATTGTTTGATCATTTAACAACAATATCAGATCTGAGAAAAATCATATCGGAGAGAATCGAATCATCCTATTAAACATATGAAATGGCTGAAAATAACAGTGTCGTTCTTGTGAAGATCTAGGATCCTCTCGATTGAACTTTGATGTTTCTACAGTATATTCAAATATAAAAGTATCTTTAGATAGCTGAATTTCTCGTACATTGTTTGATATTATTTTTTTACGTTGGTTGTAATTTAATAAAATCTGAAGGATGGTGAAAAATAAAAAATCAAACACCACGTGAACCGACTGATATTTGTCACAATAAACAAATTTCCTTATCGAGAGTTATCGGCCAGCAGGCGTCCTGTTAAAACAAGAAAATGACCAATTTCAAACTGTCAATTAGTTGACCTGAATTTATCATATTACCTCCAAGTTTCACCTGAATATTCTCGAATCATTTTGATATTTATCAGTACTAAATAATATACTATAAGGTAAGATTTGATATGAAATGTATTAGATTTCCAAGAGGTCTATTTCTAAGTTTGAATTTGGAAAAAAAATGTACGATTGACTTTAAACTGTTCCTTTGGAAAAATGTGTGATAAAAATGAAAAGAAAAATAGTCTTAACAAAGCAGCAAAATATACTCTTTCCAACAATGTATATATTTCATATGTACGATTTATTATGAAAAAATTGACTCGCTTGTAATGCAAGTGCCGAATCTGAATTTACAAATTAGCGCGGAGACACTGTTATTTTGGATTTATTGTGGAGACCAATCTCTTTAAATATAAGATACACGATAATTAAGCAGTGTAGCAGGAAATAAATTACCAATTTCTCAATTCATTCTATTAGACATTTTTATTTAGAATTAATATTGTGAAATAAAAAACAAAAACGTTTAAAACTAAACCCACACATAGACGACTTTAAAATTAACAAAATAATTTTTTGCCATTGTGTTCGTGTATTTTAGTTGTTTTAGTCATTTCTTTTATCAAGTTATGCTCAAATCATTTATATAGTCCAACTTGAATATCACAATCTTTCTAAGAAATGTTCTAACTAAATAGGGTCGAAACGACTCAGCTGCAGGTACGAAACGACCCAGTGCCAAATGACCTGGTGCGAAAGAGAATCTGTACGAAACGACCCGGATTCATTTTGGGAGTCCCCCATTTTTCGTTAAGAAATTAGGGACCAAAAATGCTACTTTTTTGTTTGTTCCCACAATAACTTTTGTTCTGGTTCACTGGTCATGATAGTCTAAGGGGCAAAAAATTCAAATTTTTTATTTGTTCCAATAATAACTTTGGTTCTTGTTGGCCAATTGCTATAAAATTTGATTATGTTATGCCTTACGATTAAAACATATTTGGAATTGATTTTGGGGGTCATTAATCATTATGGATTGGTTATTGCAATCCCCCTTTTTTCTGTTACCAAATTAGGGGACAACTATAGGCAACATATGCCAAAGGGTTATCTTCAACTTTATTTCTCAAACATATATAAGGAAAAAAAACAATGCCTAAATATTGCCTAAATATTGAAATATATTTTCGTGTGAAAAGGGCTGCAGAATGAATTTTTAAACAAAGATAATTGTTTATTTCTTAATTCTATCTTTCTCAGAAAAGGATTATAAATTGCATTAAGTTTACAAGTTTTTCGTTTAACACATCATGAATATGACAGATCAAAGTTTCATTGGAATTTTCTCACTTTCCTATAAAGATATTCACAGATTTAAGTTGGGCCGGCCAACTTGTCTTACAGAGGGCCAATTTGTCCCACAAACCAGGCAAAGTTGTCCCTGGCTGACTTGTCCTCGGTCCGATTTGTCTGGCATTTGTTAGGAATGTATAGGGGCCTGATATTTGCAGATATACTTGTCATTAAACAAATGCATACTGTAACAGTATTATGAGTTTGTTATCCGTAGAAAATGTGAGGTTATTTAAAATAAAATAGTTAATTTAATAAAGAAAGTACTAAGCCATGTAGGCAGAATTAAGTTGTTGTTTTGTAACAAATCACTCTAGCTATAAAAAATGTTGCATGAAAATTTTAATGTTTATTTCTTGCAGAAAAGAAGACTGGGGTATGCAAAATTGAACTAGACCAGAGAGCACCAGCTGACAGACATTCTGTCTTGATGTGGGAACAGGTACACTGATGATTATGATTTTCTCACACTGGCCATTAACAATTTATTATCTACTGAATACTTTATTCTCATAAACATGATAAACATTATGTTACAGAGAAAATATAAACAATACAAAATTACAATAATATCATGCATGAACAAACATAGCTAACCAGAGCAACGACCTTCGTAAAAATAATTTTTATAAATTTTGACAAACAATCAAGAATACTAATATCTTTTGAACTAAACAATTGAGCGAACTCTAATGTATTAGGATTTGAATGACAAAATTGTGGCAGCATATTTTTTTTCTATCTTTATAAAAAAATTCACATTTCATAATATTGGTATTTCGTCCCCAATATCATTTGAATTACACAATTAACAAATTCTCTCTTCTCTTGGGGTTCGCTGCCATCTTCCTGTTTCTATTATCCTATTAAAAATTGACACTATCTCAACTATATATTCAATTAGACATGTACATGTATAACATGTTTATAAAGTTGTTCATTTCTTTGGTGAATATATATATATTCATATTTGAATTGTACATGCATTGTTATTTTTGTATGACTTGCAGAGAAATGGTTGTTTTTTACCTGAAGATTTGAAGAACTTTTACCTAACAACTGATGGGTTTAAACTTACATGGAGTGTTAAAATGGACAGTATGTCAAAGTTTATATTTAAGTACATACAAAAATTGAGCAATTAGAATAGCAAATTATTACAGATGTAACACATTTCATGGCACTTTTTAAATTCTAGTTTTTTTGTGAAAAAGAATATCTTCTGAACCTAAGTAATATTTGATATTTAAGTACATTATCAATACAACAAGAAAGGAAACAACTCATAAACATTATACATTTAAATCGTAAAATTTTTACAATCATTAACAAAACATTACCAAGATTTTCTAATGCTATTAAGGGGGTACCCAACACTTTGGCTAAAATAAAATTGTGTCGTTTAATTTTCCTGAAATTTTGCAAAAATATGGACTTTAGTCAAATTTTATTTGCAAACTCTTAAGAAAATTGAACCGTAGGTTTCTTTGGAAAATTTTTATTGAACATTATGACGTTTCAACATTTCATATTATGATCATTGAGAAGCTTGATATCTTTGAAAAAATGTGCCTGGCTAAAACGTTCGAGTGATATTTAACAGTTACTTCCCTTAGGGGTTCTGTACCCCCTTAATTTATCACTATTTCAATAAAGTGCTTATGATCAATAAATGTTAGTAAAAATCTCTGCTGTGTGTCACAGTATATAATGATATGATGTTAAATGCTTATTCAAAAATAAATATTATTTTTTAGTGCCTTGCATCTTTAGTCATCCCTTAGAACTAAGACTTTTAGGAATTTGTAAGGCTTATTATAGTCATGTTTATTGTATCAATTGATATTGTGTATATTGATATTTCACTTTTATAAATAGAACAAAATGTTTTTTTTTTTAAGAACTCAAAAGTAGAATTTCAAAGTTATTCAGTGTTCAGTACATTTATGAAATCAGATAACTTAATTAAATTTACATTCTACATGTATGCTGATCATTTGTATGACCATTAAGTACTTAGCACAGATCTATACAAATGTGGTTAAATTTTTTCATGATATTTACATTTACAATATTTTATGCATAGATTGTATTTTAGGTAATAATTCACCCCCCAATTACCAATGCACAAACATACTATACATTTACATCTAGATTTATACCTGTCAAATGAAGTACAATGTACAAGTGCAATTTAAAATATGAAAACCTAGCTGTTGTATTTATATTGTAAAAATTGCATGTATACATACATATCATACTTTTTTCACATATGAAAATCACACATTGAAGTATTTGTTACATAGTACATGTACATAGTTGTTATACAATACAATTTCATCTTAGTTACACCTTTGTTACACAATACATGTTTGTTACACATTTCATATACATGTATTTTATTTTGATCCATTGTTGTTCTCAGGACCTGTAGGAGGCTAAATTGCTTGACCCATTTTCCTATCCCTCCATTTTCCAGTGGCTGTCAAATTTTTGTCCATGTTTGGCCTTTATGTAACCTTCCAACTTTTCACTTTTTCTCAATCTCGCATTCCTTTTATTACCCCTTTCATGTTTGAGGGGGGGTAGGACTTTTTTGGGACACCGGGATTGGCCATATTTAAGCACGGGATTCCGGGATTTGGACAATTTAAGTTCGGGATTCCGGGATAGAATTATATCAACTTTACCGGGCTTCGGGATTTTCTCATTTTTAAGTCGGGATGACAGGATTTTGTAAAAATTAGTTCGGGATTCCGGGATCAGACCCCCTCCTACCCCACCTCATGTTTATCTCCCTGATACATGTACAAATATTATGTATAAAAGTTCCAATAAAAGTAGACATGGCATGTTATTTGTTAGTTTTAAACTTGAGTAATGTATAAAATGCTACACATAAGAGCTTATACAGTATGATTAACTAACACAAATAAGTAAAATTGATCATTCAATATAATAAAATTTCTAATTTTTAATTTCAAAATTGTTTAAAACATCAGGTTTCTTTTCTTGTAATGCACATAGTTGATATCCTCGGTGCTGGATTTGGTTCCCTTGTTCGAACGTTTTGGTTCTTTGTACTTTACATTTTCAACAGTTTTGGAATTTGACCTTCCAATGTTTTGATTTAATTGCTACTGATGAGAGGTTACTCCTTGAAATATTGATATATAGCATAAATCCAAATTAACCGTTTATACCCACGTTTTAGTATTTGTAATTTTGGATTAAATGTATGTTACATGTAATTGAACACATTCACTGTATTGAGATATTTATGTTCTAAATGTCTTTCTTCTTTTTCATACTAGATGGACCAACCCCCGTTGGTAAATTATTTATCAACAGAGTGAGTCAACTGACTCGTTTGGCTGGCAATGTTGCTCCAAGTCATGTCAACCCAACTCTACTAGATTTAGAGGCAGACTCAGATAATGAGGATGAAGCATCAGGTTTGACTCATGCATTTTAGAGCTTTTATTAGAAGCAAAACAGTAAATTGGGATATTTGAATTTTGAAACTTTGAAAAGGCAAAAATAAAAACAGTTTTCACTGAAGACAACAACAATATGTTCAAACGCACTTTACAACAAATCACGTATAAAAGTCACAGAAAAGAAATTTTTATACAAGTAGTGAAATTATGTATATTCCTTATAATTTGATAAAGGGCAACAATTCTCAAAAACAAAAAAAACAAAATAAAAACTTTAAGAATCCATGAAATGGTCCTTTTTCATCATCCAACAAAATTGATACACATGGAAATAAATTTATTTTGAGTAACTTTTATGTATTTGTAGGTTTAGAAAAGCCATCATTTGACAGTAAATGTAAAATATATGAGTTGGACCCATGTGATGGATATGGAAAAGTCTGCTTAGTTTTTAGAGAAAACAAAACAGGTAATAGCTTATATTTGATTTGCCTGAACAAGGACTTGAATACATGAAAACTTAAAAACAGATTGTTTGCCATTTCATAAAAAAGTAATATTATTTGCGGACTGAAGATAAGAAATCATTGGATACTTGTCAACTAATGAATCCATGTATATACTTTCTATACTTATGTAGCTGTTCCATTATCCTAGATTTTGATAGAAGTTTCCATAACCATTATCTTAATTTGTTTTGATTGTAGAATTAACCGTTCTGTTTACGTTTAATAGGCTATGTAGATTCACAAGAGTTATTCGAAGGAAAACATACATCCGAGTTAATTCGATTTGGTAGGATTATACAACTAATATCCCTTTGTACTTTTAGGCTTTTTTCTTTTCCCACTTGCTGTTTTATGACATTTCACAGGATATGGAAGGCTGAGCATGCTTGAAAAACTTTTAATTGCTTTCATCACACCATTAGAAGAGTTGGCAAATTCACTAAACAAATGCATGAAAATGGTCGATGCAAAAAATAAAAAATAAAATTGTAAATTTCATTGCCAAGGCATTGTTTTGAATTTTTGCTCGTAAATTTTATTTTTTTAAATGTCATTGAATACAAATAAAAACAACAACACAAAATTGTATATGATTGACAGCTTTATTTTTGTCTATATACCCCTCACCTTAGTTTATCATAGTATATTTTGCCTTTTGTTTTTGTATGTTTATCCTATTATTCAGTCCTTGAACTTTGAACCCAAGTTTTCCCTTTAGGGGCATGCTCAGTTAAATGTTATCTTTATTTATATGTTATCTGGCATAAAACATAAAATGTGTACTTGGAAGAGCATCAAAATAACTTTTACTAAGTCTTGAATGGGTCTTTATTTCTGCTCTAATGTGTACATGGGAAAAACAGATTTTTAGCAATTTGTTGGTGTATGAAGTATATAACACATTGAATTGTATATGGTACTGTTGATGAAAATAAAAGAAATAAACATTTTTGTCCAGCCTTTAGGTCTGTATAGTCAAATCACATTGAGAAAAGAAATATTTGTATTGTAATATAGTGTAAAATCAGGGCTTCGTTCTAACCTTCCAGATTTTTACTGGGTTTCCCGATTTTGTGGTCTTTATTTCATAATGATTATTACATTTGTTTTAAATGATACATCAAAAAACTGATTTCAGAGTTTCCAAAATTGGCAGCCTTGTGAAATATTTACAATATTGCATTTAACTTATTTAATAAATCAAATAATTTGGGGGCTGATGGAAAAAAAATCTTATATCTTATATTGATGCTTTTAAACTTTCTTTGGACTATTAGCATGATCACTTTAAAACGCTAATGTAAACTATAACAAATTAAATGAAGAACCTTTTTTTCCAAAGTTTTAATCTTTACATGATAAAAATTGTAAAATCATATCACTCTTTTCTTAAGGGTCAAACCATTTAACTTGAAATGGGGCTTGGTTTTATTTTTCCAGTGAGAAACTTTTGTGCTGGTGCTCTATTAAATTGTTTTAAGGAGGAAGCACAAAATGTTTTTTTTTTCAAAATATTTATTTTCTTAACCTTGATGCCAGAATATTTTTTTCATCACAATTAAATAAGATGCAGAATATTTTTTTAGGAAAAAAACTCAGGCCCCTCCCCTTTCCAAGCTAAATGGTTGGTCCCTTAATGTGATTTAACTTGGGAACAATATGGCACAATATACTTTAATATTGTACGTAATATGTAACAACTTAAATGGTGACAGGTATAATAAATGGTAAAAGGTATTTTATATCTTAAGGACAAGTGCTGTAAAAAAAATACAATGTTCATTATAACTGTTTGTAATTTAGCTGTAGAATAGGTTATATTTATCTAAAACTGTTGTTTGCTTCAGCCACCTTAAATTTTGTCAAAACCAGTAGATTTTTAGTCACCAACAACTAGTACCATTGTTGATTTAGTTTAGAAAAGAATAGTCAAAATTTGGGTAATTGATTGGAAAATAGTTTGGCTTTAGCTATGGTTTTGCATCTTTCTTTAAATCCTTATTTCCAATTTTGATTGAAAATATTTTAAAAAAATGATCCTGAAACATGAGTTAATTTTAACATTTAATTTTATATAGATATTAATGAAAACATAAATTTTCAAGAACACCCCTTAAATTCTTAGCTGAAACTCTATTTAAGGTTATGTTGGTAAAAAGTAACATATTTTTCCTTGGAATGCAAAGAAATTATACTGTGTAATCATTTATTTTTGTAGGGATAAAATTCCATAGGTAATATTAAACACAAAACTTAATCAGATGGGACAAATTTTCGATGGATTTTTTAAATTTGGAAATGCTCAACAAAATTTTGTAGATTTATGGGGTTTAATTTAAGATCCACAAATACAAAAAGCTTTTACAGTATAATACATTAGAAAATGCATATTGACCCATACAAATTGAGTCTTGAACAAAAGAAGATATGGTAACACATAAATTAAGAATATGAATTTCCCACATACATGTATCTATTATTATTTTTGTAGGAGGCAATGACCCCAAAACAGAAGTTTGGTTCTTAGATAGATCACTAAGATGGCATTTTCTGGCCGAATCATTTATGGCATATTTCCGGCTAATGCTGATGCATCTTGGGCTGCCACAATGGCATTATGGGATTACAGACATTGGTCTTAGTCAACAGGCACAGGTACTAAATGTAAAGGTTGCAATACCCTTCAGAAACAAATTTTGCCAGGTATCGAAAAACACCCTGTCTGTCTGCTGGCCACATATTTCTTAAAAGGACAAATTCTTCTTATTTGCTTGGGAATTTTGATGAAACTTTCCACATAGGGAGAACATATTATGGTGCCTAACATAAAGAAATTTCAATGTTTTGGAATATCATATAGGAGAGATAATTGAATTTTGATTTTTTGCAATACATGTATGAAGTTGGGAAGTACATCCCTACCAGCATTCCTAGTTTTAACAAAAAGAAAAAAAAAAACCTATGTTGATGACAAATAATATTCAAAATATGAAAATTCAAATTAAATTGCAAAATACTAGTAGTTCATTTTAATAGTAAAAAAAAGCTTTCCATCATCAAATTTTTTTCCACAAATTTTCATGTAGCAATGGTTCAACATTTTTGCTCCTACCCGACTAGAATTAGATAGAGAATTATTAATGGGAAACGGAGCAGGAAGTCAAGGCAAGACAGCAACAATTCTACTGGATGTAAATAAAGTATTCAACAAAGGAAAGACAGATAAAAAGTAAGTGACACCACATATTCACTGGGGTAGGCAAGAATCTAAAATATAGAAATGCATTAGCTGTCACAAGAGATTTGAGCATCAAGCAAAACATTTTATTGATAATTTTTGACAATTACGACATAATGTGCACCCATTTTAAAATTTTCTGTTTTTTTGGGGGTTTTTTTTGGGGGGGGGTATTTCCTGTAGTAAAAGATTAATAAAGGGCAACCATCTTATACTTGGAACTCCTTCTAAATATTAAACCAAATGGGTGTTTTTAAAACTTAAATACAATTATCTTTTCTTATATATAATAGAGATTTGCACCTCTTGATCTGATAGACTTTTGGAGTGCAAGGTTATTTACTTGTTAGATTAGATCTATAGTTTTTTAGTTTAGTTTTTGCACGAGCATAATCTAAAATGGGTTTGTCCAGCACTTTTTTGTACATGTGTATATAAAGTATTTAGTTTACTGAGTAGATACGTAGGTAAAAGCAGGTCTGTAATTTTATCTATTTTTCAGAAAACCAACTCCAGCACAAACCACACAGAATCAAGCAAACTTAAACAAGAAAAAACCTGTTATTTCTTCAGCAAAGTGAGTTTATTATTTCATAGAACTTGAAGATTTCTGTAGATGTTAATCTACATTAGGAAAAGACATATTGAATTAACTTGATGTACATGTTTTACAAGAAAGCAATGTTACACCACACATATAAGAAATATTCTTTTCATTGATAATAAAAAAAAAAACTCAACCCTGGTTTATTGATTCTCATTCTTTGCTGGATTTTACAAAGTAAAAATCTGGGTTCTAAAACAGTGAATGTTGGGTCCATCTAGGGGAGAGATCACAGCCTCTTGTTATTTAGTATATGCAGCATCAGTATAAGGTTGGACCTGTCAGTTGAAGATTGTGGAATTTGATTTCAAGTCTGTCTGTTTTAAGAATATGGGGATTTTTGACATTGACAGATTTTTATGGAATTTTAGAAACCCAGAGAGGAACCATTTATGTTTGTAGGATTCTTGTGGATCACCATGAAAATTTTTACTTTAGGAAACATAAGGGAGATAACTCTTAAATATCACATGAATGTTTTAGTCAGTCACATATATTCAAAGAATTCAAGCTTTTCAATGATCAAAATATGAAATGTTGAAATTCCATTATGTTCAATGAAAATTTTCACAAGAAACCTATGGTTTGAATTGCTTAAGATTTTGCAATTAAATTTATTTGAATTTAATTTTCACTAAAGGACATATTTTTTGCAAATTTTCAGGAAAATTAAACGAAATAATTTTATTTCAGTCAAAGTGTTGGCTACCCCCTTAACAAGCATTTACTGGTATACTTTTACAGTATTACTATATATAGAATAATTCCAATAGATTAGAATATGTACATGATACACACACATTTAACAAAGGGGCAACTTAAGTCTGCACAAATACACCTTTTTTTACCAGGCTTAGTAAGTAAGGTTTATTTTAAAAAAAGATGTTAAAATTTTTAACAGTGTCAAGTTAAAAATTTAAAAGAGTAGTTTTGTATTCGTGAACTTAAAAAAATAAAAATAAATTCTGAAAATATATAATCTTAAAAAAAACATATTGATATTTTTATTTATTATTTCAGAACCCCAGCTACGACTACAACAACAAGGAGTATAGCAGCTTCATCATCTCAAATATCAACAAAGGGGACAAAATAGACCCACAAAGCACAATAAACAGGATCGATTGTTTTGACAATTCCTTGCAGAAAGATATCCAATGAAAACCATGATGTTAAATTTACTCAATTTACTGCAAAAACTCTTTATAGAGATGACAATGACATGAAGCCTTTTTTACATCTGTGATAATTGCCTGTTTTTGATGTGAATTTTATTTATGTTTTTGTTGTCAGCACAGTATTGTGTTTCTCCCTGCAGTGTCAAATGACCTGTGACCTGTCAACTTAAAGTGCAAAAGTAGGGGGCATATAGTGTTTGGATCTGTTCGTGCATCTGTCCGTCCCTCTGTACGAAAGTTCATCCATCCATTTGTCTGTCCATTGTTGTTGAGTTTTATTAGGCAATTCAGGTGCATGCATCATGCACCAAAATTACATCTAAAAATACATCTATTTGTCAGTCGAAGTCCTTTCTATTTGAAAATTCCAGCAACCCTTCTATCATATTTACTTGGGTTTCCAGAGCATTGCTTTACAACATCTTAAAAACAAAATCATCAAACTTGCAAACATTGAAGATGCTGCAATGGACATATCAATTAGTTGTAAGGACAGTTCATTGAAATATAAGGTCAAACACAAAATAAGAATTCTGCTCTTGTTTATCTTTTGGCTGACTCACATTTGAAGAGTTTTATGTAAATAAAACACTTGATAAGTTGTGTGTTTTTGTTTTGTTTAATGCATGTTTTCTTCATTATAATTCTTGTGTTTTACTTTCTTGTTTGGTTCAGAATTATTTTCCCAGATCTGAAATTAAATTTTTGAGAGAAAATAATTCACCATGTATTTGCCATATAAATTGTTGGTAATTAACATTTATTTTTCATGTTTTACTGTTTTTCTTTTATTTACATATCATGTGAAAAAATCAAAATAAATGAGATAACGATAGTGTTTTGTCAAAATTTCAAGTTCATCTGTTAGCCAAAAGGCTTGCCTGAGCTACTGTAACCACTTGAGTTTTATTCAGCATGATCAGTACAAATTTTCATTCAGCATTGTTACATTCAACTTTGAACCAACTTGAATTATCTTCCTTCCCTTTATTAGTTATGGGATTGTAAGGACTTTTGTATGCTAATGAACTATTAGCCACAATGGCTAAAAATAGGTTGTTTGCTTTATTTGAAAAAAATATATGGATTGAAGAAAATGGAGTAACATCCACTCTTCAACATCAAAAGCACTATAAAACTCCTGATTTGTATTAAGACAGTGTCTTCAAGACACTCTTACAGGAGGTATTTCCCCTTATTAAATCATATTAGATCATTTTTTTCAGTTTATCCTAATACTGAAAAGAATTTCATAGTGCTTGAAAATGGCTCAGTGCATATTTCATGTCAAATTGTACTGTTTTTGGGGTATTCTCTTGTAACTGCATTTTCAAACTTTCTAAAACAAAATATATATCTGAAAAACCAATGATTGAAGGTGTTATTTTGAGACTTTCTACATTATATCTGTATTAATCTTTGTAGCAATACTAAACTTATACAGTTTCATTTGATTCATTTGACAACTTAAAATGCGTTTGTCTGTCCTAAATCCAATAATATGATGCAGGTTAAACCTGAAAAGCTCCCGCAGATAAAGTAAATTTCTTATATATATATATAAATATATGGTGCCTCATACTTTACTTAAAGCAAGAACTCATTATCTTTATAATAACAGCAAGAAAGGCAATCATTTACATGATTTTGAAAAAAAGAACGCGCTGCAAACAGAACAAGGAAGTTATATTCTGCGGACCTCGCCGAAGTCACCTTCTACTTTCATTTTCGAATGCACAGCCGGCTGGAGGGAAAATAACAAACACAGTTTTAACTCGAATAATTCAGCGCCCTCTATCGGTCTTATCAACCTTACGAGGTAGATAGTGAGAGTAATATAACGACTGAGTTATTCGGGTTAACACAGTTTGTTTATTGAGGACAAAGTAAATCTAATGACTGCAGGGAATGAAATCAAGTTATTTGTTTGGTCGACAATACACCGCTTTTTTGTGGGGCTTGCTTCGCGAAAATTAGAATGACAGGTTCCCGCGCTTCTGTCATTTTGTTTTGATGGACGCGACCTCTAGTGATAGAATGCATATGGACGTGCCCGAAGTCCTAATTTTTTAATACAAATTCTTTACGTTTAAAACATTTCATAGCTGGGAATACTTTAAATAATTATATTAATACAATAACTATGTTTATTCCCGTCCTTCTTGTCCACTATTTCGTAGGGTACCCATCTACTAATATAATCAGTTAACATCTAGAGTTTTTCTTATTTTCAATTTATTATAAATCACTCACTAGATTTTCATAAAACTTTCATACTACCATTATTACATAATGTAGATGAGCATATGTGATTTATTGATTTTAGTGGGGTTGTAGATGAGCATCTATGATCTATTTTTTTAGGGGGAGGGGTGAGGAGTTTAGGTGGAATTAATTTTGTGCTTGCAACTTATATTACATTATCTTAAAACTAACAAAGAATGCTCACAAAAATACTTCGGAATTTAATAGTTACACTAATCACAAGAACCAAAGGCCATAGAACCGTAAAATTTAGCATAAACAAAGATAATGATATTGGTAACAAATTAGAAAGTTTCACCTGCGATGAACAATTTTACCAAAGATTTTAACAGGTGCAAATTGTATCTTATATTAGAACTTGGGAAGTTAAGCTTTTTCCATCTTTTATCTTGTTGAAGAAAAGATCAGCAAATACTATGATATTATTACTTGATGATTTCTGTATTGGCCGTGTTATTGGTCCGAGGCTTGCTGTATTGACCTGAGGCGGAGCCGAAGGCCAATGCAGCTGGCCGAGGACCAATAACACGGACAATACATAAATCATCAAGTAATAATATCTTTATTAATTAACAAAACAAACTAATTATCAACCAACATTTACGACTTCTCTCTCGACTTCTAGCAGACGAAATCTTCGGCGTCAATATCTAGTACGAAACATTAATATTCTTAAAGTTGATGACAGAAGAACCATGATGTTTATTCCGATTTTTTTTTAAGAACATACAAAATGCATCAAGCGGTAGAATTTTTGTTTGATATAAGTAAAATGATCAAATAAGAATTATAATACAAAAAGTAGATTGATACAAGATGTAATCGGCCAATACGGATTAAACTCGGCCAATACAGGTTTATGCTGTATTGGCCTTGCACGTGCTATAATATTGCAGGGGCAGTTTTTGCAGTATCAAAGCAAATAACACAATGGTTAATTAATAAAACATATTATCAGGACAAATAAATGCAGTAGGATCTAGATGGGAGTGTGGTTCAGTATGACAAAATGTACGCCCTTTCAGACCTGTCGGACTTATGAAAACTTTACATAAAAATTTCCGTCAAGCTTTTCTCAGACACTGTCTATGAGAGCGATTTGAAAATATTGTAGGAAAAGGCGACTTCAAACCTGTCGGACTTCTACTACCTCTTTGGGATTGGGCCGATATTAAAATTTGCGTGAATATTTTACCAAGCTTTTCTCAGAAATCGTACATGAGAATAATTTGAAATTTGGTAGGGTGGTTCAGTATTGCAAAGTGTACGTTCTTAGCGACTTTCCGAGACCTGTCGGACTTTTACTTCCTGTTTGCAATTGGGTTATTATGAAAATTTACGTGCAAAACATTTCGGTGAAGCTTTCGTCAGAAACCGTACATGAAAATAATTTGAAATCAGGTAGGGTTGTTTATTTGAAACCAGTATGACCAACTATACGTCCTAAGCGATTTTCAGACCTCTACTTCCTGTTTTGAAGAATGCAGTTGAATGCAGTTGAATTTTATTTCCGATACAATACACAAGAAAAATGATAATAAGAATGTATTCCTTACTACAATTGAGTGATTCAGTGAAATATGACACAAAACGAGGCATCATACCATTTGGACATATCCTTGTTAAATAATTATAATAGCAGCTAATTTTTTTATTTGTTAATAAGTTTCTCCAAATGAATCATGAATTAGCAAAGAATTTATGCACACAAAAAACTCGGTATTCAGGAATCTCATAATTTACAAAAACAGGAGCCACGGAATGATTCAAGTTAAAATAATCAAAGATAATGTTATTGGTAACAAATTTGAGGTTCACCTGTGATGAAAATTTTAGCAAAGTATATCACGCAAACGTGAAGCAGGTGCAAATTGCATCTTATATATCTACATCAAATTAAAACTTGGAAAGATTTTTCGTTTTTTGATCATTTAATCACCGTTAAAGTCTTTCAAATGATTTCTTCATTAAGGATAAGTGATAAAATCACTTAGAAGATATGTATGCTTTAGTTTTACAACATGTATATGTTCGCATAAATGCTCTAAATTAACGAGGATAAAGATCTAGAGTGTTCAAATTGAGCGCATATATTGGCTTAATGCTTATTGCGACTTCGTTTTAGGTAATATCTTCTATCAATAACAAATATTTGATGCTCTTAACTTCAATTATAGGATACTTATTTAAGCTATATGAGTAATAAACCATAACATTAACTTTTAATTTCATTTTACTATTAAAAACGAAAGAATATGGAATATGTGTCAGAAAGACACGATCCACATATTGATATGATTTTGATAAATGTACAAAAGTAAAATTTCACTGCGTGTGAAGCGCTTTTCTGGATTAACCTTCATCAGACACGCTAGGAGTAAAAAACTTGGAAAACCGGTAGAATATTAGATTTGATGAAACAAAACAGAAGCCAAAAATATTACAACAATGACCGAACAGATAAATTTATTAAATTTTAAAGAAATAGCCAAAACGTTGTCAAAATTGGGAAATATGTAAAATGTGCCTTTCCAACACATATTCCAGTACTCGAAAATATATAAGAGCATACAACTGAAGCACGGGGAAGCTTTCTACGACCTCCACACGGCACTAAAGCCAAACTCTGAAATAATATTAAAAACAAAAGAATATGGAATATGTGTCAGAAAGACGCGATCCACATATTGATATGATTTTGATAAATGTACAAAAGTAAAATTTCACTGCGTGTGAAGCGCTTTTCTGGATTAACCTTCATCAGACACGCTAGGAGTAAAAACTTGGAAAACCGGTAGAATATTAGATTTGATGAAACAAAACAGAAGCCAAAAATATTACAACAATGACCAAACAGATAAATTTATTAAATTTTAAAGAAATAGCCAAAACGTTGTCAAAATTGGGAAATATGTAAAATGTGCCTTTCCAACACATATTCCAGTACTCGAAAATATATAAGAGCATACAACTGAAGCACGGGGAAGTATTCATTATCATGAGACTCACTCTTAGGGTAAAAAAACATGAAAAAGAAAGGTAGAATATTTTAAAGTTTATTCCATGCATCATGACACTGGAGCTAGAGCAATTTTTTTTCTATAATTAAAAGAGCTGAATGAGGTACGTCACTATGAACATTTATGGTCATTTATGTATGTACATTTATTCTTTGAAACCTCATAAAAAAACCTGTTGTACGGACGAAAAAAGAAATAGAAATATTATGAAGATTTTGATTGAAAAAAGAATACAACTATGTTCCCGGCTAATAGATGACACGCGTTTCGTCTTTTGGAGACCCAACAGAGACACTCTAGCCGGGCACTCAAGCGCCAAAAGTGGTAAAACCAAAAATGTAAAGCACCGAATGTTAAATTAAAGCTAGTACTAAGCTTTACATCCATAGGCTTTTGATAACGTACATGTATAATATTCAACTGAAAATTTATACTCTTATAGGTATATGTATACTTCTCCAACATCATAGTGTTAATGCCGGAGCGGATTATACACGAAATGATATTGCCAAAAAAAACCCCGACAAAAATCATGTGTGTTTCCTATTATCCCACCTACCTATTTTTGCATAAACTTTAATTCCACTCTCCATTAACTTGAGGTAAAAAAATTGTAAAAAAAATAAATTACAAATTTTTTCAGACATGTAATAAGAAACACTTTTTTGATTGCCCTCATAAAAAATGAGTAGAATCATACCTATATCATACCCCGGTAATTTGGAAGACTTCTTAATGGCTGTGTTAAAATTATTACACATATTTCACCTGAAACGCACAACGAGCTGCAACACCCAAATGTTTAAATGCTATTGCACTCGTACTTTTTGCACCTTAGTATTGGCTTGTAATTAGCAGACGATAGCTTTCTGATTTGATATCTCGCACGTGAGCTATCATTTTCTTCCTCAACAACTTTGTTTAATGGGAGAAGCATCTGTCTGTTTCTCTCTGCAGGATACAAACATTAATGCCTTTTTGTGATTCTTTAAAATTTGTGTACACACTTTTTTGAGTTTTTCAGCCACATTCCATGGTTATTTGGGATATAGTATAGTTTTGTTACAGTTTTGACAACTTTTGTGAAAGGAACATGACTATTCTTTGTTGCTTAAATTCCTGACAATGAGTTCCAAGAAAATTGTTCATCGGAATGGGACTATCCCGGAGTATAATATAGCTCTTCTGGGAGAAATAGGCGTAGGCAAATCAGGTAAGAGTTGCTGCAACACCATCAAAATACTAGTATCTACTAAATCATTGATTTGTCATCTAGTATCATTTGTAGGCTGATCAACCTTTTTATAAAAGGATATGGAGTATAAATAAACATGAGACCATAACACACATGTAAACTCCAACTGCAATCAATTTTTATGAGCTGTATGGCCATTCCTCATCAGCTACATAGAAAATCCACAATTTAAAAAAAGTGTTGGAAAGCATATATTCACTTGTCCTCTGACCGTACATGAGTGTTTAATATAAACTTATCTTGAATGTTCATTATCTTTATTGTGTCACCATAATTAATTAACTAAAGCAACAATTCTATTTATCAACATTTCATCCTAATACAGGTAAGCTGTTTCATTCATGTTTTGAGCAGTTATGCTAGGAAGTTAAATTTTGTTCATGGCGCTGATGCTTCGATATAATACGTATTTCTCTCACAAACGTTTGTGGGGAGAGTGGATCAGAAAACCTTGACTTGGGAAGATGCAAATTTCAGACATACAAATTTTTGCTGTCTACTTGACCATCTTTGCTTGATCACTTTTACGTAGTATTAACCTCCATACATCATGTACATGTAATGTAATGTTTTGTAGAGCAAACACATTTGTTTTTTTTGTTTTAAATTATCTCGTATAGTTAGAACGCACCTGTATAGTAATACATGATGTAGCGGCCACTAAATGGCTTTAATTTTACTTTCATTTAACTTATTATAAAGTATATAAAGTATAGATAAATTCATCATTTTCAACGAAAAAAAAATAGAGAGCACCTCTAGGTTGAAGATTTTGTCATAAATATGTACTTATAGACCTCAGTGGTTTGTTCTTTCCATGCACAAGACTATTACAGTTAAAGCGTTGAACATGGCTGCTATCCAAAAAAACATGATAATATAAGGTGTGTCTTATTATGTGGGTAGTGGTTTATTGTTCGATTATGTTGCATTCTAAACAAAATAACTAAACATTAAACAGAGTCGAAAGCATTTTCAGATATGTTATCGGATTATCCAAGATGGTGACGCACCGTATGAAAACTCTTCTTACGTTGAGTTCTTGCTTATAATAATGCAAGTTACAATTATCATACATCATTCCACATACGATGTAATTTATTCATTTGCCAAATACATGAACTGGTTATTTGTCCAACAGATTTCTTCTCATTGAAAACATTTTTGGGAAAAAAATTGAATGCAGGTGTAATTATAACATGCTATACCATTACGTTGGCTTAAATTCGAGCCTAAAATTTACTTTAATTGTTATTTCCCACAAAAAAGAATAATCAACCACATGCTTAAATAATCTGGGGAAGGGTGGAGCCCTGTGGTTATACTTCCCAATTTCCTGGGAGCATTTTGATATTTGCATCCAATTCTGAGGCGATGATCTTTACTTTGCATGTACCTCTACTTCAAAATTCTGGATTCGACCTTTGAACGTGTTTTGTACATTTAAGAACCCTGTAATTGTTGCAGAATTGTTTCATTATTTCTGGGTGTGAATGAAATGCATTCCTATTGATTAATTAAAGAAAATGTATAATATCTGGTTATAGCATAGATATCTGGTAAAAATTGCGTAAACAATTTGTATAAAAACTAGTTTGTGGGCAACTAAAACTACATGGTCTCAGTGGTTCATACCTACGATTCATATGATATTTTTTTAATGCATATATTTTTTTGTCGCATGCCACAGTTTGTTTTCAAAGCTTTACATAACTTCGATCTTCTTTTGAAAATACTTGTTAAGTGGGATTTAATAGCCACATAGACAAATTTGACATTTGTCTACTTATTAACAGGAACTGCTTACTCTTCCCGAGCACCTGATTTCACGCTCGTTACGATTTGAGTTCGCATAGTTGAATGCTATTCAGTTGTTTTGTGTCTCATCACGAGGCCTATATTTTGTTATTGAAGGGTTTTACAGAAAATATTGTTAATATTGTTGGTTTTTCAGATTGGAGACTACGGTTCACACAAAAAGTTCATACAAAGAAAAAAAAAATGCATTGGAAAAGGAATAAACGATGATTCAAATATTATTGTGTGGATTTAGCATTTGTAGTGCTAGTGGTTTTAACTTGTATTGTATTGATCAGGAAAATAAAAGTAAAGTGCTCTTTTAGCTGCCATTAATGCCTCTCAATTTTCTGCGTGAAGCTCTGTTTTTACAATCAGTCTGATTAATATGCAAATTGTCTGATTAATTTCAACTACACGTGTACATTATGTTTTTATTTATTTATTGTAAGTCTGGCACCTAGAACAATGAAATATCATATTTTATAAATTGTTTATCAAAAAAACACTAGACTTATCATTCATAAATATGATTTATTTGAGTTAAACCTCCATTGAATGTTTCATTGTTAATCAAATGTTTTTTTTTCTATGGGATTTTTGTACTTCCGTTATCTCTATCTTAGTTGTAGGTCTTTCGATATTGTTCAGTAAACGAAAAAGAAAGATATCGAATAAATCTAGAAATGGTAATTCTACTCTAATGAATGGAGATAGTATTTTTTTGTCTGTGGATTCTTCTTTTGCTGTGCCAATGCACCACGGTTTTATTGTTTTATATTTTTGCAAGAAATTGACACGGAAATAGTTCTTATCTTTGAATGGACCACTGTATTCGCACTTGTTATATGTAATTATAAAAGACAACTTTTATCTATGATTAGCCTAGTTAATGTTGCAGAGTTTTGTTTCATTATTTCTGGGTGTGTATTGAATGCATTCTTATTGGAAATGAATAAAATATATAATATCTGCATGGTTATAATTATCATAGATAACTGATTAAAAATGCATAAATCCATGTGTTTTCTTACAACCTTGTTTCTGGGCAACTTAAGATATTGTCTTTGTACGAAAGACCGGTAGTGCCATTAGTTCCTTCACATTTTTCGATTGTTCCAAGTTTTTATTCTTAGTTTTAAGTTGATATTTCTCACTTCCAAGTTGACATTTCTTACTTCCAACTTGACATTTCTCATGCAGTTCCAAGTTGACATTTCTTACTTCCAATATGACATATCTCAGTTCAAAGTTGGCATTTCTTATTTCCAAGTTGACATTTCTCACTTCCAACTTGACATTTCTCACTCACTTCCAAGTTGGAACTGGGAAATGGCAACTTGGAAGTGAGAAATGTCAACTTGGAACTATGATGTTTGTAGTTCCAATAGAAAAATGTGAAATAATTAATGGCTCTGCCGGTCTTTCGTATCTTAGTGAGAGATACTTAATATTCAGAATTTATACTAATGACACATAAGTTTTTATAATTTTCGTTTGACATAGGCGATTGCTTTATAAACTTTTCATAATTTTGGTCTTCTTTTCCAAAAATACTTGTTTAGTGGGATTTTTAAAAGAATCACATAGACAAATTTTACATGTCTTTATATTTCTACTTATTAGCATTACTATTTAAGACCTTTTAATGATTCTGACGAACATACTGATCTCTACGAACTGACGGACCACTTTGCACTTGTGTGGCTCCTTCCCTTTCAGGTATACTAGTAATGCTTCGCTCTTTGATCCATTATAGAATTCCATTGCATCTGACCGTAAATACCTTCATTGTATAATTTGATATTAAAGATTTTGTAACACCTTATTTTAGGGGTAGTTATTGTCAAAACCATTCAGTTTTAACACATATCTCAGGATGAGTCTTATAAGTCATGGAACCATTAATGTTCTTGAATGATTTTAAAGCCACTAAATATTTATGGTTGTTATTCAGGTGCAACGATCTCACACTACCTAAGTAGCAAATGAAAACCGTAGGTACTGATACACGGTGTTGATGCCGACCAATAAAATGCAATTTTATTTCAAACTTTCGGTTATTTGGAACGAAGCTGCCTAAGAGTTAAGTCTATAAAAGTTTAATTTTACTAAAGAAATAGGTACTTACTTCTTGGAACCCAGCGATGATCTATCACTCGTGATAGAATTTTGTGGTCTTTTGGCTCGTTCCGCTGCACTCCACTCGCAAGAAGACTGAAAAATTCTATCACTTTCCAAGAACTTATGTAAGAATCTATAAATCTGAATCAGACAATAATTCATTAATGCAACGTTTAATTAAAGCTACATTGTATTTGCATTGAAAAGGGGATGAATGATGCATTAAATTTTGCTTGGTTTCGCCTTTCCCTTTTATGGGTCCTTGGTTTTGTCAGGTGTTTGTGGTGCTAATATCTCTTAACTTGCACCGTCTTTATCAGAACGAGAAAAGTAAAGTGTTTTTTCAGTGACCATTAAATGACCTCTCGTTTTTCTGCGCTAAGATCCAGATCTGAAATATTAATATACAGTTGCAAAGAAAAAAATGCTATCTATTTATTTAAGTAGATTTTTTTATTGCACTCAAATATAGCACAATTGCTTTAAAATATTATCTAACAATCATGTAAATTCAATTTGAAAATGCAATAAAACAAATCAACACAATTTTAAGTCTGACACGTAGAACAATGAAATATCAAAATTATAACTTATTTATCAAAAAATCACCAGGAAAATGTAGTTAAACTTACCATTCGTATAATTTATTCAAATGAAAACTATATTCAATGCTTCTTTGTCTTATGGTTTTCCTCAAGACGCTTTAGCTTTTGTTATCACTATCTCGGCAGTAGTCTGTCGACAAAGAGCAGAGATTATCAAATAAATCTAAAGATTTGAACATCTTACCTTATGAATAGTTATTTCTTTCTTTACAAATTCCTTGACTGTTGAACTTTTATGCACGACTTTATGATACAGAAATAGAGTTTTGCATCTTAGAATACCAAAACCTCAAATTTCTTTTAAATAAGCATTTATTTCGTCAAAATTTATTATTATGAAAAGGAACCATAAGTAAACAATACCATCTAAAACTCAAAATCAATTAGGTCAACACGTTTTTTCCCAAACATGTGGTTTTACACAGGACGCACCATTTTCTATTAGAATAGAAATTTATTTTAAACATATTTATTTATCCTGGATTGGGAAACAAGCTTGATGCTTATATAAATCCCTCTCCAGCTAGCAGATTGCGAGTGTGGCCTTTGTAGCGGCCCCCATTGAGCCTACTCTTATCGAAATCTACAAAGGGGTCTTTAACGTGCATGGGGTATTGCTCTCCACATACACGGGACAACCTTTTTCGTCCCTTCCGAAGGACTAGCATCGTTCCTTGAGACCATCCTCGCATATGGTGTCAAGAGAGAGTCGGAAAATTGGTTCATGAAATTTTCACCCCAGACGAGGATCGAACCACGAACCTCGGTGATAGTAGCCCGACGCGTTAACCACTACACCACCGGCTCTCATTAGAAGTTTGCCATTAGATAGAAATAGACAGGAACTTAGAAACACCAATGTACCTGTAATTTGTCCTTTTCGCAAGGTGAAAGGAGCGTTAAGTAGCTGGTATCCAAATGAATGGTAATTATATTTGCTTTGGTATACAAGTTCCACTTAAAAACCTCTACCTCTGTACAATCAATGAAGTGTTGAATTAGAGTGTTACTAATAGACCCTTATTTCCAATAGAAGATGGGTGGTTGGCGACATTCCCATTTTTCTTTCGAAATATTCCAGTGAAAAATTAGGACCATAGTGACCTTCAACTAGTCTGGAATCAAATTAGATGGTTTTGACTACTCATCTTTTATATTTGAGGTTGATTATCACAGTTCAGTTCTTGGTACCAAGATACATTTGTTCTGTTCAGTAAAGAAACTTACAAACCAAAACCACAACAAGATGTCGAATTTCTATTGTCTCTCATTTTTTTTTTACAAAACCTCTCTATTATGGTTTTGAAAGTGCTATCTAATTTTCTCACTGCCTATGAATTAAATAGTCGAAGCCCTAGACATTTTGTATAGATTCGTGCTTTACCATTATTTTAATTTATATTTGAACCCTCAGTTTAAAAATAAGGTTGTGTTTGACAAGGCATATACTGGTCTATACTAGTATTTTGCAGACTTCGATTCATTATTTCTGGGTGTGGAAGATTACATTCCTTAACAAATGTATTATCTACAATCTTTTAGATTTTTTAGTTATATAATGGAATAATGACAAATGAAACGAAGAATAAAATTCGTTAATCCATAAGTCTGCTGAAATCAACTTAATAGTATCAACAAATGATTAATAAAAAAATGACTGTCATTTTAATCACAGACTTTGGTCATCAAACTGATTCAAAAGTTGAGTGGTTTCATCTGAATAGGATGTAATATACTGAACACAAACATTTAAAATTTTATGCAACAAATATAAAAGACCATGGATAAACTGAAAAGAGAAATGGTCCTGCCAGTGGATTGTTACATGGAGAGAATACCTTATATGAGAGCGCTAACTTCATCATAACATACGAATTGTAATTCCAAAACCATCGAAGATTTTTCAGACATGACGTTTATTAAAATGATGCCATTGTTATTCCCTGATCTAGCTCATATATGATTTTTAAGTTTTTCCGTTGTCCACTTTATACCTAAAAATGTAGCTTTTTTTGTAAATCTATAGCTTTAATCAAGTATATTTTGTGCAATGAAACTTAATGCTGTCATAATCTAATTAGCGTTTTTCTCAACTAGCAAGCATACTTTTGATCATGTTTAGATCATTCAATTATATCATAAATAATGCTTGGTAGATAATATTTTTGTTGGTGAAAAAATCAAGATTTCTTTTTTCTACAAAAAGCAACTTACACTTTGAAATTTAACTATCTTTTTTTCTAGGAAAATCTTACACTGGTCGGTTATTTTTCACATGTGTAATCCTTCTTAAGCTATCCTAAAGTATACCCATAATCACATTCCTTTTCATCTGACCGAAGATACCTTCATGCTTGCATAATTTAATGAACAACATCTTATTTTTGGCGTTTTGATATTCCTAACTGAAACACACGAAACAAATAATATATATTTAGAATAATTCTAACCCTAACCCTGGACTAGTCTTATAGATTATATCAAGGGTTTGAACAATTGTTCGCTACTGTCCCTTTCGGACACTGATATTAGGATGACCTATTGGTAAATCTGCTTCTTTTGAACCAGGATGCGTTTGCAGTTTTCTCAATTTCAATCTAATTAATTGCTGATTTTCGAATTAAGTTACAAATAAACTATTACAACACAAAAATGTATTTTTTTCAGTTTTCGTTGAATGTTTTGATTTTAATTAATAGCAAAATTAGAGTTTTTTGACAGGTTACATGTTTATTCGCTTTTTAAAAATGTTATGAAAACAAATCAATACAATTTAAAGGCTGTCATCTATGACAATCGAATATCATATTTATAACTTGTTTATCAGAAAACACTACGAAAATATATTAAATCTTATCATTGATATGATTTATATGAGTAAAAACTATATTCAATGGTGCATTGTCTGTTTAATGTTTTTTCTAAGGAATGCTTAACTTCCGTTATCAACGTTATCTATATTTCTGTAGTTGTCTTTTGATAATAAGCTAAACGTGTACTTAGCTTTAGCAAACAAAATTTATAACACAGATATCGAATAATTTAGGAAACGGTACTTCTAACTTAATGAAATGGTACAACTTACATGACTTATTAATCATTTGTTTTTTTGGGTAATCTTTGATTACTGTATTTTAAACGTAGAATTGGATGTGCAAACATACTCAAACAATTAGAGTGACAAAAAAGGCCATATTGGATAAGTTATTCATTGTCAATCTATAAACGTTTGTTTTAATTTTTATGCCACACATTTTTTTCATCAGAGTAAGGTTTTGTAATTAGATTGAAAAAGACAGGACCTCAAAACACCGAAGTAATTGTTTTTTTTTCCACAAGGTTAAAAGAGCGTCAAGTAGCTGATATTCAAGTGAATGGTAATTACTTTTGGTTGGGTATACATGTACAAGTTCACTTATACCTGTATCAAAATCAGGATAACCTTTGTTTTTCAATTGACCTGTTATGTAATGAACATGTTCTGACTACTCGTCTTGGACATTTAAGATGTTAGATCTCAGTTCGATAATTTTGTTTATTCATGTAACTTTATATTTAAAAGATACATTTATTCTGCTTTGTGAAGTCGACTCTGTTGTTGCTTATTTCTTGACTTCGATTTAAACTACAATAAAACAGAGATTTAAAAAAGCAGCACAAAGTATTTCTTTCGTTTTCTTTTATCTTGTTTTTGATCAACCTATTTTTTTTTCTGTTATGATTTTTTTTGGAAGGAGAGTTCTCATATCCTCTGCGCATTTAAACATATTTTTTGTCTTTTCGTGCTTCACCATTTTTCATCCGGAGTACACCTATCATATTATGAAAAGTTTGACCATTTAAATGAAACTATAGTTTTGTTAAGACAATTTTATTCATTCTGGATTTGGAAACAAAGTTCTTCATTGAATCCCTCTTCACTTTACTCTTATCGAGCTCTACAAAGGGTCTTTAACATGAACAGGTATTGCTGTCTCCATACACAGGACAACCTTTTTGTCCCCAGCAAAAGACAACCATCGTTTCTAAGACCATTCTGGTAAAAGGTTTCAAGAGAGCCAGAAAATCTGTCGTTGAATTTTTCACTATTGACGAGTATTGAACCACGAACCTTGGCTTCAGTAGCCATACGCGTTTATCACAACACCAACAGCTTTCTTATAGTCATACCCTCTGTTCTCGTCATATTCCAAGCCTTAATACAATTTCATAAATTTAAAGGTATGTTTTTATCATAAGGCCCGAGTAACAGTGCATACATATGTTTACTATTACATGTTCCATATCTATTCACAACCTTAACTTGTGTATGTAAATCTTATTTAACCCCCAACCTGTACCGTAACCCTAATCTTAACCTTACTCCTAAACCTTACCCTCGCCTCAACCTTTACTGCTGTACTGAGATGATCACCTCAATATCCCTATTGTGTCTCACAACTATGTTGTGTTCTATGGTCATTACCGGATCCTAAGATCGCAATTGAAGAGGGAGGTTTGGCGCCATAAAACCTGGTTTAACCCACCATTTCGTTTGAAATGCCCGTACAAAGTCAGGACCATTGCGATCCACCAATTCTCCGGTATGACTGATTCGTTTTTGTCATTTTCTCTGGACTATGAGATTGATAGTTCGGCAGTTTTGTTCTTACCTTTCTTTACGCCTTACCCTAACCGTAACACTAGCCCTAACCACATCTGTACCCGTTTTCCTAATTCCTAACCTTTAATCCATTTTATCTAACCACTAACCATATTCTAACCTAACCAGAACACAAGACAGCTTTTAGCTGTGTTTTGTCTTAGCATATACAATCTCTATTGGTGTGCTGCTGACTTCAATTTAATATATTTCGGTATGAAAGAATACGTCATCATTCATAAACTAAAGAAATGGAAATATACGACCCTTAGAATACTGGTTATACAATAGATACTTGTCACATACGTACGAAGCAAAATGCGGTGGTGTAATGGTTTAATGGTGTAATAAAAAGGCGTTGGTCTGGCGACCAAAGAGTCCTGAGGACGAATCAAGTCGCCGGCACTTTCGTGCTTTATCTTTGAGCAACTTCAATTGTCTCAGCCGATAGGCTGTAAATGTGTACATGGTTGAGTAGTGATTGAAATGTCGACTAATATCTGTTCGCGCCTTAACGACAGCGTCACACCTCTTTTGAGAATGATTATATAGTTTTCGTGGCCCAATAACCACTGGTAATAGTTTGTGAACCGCGTTGAAACGACTTAAGTCTTGTGAATAGCGGGTATATAAGAACTGCAGATTATTGCTTGTTATACTGACAATGATCTACTAGGGACTTATTGTCTTGGTATGAACCTTATAATAAACGTATTGATTTCATAACATAAAAAAGATAGTGAACATAGAAAATCTGTTTTGTCTATATTTTGTAGTAGGCACAGAATTGTAATACAAATAAATCTAATATTGTCATAATCTAATTAGTACTTTACATAAGTACTCTACTTATTCTTTCGAGATGCTTTTGATTTGTTTGTCTATAGATACAAGTATATAACAGATATTGCTAACTAGATAACAATCTGTTATGTTAACGAGATGAGTAGACAACTTTTTGTAGATACCCTTGATATCCCAAAAATTACAATAATTGGTAAGTTATTCTGCAGTACAAACTGTGTGAAAAAAGCAAAGATATATCAATGGGATATTAGAATGCCAAAAGACAAAAAAGGACAAAGACAATAGCAGTTATGAAGACAAGAATAAGTGCCAAAAAAACATGTATTAAAAAGCCCCAAATAGCAATACTCAACGCGAACTCAAGTCAAAACGAGAGTGAACCCGGGAACTCCAGAAACCTTTACTCAATTTTTTATATCTTAGCCTTGTCAAGTCCTCCTGTTTGAACATTTCAGACTGATAATCCCAGTTGAGTATTTATTTAATGATAAGCTGATAGTCCATCGCATCTAGAAGAATATTCCTTCATGTTTGCATAATTTGATATATGGATTATGTAAGATCTCATTTTAGGCGTGTTCATATTTATAATCGAAACTTTTAAAGCACTTAAACTTAGACACACGACCTAAAATCAGCCTTATAGCCTTATATCAGATGAATAATTAAGGAATTTCCTAGAGGGTCTTATTCGTTGATAATAATCATAACATGTTTGGGATATAAAAACATTTCAATATTTTTTATAACTGCGACCTGTAAGTTAGTTAGCTAGTCTTTTACTGCAAATCCAGTGCAAATTCTGATATATTTACGAGAATAACTAGAAAGAGTAGATAAAACGAACATGAAATGAAGATAGAGTGAGAAGCAATCATTCTTGAAACGAGTTTTAACTGCAACTAGAAAAAGGAAGAATGGATATGACTACGAAATCTAGACTATCTATGGGGATTCTACGGTACTCATCTTATCAAAATTTTCAGCAATGTTTTTAAATACTGTGGATTCAATTACTTTCGTGGACACCAATTTTTGTTGTTTGGTGAAAAAAGACCAGTTCGTAAATTCTTAGATTCGTGGTTCAGTGGTCTTGATCATTCATATTAATGTTAAATTTCCTCTCCGTGGGGTATCTAATTTCGTGGTTCCAGACAGCCCACGAAAACCACGAAAATTGATACCCCACCGAATGATAATGATACCACAGTATGCGAGGAACGTGGTATTATTGGAACATACAGGCCCACTTGTTTCGACGAAAGTGTCGGTTGTTGATGGCAGTGAAGTTGATTTATGTATTGAATTATATGCATCTTAATTATAGAGTCATACTTCTTAAGGCACAATAAAAACTAACTACATATTAAATTGGATAAACGGCCACAGTTGAGCAAGGCTGTCGACATCTGACAAGAAAAACAGAATACCAAAATATTACGGGCAAATCTGTACACCTTTGGTATCAAAGGATGCTAAATTCCTCTTGTTAAAACAACCACCAAGAGAGAACAAGGGTCCCGACTCCCAATACGACGGGTCATATCCCAGAACCCCCTGTTACTTTATAACCAGGGGAGAACAGCAAATTTAAGGCAATTGTAGCAAATGGCAAAATTTAAGCAATTATTTAAGCAAACTAGGAAAGCCCAGACTGGTATCAGTTTAGAACCGACTACTCATGGCAACATGAGATAGTCTTAACCTGCAAACTTCCAGCGGTATCGCCGAAAAGTATTCCATGATATGATCCGACGTAGAATAGCGGGAACGATCGGGGCCCCTTATCTTGCCAGAACCCGCCATAAGAGTGGGTCTATACACACTCATTTTTGTTGGAGCAACTTTTTAACGAAGTGACCTTGCGATACTAGTTTTTGAATGAATGAACTGAGACGTCACAAATAATCAATAAAACCAGATTAAACTGGAAAATTCTTAGAACGGAGTAAACGAAATTATCGCACAAACCATTTATTCCCTATAATTAAATTGGTTTATCAGATTAATTGATAAACCCTATTATTTAGACCATGGGCCAATTGCAGAACCGCGAGCAGTGCCAAACGGCCTCGTTGAAGGCTGCTGGCGATTGTTCATTGTGGTTTTTCTAAACTGCCGTTTAATTGTGGGCTGTGTCGCGTACACTTATTCCACATCTCTTTATTTTCTATTATGTATGTTTTGTTATTTTGTGTGTTTTTACCCGTTTTTGTATTTTGTGTCCAATGATTTCGGATTGCCTATGAGCTATTCTCCTTTTTTTGCTTATTGCATTCAATGTTTAATGGTCTTTTAAGTCATTTTTATCTAAAGACGGTTGTCAGTATTTCACACAAGGATTTCAATGAAAACTCATTATTGTGTGTATAAAGTTATTCATGTTCATTTATTGGTGTTTTTAATTCTTTATTGTGATCAAAATTATAAATATTTGGCTGTGTATCATAAATATTGCGAACTGGGAGATTTTGCAAGAGAGTTTTTAAAACATATTCTTTTATGTAATAAGTTTAATATTTTCTACTTTATAAACAGACAATCTGACATTAGCGAATGATTCAATTAGCTCAGTATGGTTAAAATTATTTCACTCACTTGCTTCCGTTTATTGATATGTTGCGTGGCTACTTTTGTTAATATTTCCCTACCCTATTTAATGACAAGCTCTTTCATCTATAAGTGCATTCCATTCAATCTGACCAAAGATACTTTCATGTTTTCGTTATAAGATTATTATTGATATGATTATGCAACATCTTATTCACTTGGTTGGTAAAAGTACATCAATCTAAACACATTACCCATAGGATCAGCCTTATTTGTTATTTAACAAGAACAACTATTGTTTTTCAAAAGAAACTTCCTGGTGGGTCCGATAATCAGTTAAATTTCAAAACAATTTTTGCAAGATAAAACCCTTTTAACTGGAAAACAAAAGTTTGATTAAAAAAGATTGCACTAAATGCTCTGTATATTGTACAAATGCTAATGTAGTACAAAACAGTTTGGGTGCATTTAAAGTATCATTGTCTCATATTTTCTTATATTTTTTATTTATCTCGTTTGTATTTCTGGTTTATGCAATCTATGTATGCAATTTCTACAACAACCATATTTTGTATTCCATTTTTTTTTTAGAATTGTAAATGGTTACTCTTTAAAATTGTAATTTTCAATGAGCTTCCACAATAGATTATAATTCCGTAGGTTTGTTATGCATTTGGTGTCGAGCTCGTAAATGTATTTATGTTCTTTTTTGGCTTCGGGATAATTTTTTCAGTCAGCTTTATTATCTAAAATACGTACATTTATTAATTATTATTAAATTGATATTGTACTAATTAAAAAAGTTAAACTTTTTATATTTTATTAGCAGTGCAAGACCGTGTTTATTACGTCATTAACTAAAGTAACGATATCACAATTACATTTAATTTAGGCTCGTGAAAGAATAAATTAATAAAATTCACAGTCTGTCAAATAGAACAAATATGATATCATATTTATAACGTGTTTGTCTGAAAACACCATCAAAATATAGTTAAACATATCATCCATAAGATTTATATGACTGGAATATCATTGTGTCTTATATGATTGCTATATACTGAGTCGTAGTCATTGACTAGTTTAATGAAATATATATTCACATACAGTACGTACTTCGAAAACCGAGATTGTAAAGCTTAACGTTATTCGTTTTTTGGGAAAGAGGAGGGGGTAACGTCAATACCAAAATTCACAATAATACAAAATATTTTGGTTGAATGAAAAAGATACTCCTATCTTTACCAAATTTTATAAATATCTTTATTTGCAAAATACCCCCATATGGGTCAGAGCAAAAACAAAAACATGTAAAATACAAAACATATACAGAAAACACCATAGTATACAGAACATAAACATATAGAGTTATAGTTTTGAAAACATTCTGACCAATTTATAGGTAAATTGACCGGTTCAAATTTCACCAACAAGCTGTTACATGGAAATTCTTCAGTTATTGCTTATAATATAATTGTGTGCTAACAAAGCTAACAAGTTTCAGAAAAGATGGCAATTTAATATGGGAAACCAGGATAAATGATTAAAAATAAAAATCACTAACTTGATAAAGAGTGCCATCCAAAAGTAAAATAGAAGTATTCTATCAGCAATCTTCGAAAAATTGCTATTCAAAATCGCTGTTACTGATTAATTGTCCGAGCCTTTTGCAACGCCAGTTAAAATTTCTTGGTTTTTTGTTTTGTTTTATAATATCTTATTCTTAATCTCACGTTATATGTTTTCTATGCTACTACAAAGTGTTTAGATAGTCCTTAAGGTAGTACAATAGTAAAAATTCGGTCAGATAGAATTTTTTTCAAATTTTATTATAAGAAGTATCTAAAACCATATGTTTGAAAAAATCAAATAAAAAGAATAGGTCACTGCTTAATTATTTGTAGAAAATTGATCAAAAACAGTTCAAATTTGGCTACTTTTATATAGATTTTACAGGGGGAAATGGTTTATATATATATTTTTCAAATTTTACACAATAGATTTTTATTATATGTTGTCAAAACATCAAAATTTATTTATTTTTTTAAATAAAGGTATAACATCATGGGGTCACCGTTCATTTTCTAAAAATGAATTGGAAAAACTGAATTTTCCCTACATGCTCAGTCGATTAGACCATTGTACTACATCAAATCCAAAAACATTACTTCTCTGAACGAGAATATTTGATTGAAATATGATTTAATCATTAGACCGTAATAGACAGTTACTTTAGACATTTATGAATCTATAATTAGCTCTCTTTACAATGTGGCGCACATTCATTAATACTTATCATATTCTAAGGGTAAAATTAATATTTTACATAATCTGGCTGAACTCCATTTTAGGTGTATGTATCGTCTGTCCTTTCATCCGTTCGTTGAACTTTTAAAAAAATGCATTTTTCTCCGTATCCCCTTATTAATAACTATATGCAACTATGATTTGAATACCGTAATTGGTCTATGGGAAACTCTAATAAATATCAATAAATAGAAAAAGTCTAACACATTTTTAAAGAATCCAAAGTCTTCATTAATGAAAATTTACAGATGACTCATTATACATGTAGGGGTAATAGCTTTTGTAGAAAATTTATTTCAAACTGAGAAAAGCTGTCAGGATACATGCGGACAGACGGACATAATAACTCACTGTGATTAAATAACGGTGAGATGAAATAAATGAACACTAAACTGCAGGGTCTACTAAAGGCATATTGTCTACTAAATCACCCATTTTCTAAGTCCTCAAACTTTTAAGAGCCTGTCTCAGTAAAAATCATGCAAAAGGTGATTTACTAATTATCTTAGGGTTTAACAATTTTTTGGTTAGTTATTCATCTTGGACCACTTTAGCGAAAAATATCAACTTAAGTGAAATTGGTCCATTAGACTATCTGCAAACTGACATTAAAAATTTTGGCGGGAAAATTTCCCGAACTTTTTTCATACACAACCCAACCAATTTTCTTGGCCTCTTTACTCAAAAGTTCGGAAAGGTCTGTAAAAATTGTTGATATTTTCTAAAAAAGTAGGCCATTTTAGTTGAATGTCAACAAAAATATCAATCGGATACTTAAAGTGATATTTTTGGTTGGTTTGTTAAGAAAAAAAAATTGGCGGGACTTTTTCCCGTACTTATTTTCATACACAATGTAACCAAATTTGTATTGTGTATTAACATGATTAAACGAGAACTAATGAACCGATTGGGCTAAAATTTAATTTACATTCATTTCTCATCATAAAGATCAAATTCCGATAAAAAGAACCAGTTTTCAAAAATATGCATCTGTCACTATTTTTGCATTTTGCATGATTCTTACAGAGACAGCTACTTAATGCCATTTAGACCAAAATGTAACAAAAGAAAATGTTGACTATCAATTTATTACCAAATTTGCCTTAAACTAAGTTTATTGTACTCAAAATTATTCGACCATGTTGATTGATTATTTATTTAAATTTGTGACGACATATATTTTTATTTATACGGCCATCAATCGGGATCTCGAATGTTGTTTTCCTGGAGACTGTAATATTGTGACAAATTAAACAAATTCAATGTGAAATATCTGAATCATCTTAAGTATTCTGTTATTATATACGAGCAATTATTGTCATTTTCTTTGTTTGGCGACTTTGGCGTTTTCGTCGTCTTGAGTATTTCTACACGGGCCAAAACCTCGAGATACAGTGTACTGACCGCGATTTTGAATAACCAAGGTTTATGAGCAAAATTAAAAACATTGCGCATGCTTAAGACGGGATTAAGCTCATGAATATGGATACAAATATTAATTAGTGATTATTGTTTTTCGATTTCTACGATTTTTTTTATGTCAATTTAAATGGCAAAAATCGAATGGACATTGTAGTCCATCAGCCAACTCTGAAAAGACGTCATATATAAAAGTTGAGTGGATACCCCCGTAGACCGAATTTTTATGGTACATAAATTTAGTTTTACATCTAAGCTTCATAATTCCAAATGTTATACTTGTATAAAATATGCGGAAATTAGCGTAAAAATCATTTTTCTGGACCCTCTGGTGAGCAATTGAAAAGTAGTCATTCATTTATTTTCAATAAATTGAACATGGGGTTGAAAACTTCAATTACTGTTCTATAAATCTATACTATGCATAGGGATTATTGACTTAGAAAAAGAATTTGCATCATAACAATGTCTAAAAAAGATATTTTTTAGATTTAAAATTGCTAATTATTACGTTCAAAATTTCCCTATTTTTACAATTTGCGAATGTCTTCCTATGACTTCGCACGTATCACAGGTAAAATTTACTCAACAAGATTCACCTAATTACAATGGTCACAATTAAAAATATCAAAACCACCAGGATTTGATAAAAACAGTGTTTTACAGAAAAATCCATTTTTAATGTCCATGTGCGGATTGTAATGGTTTGACCGATATGGTTTTATTTTTTAAATTATTAAATGTGAAGGTCACTTTTTCTATTTTTAGAATCAATATTTTTTATGATTTTAAGTCATTTCTATGGTATTTTTTTAAACCAACATAAAAGAAATTATAATAAAGAAAAGGTGATGTTTTACATTATTGAAAACAAAGTTATAACCAATTAATCACGTTTTCTTGTTTTTGGCCTGTTAGACTTTACTTTAGGTCAGGTGCGTTTGACTTTATTTAAACTTATATGAAATATTTACATTACTTTTTACTTATAACTTATCTATTCTTTATTTCTGGCGACAATTTATATCGAGCTGTCGCCTTAAAATAATGTTACGATGTCGTTTTGTAAATTTAGTTTGTTTTTCCAATTCTATTGTTAATATGGGTGTTTTCCTAAAATAATATTATGAATCTGAATTTTGATGAAAAATATTTAAGTAACAGAGGATAAAATATTTTGAAGAAGGATTTCTGCCTTATAGAATAATGCAATAATGAAAACAAAAATTTGTCTCGAGACACCTTTATGAAAAAAATAATTGTCTGATCGGAACAAACCCACCCCCTCTTTTCGTGGTAATGGTCTGTCTCATTTAAAAAAGAGTACTAGAAGACAAGAAGTCCTCATTGATGATAGATTTTTACAATACTGCATTCCATTTTAAAGATTTAACAGCAATGTCATCTCATTCCTAAACATTCCCAAAGACTCCGCCACATACACAGACGAACAATTAGGATTTTTCGGACGATTGCTGTTGTTAAGAATCAAAAGCACACCCAAGTTCCTCAGGCAATACTGGTACTGATCAGCTGTAAATGAATAGAAAATGGTGCTGAAGCTTTTTCCATTGCAAAGGGCACGTTGATCTTCATGTACCAGCATATGCTCTTAACCTTGAAGTGTCTGTTCCCATAGAAAGTTTGTATCCGTTTGCTCAGTTACTTTGTCCCAAACGATGTCAGAATTTTGTATTTTTGTCTATAAAGTATTCTGTTAACAGGAAGTAGTTGAGTAATTCCTTAACACTATTAAGAAATATAGAGTTAAGTTACATAAAAATTGAGACGGAATACTTAATAACTTTGCAGAGCGACGCTCGATTTAAGAAGACGAACGATCAAAAAGTGAGCCTATGTATGTCGCTTCTGTCTAATGTTACTGGCGACACACAAAAAATACAAGCATTTTAGGTCTACAGAAACTAATATCATTAGTGTACCATTATTTCTTTTTTTATGTAATTTCATGAAAAATGGGAAACACTGAAATCAGCAAAGTTAAAAACCACACAAATAGTAAGATTATAGTATTCGCATTTTATCACAAAATCAGGATAAGTAGTTTTCTTTGATTTTTTTAGAAATTTGGAATGAAGTATAAGACGGGACATATTGTACTCGTGGAGAACTAGACTAGCTATCTCTTTTTATGTCACGTTCCGTTATACATGTATTGATAATGTCCTTTCATTGAACAATTCTCTATTTGGTGACTTTCTCCATCTCATATATCCTCAGGACACAATGGATTCTAGGAAGTCTGCTTCATATTTAGATTTACATCTCATAATTGACTCTCAAGGAATACTTCAACAAAGCTCTATGACAACCGTGATGACTTCAACTTTCCCTTTTTGTGTAGCAACATTCCGTCCGCTCCGGCTTATGAAGTGTTCGTATCACAGTTGATTCGTTACTCCAGAGCTTGCGGCAATTACATCGATTCCTTGGCAGAGCGTCACGTTTGACACAGAAAAGGCTAACACAGGGTTATGTTGCTCCACGGTTGCTGTCTTCACTCAAGAAATTGTACGGTAGACACCGTGCACTCGTAGACAATCTCTCAAATGAGTGCAGATGTTGGTTTGTCTTAGAAATTTGTTTTGTCTTCCTTTACCAGATTTGACACACTGAATTGAAAATTAGCAACACGACGGATGTGCTATAGCAGGCAGGAACCGCTCACTCTTCCGCAGCACCTGAGATCACTCTTGTTACGACTTGAGTTTGCGTTGTTGATTTCCGTTCGGTTGATTTTGTGTTTTGTGTTTCTTCATGCTGTTCTTGTTCGTGTTTACCGGTTTTGTCGTGGCCCTTTCGGACTTTTGACACTCGAATGCCCTATTTGTGCCTGTTTGCCTCTTTCAATTCATTCGTCGGTTAGCACAATCACTAACTTCAATGGTTTGGTTATTTCAACTTCGTTTAGTTAACTTCTTTCTGGGAAAAATTGACCAAACTCTACGACATTGCTCAGCAGCATAAAGAAGTTTACAATAAAAAGGCATGTTTTTCAAAATATATTTAGTTATGGCCCTGTCACACTATAACGTTTTAGCCAACGTGTGCCGAACGTTCGAATAATTTTCTAAAACGTTGGAACACGTTGGCAGTCGCTGTAAAAAGTTTCAAAAAATATCTCGGTGAACGACCACAAAGCGTTAGATTAACTACCTGCAACGCACGACAAACTTATTCATAACTTATCTATAGCGTTCGTCCGGCGTACTTGACGTTTGCCTAGCGCATGTGTGACGACTGCAGAACGCATTCATAGCGTTAGTCTAACTTATGATTTTTTTCTCTCGGTGGGGAGACCTAGGATTTCTGTTAATTTCTTTAGTATTATTTCGTAATAGCCCAAATAGATCTATTATCTGGCTTACATGTATTGCTGGATTAATTAATAATTATAGAAATTTAGTTTCTTTATAAAAATATTGGTTTTCAGCGTTCTGGTAATATGAATGTATAATTATTCTAAAGCCGTTTTTTAACCAAAAGTGACGATTTTTGCACTCAGTCTAAAAGAATAAAATATAGTGTAGATTTTATATTTTGATATGTCAAAAATATACAGAGAGGAATGCATGCGCTTGTTAACAAACTCTCAAATTCTCAAATGAGTATATACATGTAAAGATGACTAATCCTAAATGGTCGCAGACAGCATGACGGATGTTAATAGAGAAAAACGCGTGTGCTTATTGAATATTTAAAATACACATTATTTCAAATGAGTATTGAAGTTAGACTGTCGTTACTCGTTGTATTTGAGTATTTTTCTACCCAAAAAAAATCATCGAAAACACGACAGGTGTATCACAATTCGCAAGAATTACTTTCAATTCCAGACCATCTAAGTTATCTTTGTTATATTCAAGATTTTTTGGCTTTGTTCATTGTTTTTTATTTATTTTTCTTATTTTTCAGGTTTGAATTAGTATTTGAAGCTTTTGAAATTGACTTTCCCCCTTGTAATTCAATCTAACTTATAAAATTCTTGGGTTGATACGCTACTCGTTCGTTACAATGACGCTCTGTGCGCTCTGTACACGTTTTAAACACGTTGAATATGTTTCTTGGTCGTTAGACTGACGCTAGACGTGCGCTGCATTATCGCTAGACACGTTAGTTTCCATTTAGCTTAGCGTTCGTCAAACGCATTTCAACGTGTGCACAACGACCACATAGCGTACATCAGCGTGTGTATAACGTCCTTCTAACTTATGCCTAGCGTTCGAATAATTTATTTCTAACACGTTGGCGAACGTCGGAAATTTTAAGCATGTTGAAAAATTTGCGACGCACTCGGCGATCACCGACGCACGCTGACGTTCGCTAACGTGTTTGTAGCGTGTTCATAACGTGTACAAAACTTACACAACGCACACCAGCGTGTTGAAAATATATTCTAAAACGTCGACACACGTTGGCTAAAACGTTATAGTGTGACAGGACCATTACGATTGTAATGAGAGATTCCTTTTTGTTGTTTTAGAAGTACTCTTATTGATTTGAATTTCGTTAAAATCTAGATTCTTTAGAAGACGGTACAGGAAACAACTGCCAACAATGAAGAAGCTAAATATGGATCTTCAAAGTATTTACAAATATACTAGTAGTAATTTCAAAAGGCAAAACAATCATAAAAAAGCGTCAAATAAATTGAAAAAAAAAAGATTCATATAGAACTTTATTAATTGGCTGGCATGTTTCCTCGATAACAGTTACTTTGTATCCCTTTTGTAACTAAGTGCAACAAACGGTCAAACATGCAGCGCCATTATTGTATACATGTTGTATGCTGCCTTGCAAAATGATCCAAAATGCACATGTACGTGTAATTATGGCAACTTTTAAACGACAATTAAGACTAAAGTTCTTATATTCTGATACTATAGTTTCAAAAAGGTCAAATATATAACTTAAAATTGAAAAAAATATATAATGAAACACATTATGTTAATCATTTGTATTTACACATGAAAAAAATATAGATTTCAGGCGACTGGGGCTACATTCATAAATACCGAAACTTTTCAACCGGTACCACAAATATTTTAATGGAATTGTTTTATTTAATTTGTTATGTTGTAGGTAGATTCTTTCCACAAAATATTCCACCTAGCTATCCTATTTTTTAGGAAATAAAAAAAGAAAATGAATAAAAAAACTCATTTTAGTCATTCCTTGTATTATCTCCCTTTAAGACTTCTTTGAGTGACAATTTTAACAAACTTTTGTCTGTCGTTGGTTGTCTGGACAATATTTAATATGTTAAAAGTTTTCTTTTCAATAATATTGTAGTAGACTTAGTATAATAGAATGTTTTATAAGGGTTGAAATTTTTTGACAGTTTATAGTACCCCTAAAGGGGCCTCTGTTATACCAGTTTCCGCATCTTTTTGCAAAGTATAACAAGTTGCAAAATAAAGTTCACATGTTTGTCTTTTAATTTCTGCAATAAAAAATCGGTCTACAGTGGTATCCACTCAAATTATTTTTTTTCCGGACCTGGCTGATGGACTATTGCGCGCAAAACTGGTTTAACTTTGTAAAAAAAGCTTACCGCGTTTTGGCTAATTTTTAATAATTAAACATAAAGTTATTTGGCCATAGTTGAAAAAGTCATGCGTCTCGATCTTGTTGCATACGATGCGAATCCGTCATAATTTGATTAGGTTTTTGGCGATAGTAAACTAAATACATTATTTAGAGGATTTTATTTTGCATAGAATCTGATCTGTAAAAAACAAGCATTAAAAATGCTATTAATTAGTCTAGACTCATAAAAATCTTTAGAATTCGACGTAAGATATTTTGATGTTTTCGTAATCTGATTTATAGGTAATTAGATTACACAACATCAATTAAATGTTTAAAGTACATGAGTCTTTGTAACCTATGATGAGTCCTTTCATAGTTATGACAAATGATTTTATAAAAATCGAGCTTGAAGGTTCAATTCTAGAAGTATCTTAACAAGATGAACACCTTTTACATGTTTTAACATGTTATTACTTGACGTTTTAAAATCACAAACACACATGACATAGTTTATTCATTTTCATCTTAATTGTTGTTTACAAATAAAAAAAAAAAACCAACAAAGTTCCAGATAGCAATTAAGTTTGTACGCCTGACGCATGTTTCATCTATTAAAGACTCATCAGAGGCGCTCTACCCAAATATTGAAAAAACAAAACATTACATCCAAAGAGCATATAACAAATAAACCAAAATGCCTAGCAGTGAAAACCAAACAATGACTAAGATCAACCTATTTGTGGGGTAGACATGCAGAACCTTAGGGTTTTGACAATTTTGAAATTTAAACGGATAAGGTATAGCTTTGATGCGTTCTTCAACACAAAAGTGTTGATGCCGGAGTGGGCTAACCTCGGGGAATTAAAACGTTACTAGCAGCGCTGACCTACAGAAAACAGAAACAAAAAATAAAACAAAGACCCTCAATAAATTTTGCTACGTCATAATTGAGAACTATATTATTTGCGGTTGTTCTTGTCAAGGAATTATCCTTCATTAGTTGCATTATATGTTTAGATTGTTGATAATGAATTTAAGTTACTACGATAAAGATATAATTCAAAGGGATGGTGTACTTTTATGGTCATGCAACAATCTCACATTAGCAGTTAACTGAATTACATACAGTAATTATCATAATTAAGGAGGAGTGTACTTTTATGGCCATGAAATTTAACAAAAAACATTTTTTTCATCATAGATGAATTAGTAGTAATTATATATTACAGTTCAACGGTAATTGCAAAACAAAACAAGCTTGTCGTAAAGTTCTTTTCATTTTGCACTATAGATATAATATTTAGTTTTAAGATATTATGCAGTGCACTAATTATAATTTTTCTGTGTGCTTAAGCTATTATTTATGCTCACATTATAATCTTATTATGCGCTCGATTATTGTTTATGAAAATTTTTTTAACGCTTAAATTATACAAATATAAGCACACAATATAATAATCATGATAATAACAAAAGAATTTTTTGCGCAAACATTATTTTTGCTCTGTTTGCATTAATTATAAACACCATCCGTGGCAAATTTTGGGCATCTATTGTGGCCAGGTATTCATTCAACTAAATCTAACATTATAAACATAAATACATGTGGTAATAATAAAAATGCGGAGATGGGGTATAAGAAAAAAAGCCACAGTTTACGAAGTTGTCCCCCACCCAAAGCTGCCTGATATCAAAATTATTGAGGATTCTTCTAAAAGAACGCAACCAAAATAACCAATGCTTCATGTAGTCACATATACATGTGTATACAGGTATAAGCTAGTTAAGCCTCAAGAATAGAAATAGCATCCTAGATAGTTCATAATGAATGAAAGCAAAGAAGTAGATAGACCATAGAAATATTGTTTATCGTGAACATGACTGCTCATGCTCGTCATTTTCTTGTCACAGTACATTTACACATTACAAACATTTACACAAATATAATCTATGGTACATGTATACTAATAAACATAATACTAAAAGAAAAAAATAATAGCCATGCTCGTCATTGACATAAATTATATAGTCCAATTCATACATATTTCAAGATATTTCAATTTTATCATCAGAGGCGCTCTACCCAAATTATGAAAAACAAACACAATATTCAGATTAGGAAGAGCATATAACAATTAAACCAAAAATACCGCACAGGAAAACCAAGCAATGACTAAGACCAACCTATTAATAACATTTTACTAGGGGATAAGAAATCTAGACCTCATTTAGATTGCAGACTTCCAATCACCAAACCAATTTTACATAATTTTACAAATTATTTCAAGATATTTCAATTGATTGAGAAACAACTTAATACATTTACTTATACAGATAACCTTTTAAACTGTATCTGGTCTTAAATATCTTATAATGCATTACATTGCCATACTCCTCTTTGTCCTGAGAGTCAGATTTGCCCTGTTCTAACAGTCAAGTACAAGCACCAATTCTAAAACTATGTCCCTTATAATTTTCTGTTGATAACCCAATAAAAGATAATATATTATTAAACATGTCTGAAAACTGTGTTCAAGTAATAGGGGATAAATCAGGATTTGTAAATAAAAAACCTTGTTGATTTCCACGCATTGCTAAATGATGCTTAAGATTCTTAACGGGGCATTTTCTTTGTTCATATTTAATTAGCAACTTCATCAAATTGCCTGGGACAGAGTGTTTATAAGTATCAAATTGTATTATGAAACCTTCAGTCACAAATTGGATGTTGCATAATTTTAAACAATGACCATTTTCAGGATCTCTAGATCCAGTGTATGTCATTTCTCTTACTCTTCATAACCCGTAAAAGGCTATCAGAAACATGGGAATATACAATTTCTCGTAAAAGGGTAAACTACACACATGTGTAACAGCATCTACTACTTATGTAACATTGGTTGGTGATTGGAAGTCTGCAATCAAAATGAGGTCTAGAATTCTTAGGGATGGACCATTATACTTGAAGGGGGGGCCTTGGTTTTTTTGTTTTGATCAGAATTTTTTTTCGCGCAGAGCGCGGACAAAAAATTTATTTTTCGTACGCGTCGCGACAAGATATTTTTTTCATTATCAGCATTATTTTTTTATAGCAGAAATCTTTCTTCAGAATATTTTTTTTCTTATCCTCAGCTGCCAAAATATTTTTTCATCAAAACTAATTTTCAGAATATTTTTTAGAAAAAAACCAAGGCCCCCCCACAAGTTAAATGGTCGGTCCCTTAGCACCTTGTAACATTTTTTAAACAGAGAACGACGACGAAGGATAGCCAAAATTAGAATTTAAGTACAAGTTGTACTCGGTGCAAAACGTCTAGGAAATAGATGCGCATAATACAAAAATTGTTTGAATAGAAACTTGTAAATCGGCTTCAGTTTCCTGCAGAAATTTACTACAAAAAACCCTAAAATCATCCAATACTTTAGTACACAAATATTCCTAGTTAATTAATCAAAGCTGATGCCATAATATGTTCAACAGTCCATTTAAGTCTGGTAGAGTAGGAAGATTTGGCACGCATCATACTTGTGAATTTTTTACTTGAAAACGTGAAAGAGCGTCGCTTATGGCTCTGTCACACTGTTACGTTTTAGCCAACGTGTGCCGAACGTTCGAATAATGTTCTAAAACGATGGAACACGTTGGCAGTCGCTGTAAAAAGTTTCAAAAAATATCTCGGTGAACGACCACAAAGCGTCAGACTTACTACATGTACCTACAACGCACGACAAATGTATTCAAAACTTATCTATAGCGTTTGTCCGGCGTACTTGACGTTTGCCTAGCGCATGTGTGACGACTGCAGAACGCATTCATAGCTTTAGTCTAACTTATAATTTTTGCTCTCGGTGGGGAGACCTAGAAATTCTGTTCTTTTCTATAGAATTATTTCACAATAGCCAAAATAGATCTATTATCTGGCTTAAATGTATTGCTGGATTTTTTATTAATTATAGATAAATCATGTAAATTTAGTTTGTTATAAAAAAAATGGTTTTCAGCGTTCTGGTAATATGAATATATAATTATTCTAAAGCCGTTTTTTTTACCAATAGTGATGATTTTTGCGCTCATTCTAAAATAATTAAATATAGTGTAGATTTTATATTTTGATATGTAAAAAGATATACAGAGAGGAATGCATGCGCTTGTTAACAAACTCTCAAAATCTCAAATGAGTTTATACATATAAGAAATACCGGTCTGTAGAATTTGCCTAGCACCCTTTTTATAGCACTTGACTAATCCTAAATGATCGCAGACAGCATGACGGATGTGCTTAACAGAGAAAAAAAACCGCGTGTGCTTATTGTTTATAAAGAATACACATCATTTCAAATGAGTATTGAAGTAAGACTGTCGTTACTCGTTGTATTTGAGTATTGTTCTACCCAAAAATGTCCACCGACAACACGACAGGTGTATTACAATTTGCAGGAATTACTTTTAATTCCAGACCATATAAATTATCCTTGTTATATTCAAAATTTATTTTGACTTTGTTAATTGTTTTTGTTAAAAGATTTTTTTTCAGGTTTGAATTAGTATTTGAAGCTTTTGAAATTGACTTTCCCCCTTGTAATTCAATCTAACTTATAAAATTCTGGGGTTGATACGCTACTCGTTCGTTACAATGACGCTCTGTACTGTGCGCTCTGTACACGTTTTAAACACGTTGAATAGGTTTCTCGGTCGTTGAAAAATTTAAAAATTTGCAACGCACACGACGTTCACCAACGCACGCTGACATTCGATTCGCTAACGTGTTTGTAGCGTGTTCATAACGTGTACAAAACTTGCACCAGCGCGTTGAAAATATATTCTAAAACGTCGGCACACGTTGGCTAAAACGTTATAGTGTGACAGGCCATTAAACAGATTTGGTTATTGAAAAGATATTTTTTTACTAAACATTTATTCATTGAATTAAAATAATGCAATTCTGAAATTAAAATGATTCAGATGGGTCTAGTCCTAACCTGAATGGTTACTGGACCAGTTGCTGATTAAAAAAAATCTATATTTTTAGCAATGTCCTATGTATTGTATTTTTTATCCTGCAAGTCATAAAACGCTCGTTTTTTAATGACCTGATTCAATGGTTTTCAACAAATCAAATTTTAGTAGTAAACCTCTATTAGATGGTAAAAAAATGTACAGGTTAACCCCAAAAGTTTGATTAATTATAGACTCATGCTAGATACACAGCTGTTGTAACGTTTTACACATATCTAGATACTATTCGTTACACCTACCTTACTTATAGGAGTAAAAGAATGCATTTCCATTGATAAACTAAATAAAAGAATTTATCTTATTTGTTAGGTTCATGTGGTACACCATACTTTTTGTTGTTGAATTCATCCTCAACTTAATACAGGCTGCTCTAAAATTGCTTTTCTCATTTAGCGCATTTGATAAATTTGTATTAATTTTACTTTTTGCATTCTTTTGATACACAATATCAGTTTACATGGTTTAAGCAATAAAACTTTAACAATCAGTAAACAAATCTAGGAACACAATTTTGAGAAATTATTGTTTTTTCTTAGCATTAGAAATTATTTGAACTGATGGATGATTTTGATAGTCAATTGGATATTATAAACATCGTTTAATATTTCGGGGTTCTGTTGCCCGACGGTTACTTTTCCTATATAGAGGTCTATAGGATCATTGGTTTTACAGATGATTGAAATTTATATGAATAAATAAAGGTAATAACAAAATTTCCGAACTATCAAATGTCCATAAGACTAGACAAAACAAGGAAGACATACCGGAAAAATTGAAGACCGCAATGGTCCTGACTTGGTACAGGCATTTCAAAAGTTATGGTGGATTAAACTAGGTTTTAAAATAAAGTCAATGGATTCGGATACGGACTCCACTTAGATGGGGGTAGTAAAGTAAACAAAAATTTTATGAATGTCTTATATCAATTTGAAAATAAAACATTGCTTATTCATATTTAACCTCACATTTATTTTCACATTATCTAATATTTAATATTTTCAACAGGGATGTTTTTATTAATCACAATAGGTGTTAATGTCTTATTCTTGCCAGCTGGTTTATAATTTAAATCAAAGGTTCATCTTTTAAGTATGTTTAATGTATGTTTACACTATAAAATAGATCCTTTATAATGATAGAATCGAAAAGGAAAGACCGAGCAATAAAAATAATATATGTTTTTTTATTAAAACAGTATAGTGCTTTCATGCATTAACATTAGTTTTATATTTGACTTCTAAGATATTATAGATAATATGGTCTTAACATATATCAGACACGAATAGAGAAATTTACAAGAAAAAAAATCAGCTTGCTGATTAGTTTGAAAATATCGGAAAGGATACAGATGCAAAATAAACCTCTATTAAAAGACGTAATAACAACACGAAGCGACTCGTTTTTCATGATTATAATTAAAAAAAGTATCTAGGCTTTGCAAGGCAAAACCTATCTCAAAGAAATATAAAATCTAACAGACAATATAATTATCGGGAAAGTGGTTGCATAAAAATGAAATATAGTGATAATAACTAGATTCTTAAGTTTAATGCCGGCGGATTGAGAAACTTATATAAAAAATGAGGAAGTGAGGATTGGATGGATACAAAAGACCGATCGAGAAGATAATTTCAAACTGCAATGAAAAATAAAGGAATTGGCAAAGTAGGCAATTAAGCCTACTGCAGGGGATATAACGGACCTTAACGCGTAACAATGTTCTTTAACATTCGAGAAACGTGGCATTTTCCCCACATCGTCCATCATTTTGATTTTGAGTCAGAATTTCTTTATCATGGCCTGACAACCCAAACAAGCAAAATTAATAAGTTACCCCATTCAACCATCTGGATCACAATCCCTAGTCACTCTTTGGGCAAAGTGCCTAGATCCGTTATTAGGATACTAGCCGCTATATACATTTTTTATTGTTTTAAAAGATGTTTTTAGGTGCTGTTTCAACTTGTGTGAGCTAAACAGCTTTATAATATGATGTGTTATGAAGCTATACTAAGATTCAGCAAATAGAACATCATTATCAGTTAAAACTAAAAAGGAATAATTTCTATAACATGCCTGTGTATCTATGCCCTTAACATTCTATATCATTTACGAAGTTGTACCTTAGATTCATTTTCTCATTAAGTTCCAATGATCTTTAGTTCTCTGAATTTATCGTTTGTGTAAAACATACATACATTGAAGGGTCTAAAGAAATAATAACGTATTTACAAAAAGAAACACTTGAATGTAGTGTTTTCTGTTTATTATTTCCATTTTTCTTTCTATTTGTGAGTTTGTTCCATAATCCATGAATCTTAAATAGTTCACAAAGGAAACCATATCGTTTTCAAAAACTGGTCGTTTACATTTCATAAACCGTATCCATCATAAGCGTGTTCAAGCTTCATTTGTTAGCCAAGATTAGTATTTTGCGTCATATATATCAGTAAAATCAAAAACAAAGTTTAGAATAAAACTTCTTTGGAGGTCTATAACAAAAAATACTCTCTGCATTTTATATTCACTTGTTATTAAATAAGCGAGATCATTTTGAAACACTTTTATAAAGGAGATGACTCCATGTTATGATGTTAGTTTTCATTGTTAAATTTTACCATAACCTTTATAATTTTCAGCTGACAAATAATAGGGCGCAATCATTTGATGGATATTTACTTCAACCTGCCTTTTTATTTGTGGAAAATGCCGAGCCTGATTTTTTTTCATTTTTAAAGCTGCTATAAATTTTCAGCCAAAAAAAATACCATCCTGGCTTTTTTATTTCAAAGCTCTGTCCTGCCTTTTTATTTCATATTTCATCATAGCCCCCCATCATGAAATCAAATGGTCATTCCTTAAGTTATTAATACCAGTACAAATTATATGTGAACTCTAGCAAATAATCAGTATTGTGTTCGATACTTCCAGTACAGATGAATGTCACTGATCGAGAAGTAATGCTATCAATTTGGAACAAAAATTGCGTCTTACAAGAAGAACAACGTTATATCATATTTATTACTTGTTTATAAAAAAAAGAGAGAGTACTGAGAGTGTAACAGACATCACTTATATTTGGAATGAAAATGACATTCAATTACATCGTCTGCCAGCAGAATATTCCCAAAGGTTTTATTTTTAGATGGCATTGGCTTCTCTATACTTCCTTTTTCTGAGGCTTTGATATAAGGCTATACTGAGTTTCAGCAATCGGAAGATACCCCAAAGTTTATAACAAAAATCTTGAAAAAACACCGAAAGGAGTCTGATAAAACATTATATCACATATTTAAGTAATAAGATAGACTGTACAACACTCTAATATGAGCCCTCGACCAAAATCACCACTCTGGCCGATGGCCCTCATTGTTAAAAAGATGACTCGGGTGTTAAGAATTTATGCTCAAGATTTTTGCGCTCTTTAACGGTTTTTCCATTTTTCCTCGTTAACCATTCCTTGCTCTTCTTTGTTTGGTACACCAGAGTACTTTTTGCTGTTTCCAAGTATACTTCTGTAATCATCTCATAATGGTCTTGCACATTGTCATCATTCACATTATTAAGAGCTCTAAATCGGCTCTTCATTTTCATATTAGTTGCTTTTTTAACATTTGATATGTTCAGTTCGGTATATCAAGTATCTGTCTGATACATTCTTTTTTTGCTTTGGTGCTTTCTTTAGCTTAAGTTGAATTACAGCTCAGATCAGGTAATAATTGCTGTTGACTTATGAACCCCTCAAAGCTGTTGCATCTAACAAAGATATTTTACCTTTTGAATCAATGATCAATAATCAATTTGGTCAACAGTTAAACCATATGGTAGTTTCCAAGTATATTCGTGTATCTTTCTGTTTGATAGGCAAATATCAACCATCTACGGGAAGGACAATCCAGATAGAAAACCCGGTCCACCAGTGCAGAGGTTTGGCATAGGGTTACCAAAGCCATTCTAGAAATCATAACAACGAATACATTGTTTTCTTAAAATATGAAAGTGATATTTACTCATAACAGTTCAACTCTCTCACAAATAACCTTGGACGAAAAATTGTCTATTTCAATTTTCAATAAGACTTTCAAACGTTTTAACATGGCTGCTTCTGGTAAATATTATTCAATAAGCCGTTAAAGAGTTATTAAATCGCCAAATAAGAGGACTATAAAGATGTCTCAAATTTGTTTACATTTTTGTTTAACAGACCAAGCACAAATCTCATGAACTGTGCAAGGTACAAACCTACCAAGGGTGTTGCAGTTGATTTTACGATGCTTTTGATAGACAGCAGAATTATAAAGATAGGCAGTTTCATTCAAAAACGTGATAATACAAACAAATATAATTTCCAGAACAACATGCTGTAACAATATAAAATCATATTTATAACTTGTTTATCTGGATAATATAATATAGTTATCTTTAATAAGATATATTTGACTGAAAATTATATCTTATTTTATATTCTCTGTCTATAGTTTAACTATTGAACGGAAATTACTGTTTTACTTTCCGTCATCTGTAGATTTTAAATATTGAACTTTCGTTGGCTTATATCAATTATAGTCTAATCAAATAAATGTAGAGAATTTCGCGTAATAATGTCTTCGATAAGTTATTGAGTGAAGAGAACAATCGGTTGATAAATTATATGAATATAAAATTGAATTTTAGATTATTTAATTATGAAATGCTGTACTTAACACTTCAGGTATAGGTAGGTCAAAGTTATGATTTGGGTTAAAGTTCAGCATATTTTGATTTTATTGTTTTATGCTCTTCATATTCATATAGAGTTTGACATTTTCAATATTTTTGGTAGAGCGCCTGTGATGAATTTTGAAGAGACGAAACGCAAGTCTTTGCTTTATTACAATACTTGTGTTTGGAATTTTCAATATTTTTGGTAGAGCGCCTCTGACAAGTCACGAATAGACAAAATGCGAGTCGCACGATATAAGGTACTGGCGTTTTAAGCTCACCAAGACCGAAGGTCAATGTGAGTTATTTCAATCACTTGGTGTCCGTTGTCTAGCGTCTGGCGTATGTCGTCTATAAATGTAAAAAAAACCCCATTTTTAATGTTTTGCCCAACATAATTAAAATATTTCTAGATTGAGAAAAGCTGTTGCTTGCTTAAACCTTCAATTTACTGAGCTCTACAAAAGTCTCCATTGGGCCGAAGATGTCAGAGAACCCCTTATATAAAGGAAAAAAGCAGAGGTTCAAATGGGGAATCCCATTGTCAAAGTCCAAAAGGGCAGAGATAAAACTAGCAAACACAAACAAGGACAGGACAAAAAATAGACAACATTTAAAACACAGAAATACAAGAACCACTGATTATCAATTAACAACCCGTTATGGCCCTTTAAATGTCAAAAATAGCAATTTTTCATGCTTTTGCCCTAGAATGAATTAAAACTATGCAGATTAAGAAAGGTTGTTGCTTGCTTAAACCTTCAGCTTATTTTGCTGTAAAGAAGTCTCCATTGGGTCGAAGATTAAAATTTTGTCATGGTTTGGTAAAGGGAACAGAAAATTGTCATGGTTTATCACATTTTCTAAAGTTAGCAGATCGTGCAAAATATTAGGTTTTTCTGCTGTTCTTTGTGTGTGTGTGTGTGTAACGACATACTGTGTTTCTGTGTTATGCTCATTTCTTGGAATTGATAAAGCGTAAAACTATCCTTCAGTATTTGCAAATATATATTTTTTATTATTTATATCATTTTAACTTTTGCTCTAGACAGCAACTAAGCCAACAACATATATTTACCATAATCAGTACAAGCTATTCCTGTATGATAATATAAAAAATAATTTTATGGCTAGAACAAACGTTTCTGTAATACTAATATAATGGAGATAATCAACATATACCTGAGATGGAAGAATACATCCCCTTTGCAATAGTTCAGTTTGCAATAGTTCACTTGGCGGTGAATATCATTTAATTTATCGAATGGCCTTTGAATACTGAAAGGAAAAGCTTTATTGATAGGGAGTATTTACTATATTTGTAAGCGACAATAAGCAAAATCGTGCATTAAACCTAGTCAATGTTTCCTGATACCTTTGTATCTATTTGACTATAAGTTTCACATTAGAACCCATATCATTTCTCGAGCGATGTTATTGTCTCGGCTTATGCCTCCATCCTAAATGGGAGTCTCGAAATGATATGGAACCTGATATGGAAAACTCTGTATAATAATCTTTTTCTTGTGATTACTATAACATATCTTATGAATGGTATACAAACATTGAAATTATACAGTCTCTATATGGTTGAGATATAGTATGCCTAATAATGGTTTTATATATTCATGACCGGTTTAAGGTATAAAACTACTTTTTGCTCATACGATTGAATAAGATTTAAAATATCATTTTTAACTATCCCTTGACCAAACCATGACCACCCTACACCAAACCATGACGTCCCTTGTACAAACCATGACAAGTGAAAATTTGTTTTTTTTTTTTGCGATGTAGGCGATTCTTTTAAGCCCGGTACATACGATGGAATTAATTTCATGAAATTAGTTGCATGCAACAAATCTCATCGTGTAAACCTAGAAATTTTAAGTTGCATGCATCTTTTTAAAAGTTTCATGAAATTTTTTGTGTGTGTACAGAAAGTTTCATGCAACAAAAGTTGCATGACATTTATTTCATGAAATGAATTTCACCGTGTGTACTTGGCTTTAGTTTGCAAAATGCATTTCATATTCCAATTTATCATGACCCTCTTGCAAACCTCTGATGACGTATGAATGCAGTGAATTAAAGTAATCTTGTACACATCTTTTTGTCAAGCAGAATAACTCAATGTAAGTAAAGAAGCATTTGATTTTTTTATGGATATTTTTTTATCCCTGCCTTTTTTTGGCGCGCTATTGCTACAACCAAAACTTTGGACAACCTGCATTTAACTATAACCTTTCTATAAGAATCAAAAGATTGCTCCCTAAGTGTTACATAAATGACTTATATTTTGGTGAAATTACATTCAATTAATTCGTCTGTCAGTTGAATATTCCCAAAGATTTTATTTCAGATGTTATTGACTTCTCTAAACTCCTTTTATCTAGATCTTTTATATAAGACTATACTTAGTTTCATCGTCAAAAGTTTCCAACAAAAATCTTGGTATAAGAATAAAAAAAAACTAAAAAGAAGTGCTAAAAAAGTCGCGATAAAATCAGTGATAAAACACAGATTTTTTGTTAGTGCTGTCAATAATTCTAATTGAACCACAAGGGTTAGATATTTTGATCGGGGTATTTAAATCTTAATTAGCACTTAAATGCAGGAAATGCTTGTACGTTGCAAAATAGTAAAGCAAAATACACATTTATCAGATCGAATTGATTTTTCTTTGCGTCATTGAAGTAAAAAAAAACCACTTAAGTTAAAATTAATGTGCTTGACTTGAGAATTCAAGTTAATATTCTAGCATTTCGTTTATAGCATTTTCTAATTGCTCTAATGACTCTGGTAAAACCACGAAAAAGAACTGGCAAGTCACAAAACTAGAAAATCAGGTGTACAATTTGTTTTATATGACACAGGCTAATCAAAACCAACTTAGGTAACTCCAAACCAGTTAAAGTTCTGACAGGCAAACAATAGCATTTATGAAAGGCCAATTTGAAGATGTTATAAAACATATGAAAATAATTTTGAGCATGACAGCCAGACAATATGAAATCATATTTATAACTTGTTTATCAGCAAATACCACGAAAAAAGTAAAACTTCCCATTCATTAATCTTTTTTTACTGATAACGAACGTTGCGTTGTCTGGCTCGTGTGGTCTGACAATTGTGTAAAATATGTTTAACCCTGTTTAATATTTTAGATTAACAAGATAATATATTAACACGACTTTTTGTTGCCATTGCATTTGACACAAAGTTGTTATGTTTTCTTTTGTTACATTTGATAGCATTTTGTATAATTTTCACACTATGCCATGTTGGTACTCTATGAAATGTTATTTCCCGTGCCGGGTACTGTTATTTCCCCAATTGTGCATCACGTGGTTTTCTTATATTGATTACCGACGCCTAAATTTAAAGATTCTGAAGCAAAACGGTATTGCTAAGCTGTAAAATGGAAAGTATATTACTTTTATGAACATTTCAAATCAAACCTTTAAAAAAGTGAAAAGTAAATATGTCTGTGTAAACTTTTATTTTATATTTCTTGCTGGAAAATTAGCACATAAACTGAAATATTTGATTGATTGTCTCTAAAAAACAAATAAAACAATGACCACGCATTAAATCATGAATTAAACCCTTCATAAAAATCAATTTTTTTCCTTTCTCGTGCGTTTTGATATCGACATCAATATTATTTGTTGTGATTTTCAACGACTAGTTGCAGTGGGTAATTTTAAAATTGTACTGTTATTTCGCGTGGTAAATGTGGTATGGTACTGTTATTTCTGGTTAGAAAATTTACTATGGTACTGTTATTTCCTGTAAAAGGGAAACTGTATTTTATGCCCTCGCTTAATTATGGGGATTATATAATGATAAAAATGTACGTCCGTTACACCTTTGATCAACCACTCCTTTTGTATATAGAAACATTCAAACAATCTGTGTGACCTTATGTAGATGCGTATCTCCTTTATCATTTCTATAATTAAGTCTGCATGATAAATACCTTAGTCGCTGGGTCTTTATTTGTTATTCACAACGCCTAATTAACCTCTTAAGGTTAGTGAGGACACCTGACCCCAAAAATAATGCCGAATTCAAAATGTCCAATTTTTTGATAAATCAATATTAGGTATATACTTTATCTTGTGTAAAAATATTGGACCCCCTTTCCAGGCTTGTTTTCCCAAAATCTTGATTCAAAATTTTCCCAAATTACTATAGATAGTATAGGAAATGCCAAATAATTAACAAAAAATCTTGTCGCAGAAAAAATCCACGAATTTAAATTTAAATTTTATTTGATAAAAATCAATGAAATACAATATTTATTTTAAATAAAACAATAAAAATAGGGGGTCACCAGCTTATTTTTCTGTCTACAATACAAATCTTTGTAATTTTTTGGTCATTTTTCAAGTGGATTATCTCCCTTGTTTTATTTGAAAATTTTATTTACGAAGGAACGGTTGTTTTATTTGTGCTAAAATAAATTTATTTTGATTAAGTGTTATCAAATGAAACTATTTAATACAAGTTTCAAGGTATTTGTGACATTTGGCTTGTTTTTTTTTTGCATGTTTAGCTGTTTTTGGTCACATGACAGGTGTCCTCACTGACTACCCTTAATAAATCTCCATTGGACTTTCAATAATACTTCAATGTTGAAACGTGGATATGTACCTTAACTTTCTATTTGAATATCTTAGTTTTTTTTTATTTTGTTTGTTGTTTTAGGCTTTTATTTTTATCTTCTTTTTTTTCGGGGGTAGTATTTATTTGTGATTGGCGGGTCATAGCCTGCTCAAAACTTAATTCTTAATTTGGTACTTTTTCTAATCTGGTCTGCTTTGAGACTGGTCTACTCAAGGTCCGCTCTAAATATGGTTTGGTCTGAACTCAGGCGGACCAGGCCTACATGGAACAATCTAGACCTAGAAAACCTCTGGTTTACTTTTTAAAGGTCAACTTTTTGTTTTATCTTCGAGTCGCAAAATAATGGTCATGTGCATATGAATTGGTCTTCCACCTCACAAAATTAGGTACACTGTCTAGAATATCTAGTGTTTTAGTCCCCTATCGGCGACAGTCGAAAGGGACTATAGGTTTGCACGTCTAGCTGTCCGTCGCGCCTCAGTTTTCCGCACTTTTGTACTAAACCCTTGCAGATAATGAACTGATTTTTGTAGGTGAGTCTACCATAACGAGTTACAGACCAAGTTCGCGTTTTGATCCGGTCTGCGCATTTTTACGGTTCCTTTGAACTTTGAAAAATTACTGAAATTTGTTATCTGCACTTTTATTATAAACGCTTTTGTAAATAATAAACTGATCAAGTTTAAGTTTTGTTTCGTTACACTAATTTTCACCAGAGACTGAAATATGACACCGGTAGGGGGACTATGTATTGTTTTGTAATATTCTCAGAAGGCTTGTTCAATTATTAACCATCAATTCTTGCAAAAATTTGAACAAAGTTTTAAGAAATCACATGAAATATCAGTACCAAACCACATGAAATAACAGTACCTTGCGCATATTTACCACGCGAAAAAACAGTACAATTTTAAAATTACCCAATGTAACTAATCGTTGAAAATCACAACAAATAATATTGATGTCGATATCAAAACGCATGAGAAAGAAAGAAAAATGATTTTTATGAAGGGTTTAATTCATGATTTAATGCATGGTCATTGTTTTACTTGTTTTTAAGAGACAATCAATCAAATATTTCAGTTTATGTGCTAATTTTCCAGCAAGAAATATTAAATAAAAGTTTACACAGACATATTTACTTTTCACTTTTTTAAAGGTTTGATTTGAAATGTTCATAAAAGTAATATACTTTCCATTTTACAGCTTAGCAATACCGTTTTGCTTCAGAATCTTTAAATTTAGGCGTCGGTAATCAACTTAAGAAAACCACGTGATGCACAATTGGGGAAATAACAGTACCCGGCACGGGAAATAACATTTCATAGAGTACCAACATGGCATAGTGTGATTTTACGGTAATTCAATCATTTACATTTTATCAATATATTATACAGTTTCCCATTTATTTCTCAGATTTCGATGACGTCACTGGTACGTTATAAATGAGATTTTGTTAAAAATACAGATAATTAACTAAACCTTGTTCATCAAAGAACTGATTTAAAATTTGGACCGAATTAAGCTTTTATTATATCTTGTCCTTTGTTCCTAAGGTACCGACCATTTAACTTGAAGGGGGGGGCTTGGTTTTTTCCTAAAAAAATAATCTGAAAAATATTTTTGATGAAAAAAATATTATGGCAGCAGAGGATAGGAAAAAAATATTCCGAAAAAGAATTTCTTCTATATAAAATAATGATAATAAGGAAAAAAATATTCTGACCCGACGCCTTAGAAAAATAAATATTTCTGACCAAAACAAAAAACCAAGCCCCCCCTTGAAGTTAAATGGTCCGTCCCTAACATCCGTGTTGGTTAGTGCTGCTGTTGGGTTTAAATTCACCCAGGTTAGGCATCACGTTTGTGTTGAAGAGAAATTGAAATTATCTGTTTAAATAAAAAAAAGTAAAAACTGTAAGGTTCTTCCTTTCCCGGAAAAAGGCTGATCTAAGTAGTAATTTGATTGAAGTTCGGCATTTTAGTTTTAATGTTCCATGCTTTTAGTATTCATGCCGTGTTTGGCATTTTCAATCTTTGAGTGAGTCCTGAATAGACGAAATGCACTTCAGGCGTAGCAAAACATTTTATTTGGGACTTTGTTGGAATTTTAACCCTAAGGTTCTTCCTACCCCAGACATAGGTTGATCATCTTAGTAATAATTTGGTTCCCCAATTTGGTATTTTTGGTTTTACTGTTCTATGCTCTTCATAATCATAAATTGTTTGCCATTTTCAATATTTTTGGTAGAGCGCTTCTGATGAGTCTTGAATAGACGAAACGCGCGTCAGGCGTAACAAAATTTATTGTCTATCTTTGTTGTCATTTGTATTGTTAAATAGTAAAGTATCGATGAAACATTAAATTTAAAAGATTCACAATGTTGCACAATTGTAGCATGCTTCTATATCACTGGGTACATTTTCATGGCTTCTATATTATTATTACCTTTCAAAGAAGTTGCACCTTATATTTAAAATGCAAGATAAAATCGGAACATGTATTTTTATCTAAGTACTGAAGGCGAAAATGGTGAAGATATAAATACATTAACGATATATTTTTGCGTTCGTCTTTTCATTTTTTTCCTACGTAAACAACCTTAGTTATGGTCAGTCTTATTTGTCATAAAAATATTAGTAAAATCACTGACAAAGTTTAAAAGAAACTTCATTGGAGGCTTCCGCTATAAAAATCTTCTTAAAAATATTTTTCATTTACAATTTTTTCTTGTTGTTAGCAAAGTGTTTTTCAAATAAGTAAACCTGGGGTTAACATGGTTAAAGCTTTACAATTAAATTCTATAATTAAATGCTTTCATAAAAGTAATATACGTGTAATTAAAAAGCATATGGTGTTAAAGCTAGGGAAACAAAACAGATTAAATTCACTAACTAAAAAAAACTGAATTAAAACCATTTTTTAATATACGATAATAATCTTTCTTTATAAGTTTGAATTAAACTAAAAGTAAACATAGATTAGAATTATTGCTTTCAATATCACCTGTCCATCATAGCTTTTCAGGAGAAAGTATCTTATCATCTTTCATCGACACAATCAATTAGAATCAAACTTATAGCATATGCCTCTTTTGTTTCCCAAATCTACCCGTCTGACAAAAGAACAACATAATATCATATTTATAACTTGTATATCAGAATAATAACACTAGATACATAGTAAGTGTAACATACATCACTTATATTAGGATAAAAATTACATCCAATTACATCGTCTGTCAGCAGAATATTCCTAAAGATTTTATTCTCAGATGTTTTTGGCTTCTCTTCATTTCAATTATCTATATCTTGATAGGTGTATTTTGATAAAGAGCTATACTTAGTTTCAACAAACAACACATATCTAGATAAAAGACTCTCAAAAGACACTAAGAGATTTATATCAATTCACGATTAAAGTTGAGTTTTTATAGCCTTCAATAGTGATGTATAGTTACAAGTTTTTATTGAATAAGATTTTTTATTGGTATATCTAAATTTCCAAATTAGCACACGATGGTTATCATGCAAAAAAACGAACATATGCAATATTTCATTAGAATCAAAGAATCAAAGATGTGCCAAAGGTGCAATCAAATACCGTTCATCGGAAAAGATGAAGACGAAATCGAAAGACATAAAATCCTCACAACACAAATAAAAAAAATTAACACACACACAACAACATAACAAACCACAATCAGTAACTTGAACTCTGGTCGAAAAGAGAATGAAGTCAGGTTCTCCGGAACAGTAAGCAGTTCCTGAAGGTCGAATACCAAACGTACCAATAAGAAATTTACTCATACATCGAACATTTTGAAATGAAAAGTCAGAACCATGTATATCGGTCATATGTATCACAAATAAAAAAAACCCATGTAAATTCAATCAATCTGAAACTGAATATAGAAGTCTACTTTATTGGGACAATGAAATATATTATATTTAATTGGCAGCGCGATGGGTGTGCTATAGCAAGCAGGAGCTGCTTACTCTTCCGGAGCACCTGAGACCACTCTTGGACGACTTAAGTTTGCATTTTTGATTGCTATTTGGTTGTTTTTGTATTTTTTAGTTTCATGTTGTCTTTTTTGTCCTGTTCTCGTTGGTGTTTTCTTTTTTTTCTGCACTTTCGGACTTTTGACATACTGATGCCCATTGGATATCTCTGTTTCTATAAATCTATATTTGCTTCACTCTACGTATTTTCTACATCAAAGTGCTAATTAATATTCAAGAACCGCAATCAAAAGCTTTATGTTTAAGTATTGTAATTCGTACGAAAGTCATCCGTAAAATGTACTATTTTGTTTTGTTATCAGAGACTTATTTTAGGCTAATCTTCATATAGAGTTTAAAATGAAAAAAAATGTCAATAAAAGCAAAACACATTGAACAGTTTCTTTTTTTATCAAATTGAATTCGACACACATTTACACAAGCTTACAAGGTTATTGCAAATGTTATTTTTTCTGTTTTCTTCCAACATATTGTGTAACAGATTAGTTTTGCAAGACTTAAAAAAAATTGTGTAACTAGTTTTTTTTTCTGAGCAATAGATTTTGCTACCTATATAACCTAAAATATTCTATTGATTGCTGGTATACTTTGAAGCCTTATGAGGTATCTTCAATTTTGTTTTAAATAATATACATAAGATAAATACGTTGTTTGCTTTTTTTATCTGAACATCAAATTTTACGCACGCATTTTCCATTAAAAGTGTCTTTCTTTACCTTAAGGAACAGAAATACAAATAGAATAATATGTCATTGACATCCTCATATAGTTATGTAAAAATAATTTTGTCGACAGAAAATGTAATTTGATGTTCTTTTCAGAAAAAAAGTCTAGATTTTTTATGAACGTCATCACGTCTATTTTTTTCTTAAACAAATAGATTCCCGTTGTTTAAGTGGCCAATCAAACAGTTGAACTAATAGCATTTTCCGTAAATTCAAATTGAAATTAAGATTAATTTAAAACAAAATATTCAAAATAATCAAATAAAATCAAACATTATGTCAAAAACATACTACTCAGAAAGTTTTAGAATATAGAATAAATTGATTATACTGGATGACATCAGTGCTTACAAATCTTTTCGTACATTGACTTTTCATGGATTTTTGGAGTCACACTACGGTATTTTGCGTGCCTGGAGTGTTTCAATTAATTAAAGCTATAATCAGTACATTATTCAATATTTGCCATTTTACAAGTATCATGCAGATATTTTGAATTTATGGCGACTACAATTAAGAGGGTTAGTTCCTGTATCTTAAAGTAAATAAAAATGGATAAAATTGCATCTATTTTAAATAATATGGACAAATGATTAAAATAAGCAAGAAAAAAATGTAAGTCCATCTGCTCGTTTTTATGCTATAAGCGTTTATATTTTTGGCGGGAAATACGTTCTTTCCAGATTTTTCATTGCATTGCCACAGGTTGGTATCTTTAAACTCTTTAAAATGAATGACAGAGTAAATAAAATTTCATAAAAAATTGTGAACTGCATATTTGGTGGACATATTTTTTTAATAAGAAAAAGAAAATAGGGGGTTCATTGGCAAAACAATTCAAGCATAATAGATGGATAAACCCCGAGGATCTCGAAATTCTGACAAAAATTTTAAAATATAAGGTGCAAACCTCCTTAAAGTGCTATTTCAAAGAAAGTTATTTAGATGTTTCAATTAAATAGCATGAAGAATAGGCACTTACCTTATTAGATCTAGTTAACAGTAATCGTAATAATTGTATAAACAAACAGAGGATGAATAGAAACATCTATGTAAGCAGCATCGTAATCTAAGCTTATCATTTGTTTAATTCTTTAATTTTAATGACTTCGGTAATCTCGATATTGAATACTGATCTCCTTTTAGTTCTCTCTTTTTGGCCATCACTTGGCGTACTTTGTTCATCCGTCGTCTTTCGTCCGTCGTCTGGCGTCCGTAATTTTTTTCAAACGTTAACTTCTCTGACACCATAGGTCCAATTGTAACTTAATTTGGTTTAGTTGTTCATTAGCATAAGGTGCTTACAACTGATGTGGTGATTTTTGATTTTTCAAAAAACATGGCCGCTATGGCTAAAAATAGAACATAGAGGGTAAAATACAGTTTTTTTTTGCAAAAAACTAAAAAACGTGCAGTTTTTTGCAAATAACTCAAAAAACGTGCAGTTTTTTGCAATAACTCAAAAACGGCTACAGATATCAAAATTTTTGCATTGAAAAAAGTAATCAACACCTCAAGATCTACCGACCCTGAAATTTTGAAGAAATTCCAAAAACCCATGTAGGAGTTATTGCCCTTTTTGTTGATTTTTTGCTAATTTTTGCACATGTTTAGCTCAATATCTTGAAAACTATACAAGATATTTGAGAACTTTAAATTGCATATCATTAAGCACATCAAGATCTTCAAAATATGTATAGGGTCAACGTTGTAGGACCTTTCCTTTCAGGAGTTAGTGCCCTTAGAACGTCAAAATTGAGCAGTTTCTCAGTATTTCCTTATTACATTGAGTACTTTAACTCCTCTGACACCTTTAGTCAAATTGGAACTAAACTTGATATAGTTGTTTACTAGCAATAGGTGTATAGAAGTGATGTAGAGATTTTTGATTGATCACAAAACATGGCCGCTTTGGCTAAAAATAGAACATAGAGGTAAATTGCCGTTTTTTGCAAATAATCAAAAAAGGTGACAGATATTTAAATTTTGATTGCAAAACAAAAATGATCAGCACCTCAAGATTTACCAGCTCTGAATTTTTGAAGAAGATCCAACAACACATGTAGGAGTTATTGCCCTTTTTGTGATTTTTTTGGGGCTAATTTTGCACCTATTAAGCTCAATATCTTAAAATCTATATAAAATATTTGAAAAATGTAAACTGCATATTAATGAGCACATCAAGATCTACAACGTATGTTATAGGGTCAACGTTGTAGGACCCTTCCTTTTAGGAGTTATTCCCCTTAGATCATCAAAATTGATTATTTTCAAAGCATTTCCTGACTTCTTAATTTATTCATTGAAAATGTTAAGTCATCTGAAACCATAGGTCCAATTAAAACTGAACTTATTATGGTTGTTTATTAGCATTATGTGTATAGACGTTTTAATTGGTTGTTAAACATGGTCGCTGTGGCTAAAATTAGAACATTGGGGGTAAACTGCAGTTTTTTGCTAATAACTCAAAAAGGGTGACCGATTTTTAAATCATAATTGAGAACAAAAGTTATCAACATCTCATGATCAATCAGCCCTGAAATTTTGAAGAAGATCCAACAATCCATCAGAGAGTAATTGCCTTCTGGGAGCCTCTTGTTATTTTAACGGACAATTCTCTTCTGATACTTTGACTGTGTAACAGGACCAGACCATTTAACTTAAAAGGGGGCGTGTTTTTTTCCTAAAAATATTCTGAAAAAAATATTTTGGCAGCAAGTGGGTAAGAAAAAAATATTCTGAAAAATGATTTTGCCAGATAAAATAAAGATAATATTGAAAAAAATATTCTGACCAAAAACAAAAAACCAAGGCCCCTTCAAGTTAAATGGTATGTCCCTAACTATCAACATACGATTGATACATATCGAATATCGACCAAATTATTGACATTACCTACGACATGTGTGATTATTTGTTTTTCTTAAATGATTTGATTCATTTCCTCAAAATACAAACATTTCCTGGATCTAAATGCTTATTGAAATTTTTCCTAACTTATCACACAATCTTACATCAGCTTACAATGTTATTGCAAATGTTATTTTCTCAATTCTATTTCATCATATTGTGAAACAGATTAATTTGAAACAATTAAAAAAAGTTTGTGTTACTAGTTTTTTTTATGAGAAATACAAATGACAACAAAGTTCCAGACAATAAATTTTGCTACGCCTGACGCGCGTTTCGTCTATTCAAGACTCATCAGAGGCGCTCTACCAAAAATATTGAAAATGCCAAACACTGTATGAATATGAAGAGCATAGAACAGTATAACCAAAAATACCAAACAGGGGAACCAAATAATTACTAAGATATTCAACCTATGTCTGGGGTAGGAAGAACCTTAGGGTTTTAAATAATTTTGAAATTTAGACGGATGATTTAAAGCTTTGATGTATTCTCCAACTCAAAAGTGTTGGTGCCGGAGCGGGCTAACCTCGGGGAATTTACACTCCACCAGCAGTGCTAACCTTCACGTGTGTTCGAAATACAAATGACAACAAAGTTCCAGACAATAAATTTTGCTACGCCTGACGCGCGTTTCGTCTATTCAAGACTCATCAGAGGCGCTCTACCAAAAATATTGAAAATGCCAAACACTGTATGAATATGAAGAGCATAGAACAGTATAACCAAAAATACCAAACAGGGTAACCAAATACTTACTAAGATATTAACCTATGTCTGGGGTAGGAAGAACCTTAGGGTTTAGATAATTTTGAAATTTAGACGGATGATTTAAAGCTTTGATGTATTCTCCAACTCAAAAGTGTTGGTGCCGGAGCGGGCTAACCTCGGGGAATTTACACTCCACCAGCAGTGCTAACCTTCACGTGTGTTCGAAATACAAAAGACAACAAAGTTCCAGACAATAAATTTTGCTACGCCTGGCAAAATTGATTTTGCTCCCTAAATTATCGAATTTTTTTTCTATTAATTGCTGGTCTACTTTGAAGCCTTCAATTTAATTTTAAATAAAACAACAGTTATAAACAATTTTTTTGTTGCTTTATTATCTGAACATCAAATTTGTCGCACGAATGTGTCATTAAGAGTGTCTTTCTTGACCTTAAGTAACAGAAATGGGAATAGAATTATATGTCATTGACATATACATGTAGTTACGTAAAAATAATTTTGTCGACAGAAAATGTAATTTGATGTTCTTTTCAAAAAAAAGTCAAGAACTTTTGATGAATGTCATCAAGTATATTTTTTCAAATAGATTCCCGTTGCTTAAGTTGTCAAACAAACAGTTGAACTAAGAGCCATTTCCGTAAATTCAAATTGAAATTGAAATTAAAACTTTAAAAAATATTCAAGATAATCTAATAAAATCAAACATAATTTCAAAAACATATTACATAGGAAGTTTTAGAATAAATTGATTAAACTGGATGACATCAGGGCTTACATTTTTTCGTACATTGACTATTCATGGATTTTTTTAGTTATACTATTTTGCGTGTTTAGACTGGTTCAATTATTTAAGGTTATAATCAGTCCATTATTCAATATTTTCCTTTCTACAAGTAGCCTGCAGATATTTTGAATTTAAAGCAACCACAATTAAAATGCTAGTTCAAAGAGAGTTATTTAGAAGTGCCATGTATATAGCATGAGGAATAAACACTTATCTTATTAGATCTAGTTAAGGGAGTACCAGCTTGATATTTTTTGCAAATAAACGGTCTTTAAAATTATGAAATTGGAGAGGATAACTCAAAATAACTTGACTTTATGAAAAAAAAAATTTAAAACATGTAGGAGTTTTAAAGATACCTAAAGTATTGCAGGAAATAAAACTCCTCTAGACTTTTCATAGGAAAAGCACTGAAACTGTTTATTTCAGTTTTAACATTAATATAGTAATTAAAATTGTTTGAACTTTTAAAAGGTGTTTTAAGGACATTCTTTAACTTATCCTGAACAAATCATATGAAAACATGTTGAAATTTTTTAATGCATAATAATGGATAAAGGCAGAGAATTCTGAAAATGTTCAATTCCCTTAACAGCTATCGTAATAATTGTATAAACAAACAGAGGATTAATAGCAACATGTATGTAAGCAGAATCGCAATTTAAGCTTACTGTGTTATTGGTTAAGTTCCTTGTAAATGAGTATAATTCTTTAATGAGTAAACATATTTTAATATCGTCGGTAGCCTCGATATTTTATATTGATCTCTTTTTGGTTCCCTTTTTTTATTTAAACGGACAATTTTCATCTGACATTTTAACTGTGTTAAAGGACAGGTCGATTTAACTTGAAAAAGGGGGGGGGGCTTGGTTTAAAAAACAAATTCTGAAAATTATTTTTGATGAAAAATATATTTTGGCAGCAAGTGGGTTAGAAAAAAAAATATTCTGAAAAAAGGATTCTGCCATATAAAATAAAGACAATAATGAAAAAAAATATTCTGTTGCGACGCCTTCGAAATTTTTTTGACCAAAAACAAAAAACCAAGGCCCCCCCCTTCAAGTAAAATGGTCTGACTATCAACATAAGATTTATACATATCGAATATCTATCATACTATTGACATTACCTATGACATGTATGATGATTTGTTTTTCTTAAAGGCTTGGATTCATTGACTAAAAAAAACAAACATTTCCTGGATCTAAATGCTTATTAAAATTTTACTTACTAATCACACAATTTTAAAATTCAGGGTTCTTTCAAAACAACTTGTAACTTGTCATTAAATTACGTATTGGCAAGGATATGAAAAAAAACATTTCAATTTATCTATCATATACAGTAGATCATATTGCTGTTAAAGATTGTTGATAGTACTCACAATTCTTTTTCATAGTCTTTAGACAATAAAAGTAAAAATAGTAAGAATATCTTAACAATAAGATAGCAGGAGCACATTTATTTAGTGCTGACAATCAAAATTATTGAATATAATTCTCACCAAAATATGTTCAATATTTTATTACAGACGAAATCCTTGTTATGATAAAACAATACAGACAGAAATACAAATTGTAATATACACTTTAGAACACAACATTGATGCATAAAACAAATATTACATGTTTTTACCCCTTCTTTTTATAAGTTATTTGTGTAACAGCAACTACATCTTAAGTTATGTATGTCCCTTATAAACAAGTTATAAATATGATGATTTTTTTAAGCTGTCAGAACTAGAACTTGGAAAGCACAAATATGTTATTGGTTAAGTTCCATTTTAACGCTTTTAATGTCAAGGTTCAGGCGAAAAATATCAAATTAAACATAAAAGACACGTAGAGTTGGGCATCCACGTCAGCAAACAGGAATATATATTAGAAATGCAACTCTAAAGACAATCTTAATGCTCTTTTCACAACAGCTTACTCTTCTGCACCAGCAGAGATAATTCTCGTTTCGACTGGAGTTGTGGTTTTGTAATAATATGTGTACTTTTATATGGGGTATTATTTGGTTTGATAAATTTATGTTTACCGATTTTTGTTTTGGTCTTTTTGGGCATTCGATTGTCCTAACGGTACACCTTTTTCTTCCTATAGACTCATATAACATAATTTCAGACCATATTCGTCATTCCAATTTCTCAATTTCTAGTGTCATTATTTTAAATTTATATTATGAGGCAGGTTTAACGTATTTAAATATTCACACAATGAAATTTATTTCATGATATTTTAATGTAATTCTATATGTGATACATAAACATTCTTAAAGTTTCTGAGAGGTTGTCTAAAATTGAGCTTTTTTCTGGACATCTTGGAAACTGTTTGTCTATTGTCAACCGGTCCCTGAGATCGCAATGGAAGAGGGAGGTTTGGCGCGCCATAAATCCTGGTTTAAACCACCATTTCATTTGAAATGCCTGTACAAAGTCAGGGCCATTGCGATCCATGACTATTCCGGTGTGTCTTCCATATTTTGTCTTTTCTCTTGGACATTGATATTGATCCTCCAAGTTCGGTAGTTTTGTTATAACCTTTATCAAATCAAATGACTTGTTATCTCACAGATAATTTGATTTTTTACAGATACATTAAATATTTTTTATACAAAACCTATAAAATAATAATCATTTAGAATAGAATATTCTGATTCTGATATATTCAATATTTCCTCCAGAATTCGAGATTAAAGAGACCATCGAATCAAATTGCTTCACGTCTTTATTGAATTTGACCCAGTTGGTTATCTCAGTAGTACAAAAATTAACGATAAAAGAGGCGATTTTAATTTTCAAATTATTAATTTTCCTAATCTACAGAGCAATATACCTACTTCCTCTGCATACGGTGTTTATATTTCACAACATATTCGATATGCCAGAGCTTGTACACATTTCACAGATTTTTTTATCAGACACCGATTTCTTCGTGACCGACTTTTGGAGCAGGGCTATAAGAAAATACGTCTCATACGATCCCTAAAAAAACTTTCTTTGTTATCAGCCACTAGTAAAAAAGTTCAAAATTTAGTTAAAAGATATGGTGGTTAATTGTTTTGATTAGTGTTTGACTGGTCTGCTGTACTGAGATGATCAACTCAATTTCCCTATTGTGTCTCACAACTATGTTGTGGTCTATGGTCATTCCCGAATCATAAGATCGCAATGGAAGAGGGAGGTTTGGCGCAATAAAACCCACCATTTCGTTTGAAATGCCTGTACCAAGTCAGGGCAAATTGCAATCCACCAATTCTCCGGTATGACTGATCCGTTTTTGTCATTTTCTCTGGATTATGAGATTGATCATTCAAGTTCGGTAGTTTTGTTATTACCTTTATCAAATTAAATGATTTGTTAGATCACAGAAAATTTGATTTTTTACAGCTATATTAAATATTGTTAAAAACTATGACAGTTTTCCGGACGTTAAAAATTGTTAATACAAAACTTATGAAATAATAATCATTTAGAATAAAATAAAGGTTTGTCTGAAAACATTCTCATCCAGGGGAGAAAATTGTTGGGGAAACGTATTAAAATTTAAATATAAAACTGCATGGGAAATTAAGTTATTCGTGAATATCTTAAGAAATTTGTTGACCCAAATTTTCATTACAGAAATCAAAACTATGTTTATCAATGTCGATTTTTTAAACAATTTGCTCAAAACCTAAAGTTCTTTTAGTTGAATTCGATATTCGAACTTTGTCATAAACTGCATTAAAATGAAAACAAAAAATAATATGAACTATCTGATTCTGACAGGTAAAAACAATATATGTTATTTACAACTACATGAACTAGTTTTTAGCTCACCTGGACCGAAGGTCCATGTGAGCTTTTACCATCACTTGGCGTCCGTCGTCGTTAACTTGTCCGACACCATAAGTCCAATTGCAACCAAACTTGGTATAGTTGTTAAGTGGCATTATGTGTATAAAACTATCGTTCGGATTTTTGATTCGTAAAAAAACATGGCCGCCATGGCTAAAAATAGAACAGGGGGGTCAAATACAGTTTTTTGCAAATAACTCAAAAACGGTCACAGATATCAAAATTCTGGCATAGGATAAAAGTGATCAGCACCTCAAGATCTACCTGCCCAGAAATTTTCAAAAAGATCCAACAACCAATGTAGGAGTTATTGCCCTTTTTCTGGATGTTTTCAAAATTTTGCACTTATTTAGCCCTATATCTTGAAAACTATACAAGATATTTTAAAAATTCAAATTGCATATGATTAAGCACATCAAGATCTACATTTCATGTAATTAGGTCAAAGCTGTAGAACCATTTCTTTTAGGAGTTATGGCCCTTAAAGCGTCAAAATTTACCATTTTTCATTACTTTTACCCTGAATTTCAAAGATTAACTTGTCTGACACCATACATCCACCTTCAACCAAACTTGGCACAGTTGTTAAATAGCATTAATGCTACAATTCTATCGTTCAGATTTTTGATTCGTCAAAAAATATGGCCTCCATGGCTTAAAATAGAACATAGGGGTCAAATTACAGTTTTTTGCAAATAACTCAAAAACGGTAACAGATATCAAAATTCTGATGGGAGACAAAAGTGATTAGCATCTCAAGATCTACGTGCTCTGAAATTTTCAAGCAGATCCAACAAACGACATAGGAGTTATTGCCCTTTTTCTGGATTTTTTCAAAATTTTTCACTTATTTAGCCCTATATCTTGAAAACTATACAAGATATTTCAAAATTCAAATTGCATATGATTAAGCACATCAAGATCTACATTCATGTAATTAGGTCAAAGCTGTAGAACCATTTCTTTTAGGAGTTATGGCCCTTAAAGCGTCTATATTCACAATTGTTCATTACTTTTCCCCTGACTTGTCTGAAATGGTAAGACCAACTGCATCTTAACATGACACACTGTTTGATAGCTTATATGCTACAACTCTATCGTTCATATTTTTGATTCATAAAAAAACATGGCCACCATGGCTAAAAATAGAACATAGGGACAAATTTCATTTTTTGCTAATAATTAAAACTGGTTTCAGATATCAAAATTGTGCAAGAATCAAAAGTGATCAGCATATTAAGATCTACCTGTCCTGAAATTTCGGAAAAGATCTGACTGCTGATGTGGGAGTTATTGTTCTTTTTCCTAATTTTTGACAAATTTGCACTAATTAAGCCCAATATCTTGAAAACTAACCAAGATATTTCATAAATTTAAATCGCATATGGTTATACACAATAATATCTACAAATATATGTATCTCTGTAGTTCAGGTGAGCGATTCAGGCTCTTGGGAGCCTCTTGTTTGAATTTTGAATCAATTTATAAATTGTTTACCAGAAACAATGATATAAGTTGTATTAGGTTTAACATACATCACATATATTTGAATGCAACATTCATCGCTTTTATTTGGAGGAGAATTACATTCTATCAGCACAATACAAATGTTCCCAATTATATCTTTGAGTTAAATTAAAATCTTAAAAAAGATATTATGATAAAAGAGTGCCGGAACCAGAGAGGTTGTTCCGGAGGTTGGAACCGGCCTTCTTTCAAACACGATCAGATTTCCGACAAAATTGCTCTGGAACCTCATTTTGTACCCATTGTACAGTTTGTGATATCTCCTCTCCTTTGAAAAGCCCCCTCCTGGATCCGACTCTGTAAATAGCATACCTACTTTCAGTAGATTTTTAAAGATTTTTTAAAAAGGAAGTATATTATAAAAATGAAATGATAGTTATTTTAGATTGCTGTCAATACATAATTTAATGACAAGCTGCAGGTTGTTTTGGTATATCTCGAGGTTTAAGTTTGTGTGATTAGGATACTTAAATCCTAATTATCACTTAGATGCAGGAAATCCTTCTATTTTGCGTCATTGTTGACAATTATTTCAGATATACAAAGTAAAATAAGGTGTCATACAATTTGAGTGTCTGGAGAAAAATACTTGTAACAAAGAAAACAAGGAGGAAGTCATTATCCCAATATCCATTATCGAAATTACTGACTTTGCAGAACAAGGAAATTAATCTGGGTTTGAATTTAAATGTTAAAAAATTGTAATGGTAATTAGTTATTTTGAAATGTTCCAGATTTAAATTGCTCTAATTTCACTATTTGTACATGTACATGTTCACACAATGAAATCTATTTCATGATATTTAATGTAATACAATAGTACAGTGCTTTTTAACCGAAGCAAAGAGGCACCAATGGGACATCCAAGTGTCAAAAGTCCAAAAGGGCAACGACGAAACCGAAAAACACGAACAAAAACGGCAGGAAGAAACACAATACACAAAATCAACCGAACGGGAATGAACAACACAAACTCAAGTCATGACAAGAGTAAACTCAGGTGCTCTGGAAGAGTAAGAATCAATTATCATATGACCACTTAACCCATCATTTTTATCAATAGGAAAGATGCATGCGTTTATTTCCAGAATAGAACAATGTTCTATGCAGTAAAAGTTGTGACGCTTTTAAAAAGTTGCTTGCAATTCTTATTTCCATGTTTACACTATGAAATAAATTTCATCGTATGTACTGGGCTTTATTAAAGCTTTATCGATAAAAATTTGATAAATGGTCAGCTTAGACTGAGCCCGGGGGCTACTTGCTATTATCGGTCATGTTTTAGCAACCAGTTTGTCTTAAACAGGGTATTTTTTCACACCTGTTGACTTGTCAAGCGTTCATGATTGATGCAATTGAATACAGGAAGAACACCTCTGAAATAACATTAATTAGAATAGATATGGCTTAAAAGTGAGTACAACACACAAACATATAAATATATAAACTTAAATATCTTGAACATGATCTAGTTTTTGTATCAAACAGGGTGTATTTTTTTCATTTTTCATGTCTTAAACAGGGTCCATTTTATAGGGCTATTGGCACAGTATTATGCAAATTATTAGCAAATAGCTCTCGGGAGACTTGTGTGCTGCTTACAAACATGATGTTAATAATAATAATAATTAATAATCTGTTTGTTTATACAATAATAACGATTGCCGTTATAACCAGATCCAATAAGACAAGTGTCTCTACAACATGTATATGCTATTTTGTATTTACATGATCATCTAGGCACTAATTGCAAGAAGCTATGTCATCTTTTTTGAAGTTGCTGTCTGCTCTTCTCTGAAATAGCAAATATTTGCAACTGATGTCAGGTGTCCACCTGTCATTTTTTGGCCGGATTTCACGGAGTGAAAAATTCGGGTTATAAAATGGTGAATGTCGGGCGGGCGGCGTGCGAGTGGGGAAACATTTTTCGTAACAGTTTTCTCAGCAACTACTAATCACAGCCACTTGATATTTGGTAAACAGCATCATGGTGGGGTCCCATAACGTTGGATTCGATTTTAGGTCTGTCGCTCACCTACTTCCTGTTTAACGAAATCCGGCCATTTTTGACTTTGACAGATTTTGTTCTTTAACTTTTTATATAAAAAGTAAAACATTATTGAAAGATAAACAAACTTTACATTATTGAAAAATAAACTTTGCTGGAAGGCAAACTATTATATACTTTATATCCATTTTCTAACAGTTGTGATCGAAATTATATTTCAAGCTTTAAAAAAAACATGTACGTAAAATTGTTCACAGAAGCCAAGAACTAAAAAAAATCTGGAAAAATAAGCTTTACATTTGAAACCACATTGAGAGTCTTTGACAAACAAAATGCATAATTCAATAAGATATGCATTTCTTAAAACAATCCAATACTATACTACAGAGGAAAACCGGATTAACAATGAGTAGAAACTGCCTACTCAAGAAAAGAGTTATAAACATTTGACTTGAAAAGGAAAAGAGTGGAGATTCAAAGGTTTTGCTATCAAATTTCATATTCAGGACTTGAACATGAGTCTTTTGCCTACATTTTGCCTGATGGATTCTCCAATGTTGCTGCCAACATCCGATTGTGTTTGTTCACCATTGGAAATATGTTGTCGGGACGTATAGTGCAGTTTTATAGATACTTTATGTTTCAGTTCTAGTTCTGATAGTTAGAACAACACTATATCTATTCTAAATCTTGTTAATCTGCAATTTTAGTATGAAATATTGTAAAATGTATATATGTCAGTAACATTTGTCTCAAAATAGCATCCATTGCCTTGGGTGTTTACGTTTAAGTTGTTGATATAAAAATGTGTTTAAATGTATACGATATGGTCGGGGTATAGTTTATTTAAGGATTCATGAAGTCGAGGGGATGAATAACAAAAAGGGCAGACTTGTTATAATAAGAATGCATACAGTCTGGTGGAGGTCAAGCTTATCTCCCAGTTTGTTAAATGTTTTACTCTTGTCAATTCAATACTTTTATATTTTCAGCATTAACAGTAAAATACATAACGAAGAGATTCATTATGGAATACGACCCATTCATCGGTGAGATATCCCTTAAACATTACAAAAAGTGAAAAAATATGAAAAAATACTTACGTTCAGTTTTAGCTTGCTTCTAATATTTTAGCAGGAAAACAAAAAAAAAAGGTTTACAATTGATGTAACTAAAACAAAAGAAAACAAAATTATTTATCACAACTGAGGCACGATCCATTTTCTTTTGGTTAGGGGGGGAGGGGCTGGGATTTAAAAAAAATTATTAATTCCAATTTTTAGAGAAAAAATAAAAATGCTCCTAATGGAGCTGAAAAAAAATTCATAAATTTCCCCCCCCCAAAAAAAATTAATATACATCCTTTGAACTCAAATGATAAAAGCCTGATTTTTTTCTGCCTCGCTTCGCTCGGCATTCATCACCTTATTCATCATTGCCTTTTGCAAAAGTTTCAAATTTTGAAATTATAATGTGCTACGAAATAGTATCATTTTTAATATGTTTGGTATCTGCATACATCGATAGTTTTGTTCTGTTATGGTATGAACCTGTTGTCCCGCTTGACAAATAAAATTATATATATATTTTTTTTAAAAACCTACCCATCATTGGCATTGGTCAATCTTCACAGATTTCTTATATTTCCAACTGCATTCTTATGTTGTTTTTGTAGTTCATATGATGATTTTTTTTTTAAATTAATTTGGGACGTCAAAATTTATGAGAACATGGGACCGGAGCAAATGATAGTGGGACAAGTACTTTTTTAACGTTCAAAGGATTGGGACCATACGTTTTTTTTTTCAAACTGAAAGGCGTGGGACACATACTTTTTTCCCTCCAGCACTATGTAAAATAATTTTTAGATTTGTTTAATTCAATGATAGAAAGAATAATTTATATTAAGAACAATAAAAACAAGATCAACAATATAATACAATAGTTTATGTATACATTTTACGTTTGGTCATATGTTCAATTTGCATGGGAAAAGTATTTTTTTCTTTATGGACATGCATGGGACCAACATTTTTTTACTTCATAATTAACCATGGGACCATGACATTTTTTCATGTCAGAATTCCATCTGCTCCGGTCCCATGCCTCGATTAATTTTGACCGGTCCCTTATGAAATCTAAATATTATGATTAGCTTTCAGGAAATCACAAGAATGAATAATTTTGCATCATTTACCCAAGAACTTTTGGGGCCTTCAGCGATCCCCATGTCTGTTTAGTATGCTAGTTACGCAGGATCCCTAACCAAATCAAAAGGCTTGTTTTTCTATGATCCCTTATTGGCTTCAAATTGCACTTTTCTGTGTCTTATTTCAACCCCTGACTTGCTGTTTCAGGGAAATTAACTTTTCAAAACTTTGAAGCCAAAAGGCGAACTTAAAAGGTAACCATGTTATAATTCCCCTATGTGACAATGTTACCATGGCAATAACAAATGAATATTGCTTTCACTTCTAGTCTTGATAAGTTTTAGAATAAGATTTCACATATTGAAAAAAAAAGTATATTTATAAAAGAAACAAATTTTAGATTTTGGATATCCAGCTATTACACTTTGTCTATTGTCAATTTAAATTAATATTGCTATATACTGAATGTTTATTTGGGGGGATTCCGGTTTTTATTTAATTTCATTTTTTTACTTTGTGCTTTAATAGAGGTTGGCTGACATATTCGACATGTCTCCCTATATCCCATTTTCCTATAAATATTATGCATGTAGACATGATGTAATCAAAATCAAAAGACAATAGTCCAATGCACATTTCATCTCCTACCGAGAGTTTGTCTGTTTGACTTATTCCACACATCCCATTTGTCTTTTAAATATATGAATGTTACTCACAATGCAAATGAATTAGTCCAAGAACTTGCCTAATTTACACAATTGATAAAAGACCTGTATAGAACGAATAGAAAAACCAATGTTAAAAAAATATATAAATTTTCTGAATTTGTATGGAAAAAAAATTATGATTCTGCTTTGGGTAGAAAAAAAAATTGTAACTTTGATTTGGACAGATAAAAAAAATAATATCAGGTTACAAAATCCCAGGCCCCCCACCATATGAAAATGGTTCGCGCCTGACCAGCCACAAGCAGGCTTACAGACCCACTTTCGTTAGTGAACCCATGCACTGCTTTTTAACACACTGATAAACATAAAGTTAAGGGAACATTAAAAAATCCTATTGATATACTTGTCTATTTGTTGGCTTTATTTGATTCTTATACATTGCGATTATTGTTGAGATGCCAACGTAACTATACACATTATATTACAGAAGACACGTACATAAAGCATGAAGATTTAGATGGCTCTGAGATATCAGTGCATATCATGGATACTTGTGACAAGGTATTTCTATGAGACTGAGTCTGGTTTAATTTGCAGAATAAGATTGAGCTTTATTATAATACGTCCCACACTTTATGACACGTTATTGTTTCCCTAGCCAATGGTACATGTTGGTTCTTTCATAATTGGTGTGTTTAACATTTTAAGTATCACTTTTACATTATCAAATAAAGGTAATAACAAAATTACCGAACTTGGTGGATCAATCTCAATGTCCATGAGAAAAGACAAAACATTGAAGACACACCGGAAAAGTTATAGATCGCAATGGTCCTGACTTGGTACATGCTTTTCAAATTAAATGGTGGGTAAAAGATAAATTGTGAAATATATTCTTCTAACATTAAATAATCAACGAGTGTGTTTTAATCGTCGTACCGAAGAAAACTTCCTCGGTGGAATTATTTATCCTGATTTTCTTGAAACCCATTTGATACTTGTAAGCAAAGCCCCATTAGATGGAAAAATGTAAAACAGCTTTACTGAAGAGTGACTTTTAGATTTTAAAAACAACAAATGAAACAGTTATATATATATTTATATTTGAAAAGTTGCCCTTAAAGGATGTAATAACTAAAATGAATCTAAAGAAAGGTTTCATTGGAAAACATTTTCTTGTCCAACATAAAATGCAGCTTAGTGATAAGAATGTTTGCCTATGCCACTAACCTTAAATTTCCCAACCAACCGTCATGGCCGTATTTGATTAATTCTTTTGATACTAAAAAAACAATTGTCGATCTTATTAATATCGTCCAAACCTTAAACATAACCTTCACATTACATGAATTGAAAATAATTAACAAATAACTATTCTTTTTTCAGGAGAACAGTGACCAGAGCAGATATCTCCAATGGGCAGATGCCTATATAATTGTTTATAGTATCACTAACAGACAGAGCTTCGACACAGCACGTTCGTATTTACGTCTAGTGAAAACAAATCCTTCTAAAGACGTTCCAGTAGCTCTTGTTGGAAATAAAATTGACTTAGAGCGATATCGGTGGGTAATAAATCAAACAGGTGTTTTACTAATTGATTCATAAAAATAGATCTAAGTTTACTAAGACTTTGATTATGAAAGAAGTTATTATATATCATACAAAATATATTTTCACTTTTTAATGTTTAGCTGCCACCAAAGCCATAAAAACCCTTCAAAATGTCACTTATTCAAAATGTTTAAGTGCTTGTTTGATTATACGGGTCCATTTAGAGCATTTCACCCATGAAGTATAATTAGGTTATCCCTCCCTCAGGAGTGGATTAAATGATTTCTCCACCCTATAAAGATGCACAGGCCGAGCATGGCAAAGTGAAATCGTGGCTATCGAGGGGTCAGATAATTTCATGCGCGATTTTTTCTGTAGTTTCCACTACCTGGTTCATTATTTTTTAGTAGTAGATTCATTCATAGAAACCTTAAGACATGTTGGTTTTTATTCAAATTCATCGTACAATTTTGTGCTTCTGTAATTTACAATAAAACCTTGAACAATTTGTTTTTCACTTACAAATTGTATAAAAGTACTAGTAAAACCGATTCAAAAGGTTTATTCTATGTTTATATGTATATTCAGAAGATATTTTCTTTAACAAATAAATACTTGTTTCTCAATGCGTTAATCATGTTAATGGTCTTTCCAAAAGCTTACAAATTACATGTGGCACATTACCTGCGTCAATTTCATATTTTAAAACTAACTCTAATTGATATAATTCAGTATCTCGTTTTTTCTAGTCTTGTCTTAAAAATGAAATAAAAGGAATTTATTACCACATTTTACATTAAAAATTTAAAAGATTTTAGAAATATTTACATACAACAAAAACAACAATTAAAGCTGCATAATACGCATTAAAATGCCCTAAAAGCTCTCTTCAAACTGAACATTTAGTTGCTTTAATCTTATTTTTTCAGGCAAATAAGTAAGGAAGAAGGCAGTGCTCTAGCGACAGAATATGAGTGTTTGTTTTATGAAACTACAGCTGCGGAAGAATTTGAATATGTTGAAGACGTTTTTCAAGGAATACTCCACGAAATACATAGGCCTGATAAGCAATTGACCTTTCAACCTTTATTTATAAATGAAGAAAAATTCCACAATGCCCCGAAAGGTGTTCGCCCAAAATCACCCAAAGTTGTTGCCGACAAAAAAGATGACAAAACAACTGGGAAGAAAAATACTCCAAGCTTTAAGCTATTTAACAAAAGTTTTAAAATATTCAACTAATGGAACCAAAGTTGTAAATTTTATTGTTTTGTGTTTTGTTTGATTATGTTAATCCTATGCTAGATATTTTAAATTAAATTTTGATACGTATTGGTGGCTTTTTTTAATTCCTTTTTTAAATGTTGGCTTTCTCACGATCGAACTATCACGCACATAAGCATTCAGTATGGAAACCATTTATCTAAAATGTGCATGAAAGGGAACCTTAAAATTATCCAATTTGAAAAGTGATTTTGAAAAGCCTGGACAACATAGTTGACTGATGACTATCTTAGGCTAATCATGATCTTCAACGCAAAAGTTGCCATAATCATAAAGCTTTCTTTTTTTCAAACATTAAATGGATTTCCCTTCATGAAAAAAAAAACCAAACAAACTAGAAATAGGAAATGTAAAAAAAAATAGGTGAAACAAACAACAATGACCAAAGGAAGATGTTTAGAAAATGATTTCCATTCAATTCGAATGATTAAATTGTTTATTGTAAAGTTGTAAAATGTCAAAAGAACGAAATTTAAGTCAGTACAGAAAATTGAAACTCATGGGTTTTGTTAATCCCAAGAAAAATGATGTCCATATATATCTCAGTCGTTCCATGTGGAAGTTGATATCACTTATAAATGAAGTGGTTTTGCTCACAGACAAATAAGATAACTTACGTAATTAGTAATGGGCCTATAAAATAGTTTTCCTTGAAAGACAAGATTACGTCAGCCAACACAAGTTATATAACTTTAAGAAAAAAAGACAAAAAAAAGTAGAATTTTGCAATTTTAGTCTCAGTTGCTACTAATTATATGGTTAAAGCTGTTTGGCTGTTTTTTCATGATATATCCTTTTTAAAATACATCTTTACTTGTCTCCACCCCAATTGCTTATCGACGCTTGCATATTTGTTTTGAATGCCCATATTGTGTCTTTCTATGGAGAAACCATATAAAGCCGTGGTGAAAATAATATCTATGGCATATTTCATCAATAAAACTCAAGAGAAAAAAAATAAATTAAAAATAATTTATATATTTAAATAATCAAATTTGAGCTCCGTCATATAAAGACAACTTTATGATGGAAATTTTAGGTGGTAAACAATTATCTTAACGTTTATCCAATGATGGTATCATTGACAAGTTTAAAGCAACTTATTGGCATGAAGTCAATAACTTTTGTCCTTGTAACATTACATTAATGTAGCACTATTCGGTCAATTTAACTTTATTTCTCGATCTGCAATAAATTTGGTTTCCTAACAAATCGACTTATCGTTCTTTGTTCAGTTTGTTGATCAAAACTGCAATAATTTCTTCTTACATGCTGTTTGGGAATGTTTGCTTATTTGTAATACCAAAGAAAAAAAAATGAAACGAAAACCGAGATTTATTACCCAAAACGCATAAAGACATAATGATGATGTATATGCATTTTTCAAGGAGTAAGCTTTCAACAGCAGCATTTAAATGAACATTGGAAGGCAAAATCCAAATGTATTGAATTAAAAAAAAATAAACACGGTATCCTTTGAACAAGGAGGCCAAATCTACCACCATTGATATTGAACATGTGCAGTACGAATGAAAGTATTAATAAAACAAGAGTTAACACTAAAGTATGTCTCGCCTGCCGGCACCATCAGAAACAATTATTCTTTCTTACATGTACTTCCACTATATTTTGAATTTACATGGATTTTCAGTTTCTGAGATCAAAAGATGTTTATAGAACTTAAACATTGCTAATACATGTATATGCAATAAAATAGCCAAAGTCACTCAAATGGAAAAGTTAGGTCAAAGTGGGGATGCAACTGTGCTAAGCTACTACTGGGGCATATGCATACCAAGTTTCATCAACCTAGGACTTATAGTTCTTGAGATATGAAGGTGCTCGCAAAACTTTTCCATTGCTATTTAATATAGGTATTGAAAATTGTCAAAGTCTCTCAAACGGAAAATCAAAGTCAAGGTCAAAAGATGGGGATGCAACTGTGCTAAGCTACTACTGGGGCATATGCATACCAAGTTTCATCAACCCAGGACCTATAGTTCTTGAGATATGGAGGTGCTCATAAAACTTTTCCAAAAAGTTAACGCCGCCGTCGCCGCCGCCGCCGCCGCCGCTGGTAAAGTAACACCTATGTTCCGCTCAGCTTCGCAGGCGAGACAATTATCAAACATGAAGGATCAATCACAATGTCTAAGAGAAAAGACAAAACAAGGGAGACATAATGGAAAAAAAAGAAAATTGCAATGGTCCTGACTTTGTACATGCATTTCAAAAGACACGGTAAGTTTAACAAGGTTTTATGTCGCGCCAAACCTCCTTCTTCCATTGCAATCCTAGGGTCTGATAGTAACACACAAAACACAACACAGTTTTGGATACATGATAGGGATAAAAGGAACGATGAAACAAGACATAAGTTTTTATAATCAAAATCTTTGAAATTACGGGAATTTGAATGCATATTAATTTTCTCTAGCTAAGAAGAAATGGTTAGAGTTCATAGATATACGATATTGAGATGTGGAATAAGTGTACGCGACACAACAAACATTCATGACTTTTGACCCTCACTAGACTTTAACTCATCGTCAGGCAATGAGTACATGTCGTCACGAGGAGACTTCATCTGCGACAAAATATTTAATCAAAGACAATTACGTCCCTTTGATGTGACTCTAGACTTTTTATCTAATTTCATAATATATTTGTTACTAACTTATCATTTTGTCTTAAAAGACTTAAAATGTAATAATTTTCCTATAATTGTTGCTAAATATCAAGCATTTTTAATTTAAGGTTCATGTATACGTTAACCTCAAAATGGCTTAAATTTAGACCATTGCTTCAGTATGTGTACAGCAAAGACTGCATATAACATTATAAAAAACCGTAGCAGGACCTAAACACAATTAATCATAAGTATTCAAGATTTAGCTAAATCCTTAGCAAATGGTGATCAGATCGATATTATATTATTAGATTTTTCTAAAGCTTTTGATAAAGTTCCGCATCAAAGATTAATTCATAAATTAGATTATTATGGTATTAGAAATCAAAACTTAAATTGGATTGCAGATTTTTTGGCAGATAGGAAACAACAGGTTCTTTTAAATGGTACGAATTCTTCAAAATTGTCTGTTGACTCTGGTGTGCCACAGGGCACTGTTTTAGGCCCAACCCTATTTCTTCTTTTTATAAATGACCTGCCAGAACATGTTAATTGTAACGTTAGGCTTTTTGCTGATGATTGTTTACTCTATAGAAAAGTCAACAATGATAGGGATGCCAAATTATTACAAAATGATCTTTCTAATCTAGAAAAATGGGAAAAAGAGTGGCAAATGAACTTTAATCCTGAAAAATGTTACACAATTCATGTTTCCAAAAAAACTAAACCAACAAATTTTGATTATAAACTGCATAACCATACCCTAGAATCTGTAAAAGAAAGTAAATATCTAGGCGTAACAATAAGTAATGATCTAGACTGGGGGCCTCATATAAATAACATTACTTGCAAGGCAAACAAACAAAACATTAGGCTTTTTAAGAAGAAACATGAAAAATTGTACTCAAAAAGTTAAAAACCTTACTTATACTTCACTTGTACGCCCGGTTATTGACTACTCCTCCCCAGTTTGGGATCCTTACAAAAATAATCAGATATCTCAGGTTGAGCAAATTCAAAGAAACGCTGCAAGATATGTTCTGAATAATTACAAAGACAGATCTCCAGGTGCAGTCACAAACATGTTAAATATTCTAAAATGGGAAAGTTTGGAAAGTAGGCGCAAAAAATCAAGATTAACTTTATTATATAAAATCAATTGGGGGTTAGTAGAAGTTCCAAAAGATATGTTAAATAGATCTGACAGGCGTACTCGGGGGGAACATAAATTCAGGCAAATATCAACAAATAAGGATGTATATAAATATTCATTTTTTCCAAGAACAATATCAGATTGGAATAATCTTCCTGAATCCATAGGTATGTCATCATCCCTGGAATCCTTCAAAAGTGGTCTATCCACTCTAACATTTGAAGGATCTCCAGTGACATACAGACCATAAATATACCACTGTACTACTGTATATATGTTTTTATTTATATGTATTCTAAACCAAAAATATAGCAAAAATTATAAAATATAAAAAAATAGTAACATTATTTTATATATATATATATTCTGAACATAAATTTTAAAATGTTTGGCTATTTAAGTCCAACTTTTTTAGTACTTGCGCACAAGTTCCGGGATGTTCTACACTCCTTTAGGAGTCTACTCCCGTACATGGAAGAAGAAGAAGAAATATATTAATGTCTTATTCATTTTTATTAATATTTTTATGATGAAGTCCATTATTTTTAAGTTCTGTTTTTTCCCGTTTTTGAGCATAGCCGACTTTAGAATAATATCGCTAACACCTTTGCACGTGGCCTAAAATTCATGGGACATTTAATTATTATTTAGCCAAAAGTGTTCACTAACATGTCATTTGGTACAATAGGGATAGTTTGTCCTTATTCAAAATACAATTTAAACGCCAAAAAAAAACTGTGCTATCTCCAACAAAATTAATGTGTGTCCAAATCTAGGTCCTACTATAATTTCTTTGACCTGATAATATGCCGTTTGAGCTGTACATATACTAAGAATTTCTTCAAAAAAATTCAAACTGTCCTGATGAACCTCAAGATAAGTGATTATTTTGAAGGTTTAATCTTAATATTTCACCTATTTGAAAATTATGATATTGATAAAGTGAATAATTCCATCATTATCACCTCTCGGTGGTCCTTTCAGCTGCAGCAAAACCTGCTGCAGTCCGTCACGAGTATTCACTTGCCTAGTATACCAATCCTGGGTTCGCTAGTTGAGTCATCTTCATTGGATTAACCTGGATCGGCGCGGATGTTTCCTGTCTCGTGTCGTACTTGGACTTGCTATCGCGCACACCAGTATCCGTACATGGATATTTATACAACCAGACCATACAGATACACATATCCACTCTTCTTTTCAATCTCCATGATACACCCAGTATGGATCTGTCAACGACAGTTTCCGGTCGGTCAAACTTGCCTACCTGGTCATGAAATGCGTTGTTGTTCACCAAAACATGTTTGAAACTAAATCAATATTAGTATGTATCATGCTCCTTCATGCCACTTATGACGGGTCATGCATCAGTTAACACGCACTAATACCATCCTAAGTCGTCGATGCGGACCTTACCAGGTCACGACGTTCAACTTCCACAGTCAGCAGAGATGGGAAAGTTGTAATTGTAATCATTATTCAAGTGTAGTTGATTATATTGCTCAAAGGATCAGAGTAATCAGAAATCAGCAAAAAGATTGATGTAATTCAATTTAATCAATTACTTTCAAATATGCTCTGATTACATTCTGATTACTTTCTGATTACAAGGCAAATCAAATGGTTTGAGCAAGTCTGATTCTGCGTGTCTTAAATCAAAAGGGTTTAAGGTCTTATTTTAAATTTTACAAGTTAAATTTTGAGAGCTGAAACGCATAACTTAATTATTGATATATGCACAGTTATCTCCGTTATTGCTTCTGAGTGTTTGTTCACATTGATTTTTTTTACCAATTTTTAATTTAATTTAGATGTTTCATGATATGCAGATTATAATTGATTAGAAAAGTTTTCAAAGATTGTTAAAATGAAAATAAATTATGTATCTCTTTTAGTCAAATAATTAATCCTTTGTTTATTGTCACTTGCCACATTGACAGATATAAGCCAGGTAAAGAGTTTTTTTAAAGCTGTTAATATTATTGCACCTTAGAAAAATAGTATTCCTAAGGGCAATTACAGTGCATGAATAATGAAGTTACTATTGGAATTGGAAAAAGAAAAAAAATAATAATAATAAGCATACTATAGGAAATAGTGCAATGCAATGTGAACAATGTCACGAATGTGTAAAACATTGTATTCTTTTTTTAGAAAAAAAACTAAGCTTTTTTAACAGGACCTTCCCAAATTTTCAGATTTACAGTATAAATGTACATATGGTATGCAAGGTCGTACATTTTCTGAACCTTTATGCATCTAATCAGATGTTATCATGATTACAATACAAAGTAATCAGTAATTTAATCAATGACTTTCAAAATTGATGTAATCATTAATTTAAGCTAATCATATTATTTAGCAAAGTAATTGTAATTTAATGAATTACTATGAAAGTTATTGGACCCATCTCTGACAGTCAGTTAATCTTCACTTTTACCACGAAGCCAGGGTCTTCTTCAAGCAGACAGACCATGTACAGTATACATGTATTACATACAGTCATGGATGCTTTAAAAGTTATTTCATTAAAATTCATAATTTCAAAGATATTTCTTCACATCATCGTTATTGATTTTAATGTTTTAAACATGTCTTGTATTTATGTAACTTTTCTAGTTTAATGTAATAATTGTGCACAATAAATATTTTATTTTATTGAATCAATCATTTCTGCTGGATTAGAGACTCAGTTATCGAATTCTTATAATTTCTTAACAGGCTTTGGAGCTATTTGTTGTTTGTGCATATATACAAAGAAACAAAATAAAAATGAAGTCAACTATAGAAAATTCTTCAAAATCCCTCCTGTTACAAAAGAACTAGTTGACATCAACTAGCTTGAATAAATACTATACAATTACTGTCTTTTGTTGAGGTAAATATGCAGTGTTATTGACTTTTGAAAAACAGATATTCACTGAGCCCGAAGGGTGAGGTGAATATCTTTAGTTTTTCTTAAGTCAATAACACTCACATTTATCGAAACAAAAGACAGTAATTGTTTTATTCTATTATCCAATATCTGACAAAAATATGCATTTGAAGTGTTAGAAAAATTAAACCAAACAGGAAAATACTGTAACGACGTCATCACCTTTCCCGCCATTTTTTAAGGTGAATATCACTCTGCCAGGTGAATATCCTTTTTTAATCACTTAGTTCATTATAATGAAATATGTAAAGGAATTATTTATATTATAGAATAAATCTTTTTATTTGCGTATAATTCACAAGTCTTGAAGTTTTATCGTAAAAATCGTAATAGTATCGTCCTTATGGTGAAGTCGATACTATAGCAACATGTTTGACTATCAAATCTAATGAACAATAATATTATTACCAAACTTCCAACAGTTGCTCTACTAGGGTTAATTCGAGTAAACTTTTCATTTTTTAATAAAACCACTTGAAATTTATCCTGTGTTCAGAAACGCATGGTTCGTTAATGTTAAAGTCCAGCTTATTAGACCGTTTCAATGGTTGCTGATGATGTAAACGTAAATTCAATCTTTAATAAAGTACCTCACGTCATATCATTTCCTTACCTTTAACTGGAATGTAAAATTATTCTATGTTAAAAACGTTGTTTACTTGCTACACCCTATAGTTTTTTTTGTTGGATTGTGGTTTCAAGTCCAAAACTTTTCCTAAAACTTAAAAAAAGGTCTCAATCTAATAAAACGTAGCATGAATCTTATGAACAATTTATAATGACTAACATCTAAAGTACCCTTCCACAGAGGGGGAGAATAGAAATAGAGCTACGAAGGCATCTTAACAGGTGTCCACAAGCAAAAATTTCTTTAAAATACAAATGCAAAAAAAAATAAATAAAAAATAAACCTGGTTAAAAACGGCTTATTTGTTTATGCTGTATATCGTTATTTCAATGAGTAACCTCTCATTAGCAGCATTTGAATCGAACACTGGAAAATCAAAAACCGAAAATATGAACGAAAAGTACTCAAAACCCAAAATTTCGAACAGGGCAGCCTTATCCAGCACCGATGATATCGACCATGTGCATTAAAAGGAAAGAAACATGGTATATTCATATTATAAGGAGCAATCTCTCATTAGAAGCATTTAAATACAAATAAGTTGAAAACAAAATTAACTTAATTGGACATTTTTCAGCTTTTTAGACTGCAAACTATGTGCACGAGGATGTTAAAGTTTGCTAATAATATACTTAATAACATAAATACCCGATAAGACTTTTCACCATATGCTTCCTCTCTCAAGCAGTTACATTCGAAGCCTACCTACACAAAATGAATGAATACGAATAATTTATTGTTTCAAACAACTCCGAGCATAGGCCATTGTTCTTCGAGTCATCATATTACAGACGATAAATTACATAATTGAAAAATAGGTAAATAGGATTGATTTGAATATCCTATTTTTGTACTACAGATACTTCTTATATAATACTACGTACATAGGTGGGTGTCGATAAAAGTATTAATTTCATTATGCTGTTTATCATTTTCTAAGGACGGTCACTCCTGAACTTTTTTTTATATCAAAGACTTTAAGATTTGTGATGGAAATGATTTATAATTGTCTACTTAATCAGATAACAAAAGGAAAATGATAGGTCCGTGTGCCCGATATTTATGGCGTCAAAGATTGGGCGGGAAATCAGACTTCAACATTGTTACGTTGTTTTTTTTAAAAACCATTACATTTCATTAAGAATTACAAAAATTTTTCATATAGTTCATTATAATGTCTATATAATCAGAAAATGTTATAAAACGTAGGGGACAATGTGCGAACAATTTTTTCAGTATTTAAAAGTAAAGTTTAGAGGAGTTCCGAACTCAGACTGGAATTCTTAAACACGAAGAGTGACCATCCTTAAGTAGTAACAGCTTATAAGCACAATATGAATAAACCTAGGTGGAAAACTTAAAACTAAAAAGCCAAAACCATGTGATGTACTCTATCCAAAATGTAAGAATAAGGAAGTAAAAACCAGCACCTTGGACATCGACCATGTACATTACAAAGAAAGAAACCTTGCGTTTTTAATATTTTTTTTTCTAAACAATCGGAAATTTTCCAAAAACATATATATTTGTAATTGACAAGATTAGGGTCAGACCTCAGGTCTACCAGCTGAGGGTTTCCGAATACAAAATACTAAGATTAAGGTTTTTCCTACCCTAGACATAGGTTGATCATCTTAGTAATAATTTGGTTCCCCAGTTTTGGTATTTTGGGTTTATTGTTCTATGCTCTTCATAATCATATGATATTTGGCATTTTCAATATTTTTGGTAGAGCGCCTCTGATGAGTCTTCAATAGACGAAACGCGCGTCAGGCGTAGCAAAATTTATTGTCTGGAACTTTGTTGTTATTTTTATTAACCTTACATCATCCGCATTTCAATAAAATAAAAAGGAAAGGAAAAAAGACCTGTTCATAGTTTAAGAAGGGGGTTTATCTGCGGCAATTTCAGGACTCGAATTAAATTAAAGCATTTTATATAGACCATGGGTCAATTGCAGAACTGCGAGCAGCGCCTACTGGCCTTGTTGAAGGCTGCTGGCGGTTGTCCGTTGTGTTTTTTTTCTAAATTACCGCTTTTTATGTGAGCTGTGTCGCGTGCACTTATTCCACATATTATTAAATCTATAAAAAATTTGCAAAAAGCAGCAGTCATGTCCACATAAATCACCAAAGATCAGGGGTTAATGAATATATTAACAGTTGTCAGTAGGCGCCTGTTTTTTAAAACCAGTCAAATTGTCCCGATAAAAATTCTCCAACATTTTATAGTAGCGAACACAAGATAGAATTATCACCTTGAGGACACAGGTGATGCCCTATGCTCTTACAAACTCAAAACATTTATATAGTTGTAGCTTATATGACATCCCCCCCAAAAAACACCCCAAAAACTCACACATTGGATGTTATACATACACAATATTTGAGCAAATATGGCTAAAACTGAAAACAGCACATCTAACACCGAATAAAGTGACTTACCAATTTTAATGACAAATGTTCAAATTCTTCCAGAAGGTAAAAGAATATAGTGAATTAACAAATTATCTTTAACATCGTGCACTCGTAGACAAATGTGGGATTTCTATCTCTCAAATGAGTGCAGATGTTGGTTTGTCGTAGAAATTTTTTGTCTTCCTGTACCGGATTTGACACACTGAATTGGAAATTAACAACACGACGGGTGTGCAATTGCAGACAGGAAGCGCTCACCTGAGTTCACTCTTGTTACGACTTGAGTTTGCGTTGTTGATTTCCGTTCGGTTTATTTTATGTTTTGTGTTTCTTCGTGCTGTTTTTGTTCATGTCTACCGATTTCGTCGTTGCCCTTTCGGACTTTTGACACTCGAATGCCTCATTAGTGCACCTTTGCTTCAACTGAATGTAACAAAGGAATAAAAGACTCACACAACAACATCAACAACAACAACAACAACAACAAACATTTATACCGAAATTAACCAAAAATTTCAACGTCAAGAAAAAATCAAGAGAAAAGGGTTCCTTTCAATTCTGCCACGAACGTGTCTTCGCTATTCTTAAATCAATAAATTGATTTAATTAGAAAGAAAGTAGACTATCCATCTTCATAAAAAAACTTACGCATCAATAACAATTCAAAGTAAAATAGATTTCAAAATTAGTAATAATGTCACATGTACAAGACCGCATATATAACTACCGAAACAACGTGCTATTATTTGTTATGTTGTACGTTTATCCCCCTTTAGTCTGTTTTGGTTTCCGTTTCTACTGAATTCGTCTTTACTTTTCCGAACTTATGATATCTGACTACTCTATTTGTACTCATTTGCGTATCAAAATCATGTCTGAGACGTATTATTGTTTCCTGTGTTACAAAAGAATCACGATAAGTATGTAACATGAGGTTAATTCCAAAAACATTGTAAACATGACTAGTACATATGTACTGTCTGACAAAGCACATATTTAATAGCAGGAAATAATAGAATTTAAGTACTGATACTTAAATTCGTTTATCGCAGAGGCCGTTGTTGTGCTTTGTAGGTTAAATTATAGAATTTGTGGTTGTTAGTTGAAACAATACTAGTTCCGGTTATTATTAGAATTTCAGTTTCATGAACACATCGACAAGTCCGAAAATTTATTGTAATCTACATGGAGAATCGATCTAAATTCTGAAGGAAAGTATTTAAATATTAAGATTTGATGTCAGTCTTTCATTCTAACATAATTTGAAAAATTGATGGAACGATTTCATTTGGATTTTCACCTTTGATTCAAGCAAATCTAAGTGTTTGTGAAATGATAAACATCACGAAATCACGCTTCAATAACATTGTTTCATACGCACACATTTTATACACAATAACAGATTATAAAGATTTGGGACAAGGAATTGTGTTTATTAAACATCAATGGTTATGAATATGAATTACACACAAGCCAAGGTGACCCTGCTGCACTCTAGGCGGCAAGTTTTACGTGACTAACATGCACATGTACAAGAGCTACATTTGTTGTTCATATATAATAACACTATGATTTGAGTAGTCAAACTCTTGTCTACGAATGTTTACGCTTTATGATTACATTTCTTCCATTATTCGGTCGCAGCAAATTAAAAAAAAAAAAAAAAAAAGAAGAAATATTTATGATTAATTGTATGTATTTTATATTTATGGGAAATAATAGTCTTGTAGCCTTTGAGGAGCCAATTGTAAGTTACAGAGGTAAGGTCCTGTTAATAGAAAATGTTCTTAAGCTAGATGACAGCTTATTTGGTCCAAACAGCTGAAAGGGGCAGGAGGTCTAGCTACCCTAGTTTTATTTTGTCACCTCACACACACAGACACAGAATTACCAAAAGAAGGACATTTTAGAAGGTAATGTGTTGAATGAATTCCTGGATTATAATAAAGCCTTGTAATTAAATAAAAAAAAAAAAAAAAATCCTTTAATTTCCATCAGTCATAACCATGAAAACAGGAAACTCATACAAAGTTAGTATGCACTTGCACAACATACACCAATATAAAACATTAACAGGCCTAAGGGCGAGGCACAAATGGTATTAGCAAATTTACATATCAAAAGCAAATTTATTTTTAAACCTCAATTAGGAATGTCATTTGTCGAAATTAAGGCATACATGTGCAATTTCATTATAATTATTGAAGGGTTGCATCAGTAACGAAATTTCATTAAAATATCAATTAATGTGATAATAAATAAATCTGAATTGTCATTTTCATAATAATCCAATTTGCATTTTCCATTCCTATTTCAATTGTCGTCATAAAGGTTTGTATGGTTATCTAATTTTATGTCTGTTAAGTGAAGTGTTACTTAGCACATTGTCTGTGAACTCATAACTAGTGCTTTGCTCAGCATATGAGGGATCACTACTCAATGCTCTTTTCTTCAACAAATCACACACTGATTGATTCTCTGATAGTTAAGGGCTTGGTGATTGAGTACTCGGTCTGTTCTGTTAGGGGTTATGCATTCTTTTAAATTATGCATGTTGTCTTTTAATTTTTTGAACAAGCAAGTCAATTAAATCAGTTATTTCACATACTTGTACAAATTATATCAAATTAAGATTTCAAGCCAAGGGTAATAGTATCTTACTTAAATGCTAAATTTCTAGATACAAGTACATGTACATGTATATTGGCATATACGAGGGCTGTCCGTAAAGTTCGTGGACAAGCAAAGATTAGAACCAATACGACGTACTAGGGATTTGTTCTTTTCATAATAATAATTTTTAACATTTTCCTTTATTTCTGGTTTATTGTTTTGCAAATGTTCGACATAAATAGTGCTACATTTTTAATTATATGACTCGCTGTATGGTGGGTCGGAGCAATGTAAGAAATTTTTCGGAAATATTCAGAATGCTTAAAACAAGATCTCGCTATGCATATGCAATATCTAGTCACGCAATAAAATTTGTACTACAGTGTTGCCAATAGTTAGGATGATGCACATACCAAATTTGAAGGGTTCATAATTTTGATTTATCGAGAAATTGGTATTTTGGGAATTGACATCAGTTTCAGCGACGTAGAAAACGTAACGTTTTGCGAAGAGGTGGAGCAATGGACGTTCATTAAATTGTAATTTAGGGTCTGAAAAATATCAAAAGATATACACAGATTCTTTAATTTGTGGAAAAAGCTTACTAAGATACTTCCGATGGCATGTGCATTTCAGATGGAAATAGAAAATAACCGAATGGCATGTTTTGTGGTATGAAGATATAGCCATATTTTCTATATAGTACTGTCCCCACCAATAGACTTTGCTTGGACTTGTATTGTTGATGTTAAGAACTTGAATTTCATGCAATTTGTGAATCAAATGTTTACAGAAATGAAACAATACATACATAAATATGAATTAAGATGTATCTGACAAAAATATAATGTTCAAAACTCATAAAAGTTTTTAAAATATTGCATTCAATATGACCATATGGAAGAGAAATTGTTTAATTTGACGTCGAAAAATATGAACGTCTTGCGCCGGGTTATCAATACGATTTATTTTCTAAATGATAAAGAATCAACTTGTAGTTGTTTGTTTATTCTAAAATTTGGTACATCTTTTCATAAGACTACACATTCTATTATAACAAAATTTTAAGAAAATCCATTAAACACTATTTATTTTATATCAACTGTCCACGAACTTTACGGACAGCCCTCGTATATATACATGTATGAGCCAGTTAAAAGACAAGATATATTTGTTATATTCTACGCTTTGGTTTTCTGGTTTTGTTTTTCATTCTGAGTTTCAGCTACACTAATTGTCGCCAGTTGGAGTTGAAATAAGGGACAGTCTGGATCGGTAAGCCTTGTACTCAAGTCAAGAAGTAAAGTTAAAGAGGCAAAAGGTAATGCAATCACCTGGAACATAGATAAATATAGAAACCAAATCAAACAAACTTAATGGTAAAAGATCCTAACTGAAAAACTTTATGGTTAAGGTTGTATTAAAAAGATCCTTTAAAGATTATTATCAAATAGCAACTCAAATCATAATGATCTAAGGCATACAAAAAAAAAGAAAAAGGGGGGGTTCTATATATAGTTAAATCAAATTTGTAAATAGAGGTTTTACATAGGAAAGGCCATCACATTGCACAAATAGCTCAGTTATATCATTTAACATGTCTTCTTCATTTCGAAAATTTAGATCTGATATTGAAAGGAACCTATAATATTTTAGATCTGAAATTGAACAGAAAACTAAATTAGTATTATTATTTTTTATAGAATTTTCACTGATATTGGAGAAGAAGCTAAACTTAATTTATACATGTATGGTAGATATTTCAGATCTTAAAATATTCTGAAGAAGAAACTAGACAAATGTAGTAATGTTATACTTAATTTAAATATTTCATATTGAGCAACTTTAAATGTTTTACACATGTGATGCCCAAGTTGACATATTTATCTATCTATCAATCTGAAGTTGTGGTTGCCATAAGTTGTGCTAACCAAATTATTAAATAGGAAGCTAAATTTATGTTTTTTTGTTTTTTATTTTGTTTTTTATATTTCTAATCTAAATTTGAAGATGGAAATTAAATATTGATATATTTATTTTCATTATATCGATTCTGATATTGAAACAAGAACTAAATTTATGTTTAACTCAATTTCAACATATCATATTTGTGGTTGAAGGAGAAACAAAAACTAATTAATGTAATAGTTAATTAGATGTTTCAAATGAAGTTACATGTACTTTATAATGTTTTACACCTGTGATGCCCACGGTGAAATAATCTATCTATCTATCTATCTACCTACTGATATACCTTATCTTAAGTTGTGGTTGCCATAATCTGAGGTAGCCAAATTATTGAAGGATAAAGATAAACTCATATTATATTAAAATTAGATAATTTGAAGGAGAAACAAAAACTAATTAATGTAATAGTTAATAAGATGTTTCAAATGAAGTTACATGTACTTTATAATGTTTTACACCTGTGATGCCCACGGTGAAATAATCTATCTATCTTCAGATATACCTTATCTTAAGTTGTGGTTGCCATAATCTGAGGTAGCCAAATTATTGAAGGATAAAGATAAACTCATATTATATTAAAATAAGATAATTCAAATAAAGAAGATAGCTAACACTAACTAGATATTTAATTTACAGATTTCAAATTTGGTCAAGAGACGGAAGCCAAATTATGTTATATGGAATTAAGCTATGCCACAGTTGAAATGAAGGGGAAGCATAACTTATACTTGTTTTACATATTTCAGATTTGATCATGCAGTAAACCACACTAATGTTTTTTTTTATATTTATTAGATATTACAGATTAATATGGAAGAAGGAACCCAAACTAGTGTTAATATTAATTTAATGAAAATTAATTTCAAATCTGAATTTCAAAGTAAATATGAACAATGATTATTTAGATATTTCGGATTTGATTTTGCAGAGGAAATTATACTAACGTTTTAATATCAATGATTTATTTCAGGTTTGATTTTGAAGAATGAAACCAAACAAATTTACATTTAGTTCAAATATCAAATATGAATTTAAAGTAAAGTTTAATAGTGTTTTATTTATTTTAAAACAGGGTGGAAATATGCTGAAAGTAAACAGCTTTGAATTGAAATTCTATCTGTTTTTATTAAATTGCCAGTCAAATTTTCATGAATTTTAGCCAGCCCTGTCCATAAGTTACCCATCGTGGGCTGGCACACAGGCTAATACCAACTCGGTTTTGAAATTTAACATAATATATCATGTATATATTGCAATTGATTCAGATCTTATATTGAAACAAACTTGTGTTCTATATTTAATTTAAGATTGATAGCATCTATGAATGTTTTACCTTTCTGTCTTAGATGCCTACAGTAGATATTGTATTTTACTATCTAAGAATTTACTTCATTTCAGGTTTTGGTTGCCATAGAAGAAATTTAACTTTTTCATGGCTGTTTCAGATACTTAAGATTTGAAATGAAGAGGGATTCAAAAATTAAGTTCTATTCAATTTTAGATATTTCGAATCTGGTATTGAAAGAAGCTAAACTAATCTTATTTAATATAAGTCATACTTACATATTTGAATTTTATTTAAATGCTGAATAATGTTAAAGTCATAAGTGTTAGGTACAAAATTATGATTCATTTCAGCTGAAACGAGTTTGATAAGAAAAGAAGAGGGTTAGCACACGCACACAAACTCACACACACACCCCCTCACACACCGGTATATTTGGTTTGTCCTTTCAATTACAATTTTATGCAGATAATTACAAATTGCCAAGCTACCATTCTCAATAATGTGTTGTAATTTGTACACAGATCATGACATCCATGGCCAAATACAATGATAGACCTTAACTGGGTACATATTGTTGTAGGACAATTCTGGGCATTAGCAATCACTCAATTTGTATTGTTTTTCAAATTTAGCAGCCAGATAATTGATTCTGGGCATTAGCAATCACACATTTGTATTGTTTTTTTCAAATGTAGCAGCCAGCATTAATTGATGTCACACACAATCACATTTCTACCATGTATGTTATGCATTTATTAATGTGTAACCAAATATATACAATACCATATTACAGTCTGTTCATGCACATAATATTTTTACATGTTTACACTAAATTAAAAAACATTGGGATTTTCAAGTTTTTCCTCATGATAAAAACACATACACATAAACAAACACTAACACTAAGTAAGTACTGTTCCAGATATATGCTAAAACTCAATACATGTATATCTTTAAATGAAGGATCTGTGAATAATTAATTTTATCTAAGTATTGTTTTCCTCACAAATAAGACAGTTTTTGCAGCATTAACAAACTAATTGTATTTACATAATGTATGTAAGTAAGCCCTTGTCTAGTTAATTTGACATACACATGAATGCAAGTTAATCCTTGTGTAATACCTTTTGAAAAAGGTTTTCATATGGAGTAAGTGATATCTTTTTATGATCTATGATTCAAGACCGGGGTAAATAGTCAAATAAATTTTAGAGGGGATTTAGTGTTACACATATTTGGCCGGCAGCTTCTGCAGCGAACCCCCATTTTATGGCGGTTGTCTGGGCTATGCCCAGCCAATTTGGCGATTTTCGCTGCTTAAGTTTCAATTTCTTAGTTTTCATAGAAATACTTGACTTCTGTTACTAACAGTCAAGCATTTATAAATTATTTACACCTGTGATACCCACGGTGAAATAATATCTTAACCATTTAAGTCCCATAATTTGTGGTAACCAATTTATATATTTGAACAATTTAAAGTTTTTGTAAATATACATATCTATATACATATATGCATGTAATTATTTATTTCATAATACAGCTGCGGCCAAATACGCCAATACCTTATTATCTAGTTTTCATTTAATTCTTATGGCCTTTATGAGATAATAGAATTTAAGTACTGATACTTAAATTCGTTTATCGCAGAGGCCGTTGTTGTGCTTTGTAGGTTAAATTATAGAATTTGTGGTTGTTAGTTGAAACAATACTAGTTCCGGTTATTATTAGAATTTCAGTTTCATGAACACATCGACAAGTCCGAAAATTTATCCCATCCCAACTCCCTCCCTCTATAAAGTTCAGATACTGCTGTTTGTTCTCATTTTACTTTTCAGCTTCCTAGTTCCATATAAAGTGCGAATGTTTGATATGACTGGTGATACTGCTGGTGAAGATGATGCTGATCTAGATGTGGTTGATTCTGAGCATAAGGATACAATTGGACATTCATCAACAGAAAACTTTAAAAAAAAAATTGTGTTTGATGTTTTTTTCTTTCTTGTGTTAAATTGTCTTTGGCGATTTTCGCTGCTTAAGTTTTCATAGAAATACTTGACTTCTGTTACTAACAGTCAAGCATTTATAAATGGGAATCCACCGCGGTCTTTAGCTATATTTTTGTCGGTGGTTCGCTGAGCGCTTTAAATCTCTTCGACGCTTGAAACCGATGTAAACAAACGCTTGTCAATATGTCAAAATACGGACACTGGACAGTTTCACGATTAAAAGAAGAGTTAGGTAGACGGGACGCGGTGACAACTGGAAGAAAAATTGATCTTATTGATAGGTAATTTAGATTTCAAAGCACTCCACTGTCTCAGTCAAAATATTTCTTATAAAAACAATCTTACAGTTCGACTACGAGTACGACTACGAGGCTAACGAGTTGTTGTGATACATATGTATCTTCATATCAATCCTAATTTTTTAGCGAATTCCAAACCGATTTTCTTCAAATAAAAACCAACATAAGCAGAATTATTTGAGGATTATTTCATTATATAAAGACAATATTTAATGTTGGCTGGTCCTTGACTCTCTGTATCGGAAGTAGAAAACAATTAAACATTATATGAACCCTTTTCTCGAAGACATAAACAACTGGCCATACTAAAGTAAAAGGGATATGATCATTGATCAAGACTAAACATCAATACTCGAGCACTTATTAAAAATTGAGAACAAAAAAGGGATACATGTATGATGAAATACAATAGGTTTATCATATCTTATATATACATTAATTACCTACTCAGATTCAGAGGAGTGTCTGGGCCCCCACTTTAATGAACAATTAAGGCGATATATAGAAAATCTTTACAGCATATGGGGATGTGGGCTTTTCTGAAATGGGCCCTATGTTATCTAACTTCTGGGAATGACAACTGTACAATACATAATTATTTTACAGACTAGAAGCATATGATAGAAACCACAATTTCCAAGCTCCAGTCATTGATCTGCCAAAACATTTATCTGTCAGTGTGGATTGGCCAACATGTGGATACCGACAACTGACAAAAGAGCACAGAATAATCTTTTCAAAATTGACTAAAGATCAAATTGATGGATACTTTCTTTATAGATTGGCAGGTATTGCAATCATTATGCAAAGTAAAAGTCTTACAGTACAAAAAATGTATATCATTATAAAAAGGGATGATTTGGAATGGAAGTGCATGTGACACAAAACAATATACCCATACTCACAATGTACATTTTAACAGTTTTAGAATTCAGTGTTAAAAAATACATAAAATTGTGTCTGCATGGTTTCTTCTTATTGAACAACAAAAATACTTGCATTTATTTTAGTTGAAGACAAGGCATTGGAAAATTATGGAGTGCAACATGCGTCTAAGTTATATGATCCTAAACCATGTACATGTATGAATCGAACGAATATACAAACGGTTGAAACCTTTATTTTATATATGAACTTAATTTATTTCTAGGATATATTCATTCATTCATTTACTTGGGTATTTTTCAGGGGACAATCAGGCAACACGGGACATAAAAGCTCTACAGAAAGGGGAAAAGTTGATGAAGGGTGGAAGAATATTAGCTTGTTCAGTACAGGTTACCAATGACATATTCCTGAGTGGTATAGTCCAGGCAGCTATGAAAAAGAAGGTGACACATAGATTTTTTCTTTTATACATGTGTACTATGCACATAAAATGCCAGACTAGCTGAAATAAAAACAATGTATACACTGATTCCTTTGAATTTCAGATATTTTTTTTCAAAATTTATTAAGATTAGAACAAACTAATATTTATTATTTAAAAAGGATAAGGTTTGTTCATTTGTTTAAATTTAAATGTTTAAACATTTAACAAGCAACAGCAACCACTAGACTATAGGTCTTACCTTCAATAGGAGAATAATAGTATACTTACTGCTTGTGGCAAGTTTAATGAGCACTCAATCCTTCCCATAACGTTGTACAGTGGTGCAGGTCAACAATATGTACAATTTAAGTTAATGCTTTAACCAAAAGATACTGGTCTACATCAAATTTATATATTGTAGGTAACATATAACATCAAGATGAAAGTTGATAAGACCAGTGGAAGTCCAGTCAATTCCCACTGTGAATGTCCCGCAGGTAAAGGACCAAGTGCTACATGCAAACACATAGCTGCAGTGATGCTAATGTTGGAGAATTTCTTGAAAAATGGAGAAATCATGATTAAGAAATCCTGTACAGAAGGATTGCAGACATTTCACCAACCCAGAGCTTATTACAATGGTATATGCCAAAATATTTAATTTTAATTTTGTATTGACTCATTTGTCATGGTGGAAGAAGGAAGCACTAGGCACCAAGCTGCCAATAGGGAATTCAAAAGCCATTAATCCAATCTAACAAAGACTTAACTGGTTAACACAAAACTAAACACAAACAGAAAACATATAACACAAAAAAAAAAACAACAGAGCATCAACTAACAACGCGAACTCAAGTCGTAACGAGAGTGAACTTCAGTGCTCGGAAGAGTAAGCAGTTCCAGTGCCTGTTGCAACACACACATCACACTGCTAATGGTCAAATCCAGTATAGTAGAAAAAAAACTGTATGACAAACCTCATTTCCACTCATCTGAGAGGCATAACCCCCATATCTGTCTATATATATGCTGATGATGTCTTCCATAAAACTTCTTGAGTGATGACAACAACTGCGGAACGACATAACCCTGTGTTAGCAATTTTTCTTTGTGTCAAACATGACGCTCTGTCAAGGAAATCAGTATATACCTATTTCAATAATAAGATAATGCTCCTAGTCAAAAAAGGCTATTTGTCATATAGCCATCATAAAAGACAAATTCAAGTTAATTTGGCAATGCTTATACATGTATACAACCCAATATTTAAGTCTCCTTAAAAATACTTTTGATTTTTTAGCAATTTTTTGTGCTTGTTTAATTAATTTAATTATGCCCATCCTACATGTACATGTATGTGTCGTACATCAGCTTTTAAAGTAAAATTATTAGCTCAGCACTTTTGAAAATGAGTTCTATGTAATAAGGTTTCATAATCATCATATTATACCATTCATAATTTTTTTTTCAGGTCAGCCATTGAAAATTGAGTCATATTTCTTAAATACAAAGGTAGATGCATATGATGATCCAAGGCCAGTAAAATACAGAAAGAATCCAGGATACAATGACCTTGTTAGGAATGTTACTTTTAACTTCTGTTCTTCCACTTCTGCAGATGTTGGGTTAAAATATATCTATGACTCAAAGGCTGACATGCAGGTATTTAACATTCTACAGCATTCATGTAACATGAATCCATTTAACCTACGAATGTAATCCTTCAGCAATTCACTTAAAGAACAAGTTAGATCTTCATGATTTGTTGTATACTCATTGCTATAAATATAACATTGGATAAATTAAAGTTGATCTGGCTGGCATATCTAAACCTGCTGGAATAGAGTAAATTCTTTTTATGGTTTAGTTTTTACAAGAATGATCCACCATCTGCAATTTTTTTTTTAAATCAGACATGCTGTTCTATTTTTTCCAGCAAAATTTTGAAAAATAAGGGAGATAATCTGTTACCTTTTTCTGCCAAAAATTAAACTTTGTCCGATTTTGATGAACAGATATTTAAGGATAAGTGATATGCCAAGTTCATTTTCTGTATCAAAAATTTTAATCATCAACTATTTTCAAAAATTATATTTGCTCCAATTTTGAAGAAAATTAGTTTATAAAGTAATAGTGGTATGCCAAGTGCAATTTTGGTATCAAAATTTTCAAAATGGCTGCCATTTTTGCCCCAAAAATTAAAATTGCTCTGATTTTGATGAAAATTTATTTATTAGGTTGAAGTGGTATGTAGAGTTCATTTTTGGTATTGTAAAAGTCAAATGAGCAAGGTTTATCATCTGTTTTTTACATTTTTGTTATCTTAATTGTTTTAGGCTGCACAGAAAGATCATGACTATCTGAGCTTACCATTTGTTGAGTATTGGGTAGATTCAGCACTGAAGGTTTGTATTATTAAATGTTTGGTGCAGTAACAGCATGAGGCTTATTTTGACCTTCAATGTGTATTCTTTGAGTCATTGAATCATTTGCTTTCACATTTAATAAGGAATCAGCATGGGTCTGGATCATGTTTGTTATTGTCTTTTTCTTTGGGTCAACAGCAAGATAGCAGGCAGTGCCCTTTGGCTACACTGAAGGTTTCTTGCTATCTTCCATTGATTTTAAATTGGTGCAGGCTTATGAATATTGTGTCATGTACACTTACTCCACATTTCATTATTGGATATTTTTTCTTTCACATATAAAATGTATATTTTTCAATTAATTATTTGTATACATGTCCAATGATTTCAGATAACAGATGCTGAGGCAAAGACGTTGGAAGTTAAAACAAGAGGGCAAAGTGAAAACAAAAAATGGTTTCAAGCCAGACAATGGAGGATAACAGCATCTCGATTTGGTGACATATGCCACAGCACCTCCAAAAGAAATATTAATAAGTTATGTACCTCTTTAAGTGGAAACATAGATCTGAGGACCCCAGCCATCCAACACGGGAAGATGTACGAGAGCAAAGCCATAGCAAGCTTTGAGGGGCAAATGAACTTACTCACAACAAAATGTGGCTTGTTTATTTACATTGATAAACCATATATTGGTGCATCACCAGATGCAACAGTTGGGAAAGATGCCATTGTGGAAGTGAAGTGTCCATACAATGGCAGGAATGAAAGAGTTAAACCATCTGATCATTTTTCATTCTTAACATATGATGACAATGGAAATGTTACACTTAAAAAAACAAACAAATATTACGACCAAATTCAAGGCCAGTTGTATGTAACAAAACGTAAGCTTTGTTACTTTGTAGTCTACACTTTCATAGATTTATTTGTTGAAAAGATATATATAGATAGTGACTACTGTGAAGGATGTATCATTCCAAAATTGGATCTATTCTACACAAGCCATTATAGACCATATCTGGCTTCTAAGCTTGGAATCACCAAATAATTGTGAAGTTATTCACCAGTCTAGGGTACTTCATGCATGCAGCTGTTATTTAGCTAGCATACATGTAATTGTAGTTACTATATTATGTCTAATCATTAGCCCCCCCCCCCACCTTTAATAGGCAAAAATGATATAAATAAATGTTAAAAATCATTCATTTAACAGTTTATATGATAAAAATGTGGCCTTAAAAACCATAAACCTGTAATAATACAATTTTTTTGTATGCAACATTTTTATTAAGTATTTTTTATTTTACTTCTGTTTTACTTTTCATTATTAACACCCCCTAATGGCCCTATTCAAAAATGCAACACCCCAGGGAAATGACTAAGCATAATATAGTACATGTTTTTTACAAGACTTGAATATATTCATATTTATGGATGCAATGCTTACAATGTACTTATACAGTACATGTATATGAACAAAAATATTATTTATCTCTTTTTATTACTGTTTTCAGTAAATAGTTACATATGTATTTGTTAAAATTAATAAATTATATTTATATTTTAATTGACTTGGAATTCTATTTTGTTGTTACATGTACATGTATCTATATGCTGACAAAATCTTAATCCCAAGTCACTTATGTGGGAAAAGGCATCACAATTTCACTGTTTTTATATCCCAGCAAACAAAGTTTGGTGTGGGGGTATATACATGTAGGAATTCCTGGTCTGTCTGTCCGCATACCTTGCACATGTAAGCGCAACTCCTCCTAAACCTCTGCAAGGAATTTGATGAAACTTTATATGAAGGATGTGCACCATACATGTCATATGGAGATGGTCATGAAGAATTTTTGTTGCTGTCAGATACATGTATCATATAAGGGAGATAATTGGACTTAAACTTTTTTATGGGTGACCTCGTAAGCTCAACTCCTTCTAAACCTCTGCATGGAATTTGATGAAAGTTTATATGAAGGATGTACACCAAATGGAGATATGCATGAAGAATTTTTTTTGCTGTCAGATTACATTAGAACATTCAAGGGAGATAACTGGACTTGACGTTTAACTTTTACTTGATGCCAAAGGGCAACAGAGGAGTATCCTTTAGGCCACTGTTTCTTTTTATTTTTAGTTATACCAACTTTTTCCAAAATATTGGTGGGTAGGAGGAAGGAAAAATAAAATAAAATTCCGGAAAATTGAGGTGGGACAAAAAAATAGTATTTTTTGTCAGAAAAAGTAGGAAATTAATTTAATAATAAGTCAAATATTTGTATGGTAGAAAAAATAAAAATATTAAATTTTTTTTTTTTCAATTTTGGGGCAAAATTTATAAGGTAGGAGGGTTCGTAAAACTAAAAATAAAAAAATAAAGGTCTTAGTGAGCTTGCTCACAGTATATCTTGTTTGACTAAAAAAACTCTTGAAAGTTTTGAGTATATCTTTATATATTTGACGATAAAATTATATGCAATCTTGCATGGTACCACAACTCAATTATTTCAAGCATATTTGTCAACAATCACATTTTTAAAATTTGATAGATAAAAACAAACTTTCACTATTCTATTGCTTAAATGTAATTTATTGTGTGGTAGTTCCTTTTTTAATATTTTAAATGTCTTGCTCAAGCCGATGACTCTCTCTATATGAATTCGCTTTGATGCTACTCTACGGTCATGTATAATCTCAGACGGTTCCAATTGAGATTTTCCTCTTAACATAGTAGGGGTATTTACTTTCACATCACGTGTGGCGAAAAGGTCTTGTACCATGATGCCTCTATCTGCCATAATGCTGTCACCCTTTTTAAAAAGTGAGGTATTACTCAATAGTGTCGACTGTTCTATGATTTGACGGTCACTTGCAGAGCCAGCAAATACATCTGATACATAAGATATTGTTCCTCTTGGTGTGCAACCTATCATTGCCTTTACAGTGTTTCTATGTTTGTAAGAGGACCATGAAGCACTTTGAAGATTAACGTCTGATGGTTTCTGTATGGGGAATTCTGTTGCATCCAATAACACACGAGTTGATGGAAATTTTCTTTTAAAATCTGTTGGCATGTTATTGTCAACAACCTCACGTGATGACCATATATCAAGCTCTCCCAATTGATAAAATAAAAAATTTATCCATGTAACAATAATTTTTGATACTGTTGTCTCAGATATTCTAAAGAACAAGGAGAGTTCAAGGTCTTCCTTAGCACATCTTAGTTTCATCAGAGTCAAAAACAATTGATCTGTGGGGTCTAAAGTAGCACATTTGTAAGTCAAATCATGTGCTGCTGGTCCAAGACATTGAAAAAGATACATGAAATGTTCATATGAAGAAAATCCTGTATAGTAGTTAACAGCTTTTCTGTCATGTTTGAAATTCTCTATTGAATACTTTTGTTGTACTGGCAATTCACATTGGATTTCTACTTCACTGGTTTTGATAGCATCATCATTCATTATTTCACAATCCATTTCAGTTTCCTTAATTGTAGTCTCGTACTGAATTCCTTGGTATGTATCATTTGCATTAACCCTCTCTTTCCTTTTCTGCATCCTTTCCATTCTAGGACTAACCATAGTGTTTTCACGGAATGGAAACACAGAAGGTACAGCATCTCTCTTAAGACGTCCTTTATCACCTGGAATTGAGAATGAAATAACCTTACGCTTTCTTAAAATGAATAAAAAGCTTCGTGCACAGGCTCAGCATGATAGGAAAATTTAATCCCATTCATCCCTTTTCGATAAGGAACAACACTGCCAAGTTTCAAATGAATCGGACAACTACAACTAAGGCTAAAAAATATAAATATCTGTTTCCTGCTTCCTACTCTGGCAGGTAGGTAGGAAAATATTATTTTTTACAAAAATTATTTTACATTGACTTGAGTCAATGGGGAAGCAACCTCAACTTTAACGGTGCTTGTTCCAAAATGCCAGTAAAAACTTTAGGGTTGGGCCAAAATAATCCTGATAATAGGGAAGGTAGGGAAACAAGAAACAAACATATATTTTTATTTGGCCTTAAGTTATCGCGTAAAACTTAATAGTTAACAGACGTTGATAGCAACATTTACATTTTACATAAGACATATTTTATTACCAATTAATTATAAGGTCCCTCAAGGGGCAGGACCATTACAATGATTTATAAATTCATATGATAAATTTACAGCTACATGTACAGGATATTTTTTTTTCAAACATGCTCATACTTATATTTATAGTATGATCATGACATTTAAATCCCATATATATATACATACAATACCAGATAGAAGAAGAATTATTATTAAATGACTCTATTATAAACATGATATATAAATGCCTATTATTGTTTAATATTAACAAGAAACTGAGAAAAAGAAATAATATAAAATTTAAGAAATGTTGAAAGAATCAAATCAATTATCATATTCTTTTATCAGTAAATGAGACAAACTGAATCCAGATAAACTAACCTGAAGTCTCAGTGTAGTCTGTAAGTTGGAAATGCCAATGGCAGACTACGTCATGGGGACCAGGATTCCAAAGTTTTTTCTTCTCGTCTTGCCTCTTGATTGCAACTCTCCACTTCATCTGCATGAGAGGATCCTTTGGAAACTTATGTCCACCACTATTTCCACAACCCGGTACGCAGCATCTTTGCGGCATATCGTCCGACGTCTAGTCGTTAGGTATCAAGATTGACCTGAGGATAACGCTACGCCATTACGTTTTCTTTGTGGCAAGCGTCTAAATGATTTTAAAGCGCTCAGATAACCACCTTTGTTCCAAAACGTGTATAAAAAAAACCAACATCGGCGATTGATCGCCATTATTTACACCTGTGATACCCACGGTGAAATAATATCTTAACCATTTAAGTCCCATAATTTGTGGTAACCAATTTATATATTTGAACAATTTAAAGTTTTTGTAAATATACATATCTATATACATATATGCATGTAATTATTTATTTCATAATAGAAATAATGGTGTTTGGGCCTGAAGTAATCACAAAGGGTTAATGACTTAAAAAAAATACCATACAACATATTCATATTATGAAAGAAATAATAAAAAAAAAGATTTCAAAATGTTAAATATTTATTTGATTGAGCCAGCACTATCATCTTCTTTCAAAACAACAATAGAACAAACAGAAAAAACCATACATACACAAAATGATAAGTATATTAAAGTGATATAACCAAGAACAAAGTGACTTTTCATTTTGTCATTTACGAAACTTTGCTATTATCGGTTTGTTTTCTATTGCTTTGTCTTATATTTTCAGACTGCCCAACAACTCAATTAGGTATTTTGTACACAGGCAAAATGTGGACTGCGTTTCACGTGCATCTGGCGTACGTTAATCACATCTCATCTGACGCATATCAAATTGGCGTTTGTGACCGTGCACGTTTGACGCACGTTAAAAATTTATTAAAACACACTAAATAAATAACTCACTAATTTCATACATTTTAAGAAACTATACGTCTGACGTATGGTAAACGTATGTTTGACGAACGTTTAAAAAACGCACGTCTAACGTATGTTTTGACAATTATTTGACGCACGTTTACCGTACGGCAGTTTGAAAGATATGTTTAACGTACATTTATACACTACATCAGACGCACGTTTTTACAAACGTTTGTCAGACGTATGTCTATATTTTGCCTGTGTAGTTAAATTTTTGAAAACATACATTTTGGTGCACATTGAACATACCTTGTTTGTAAAGCAAACATATTTGTTATGCATATCTGTTTATTTTGTACAGCCCTAGTAAGGTGATTTCGCGTAAGAGTGATCTGGTAAGGTTTGGTGTTTGGGAACAGCAATCGTTAATTACAAAACAACGTGTTGACATTTATCTAACTTGTTTATACAAGTATGAGAGAATACTCCCACAGTAAACACAATGGTTTGAGAATATACATAGATTTAATATTTTTCAAGTTTTGTGGCGTCAGGGCCAGTAACATGGATGCCATAATTACCAGCGTTAAACATCTTCATTTTGTGATTTCCTCTCTCGAACAAATTATGCCAGGAACGAAATCAATGGATCATAGTTGTTACGATAGTAAAAATGTATAGATTTACGAGTTCTTACGATATTTTTTCAAACCTTTTGCGAGCTATTTACGATTTCTTCAGATGTGCAGAAACTTTACATAACCCCGTCTGGCGACGATAAAAAAAAAAAATTTTTTATGCGTTTAGGGACACGTTACGGTGTCTTAACGATGTCTTTACGGGTGAAATGTGATATAGAAAAGAAAATCATAAAAGAAATGTTCTGCGATGTCTACTCGAGTTAGTGAAGAGAAAACCCGAGTCATTTACGATCACCACGAGTTTTTTACGAGTTATATGCGATGCCTTTACGAGATGAATTATGACATTGTCATTTTTTCAACTCGCTAATACCCCCTTCACATATACGAGATATCCTTACGAGTTCTTATGAGTTAAATCACTCTTTGTTACTCGTAAACAGGTCTTTCTAACTCGTGTGCAATCGTAATAACTCGTGAAAGTTTTACGAGGATTTTTGGCATGTCAAAAATACTCGTAAGACTTTTACGAGTTGAATAAACAACACTGTCATAATTTAACTAAAAAAACACATCGCAAATAACTCGTTCAGAACTCGTAGTGATCGTAAATGACTCGCCTTTACTCGTAACTAACTCGGGAAGACCTCCCAAAGGACTTCCTTTTCGAGTGGTTTGCGAGTTAGTTTCGATATCCTTTTCAATATTTCAATTCACTCGTAAAGACGTCGTAAAGACACCGTAAGATGCTCGTAAACACGTCGAAAATAAAATTCGTAAAATATCCCTACAACTGACGAAATCGTGACAGCTCGGAAATAGATCGTAAAAGGTTGGAAGAATATCTCGCAATATTTGTAAAACTATACATTTTGAAATTCGTAACAACTCGTAAGGAAATCTCGTATATGTGAAGGAGGTATTACGAGGTTTTTTTGTCGTGGCAAAATCCTCGTAAAACTTCCACGAGTTCATACGATCTCTTACGAGTTGACATAACCTGTTTCAGGGTAACTAAGAGTAAATTGGAAGAGGACCTTGTAAAAGTGCTTGTCACTTGTTTTCCAATCCAATTCAATATCTTCCGTATGTATTTATGTCATCTAGGTTGCTTGTTTAGACTTATTCAGAGTCTTTGCGATCAAATACGAGTTGTAAACTCGTAAGAACCTGTAAGGAAATCTCGTATATGTGAAGGGGTATAACATGTAACAGTAACATTTAAAACAAACAGGAACTGCTTAAACTTCCGGAGACCCTGAGTTTACTTTCGTTTCGATTTGAGCTCCATTTGCTTGTCGCATTGTAGTTGTTAGGTATGTATTATTTGTTGTGACTTGTGTTTATCCCTTTTCATACGGCTTGTACCTTGTGTTAACCGATTTTATTTTAGCCTTTTCGAACTAACGTTATCTGACTGACCCATTGCTACTGTTTTCCTTTGCTTCTTACGTAATAATTCTAGAAAAATCTAGACAAGAATCATGATAAGTATGCAACAGGCATTTAATTCCAAAAAAACACCCGACAAAAATGACTATAGTACATTTGTTCTGTCTGGTAATGCAAATATTCAATGACAGGAAATTATGGTATGTGAGCCTGAGATATATTTCAAAAGATTAAGACCAATGAAAACAAATACCGCACAACATAATCAATTTATGAATGAAGGTAGTTAATTTTCACTCCTAATGAGTCAACAATATCGTAATTGAAAACATCAATTTTGAAAAAAAAAGTTATATCAAGCAGAACACAAAATTGTTTTTTTTCATATTTATTATTTGTACTTACAAAAGACTACCATTTAACTAGATAAGACATGTTATTTGAGTCCAAAACGGTTTTGCTTTTAACAAAATCTCACCTTTCCAAGGTTGGTATCTTCATTCAACATGTTTTATTTTGTGTTGCCCAATATACAAACAATTTCAATTATGATTGAGAAGTGTTTAGTAATACCCCCATCACACTAGGCCACGATCGTACTACGACCTAGCAAAAAGCCTCGATCGTAGTGCGATCGGGGCCATCGTAGTAGGGTCGCAATTCGGTCGTAGTATGGCCACACGGAATTAATTTCTTGTTCTTTGGATTTTGACTTTTAAAAAAAGGAGCGAGCGAGCGAAATTATTTTTATTAATTTTTTTTCTGAAAATCTGATTTTTAGGAGCGACTGATTTTTTTTTAGGCGAGCGACTTGTTTTTATATTTTTAAAAAGTTTTTTTCCTGGTTTTTAATGTAAAAGTGAGGCGAGCGAGCGATTATTTTTATTTTTGAAGAAAATAAGTGAAATATTAAAAAACTTCTATTTAAAGTATAACAAATGCTTGTTCTCAGTGGTTTATGGCTTTATCAATTGATTAATATATTATTTAAGCAGGAAATAGTTGTCTTTAGTTGTTTTTTTTTCTCTGAAGAGTTGCTGTCTTGGCTTACTATCAATAGCCACAAGCAGACCAAGAGAAAGTCAATTACACCAAACAAGTATGACTATGTCCCAAAATCTTGCTGGCAAGGCATAATTTTAAGATAAAATATTAAAAAGAAAAACAACTTCCTATCTTTATTCACCAAAAAAAACATAAAACAACAATAACAATTTGTAAATATTTATTAAAAAAAATATTACAAAACAATCCTTGGTCAATGGTGAATTGGATGTTCATAGATGGTGTCATTAATATCCCATTATTGTCCTTACACATAAGTTAGGGATTTTCCTTAATGTTTTCAATTTGAACCATGTTGTTTTTACATGTATAACTGAGGTCATCCGAGGAAAAATACCACAGGAACTTGAATCTATCAATAAAAGGGGTCGACTATACACCGTATATGGCATTCTTTAAATGTTATGAATGTTTTTAAATAAACCAATGTAAGAGTCTTCCATTTGACATGCAATTGCCGTATTTTGTAACAATATTTTTACTTGGTGGCAACAGATTTCAATGTTTTCATCGGAGTGTTTTGTTTGAGGGGAATGAAACGTAGTTTCAACCATTTAAGTTTAACGTCTTTTATCCTGAATGTATCTCCAATATTGGAGCACTAAACTTAACTAACAAGCGATTAGACAATTTATAAGATTACATGGTTGAAAATCGGCAATTTTTAGGTTGTTTACTTTTGCAAAAGACAAATATTTTTCAAACGCGGAGATAAAAAAAAAATTTGAACACAACTTCCGGCTCCGGACGCGGGCGGGTTTCCGGTAAATGCGGGCGGAAGAAATTTATATTTTTTTCTTAAGGAAACAATTTCACATGCGGGCGGTCCGACGAACAAGTAATTAATTCGGCGTGGCCTAAGGTCTTGATTGTCGTGATTGTCGTGGAAGAATTTTGAACATGCTCAAAAAAAATCGTAGCACAGTCGTGGTCATATTTGGTCGTAGTGGGGTCGTATTGTGATCGTCGTAGACTCCTAGTGAAATCTGACAGGTCGTGGTAGCATCGGTTTGGGATCGTGGTTAATTGGAGATACGACTACACTACGACCGCGTCGAGGTGCTTTTACGATCTCACTACGACCCCCCGATTCTACTACGACTTGCTAACGATTCTATTACGACCATAGCAGGACTGCACTACGGCATTGAAGACCCTAGTGCGACCTTTCTACGATCATGCCGACTTTAATACGAGCGCACTGAGATGACACAACGACCTCACCATGATGCAACTGGGGTATATATACAGCATACAAAATCTGTCCATTGGTTATCATGGAGATGCAAAACGAGGAATATCTGCTACAAGCTTTCCTTCATATGAATTATTTGTACCTTAACAACCAGGTAACCATATCTTATGACCTACTAAGAAGACGAAGACAAAAAATGCGGAAGATTAGACAACGCAGGTCCTGTTGGGTACGCCCTTGGCTGTCAGCTGACAGAAGACTACAGTTAGGACATTATGATCAACTTATGAAAGAACTGAGGATGGAGGATGAACAGTCATTCTTTAACTTCATGAGGATGTCTCCAAACATGTTTGATGAGTTGCTGAACAGGGTTTGGTCCTCGCATCAAAAAGAATGATACCCGATTTCGAAAGGCTTTAGAACCAGGTCTCAAACAAGCAATTACCATTAGGCATTTAGCTTCTGGTGACAGGTATTCCACTCTTCAGTATGACTTTAGAGTCCCAAGAAATACTATATGTACATTCATTCCCGAAGTATGCAGAGAAATCGTCCAGGAGTACAAGGATGAAGTAATTTCCTGTCCAACAGAACCAGAGGAGTGGAAGGCCATTGCAGAACAATTCGTTACAAGATGGAACATCCCACATGCATGTGGAGCATTAGATGGAAAACACATTGCCATTAGATGTCCACCGAAAACCGGGTCGTTGTACCATAACTACAAAGGGTTCTTTTCTGTGGTTCTACTTGCACTGGTAGATGCCGACTATAAGTTTTTATGGATAGATCTAGGTGAGTACGGCTCTATGTCTGACGCCAAGATATTTAGCGCATCAGACAAAAACCGACACAGTAAAAAAAAAAACAAGACGAGATTCAATGAAAAGTCTACGTTGAATAAACTCCCTTAACTGTCCTTCCTTCGTGTAAAGTTTCATGAAGATCCTTCAGGCAGTTTAAGAGTTGATCTTACGCGAAAAAGTGGGCAGACGAATAGACAGACAGGGTAATTCATATACCTCCAAACTTTGTCAAAATATTTTGTCACAAATTTTAGGCTCAAAATATTTATTTAAAAAATCATTCTAATTCTTAAATTGTTGTGAACACGAACTTGCCATTGAATTTTTCTCCGTTTGATTTTTATTGCCCTTGATTTTGGTGGCATGTTGAACTTTTCGGAAATAAATGATTTGTCAATTGGAAAGTATTTATAACGAGTCCAGATCGTATATTGACGTCATGGTAAAATCGTAGTAAGGTCTTAGTTTAATCGCAGTATAGTCGTGGTTAAATCTTAGTTAGGTCGTGGTGCAATCGGGATAGTCGTAGTAAGGTCGCAGTAAGAACGCAGTGGTCGTAATAAGGTCGTGGCTTAGTCATGATGAGATCGGTGTCAGGTCGTAGTGAAATCGTAGTATCGTCGTAGTTTAGTCGTCGTAGCATTATTTTACATCTTGAAAATGTCAAAATCAAGTCGATTGTGCCGCGACCGCGCTACGATCTATAAAATGCCCAGATCGTAGTAGAGTCGTGGTGATCGTGGCGTAGTGTGACAGGGGCTTAAAATATAATATGAATAACGACAGAATAGAAGCAGTAATTTCTGTATGGATAACAAAAAATTGTGATGTCAAGAGTTGATTAATATTATTTTATATAAAGCTATTAAATTTTAAATTATTATGTCGGTAAAGTAAGGTTTAAGAAGGTATATGTTTAAAATATCAGTTATTCTTTCTGTTTCAAATTTTGCAAAAATTGATAGGTTCTATGTCGTTCAATGTGTTTACAATTTCAGCTTTTAGTAACAATTCATGTTAATACCCCCTTCACATATACGAGATTTCCGTACGAGTTTCTATGAGTTTTCAACTCTTAATCTATCGCAAAGACTCGTAAATCACTCTTTGTTACTCGTAAACAGGTATTTCAAGCTCGTGTGCAATCGTAAGAACTCGTGAAAGTTTTACGAGGATTTTTGACATGTCAAAAATCCTCGTAAGACTTTTACGAGTTGAAAAAACAACAATGTCATAATTTAACTCGTAATCACATCGCAAATAACTCGTAAGGAATTCGTAGAGATCGTAAATGACTCGCCTTTACTCGTAACTTACTAGGGAAGACCTCGCAAAGGAATTCTTTTACGAGTGGTTTGCGAGTTAGTTACGATATCATTTCCAATATCGCATTTCATCCGTAAAGACGTCGTAAAGGCACCGTAACATGCTCGTAAACACTTCGAAAATAAAATTCGTTTCGTCTCTGGACGGGAGTGCGAAAAATTTCCGCACAACTGACGAAATCGTTACAACTCGGAAATAGATCGTAAAAGGTTGGTAGAAAATCACGCAAGAACACGTAAAACTATAAATTTTGATAATCGTAAAAACTCGTAAGATAATATTGTATATATGAAGGGGGTACAACAGTTATATTTTTTTCCCGAAATTAATCTGTACGTAGACTGTCGATGATAAAAAAGTGTTGTTGTCAAACAAACGAAAATCACAATCAGTTAGATAGTCTGAAGGACACACAAGTGATACATAAAGTTATAGTACATTGATTTGAAACAGGAAATGCAAAGGTCCACAGAGCTCATAGGCAAAATCAAGTAACACTATAATAGTGATTATCTATAATATTCGATTTTCCTCTCTTGATCCGCCATTAAAATCTCGTTGATGAAGTTACCATGAATTATAAGCGATGGATGTACTCTTCAAATAGAACGCTTGGTTATAAAAGTACAGATTCCAACATCAACTTTTTTACTTGGAATCCGCTACTATTGAGACAAGGTTAGATATTTAATTGAATGAAACAAAGATCATTGACCTTGCAGACAAAGATTATCCCGGGAAAATTATATTGCCGAGAGTTAACAAGTTATAAAAAGTAGGGTAATCTATCAAGATTGAAAGATGGTGACAAATACATAACTGTTTTATCAAAACTAAAATGCTATTTAGTAAAGGTAACGACTTTTTTTTGTGAAAAACATTTCTAAAGGATTTGTCACTCCTCGTATTTCAGTATCGGAACTTCTCTATACTATATCTCTTAATGTGGAAGATTTTTTTCCACGCCGACTCGTACATATCTTAACATATTCTGAATATAAAGTCGTTTTCCATTGTATAAAATGTTTTGAAATTCTTGATATAACTTAATGGTCTAAGGCCAAAAAATGCCACTATATAAAGTTATGTAAAATCTAGAAGAGTTTGATTTTCCGGACAATTTTGGACGTCATATATCTCAGAGACCAGCGCTCGGACCTATCATTTTCTTTTCGTTATTAAATCAAGTAGACAAATATCTATCATTTTCCTCACAAGCCATAAAATGTTTGATTTTGAAATAAGTTCAGGAAAAAAAACTTTTAACATTTTATTTAACCTATTTTTTTTCTTCTTCATGGACTCTTTACACACGGCAGAACCATTAAGATGATAAATAATGTTGACGGACGGGACATAGACGTAAAATCCTTGAAACGGATTAAAACACAGGTAAAATACACAATTTGGGATGGATATAGTCAGAAAAGGTAAGACATTTTATTTGTTTACAAATAATAATAGAAAAACTGAAGCGTACAGTATAAAGAAAAATGAACTAGCTAAATATTTATGTTTGAAACATTGAAATCGGCCATGTAGTTTTCGAGAACATTAACAAACCAATAGCCTACCCTCGTACTATAGCACACTTTCAATACGAGCAACGTGAAGCAAAAACCACTTTTTTGTGTTTTTTTTAAAGTTTTGTGCTCTTTTAATGATTTTTGATATTGTAAAGGCTGTTCATCAATTTATTCACGAAGCCATGGACTGAAAAGCATGTCGCTGTCCAAGAAAAAGGGGTACATGCAAATAATCTACGTTACGGACGAATACATGCATGATTGATAATGTATCAGACACATTGTGCGTGTATATACTTTGTCAGCGACTGTCGTATGAACGTCGTGTCTTAACTGCAAACGACAGTCTGAGTTAAATTTATTAATATTAAATAAAAATGTATCAATATCAGTTCTGGTGCCGCCAGGTGGATGCAACAACCTTCTCCTTTCTTGTAATTGTAAGATGGCTATTGGTGTGTTCGTTCGTATGAAGCTTCATGTACGTAATGGTTTTAGTTAGGTCAAAAGCTGCAGAACCATATACATGTATCTTACATGTATGTACATCTGTAGTGGTTGTCAGCATGACTTAATACATTGCCACATAAATGACTCAAGTTAAAGTTTTTTAGATGGTTCAAATGTCTTCATCTGCAAGTGAATTGGCTAATCATGATTTAAGATTGGATAGAAAATAAATAATTTTGCGTTTTCCGTTTATTTGGATAAGTCGTCAATCGTACATGTATCCAAAGTGTTACTAATGTGTGTTATGTAGGTCACCTGTTTGTTCCATTTGTCGTGAATAACAATATTATGCATCTGCATTAACATAAATTCATCTTGACTTACATTTTCAGCATGTATAACTCTGTTACAGTTATTGGTAAATGTCCATAGCTAGAATCTGCAAGTGGTAGAGAGTCGCCCTAAAGTTTTCAAGTTGTCCGTCCGTCCTATTGCCCGTCTACAACTCTTGTGAAAATATACCTTAAACTAAACACTTCTTACAATACAGTTCTGTACAGTTGGAAAAACTTTTTGAAGACGGGCTTTGTGAACACTTTAACGCCAAAACTATTTACAATATCCTTCTGATAAAGTTGCAGGGTAGGTTCAGTGTAGCATGTCATGATTAGTATATTAAAACATATTTCATGCAAATCCATAAAATTTGTTTGAAAAAAAAGTTCATAGAAAATCACGGATTTTCAAATTGGACATAGTGAACAATAAATGAAAAAAAAACTTTTTACTTATACCGTTCTGAAAACACTTAGATGTTTGCCGACGGGACCCTTCCAGACTTTGGCAGTATTTTAGACTTTAATATAACGGGCAAGAGGATTTGCTGTTATGTGCGACTGCTTCATGTCCATGTTAATATTATATATTATAACAGTTTAATAAATAAATGCAATTATCTGGAATGAAAAAAAAAAGATTGTGTTCCACAGGTAAAGCTGAAGTAAATCTGTGTAAAAACACACATTTATAATAAATATCCGTTATTTTAGCTATGTGAATGAGGGAGGTTTTGGTGCATTAAAGCCAACTTCAACCTTATTTTTAAAGGCCTGTTCTAAATCAAGACCATTGCGATCTCTTATTTCTCCGGTGTGTCTGTGTTGTTTTGTTTTTCCAGTTTCACGTTTCAGATTGATTCTTCAAGTTTGGTCGTTTTGTTATTACCTTTTATTATATTTTAATTATTGGTTGGGATTAAGTTGTTGTTTTAAACTTTGTAATATGCATTATTCCCCGTCTGAACGCTGACATTTTGATGTTGTGGTAAATAGGGCATTAGGTAAAATAGTTTTTTTCCAATGATTTTTTATGTTTTGGGTTTACTATGAATTCTTAATATTAACGATGACATTATGTATTACTTTTTGCAGTCAACATAACAAGAGTGACCTGTCTTGTATTTGTATCATCAGAACACTGTCAAATTATGTACATCTTAATTGTATTTCATTTACACCTGTTGACTGCAACGCAATTATTTTGCATGGATCGGTCCGTTACCAAGTTTTATTGCATATATTTAGAGTCATTTTGTTATGCTTGAAATATATATAAAAAAATATTGAACGTTATTATTGGATATTGATATTTTCATTAAAACAAAACTTTATTAACTTCTTTTACTTATATAGAAGCATAACTTGCCAGATTATTACTCTATACAGGCCTGTTTATATTAACCAGTTTGAATTGTCCGTGTCAATGTAATCAAATCGAGCACACCGTTCGTGAATGATTTAAAAATATACCATTGTGTTCGACAAAAAGAAATTAAATCCTTATACAATATGTTCTTGTTTATATACTGGGCATGTTTTTAAAGTTTATTTCATTCATATTTTTTATATTTTCGAGATTAAAAGCTGAAAATTGACATAAACCGTGAAAAAATTGCATGTATCGTCCGTTTACAATGTCTTTCGCCATAATGGTTCTGCCGTGTGCTTTACAATCTGATGGTTTTTAAGAAATGACAATAGAATTTTCCAACATTTGATAAATATATCATAATATGTACTCAAATACCATTTGTAAAGAACGAAAATATTATATTTTTCATTCAAAACAGCGATTTAGAAGATTCAGAGTTGTGAAACATACAATTTATTTTTAATTTTCAATCCATCAATGGTAAAATAATGTATATGGGAACACGTTCATTAAGTATAAAAGTATTTTTTTTTTCATTTCATTTATATGTATATGTTGTTTTCACTGGTAAGATTGATTTTGCCATCCACAATAATGCCTTATTCTAAAAGAGGAAACTCCAGCACCGACAAATTTACTTTGTATCCGCTACTGTTATGACAGGGTTAATGGGAGGGAACCAGTATCATTTATCTCGTATATAAAAATCGCACTTGTAAGCTATAAATCAACGTTTCTGGCAGATTCAAGGCTTTTTTATCGAAGGCAATTTATACAAGGTTATAAAATATATACAAGGTTATAAAAAGGGAGACAAACTGTGTAAGCTATTAGATGAACAAAATGTTTAGATAAAGGATTTAATGTTACTATTGGAATGAAAAAGTTCTTGTTATGGACTTACTAGTCACATGCAGTTTTAGTAAGAACTAAAGAAAACAATAATTATGCAATATTATGAAATGTTAATACAAAAATGCGCTATTATGGATTTATCTAACTTGGTAATAAAAGCAAATTTATATAGGCAGAGAATTATATCAAATTGTTAAAGATATCATAACCTACAAGCATTGTTACTTTATTTATAAATAAATCTATAAGATTTGGTATGAAATAAAATGCCACATACAGTAAAAAGTGCTTCATTACCGGTATTCATGCATCTTTATACGGTAAATTTGCGGAAAAAAATCAAGCAAGCATTACTGGTTTGATATAACGATAGTATAGTTTAACCAAGTTAAAAGGGTTTATAATAGACACGATGATCTTAAAATCATAAGCTATTTGAAAGACTGGCTGACCTTTTCCAAGTAATAGAATGTTTGAGCTTATTAACAGTGGAGCGTAACGTCAAAGGCAAATGACAGTAAAAGATCAACGCCTATTACCCAAAAACACATGTAAGAACCTATTTCGTCCTTCAAAATATGACTTCTATTAAATGCAGTGTTACAAATTAGTACTTAATATAATGAAATTTCCTTTTCTATTAACTATATTTTAATTTTGACCGTTATCACATTCTACCGGGCAATAGAAAGGTGTTCTATTGTCCGGTGATGTTCTATTGCCTGTTGACATTTTGACCTCAAATTTGATTGGACGATTTATAAACATGAATATTTATTATCTATTCCGGGTTATTTACGTGAAGTCCGTGTAACTGCAAAGTCTGTTTATGTGTTTTTGTTTAAATCGGCTGGTCTGTCATTACTTCCATAATAGGGCGTAGTTCAAATGGTCATTAAACCCAATCTTTTTTTATATTTTCAAAAGTATATGGAAAAAATAACCCAAATTTTCTTTCAACACAATACGACTAATAATCTAATTAAAAAAATAGGTAATCAAAAAGTTATTGAATGTGTAGCGAGGCAATAAATCAGAACTATTTTCCCCTTGGTATCCAGATTAGCTCAATGTTCTATTGCCCTCAGCCTACAGCTTCGGGCGATAGAACATTAAGATAATCTGGATACCTCGGGGAAAATATTCTGATCCATTGCCTGGCTACACATTAAATAACTGTATACTTTCACCCTAAAAGTGAAAAAAAAACCGACCACACATACACGTTAAGTCATACATAAGTTGTTTCACGTGAACGTATATATTTCTGTCACAAAAATCCGATTTTAGCAGACTGCAACCCTAAGTAGCTTCATTCCGATAAACCGATAAGTAAAACAAAACATTGTGTTTTCATTATGGGTCGTCAACAACCAATAACAGTGTCATTTCTTGCACGGAGTTAGATTGCTGCGATTTGCTGCTTGTGCATGCATCTTAACCTTGGTAATCTATTAAAAGGGCAATTTACAGAAGAAACATCGGTTTAAAAAGGTAATTTTGAAAATACAAAATAATCTTAATGTTTTGATTTTGTTTAAAGGCAAACCTTTACATATGATTCAACATATATGTAGTTTAATTGTCTTTTATCATAGTTTAATATAAACTGAGATTTCAATCTCTCAGGTGAGTGCAAATGTTGATTTTTCGTAGGGTTTTGTCTTGTCTTCTTTTACCAGATTTGACACACTGAATTGGAAATTGGCTGCGCGACGGGTGTGTTATAGCAATTGCAGGCAGAAACCGCTTAACATTCCAGAGTACCTGAGAGCTCACTCTCTTTACAACTAGAGTTCGCGTTGTTTATTGATATTCAGTAGTTTTTGTGTTTCCGCGTTTTATATGTCTGGTTTTTTGTTGTTCTGTCTTTATTTTTCAACTGGCTTGTCTCTACCTTGTCGGACTTTGACATTCGGATGCCCCATTGGTACATTTGCTTCTTGAATAGCCGAATAAAACATACAGATAGGTGCACACATAACATTAAGTTAACTTTGTAACTGCTTTCCATGTCTGCTCGTGTCTGCTATAGCATACATCAAAGTTAACTTGCGTTTAGTCATGACTGGTCTAAGCAAACTTGCGACAGCTTTTCTATGACTGGTCATAAGTCGTGACTGATTTAACCAGACCAGTCGTTGCAACAAGTCTGCAGTACCTGGACTCTGTCCTTTTCCATTCAGTCTTTCAAGCAGACCTGTCATTGAGTTAACTTGACCAGATCTGTCATAATTACGCGACTGCTTTTAAAATCAGACATGGAATTATGACTGCTTTTCAATATAACTAAGAACCAGTCGCACGTCTGATCAAAGCAGTTGCATGACCAGTCACAAGTGAACTTGAAGTTAACTGAATGTCTGCTTTTCAAGTTAACATACCGTGCAGGTTATGTGTGCACCAATCTGTAAGAAGCAAAAGTACCAATGGGGTATCCGAATGTCAAAAGTCCGAAAGGGCAGAGACAAAACTAATAAACATCAACAAGAACGGGACAAAAACAGACAACATCTAAAACATGGAAACACAAAATAACTGAATATCAATAAACAACGCGAACTCAAGTCAAACAAGAGTGAACTCAGGTGCTCCGGAAGAGTAAGCAGTTCCTGCTTGCTATAGCACACCCGTCGCGTTGTCAACAGTCAATTGGAGAATACATCAAAGCTTTAAATTATCCGTCTAAATTTCAAAATTGTCTAAACCCTAAGGTTCTTCCTACCCCAGACATAGGTTGAAAATCTTAGTAATTATTTGGTTCCCCAGTTTGGTATTTTTGGTTATACTGTTCTATGCTCTTCATATTCATACAGTGTTTGGCATTTTCAATATTTTTGGTAGAGCGCCTCTGATGAGTATTGAATAGACGAAACGCGCGTCAGGCGTAGCAAAATTTATTGTCTGGAACTTTGTTGTCATTTGTATTTCAGCGTGTCAAATCCGGTAAAAGAAGACAAAGCAAAACTTTATATGACAAACTCATATCTGCACTCATCTGAGAGATCGGAGTCCCATATTTGTCTATAAGTACATGATGTCTTCCGTATAATTTCTCCTTCCTATAATGCAAAAGAAAAAAATGCGTTTAAGTTACGTTTAGAATTCTTAAGAAAGTATAGCAACTAGTTTTAATGTTCAATAACTATATAATTTTTCATATATATATATTAACATAGAATTTGAGATGGACACAGACGACAAATAATACATTTTAAAAGTCAGTTAATGATCATGAGAAAGTAATATATGTAATATAATATCCTATATTTCTATCTCTCATATTGACTAACCAGTTATAGAAATTCAGCCATTCTTTTATTTCGGTCAATTATCAGATGATGTAACATCAATGAGAAATTTTATTCTATAATCCAGTTCTTTGACAAGAAGTGATAGTTATCAATCTTGGTCAAGTTCCCCTTATTTTTGTCTACATGTGTTGCTCTTTCTTTCTTTCGACGCTTGTCGTATTTTTGACATTTTCTATCAGGACCAAACTTACAAGCTCAATATCAAAATTTATAGTCTACTCAACGGACACCACAACAGTTTAGATCTCATTGGAGAGTAAGTTTTTTAAGACTTCGGGTAAATTTGCTTTTGGTCAGCACTAACCACGTAAAAACGGTTTTACAAAAGAAAAAAAGTTTGTACGATGATCGATATTTTCAGAAAGGTTCTCAAATTATCGATACAAAATTAAAATCTTTACAGACCCCTTTTACGCAAATCTATTTAAAGGACAAGGTATGATAAGGGCTGTTTTGGCCCCTTTTTCATAACTGACAAATTTTTTTGAAATGTTCATTATACTACTTTAAAGTTGTGAATTTAAAAAAAATATGTATGTGTTCAAAGCTTTGCCTTTTCCATCAAATTTAACCTTTTGACTACAAAATCTTACAATTACAATGAAATATTCATTCAAAGTAAAATATGCAAAATTTGGGGGCTAATTTGTTCACTTATCCTACCTTGTCCTTTGAAAAAAAAAACTGTTCTTGAAGGGAAAATCATCCATAGTCTGCAAAAAAAGTATATATAAAAGCAAAAATCCTTCAAATATTTAACTTTTTTATGAAATTTAGTTTTGCCTACACAATTAACCAGCTTTGCTATATTTCATTTATTATCTTTATTTTTAATGCATCTTTTAAATATGATATGAATTTACTGTTTCTCGTGATCCACACCTGTAATGTTGTTATTCAATTTACTATCTTTGGTAGGGCATGGATAATGTCTCCCATTCGACCGGGTCAATTGATAAATCTATTACTCCATTTTATTCGCAAGATTTGGCCTATTGATCTCAGCCTTTTAGATAGGAATTAAATAACAAAAGACCGAAACAATTGACCAACCCGGTCAATAAAATAGAGTAATGCTGTTGAAACGTCAAACATTTAATGGTACTGAACAACGATCGTTCACCCGCAGACAAAATTATATAACCGACATCGAGGGAAGTTAACAAGATTGTGGTAGTATAAAGTAATTATCTGTGACTAATACAATAATGTTTCATAAACCACAATTCAAACAAGCTAAACCAAACTGAATTATTATGTGATGAAAAAAACGCTTGTTAAGATTCTCATTTTAAATTAAAACTTACTTTTACAGATTCAATTATAGAATTATTCATATTTCTTTTTTTCTTCATGACTACATTTATTTTCGATTTTACATCTTTTTTTTATTATTTTTGGAATCCATACCTATTGCCTAATGAATTATTACATTGCAAAGAATACACAAATATCACCTGTAATATAACGTGATGCATATGAAAGGATCAGACATGTTTATGTATATAAAAGATATAATGATTCAAGTTAAACGACAAATGGAGGAACCAAAGGTAGAAGTATGCACATGGGGACATGCACATGGTGAAACATATATTGTCTCTGTTTTCCTTTGCTTATATGGTGTTTCCAGAAATAAAATTACCTTACCATGGTTTGTAGGCCATGACTGATTTCATCAGATTCTAAAGGACGAATCTCCAACTTGGAATCTGAGTGTACTGTGACCAAGGTTATCTATTCAACTGAATGAAACAAAGATCGTTTACCCGATAAAAATTATATAGACGACACAGCTAACGAGAGATCAAGTTAGTTAACGAGATTGAGGTTGTATAAAATATAAGTTTCAAATACAATTATGGATGTTTATCATTCATATTTAACAAATTTATAAGATAAAGGTCATTTTTGTAATGAAAAAAATAGTTAAGGTGTCTCGAGGGTATTAGTCTGAGCATCCTTTTACATATATTGATATTTCGTATAAAAGTAATAAACCAGCTTGATTTGACTTGATAAATAAAAACTATTTATTATAAAATATTTTATCAAATAAGGAGCAAATATAATATGAAAACTGACTTGACAAAATAATCGAAAACTATATATTGGAATATATTTTATCAAATTACAAGCAAATATAATATAGAAACTGACCTTTGAATCATTTTGTTTTATTTCCCATACTTAATGAAAGGGAAATGATTTGTAAAGAATGAAAAGGGAAATAACAAATTTCAATGGTTTTCTTGAAAAAATGAATGGTAACCCTTCAATTTTTCGATAGTTTAGAAGGGATTTTGAAAAAAGGACTTTTTAAAATTTGATACAGATTATATAGTATGAATTATTCTTTCGTGGCATCTGTTTTTCCTATATAATCTATATAGAAATATTGAAAATTAGCTTTTTTAGAAAGCTGATATCGCTGTACGGTGACCTCTCCTTTCGTTTGATATTTCTATCTATACATTAAAGTCTATCAAATTGTACAAAAATGGGGAAAAATCTATATTAGCTTTCTGCTACCCGAGAAACCTTAAGACAAAATATGTCTCTTGAATAGACGAAACGCGCGTCAGGCGTAGCAAAATTTATTGTCTGGAACTTTGTTGTCATTTGTATTTCTTATGTGACATGTAATTACTTGAATGATTTTTTTTGTTATGCGACCTTACAATATACTAATCACATGTATGCTAAATTAGAATAAAAAAATGGATCTATCAATTTGTGCGCTCTACCTTACATTTTAGGCACTAATTAAGTGCTATTCTCTGTAAGAATTAGGCTATGGGTGAATCATGATTAAAAAAAACCACTCTAGTTTGACTTCAAAACACTGTTCAAAATGATTCTAAAGTAACACAAAAATGCAATGGCACTACTCAAAAGTGTCAGGAATTTGAGATATAATTTGGTTGAAATCATTTTAAATTTAGATCTAGGGGAGATAACTCGTGTCAAGTCATACTGAATCCCGTTCATTGTAACAGAAATTTTTCTCCATCCTCTGACACTGGAGATGACAACCAATGATTGTTTCTTCATTAGAAGGCTATTTTAAATGACAACTCATTGTCAAAACTGTGTGTTTTTAAAATCATGATTCGAAAATTTTCGATTTTGCCTGATTCTTACAGAGAACTGCTCTTAATATGCGCTATCTAATTCTATGGCGCGCACAATAAAATACATACAAGTGATAAATGCAATTGTACGATGAGTGTGTAACAAGAGGCTCCCAGGAGCCTTAATCGCTCACCTGGTCTTGATGTCAACTCTATATTTTGTAGAGCTAAATGAGCTGAACATTTAAGCAAGCAACAGTTTTTTTTTATCTACTATAGTTTTCATTCTATAGGCCAAAAACACGAAAAATCGTTATTTTAGGGGCCGTGACTCCTATAAGGGATCATCTGAAAACTTCGGCCCTATGGAGACTTTTGTACAGCTTTATGTGCTGAACATTTTAGCAAGCAACAGCTTTTCTCTATCTGCTAAAGTTTTCATTCTAAAAGCCAAAAACATAAAAAAGGTTATTTTAGGGACCATAACCCCTATTAAGGATCTTCTGACAAATTCGATCCTATTAAGACTTTTGTAGAGCTAAATAAATTGAACATTTAAGCAAGCAACAGCTTTTCTCAATCTGCTATAATTTTCATTCTATAGGCCAAAAACATGAAAAAACGTCATTTTAAGGGCCGTAACCCCTATTAAGGGTTATCTGACAACTTCGACCATATGGAGACTTTTGTAGAGCTAAATGAGCTGAACATTTAAGCAAGCAACAGCTTTTCTCTATCTGCAATAGTTTTCATTCCATAGGCCAAAAACATGAAAAAACATTATTTCAGGGGCCGTAACCCCTATCAGGGGTCATCTGACAACTTCGACCCTATGGAGACTTTTGTAGAGCTAAATGAGCTGAACATTTAAGCAAGCAACAGCTTTTCTCTATCTGCAATAGTTTTCATATTATAGGGCAAAAACATGAAAAAACCGCTATTTTTCACCTTTAAGGGGCCGTAACCCCTATAAGGGGTCATCTGACAACTTCGACCCTGTGGAGACTTTTGTAGAGCTAAATGAGCTGAACATTTAAGCAAGCAACATCTTTTCTCTATCTGCAATAGTTTTCACACTATAGGGCAAAAACATGAAAAAGCGCTATTTTTCACCTTTAAGGGGCTGTAACCCCTAAAAGGGGTCATCTGAAAACTTGGACCAAGTGGAGACTTTTGTAGAACTTTTGATGCTGAAGCTGTAGGGTGGCATCAGATTTCATCTTTCTCTTAAACTTTTTGAATTACAAGCCAAAAACAGTAGTCTGACCCCCCTGGTCTATTTTTAGCAACGGTGGCCATGTTTTTCGACGAATCAAAAATCCCCTTATCAGTTCTGTGGAGGATACCCTAAAGTACCACCAGACCAAATTTGGTTTGAATCTGTGCAGCCGTTTCAGAGGAGAAGAAGTTTGAAGAAAAGTTAACGACGACGGACGACGACGACGACGACGGACGACGACGACGGACGCCAAGTGATGGCAATAGCTCACATGGCCTTTGGCCAGTTGAGCTAAAAAAGCAAGCAAGAATTATTCCATGAATTCAATTATGTTTCACAAAAGAAGTCTTGCTTTCTAACGAAAATCATCTACTATTGTCGGTCTCTTTATATATAGTTTTAGCAAAGTTCGACTCATCTAAAAAAAAAACGCTTTCCAACGGAAGTAATTTCTTCAAAATCAAACACCATTCAATGTTTTAGTTTTAGTACGTTCAACAACAAATTTTGCAGTTAAACTGTCTTGATCTAATTTCTAAAGCGTTTTATTCTTGATTTGAAGTGTCATTCGTCACCCACATAACTATAAATAATGAAAATAATAATAAAAACAACTCGTTTCGGTTTAACTTGAACATTAAAAAGAATGGTTTTCAATGCTCTATAATGTAAAACCACACAACAAAATAATTATACCTCAAGTGAACTCTTACCGAATTAAAATTTCGAAAATTAGAAAAAAAAAGAACGCACTGACGACAAATTTTATCAGTTAAAAGTCAGTTAATGAGATAGTAATATAATATTCTATGTTTTTATGATCGAATCAATTCTTCTTCAAACAACAAAAGCAGTTAAAATGAGTTACAAGTAAAATATCAGCCTTTTCTAAGTAAGGTCGGTTTACGGAAAATGTCAGATCAATTTGGCATTTTATTCAATTTCCCGGTTCTATGACCTTTGAAGAGTATTCAAAGGGTATTTTTCTTTTGGTCAGAGCCTTGAAATAACAAACCAATGTAATTTGGTAAAGTAACCTTCAATCAAAAATAAAACTAAATTAAGAAATGGAGCAGTCGCATGCGACAGACGGTTACATTTAAAATGTAAGTCAAGGTTACCTAAATCTGGAAAGGATGTTAATTACTATCCAAGATATACCCAATTTCCAAATATCATTCATCTACCCTTGTAGGAAATGTCACATAGCTAGCTGCTTTCTAATATGTACCAATATTGCTGTTCCAATTATCTCTTGTGTGCTAAATTAAGTTTTTGTTTACTGCTTATAACACTCAATGGCGCGTGGTACAGAAACGAAGTCCTTCGACCTTTGTCTGTCTCTTGCATTATCAGCTTCTGTAGACTTCTTAAGGATCGATGTTTTTGTTCATCTCCCAGCTTTTGTTCGCCTCCATCCTCTCTGAGGAGTACCTCTGTGTCGCTTGCCTTCTTGCTTCCATTGTGAATCAGTATATTTTTACAACTTAATAAAGTAAGTGGTCTATACCCCCTTAATGTTTTCTTTGAAGGGCCCAATTCGGTAGAATTTATGCTTTAAGAGTTAATTATGTGTAAAAAATTGAAATTCTACTAAAGTTAAATGTTTCTACCACTTACATTTATATATTTTTCATTAGATTATAGCTTTTAGAGGCTGTAATATATGTTCATTCAAATACCACAGCATCATAATCTGCATAGTACAAAAATGTACAGTACCCAGTTAGCTTCAACATTAAAAAAACATATGCTACATGTAGTTTATAATCGGACATTTACCAAGTTTGACTTATAATAAACACATTTTTAAGGGTGCATGCAACTTCCTTCGTCAAAGAAGCATTTTTTTACATAAATGAAGCAAGGCAATACCGAAAGGTCAAAGTCATCTTCTTGCATTTAAACCAAGTTTTTTAAAGAAATATAATATACGTCGTATTTTGGAAGATGACACACATTCAGCCGAATTAAGACTTTAGCCTTTTCGACGTTGATTATGTGATCAAGATAAGATAGTTATTCTATTTTACTAGAATGAGTTTTTTCTGCATAAAAATGGTTGTATATAAAAGTGTCTGACACAATGTCTTTAAATATTCTGCTCTCAACAGAAGCAAGTGTAATATAAGTATTTATTTTGATAAAATATCAGGTATGTTAGTATAACATACATATAATAAGTGTACATGTATATTAGTATTGCATGAATATTTTCAATCTCCTTATTTTCATCAGACAACGGGTCGGTCAAGACAAGGTAATTTTCTAAATTTCCAATGAAGATAGAAAGACCCCAAAAATAGTCTTCTTGTGGTGAATTATCCAATTATCCCGAAAAATAAAATACAAATTACTGATTTGCCCCTGACACGGAATATTTATTAATTAAGTATTTGATTAAAATTGTGATATTTAGATCTTTGGACCAATCATTGCAAGACGATGAATAGAGCTACCACAAGTGACCCTGTTGTCTATTGCCTGTTTCGTACTAGTATCAGATTTTTAGAGTTATGCGTTATGCGTTTGTATGCGTTATCGTATATATAGCATGGTGGGTTTCATTTTCTGACCTTATCACGATCGACGCTTTATTTTGTTCAAAGAGATTTCTGATTTTGTTCACTGATATTCTTTCTGTGCAGTAATTGAGTCGTGATTTATTTCATATCTGTACAAAAAGACCTATCCTGTTTAAGATATGAATTGAGATGTTTCTTAGAGTGCAAAGGAGTTGATAATATATAAGAAGTTCCTATTTCAGGCGTCTTCGGTAAACAAAGTTCTCCAATTTCACATGGTCAGAACAGTTACTGTTGTGTGTGTTTTTTTACTCTAAATCCTTAAAATAATGAATATGAATGAGAGATGAAAATAAAATTATTTAGCTAAATATGAAATGAAACATAAAGAACAGACAAAACTAAGACAGTTAAGAAAACTTGTAAGACTACAACGGTCTTGATTTGTTACAGGCATGATAAGGGTGATAGCTTACATCTTCAAGTAAAAACCGATTTTCCTGTAAAAAAGTAAAATATATTTTTAAAATATCACAAAGAGTGTGACATTTTGATGAAGAACTATCAGTTGGGAGAAATTGGAGAGAAAGATGCGTATTTTAAGGTTATAGTTTATCAAACGGGACCCTGTCAATACGTACATTCCTTCCACCTTTTCAAATGAAGTAAACCATTGACGAAATCCTATAGCAATAATGGCTTGAGAATGTTGTAAAATAAAGGTTGATTTTAGTTAAAAATACACACGGGTAATGAGTTAAAACACAGAACTTTCGTTTAGATTCGGCATATACAAAAACAATATGGAACATAAGCACTGGAATAAATCTCAATATCAAATGATGTTATATAACAGAGTATAGAATATCTATTATCTCACAAAAATAAGTTAAGAAACAAATATACAGGAAACATAAATATAAAGAGCTGGTTAAAACATAATGAAATACAAATGACAACAAAGTTCCAGACAATAAATTTTGCTACGCCTGACGCGCGTTTCGTCTATTCAAGACTCATCAGAGGCGCTCTACCAAAAATATTGAAAATGCCAAACACTATATGAATATGAAGAGCATAGAACAGTATAACCAAAATTACCAAACTTGGGAACCAAATTATTACAAAGATATTCAACCTATGTCTGGGGTAGGAAGAACCTTAGGGTTTAGACAATTTTGAAATTTAGACGGATAATTTAAAGCTTTGATGTATTATTATGAGACAATTATGAAGGTAAAACTGAAAATAGCTGCTAAAATATAGTAAACTAACAGTACAATAATAACAACCACCCCCCGCCAAAGAAATAAAATTTGGATAATTTCAGCACATGAAGCTCATGCACAATAAAAATATTTCCAATTAAAATTTAAAATTTTATAATATCCTTATGTTTATGTTGTATGTTAACACAGGAGTACGTTGCATACAGGTTGTCATCACTAAAGATTCTTTAATGAAGACATAATATGCTTATAGACAAATACGTTTTTATACCTGTTTTGGTATTTTATTTTTCTATTTCTCACATGAGCGCAGATTTCGGTTTGACATAAAGTTTCGTAATGTTATCCTTTCCGGATTTGGCCAATACTAAATCGATCTTTTTCAACATGACGTGTGTGATATTGCAGACAGGAACTGCATACTGTTCCGAAGCTCATACGTTTACTCGCGTGCTCTCGTACATTTTCAGTGACCTTACGACATATGATTTTAATGTGTTGATTTTAAAAATCTAATTGGTAATCAATATAGATTTCCAGATATTGACACGTAGAACTAGTCGGGCTGAAATGGAATGCAACTGCTTGTCATAAAAAGACGCCGTTTAATAAAATTGTATACCTTTTTCTACAAAAAGCCAATTTCTAAAATATTGTGCAGACATACATATGTGACATGACCATTCAAAGCGGTCGTTGATCTCAAATAAATATTAAACCACAAATGAAAAAAATAGTTATAAGAAAGAAGTTCCCTTGTAATTTATTTTGGACTTCAAAATCATAAAGTTTTAGAAATGATAAATGGTCTTTTCTTTTTTTTCTAGAAATTAGGGTAAGAAAAGACATCAATTTTTTACTATTGAATTTAACAAATCAGTCAATGTGGTCCTACACAGGCAAAATGTGGACAGCGTTTAACGTGCATATGATGTACGTTTAACGCAGGTCATCTGACGCATATTTAATTGGCGTTTCTAACCGCCCACGTTTGACGCACGTTACAAATTTATCTTGACAATATTTTTATTTCATAATGCTACACACTAAATAAATAACTCACTAATTTCATACATTTTAGGAAACTATACGTCTGACGTATGGTAAACGTATGTTTGATGCACGTTTAAAAAAACAAAAAAATAGCATTTGACGTATGTTTTGACAATTATTTGACGTACCTTTAACGTACGGCGGTTACAAACATATGGTTAACGTTCGTTAATATGCTACGCCAGACGCACGTTTTTACAAATGTTGCCTGTGCAATATATTGTTTCTGCGTATTAAATCTATTGTTATTCAGTATAACAATGTATTCCGGTCAATCATTTCCTTTTCAGTAGAATTTTATATGTATATCTTACAGGGAAAACAGGAATCCGGGGCAGTCCAGAATTGTCCTAGGGCAAACTTGAATTCCAGTTTCTTCTAGGACAAATCAGAATTCTGATTTGCCTTAGATCTAAACCAGTGCTAATCAGAATTCTGAAGAAATTGAGATATCCAGATTTGCCCTAGGACGATTCTTGATCCTCCTGATTTTACAGTGGGATCCGGAATCACACTAGATATTTGTGCTAGTGGGATTCTGGATCCAACTGATATTTAAAATGCATTTACTAAGATTATTGTGTTAATAATAATGGAAACACAAATGAAAATAACAAAAAAAAAACCATAATATATGCTTTATTCATTATCATTGATTTATAGAACTATATTGCATATGGTTTTTTCTTTGGTATTTTATATTTATCATTCAAAATTTAAACTTTTTAAATTTTTTTATGATACAATATTTTTATATGATACAGATACAATATTTTTCTAAAGCTTTTTTACAAAGTTTTCAATAATCATATAACAATTGAACTTTTTGTCTCTCCATTTAGAAGTAAGATCGAAATATACCACTTCAAATGTCTTCTACAATACAAAAATAAGGAAAAGAAGCAAACAACTAGGATATCGATATCATATACAGCAAACTCCCCGACATACGACACATAGTAAGAAAATACTAAAGCATTTTGGATTAAGCAGACTTAAAAACGTACCCGTATTAAAAAAAAACAACAAAAAACCGCCAATCTTTGAGTTCAAAATGGATCAAAACCTAGGTGATAATCTAGTCCATGGAAAACTCAACAAAATGCAAAACGTCAAAACAGAAAAAAATGGACCTCAACAAATGCGATACAGACAGTGAGTGTGCGACAAGCTTACAAAACAAGAAATAGTTATAGTGAATGGAAAAAAAACTATTATTCAAAGAGACTGTTGAGATTGTCGCGGGAAACAACGTTTCATTCTTTTGTAAAGTCCATTGTCGACGTCGTTATTGTCCGTGATGTCGCCGTTGGCGGAAGTAGTTTTCAGAATACAATTCAATGTAAAATGGCTGACTGTGTTTGAGTCTGTATCATAATTGCCCATCGATATCGTCCACAAATTTTGGTGCCGTATTGTGAAAAGATTTATTAAGAGAAGCTAAAGTCAAAGCGGAACGGCAATAGAAGTACCGTTACTTAACTTTTGAGGAAAATCGAAGATATGAGGAATTCTTCAGCAGTCAACATAAAAGAACTTTAGTTAGCTTGTGAAAATTTAAAGAAGGAACATTCATACATGGAGGCGCTTAACCAACAGATTCTGGATGCAATGGAAGCAGAGGAAATGGAAGAAGAAATCGTCAATGCAGAGGAGTATATTTTTGAATTAGAAACACAAATTATGCATATCACAACTTTTATCGAAAACTCAGGCTCAAATCGTCAAATTAGTACTGAACATGAACAGTCCACATCCTTAAATCAGAGTTTTAATGTCAATAGTCCAGCATTTATTCCTGTTGCACACCAAGAAGCTCCTTCAAGATCTACAAATTGCATGTTTCCTACATCAATGTCAGCGTCCGTCACAAGTAGTAACACACATCGCTTACCAAAATTAGAACTTCCTAAGTTTGCAGGAAACATTTTAGAATGGCAAACCTTTTGGGATTCGTTTGAATCGTCCGTGCATGTAAATATCAACCTTACAGATGTACAGAAGTTTAGTTATTTAAAAACACAACTTGAGTTCGATGCAGCTCAAACAATAGCAGGTTTTGCTCTAACCAACGTTGATTACGTAGAAGCGATTAAGGTCTTACAAGAGAGATACGGAAATCCACAAAAAATTATGCAAGCATACATGCATTCGCTACTTGAAATACCCGCCCCGTCGTATGAGTTACGAAGTCTTAGAAATTTTTATGACAAACTTGAATCGTCAGTTAGAGGTCTTGATTCACTAGGTCAATCTCAAGACACGTATGGTTTACTACTTGTACCCTTTGTACTCAACAAGTTGCCGGCAGATATACGCCGTACATGTAATCTAGCCAGAGAACACAAGTCCAACACGTGGAATTTATGCGACTTACGCCAAAGCTTTAAAGATGAGATCGAGATTATCGAAGCCGGGTTGAACCTTATGATCGCAAGACTTACAATATGCAAAATCATCCTACATGTTCATTTCTCACCGGAACAAGTTCGCAGGCACGAAAGAGAGAAAATAAATTTCATAGAAACGAGCAGCGCATTTTGACCAATCGACCATGCATTTATTGACAAGAAAAACACGCACCGAGTAATTGCTCTCGTGTAACTGATACAAAGGAGCGTATGAGTATCGTACGGAGGGGCAACTTGTGTTTAAACTGCTTAGGAACGCATTACATCAAAGAGTGCAACTCTAAACACAATTGCCGTAATTGCAGAAAACAGCACCATTCCAGTTTATCGAATTTATCGAAGACAAAGTCAACTGCGGAGATGGATTTACGGCTGTAAAATCGAAAATAGGATATGTACTCTCAGGACCATTGAATCAAAGCAAGCAAACAAGTACAGCCGTATCCGGAATATTTAATGTAATAGTATCACACAAGAACGTAGAACCGGAAATCGAATCATTTTGGAATCTAGAGTCGATCGGAATAGATTCATCCGAAACCAAGACGGAGAATGATCATTTAATGGAGAGCTACCAAAATTCATCAATCGAGATTCGAGATAAGCAATATGTCGCTAGACTACCATGGAAACAGGAGAACTACCTACAAATTTCTACGCTACAAAACGGAGAACCGAGAACATTATACGACGATTACGCCAAGATCCACCGATGTTAGCGAAGTATGGGAAAATTATAAAAGAGCAGGAACGTCGTGGTTTCATTGAAACATTAGATAAGAATGTACTAACTACCAACACTGTACACTACATTCTACATCGTCCCGTTTTTAAGGATTCTAGTACAACACCAGTGCGAGTCGTGTATGACTGCAGTTTAAAAACAGGTACCGATAACCCCAGTTTGAATGATTGCCTAGTGGAGGTTTCATCACAGCTGAACAACTTGGTGGATATACAAGTAAGATTAAGGAGGCAAAAGATTGCCATAGCAACCGATATCGAAAAGGCCTTCCTTCACATCGGTCTACATGAAGATGACAGGGATGCAACAAGATTTCTTTAGCTAAATAATCCCACAGACCCGGATAGTTTACTGAAAACGTACCGCTTCAAATCGGTACTCTTTGGATCCACAAGCTCACCGTTTACTTTAAATGCTACCTTGATGAAACACCTGCAATTACACAAATCGAAATTGGCCGGCACGATGAAACGAGATTTATATGTTGACAACCTACTATCGAGCGTTGCTAAGGAGAAGGACACCTACACAAAAGTTTTAGGAATGCGTTGGGACTCCTACAATGGTGAAATATTCTTTCAAAATCGGAACATCATAACAGAAAATCGAACAACAAAAAAAGAGAAAAGTCAGTTCGAATGGAATGAACCATTACCAGAAAATATATGCGAGGCATGGAACGAAATAGCACAAGACATAGAAAATGCTACCGATCTGAAACTTAAACGAAGTTATTTCTCAGATGATGTTGATGCTAAAGTTACCACTCAACATGTTTTTGTTGATGCAAGTACAAAAGCCTAAGGAGCCGTAGCTTACATTACTAATGGTCAGGAATCGTCAATCGTAATGTCGAAATCGAGAGTCGCACCCGTCAAAACGCTTACTCTACCTCAGGTAGAATTGATTGCAGCAGTTATTGGATCGAGACTTTTGATGTCAGCATTGAACTGTGAAACCGTAAGATTATGGTCAGATAGCCAAATCGTATTACATTGGCTCAAGAGTAAGAAACCACTTAAACGATTTATAGCAAACCGAGTGAAAGAGATTAACGAGCTCACCGAGACCTTTGAGTGGAGATATTGCCCAACAACGATCAACACAGCCGACTTGTTAACGCGTGAGATTACGACAGAAATGTTTGAAACTAACACGCTGTGGTTAAACGGGCCAGATTTCTTGACAAAGAACACCACCGGACATAAGTTCGAAATCAACAATAGCGAAGCTGTCATGATAACTCAAATCGAATCAGAATATCAACAAAATGCGTTCGTACTTAAAGTTGAAACTACAATACCTACGTATGGAATAGGGCATGTGATCGACATTCAAAGATATGGATCGTTAAAAAAACTTATCCGTGTGACAGCATATGTCATGAGATTTATTTCAAAATGCCAATCGAGACCTAAAGTAAAAGAACCGCTCGAAATAACCGAGATTGAATCAGCGACAAGCCTATGGATAAGATATTCTCAAATGGAGACGTATTCACCTGAAGTTCATTACTTGCAGAACAATGGAAATCCCAAAGGAGAGAAACTGTCTAGAGTAAGACAGTTAGGACATTTCTTAGACGAAAACGACCTGGTTAGATGTAAAGGACGAATCAAAAATGCGCCAATAATCGAATCCGCAAAACATCCGTACTTATTACCACCGAATCACCCGTTTAGTACTTTAGTAGTTATGGACGCTCATGAAAATGTATTTCATTCAGGATTAAATGCAACAATAACGTTCATAAGGAAAACATTCTGGATACCAACAATCCGTCAGTTTGTAAAGAAGATATTACACAAGTGTGTGACCTGTCGTCGTGTGATTGGAAGACCGTACAACCGACCGGACCCTCCACCACTTCCGAAAGTGAGACTAATGGATGCACCGCCATTTACAGTAACCGGAGTCGATTTTACCGGATCTTTGACGATTAAAGACAACGATGGAAAACTTTCAAAAGCGTATGTATGTCTGTTAACATGTGCATCTACTCGTGCTGTACATTTGGAGATAGTTCCAAATTTAACAGAACATTTGTTTGTTCATGCCATTCGTCGTTTCTCCAGTCGCAAATCGTTACCGAAAACGATTATATCGGACAATGCTTCTACATTCGTTTCAGCATCGGAGGAGTTAATACGACTTTGCCAATCACCATCACTCAAAGATACACTTTCTACTAAAGGAATTGAGTGGAAGTTTATCCCCAAAAGAGCACCTTGGTATGGCGGTTTCTGAGAGAGGCTGATAGCCCTAACGAAGAACAGTCTCAAGAAGGTATTAGGAAAATCACTAGTGACTTTGGAAACGATTCAAACTGTGATTACCGAAATCGAATGTTTGTTAAACGATCGACCACTAACGTATTCGTCATACGATATACGGGATTGTGAACCTCTAACACCGGCCCATCTTCTTTATGGAAGGACAATTACTTCGTCATCATATTCACAAACCAACTATGAGGAATCGACTTTTAACATGGACTGTCACGAAATAATAGAAAGATCAAAGCGACAAACATTCTTAATGGAACATTTTTGGGTCCAGTGGAAAGCAGAATATATTACATCTTTATGTGAATATCATAATGCTACCGGAAATAACGCACAATCTATTAGAAAAGGAGATATTGTACAAATACATGATGAATCGCCGAGAGTACGATGGAAACTAGGAATCGTGAAGGAGATATTCCGAGGAAACGACGGACTCGTCCGTGCCGTTAGAGTAAAGACAAAAAACCGATCGCAAAGCTCTACCCGTTGAAAGTTTGCCACAACGAAGATGAGGATCAACCCATCAGACGGTCAAAGAGGAAAGCCAGCGAGGAAGCAAGGCTAAAGATTCAAGGATGGACAGCATCGATGAAATGAGATAAAGTAAATCATGAACTTTTTTCTAATCATTTTCATTATCTCAGAGACTTTAATTTAATCGTTTCAATGTTTCTTTTTATCGATTTGTTTCGTTTCATACACAACGCGAGTTTTAAATTATAGAGATTTCTTGATAATATTTTCTTTCGATCTATTTGTATAGTATTATTTCATTTCGCGACCGGAGTATGTTGAAATTGTCGAGGGAAACAACGTTTTATTCTTTTGTAAAGTCAATTGTCGACGTCGTTATTGTCCGTGACGTCGCCGTGGGCGGAAGTAGTTTTCAGAATACAATTCAATGTAAAATGGTTGACTGTGTTTGAGTCTGTATCGTAATTGCCCATCGATATCGTCCACAAATTTTGAATTTTGAATTCCCGACAGAGACTTTCTCGGGTGCAGCACTAAGAATGTCATCTATGCCATTTTCTGTAAGACCTTCGACGAATTCGTGTATGTTGGAGAAACTGAGAGAATGGCCAAAGAAAGACTCCATGAACACCTTTATGACATCAGGTTAAAAAGAATGCAAAAAGTGAAGCACAACATTTTAATGAAGGTAGACATTAAAGGACTGGTGAAGAGTTTGTATTATTAGAAAGGTGTATACCAAAATCTAAATGATACAGGCAGATCAAGGAACTAAAATGGATAGAGGAACTCCTCACTGAAACACCAAATGCAGCTAATTAACATCAAGGCAACCATAGGGATACTGTGGAATGAATATCTATGACTTTTTTGCGCAAAACTAAACGTCATACCTTGGTATATTGTCGTCAACGCCGCCTATGACGTCACTCACCTTTGCAGTGTTATTGATGGAGAAGATGATGATAGAATGACCATGATGTAATTTTCAGAGGGCTTTTCACTTCCGCTATAGGCAACTGCCGACACGTTGAGACTTTTGAGCCATTATAAATAAATATATAAAATAAAATTTTTAAGGGGTCAGACTTAAATGTTAACAAAAAAAGTCTTGCCCCAACAAAATTTATAGTAATAACTTACCTTTTCATATCTATTTATCTCATAATATGTATAATTTTCCTATAATTTTCATTTAATTGTGTAACAATATTAAAACAATAATTCAGGATTATCCAGAATCTTACAAGGGGCAAATTTTGATTTCTCAATTTGTCCTAGGAGAAATTGGAATTTCTAATTGCTTTAGGATTCTGGATCACCCTGGATTCCAATTTTCATTGTAACGTATACATTGAATATTCCTACATGATTCCCGTTAGACCAAGGAGCTTTATAAATAATTCTCTCTGCTTATCATTTTGAACTATTTTGAACATTAAACTAATGAATATGAGTGGTATTATACATATTTTAGGAATATAAAGTTTTGACTTGTTTCTCACACTTGAATATTCTAATAAGGGTATTCATGTAAATGAATAGTTAAGAAAATTAATATTATAAAATGCAGACGAGTTCCATGTCCTTTTTAATATGTTCAAAACAAACACAAAACAAGACAAAAACACATTTAACAACCAAACCGCAATCAGCAACGTGAACTCAAATCAAAACAAAAGTGAACTCCGATGTTTCGGGGGAGTAAGCAGTTCCTGCTTGATATAGCATCCCCGGCACGTTGCCAACAATTGTCTAATGTTCGTCAAATCCGGAAAAGATTACACTACTTAACGTTTTGTCTACAAACACATGATGTCTCGCGTAAAATTGCTTGATTAACGACCACAATCGCGGAGCACCGCATCCCTGTGTTAACAGTTTGCCTGTCATCCTTGATACATAAACTCCATAAGGTGGAGCTGACGGGAATGTCTGTACACAAAAGAGGGAAAGTTGACTTTTGGAAAATTGATATCATAACATTCATCTTAAAAAAATGTACAACGCCTTATAGTGTGACAATTTTGAGATGTAAATGCAAAATAAAAAGAAGTACAAAATTACAACTTTCAATTTTGAACTGAGCAATGTGTCAACTGTGAAGTAAGATGTTTCAACTTTGAATGGCAGATTTGAAGCTGTAATCCAGAAATTGTAATAAAAATTCGTAAGATAGGAACTTGAAGGAAAGTTAAAGAGAATGCATTTAAAAAAAAATATATTCTACCAATGCAATAGAATAATATTGTACATACAATCATGTAACTGAACGTCAATAAACTAAACCAAGTTTACAGAGAACTGCAGGTGCTTTTGTCTTAGCAGAAAAGTTTAAATCATGTCAAATTATTTATCAACATGGTTCCGTATTTTAACAATTCGATGTATTTGAAACTAACTGATATTTTGACATTTTATAATTCTGAAACCAGAAAAGTAATCTGTGTTCGTTTTAAAGAGTCAAATACAAGTATACGTAATTGCACTAAGATAAGAGCAAACAACTTACCACACAAACTTTTACTTGTATCAAGTTAGTGTCAAAGAGAAACGACTAAAAAGGTACTTAGGTTTTCAAAAATTACTCGTTGGGTAGGTAGAACCATTTTTGAAGTCAAAATTAGGCTGATTTTTCACTGGTTAGAATAAAGTCAAATAATATATATAAGTAAACATATTGGAATTAATACAAAGTACCAAAGAGCTATCAAGAAAACCGGTCAATTTAGGTAATTTAAGCTGTATATGCATATTTCAATAAGTAACTTCTCATCAGCTGCACTTGAAAAAACTTTTCTGCAGATTAAGCATGACGCTTACTTTTATCAAACCGAAAAAATGACTAGGCTTTAAACCATATCCTTTCATAAATTATTGACTAATGATTAACATTTTGCTTTATATCAAGGTGTTTAATGAAATCCAAACTCGTTGAATACCTCTTTCTTTATCTTATCAAATTCCTTCTGGGTTCCCATGGTCTTTGATAATTTTGGAATCGATATTGAATCTTGTGTATTATATTTTTTTTTTAAATCTTGGACCAATGCAAGACCACGAGTAACGACCACTTGTCATATTGAAAATTGTTGGATGTCTTCCATTGTTGATTTATGAAATTTGCGCCTGTCTCTCCCTAACTTGAAGATGAAGAACAAAAAAATAAGCGCTGTCCCTTTGTTTGTTTATATCTTTTCATTTTAGGCAAAAAATGCATAAGGGGAAAAATATTTTAGATTATACTGATCTTGAATTTTAAACACGTGCAAAATTTTCATTGAAGACAATGAATGCAAAGAAAAAGGAACAAGATCGTCTTCGAAGCATTCAAAATATAATGCGTAGAAAGTTCTTATTTTTCAAAGCCTTTGGTTACTTTTTGAAAATGACTCTTTTGAAGTAGAAAATTAATTCATCTCCTATTGATATAACAATAACAATAGTTTTGACTGCAAGTAAGTCTGTGGATTTACCTTTTTATTCTTTTTTACTTTTGAATTTCTACGTGACTAATATCTTGTTACAGTACTTATGTTCTTATTCCTTCTACTTCCCACAAGCAATTAATTATAAATTGGAGGATTGGGATAAACGTTTTTGTTATCTAATAAGTATTATTTTTCTCAAATGAGTTTTTTTTTTATTAAAAAAAGTCTTTTATCGAGGGTAGAGGGGGTGACTGCTTTACATACTCTTTTTCGTCATTTTTATGACCCACGACAACTTGGATTTTTTTTACAAATGTTTTTAATTCCATTATATATATACTAAGTAAGTATCCGAAGTGGAAAACGACAAGCGTACAAAAATGTGAATGTAAATGTATGAAAAATAACATGAAAATACCTTACTCTTTTTTTGTTTTCCGCTACTTGTGTTACATGTACCATTGGCTTAAAATGGTCAAAGTGGATTTCATTTATTTTACGTTTGCTTTAAAACAATTAATAAAATCTTAAAAAAGATAGATTATCCGTTACGGACAGCTACCTTCATCTTTAAAAAGCATAGGATTTAAGAGCCCTGTGAGTTACATCTCCCATACATAATGTACTCATGAAACCTTTAAAGTGAATTGAAAAAAATATAAATTGTCAAGGAAGTAATCAAACAAGCATATTACATTAAAATGTTTTTATATTTTATTTCTTTAAAAAACTTGTAAATGGTACTTCAATTCGAAAAGAACTTCTAAACTAAAGTTTGTCTGATGAAAGCAAATATGAGCTTTAATAATATCCGTAGATCTGACAAACAAGTCATTAACATTTTATTTTATAATGTCATTTAGTGTAAATTTATGTTTTAATGTAACCGACTTTATGTTACTTTAAAAAGCAAATTACAGGAATTAGATATCTATATTCTTAAAACCAATTTTTACTTTTTTAAGGTTATTCCATTTGATTTAAAGTGTTACTTTTTATTAAAATATGAGAATGGACTTTCCTAAATTCTAATTTCGGTTTTGAAATATTTGTGACATTTTTTTATCTGATATTAAAAGTAAGACGACATGGCGAGATAATTAAGTCGCCACATTTAAGTGTGTTAAATGATTGTCCATTACATGTCTTTAGCAAACGACTAAAGGTCGTGTTAGCTATTGTCATTACTTAAGTGGTCTGATCTGTTCCACCTACGTAGACAACAGGCGAATATCATTTTCATGATTCATTTCATAAATAAAAGAGACGACATAGGTCAAAAAAGGGCTTCGAATTCTCAAGCATAGACTGCTTTTAATCACATATTTATATTGACACCTTTGTTAAAAATTAAAAATGGCAATTAATAAAACTCCTTTTTTCTGACTTTAAGATATTTGCAGCTTTGAGTCCCTTTTCCATAGAGGAGACGTCACAACAGAAAAGCGATGTATAACCTGTGACGTCGCCCAGTGAATTAGTCTTCTCCTGTTGTCAACAGCTTTGGCCAATCACTTTTAATCACTTGGATTCTTTTGTCTACCCTTTGTTCAGCCACATCTATTCAAATGTTTCACTTGAAACAACTTACAAATATGCATTGACCAGAGTCCTCCGACGCCAACCACAAGCCTGGTCATAAGAAAAGTCTGACACAATTTTTTTCAATCACTTGCCTGTGAAATGTTCTTATTGTTTACGTTTAAACACCACCCACATTTTCTTGTACATATAGTGCACACTGACGATGTTCTCATTTATCAGTTTTGTTCATTCCTTGTTTAGACAGTGTAAAAGAAAGTTTATTTTTTCATATTGATTGTTAAAGGACTAAAGCCACGAACCCTCATATTTTGCCCTAAATCGGGCCATTTTTTCAAATTCATTCGTTAGATAAGATTTTTGTGGCCAAGTAGTCTAGAATGATTACTTGTTACAAAACAAAATCAATTTTAAAGTTTTCTGTACTTGTGACGTTGTAATGACGTCATAAAGTGACGCTAAAATTAAACATATGCTAATTTCAGCTAAATTTTACAATTTTCCACCTGGTTTTTGGTGAAAATGACATGGGCGCCACCCCTCGCCCATAGATATTTTTGCTTAAATTTTATAAATACATTATTTTCTTCATATTTCAACAAAAATTTCGATGGGTGAGGGGTGGCGCCACATGGAAAATCACAAAATTATGACTGAAAAACAAGTCATTTCGGCCAATAAGTGAAAAATCACTGATTTAGGCTATTTTTGAAGGGTTAGGGTACTTGAAAATTCATTTATACACCATAACCAAATCTTTTCTCTTTTAACACAGACATTCAGCTATACATACACAAATTTTGGTGTAAAACAAACCAATTTTGATATTTGAGTATTAACAGGGCCAAATATGGGGGTTCGTGGCTCTAGTCCTTTCATTCTTATTTTAATATGCTGTTCTGATGACAGGTTACTTTTCAAATATATAACTTTAATTTGATATCGATTCACCTTTTGTTTTGTTTCCAAAAATAATTTGAAAGGTGGATTTTTGTATTGTATGGTTTGCACTGTGCTGCCCCAGGAAGAGAAAAGTAACATTTGATGACGAATACATAATTGTTGCTCATTTTGTAATTGCCGCAAGACAGGAAACGGAACAAAAAAAAAATCAACAAATAAGCTGACAGTTTCTGATAAAAATATATGAATAAAGACACTATATATAAAGCATAATTATTGTTATAATTGGATGTTCTCATACGTTATTGAACGTCAGCTGGTAATTTTCAAGCTTATCTATAAACCTGTACTGTAGCTATTTGACAGTGCAAAAGAAAAAGAAAAGATTCAAACAGTCTCACTCGCTAACCTGAAAAAGCACTAAAGACAAGTCAAAAAGGAGCAATAGTTTTCGGAAACAAGTATTTCGAAGTCAGCTTCATGTAAATGTGATAAGTAGGAATATCTTTTGAGTTCTCAAATATCATGAATATATAACACAAAGTTTTGTCAGATCCCTGGTCTTGTTTTAAGCAATCGTGGTCATGCTAGTACCAAAGCATCGAATTGTAAGTCTTAGATTCATATCTATTTTTCCATAATATTCCATGTTGAAGTTACATTAACTTAGAAAAACCATCAATAAAACACAACAGAGAGATGAATGAGCTCGCATGAACCTTTGGTCAGGAGAGCAACAACGCCCCACCTTGTGTTTACCTGAAATTAACTTTATTAACTTTTAATGATATGGAGTTGATGTAATTGGAATATTTTGCATTGAATCGACTTTTTTTTCTAAAAAAGGTATTAAAATATGCAACTTCTGATTCTTTCGGAGCACCTGAGTTCACTCTTGTTACGACTTGAGTTTGCGTTGTTGATTTCCGTTCGGTTGATTTTATGTATGTGTTTCTTCGTGCTGTTCCTGTTCGTGTTTACCGGTTTTGTCGTTGCTCTTTCGGATTTTTGTTACTCGAATGCCCCGTTGGTACCTCTTTGCTTCTTTCATGCTTCATTTAACATTTTTAAACGAATTTACACATCTGCATTGTTTCTAATATGGTCAAAATATGCCTTTCAGTTGAAAATAAACGATAGAATGTCGATTGTGTTTCTTTGTAATCATACTGATGCTTGAAATTAAGCCAAATTAATTATTTCAGTTGGAAGTTATTTTCTTACCTTTTTGTGTCCATAAACAGTGTCAGTAACTGTTTTACAAAAAAAACAACCCAATTATTATATAAAGATTAACTATCAAAAGCGTTTCAACATAATATTAGTTCCCGCGGAGTTTGGAGAACCCGGGAGATTTGATTTATTAAGTCCTTAATTTTTATGTCACAAATGTTTATTTCACGTTATGATAATTTAACCATATTGTATTACCCTATCTAAGGTCCAGCTGATGTTTCATAGACAGTTCCGTCAGAATTTTTTCTATTAGTTTTGTCACCATTTATTTCATCTTCGAACATATGTTATTGAACTACAGCAATTCGTCTCAAAATTACGACATGATTAAGATTAAGATAACAGAATGTTTAAACAAAGAGAAATACAAATGACAACAAAGTTCCAGACAATAAATTTTGCTACGCCTGACGCGCGTTTCGTCTATTCAAGACTCATCAGAGGCGCTCTACCTAAAATATTGAAAATGCCAAACACTATATGAATATAAAGAGCATAGAACAATAAAACCAAAAATACCAAACTGGGAAACCAAATTATTACTAAGATAATCAACCTATGTCTGGGGTAGGAAGAACCTTAGGGTTTGGACAATTTTGAAATTTAGACGGATAATTTAAAGCTTTGATGTATTCTCCAACTCAAAAGTGTTGGTGCCGGAGCGGGCTAACCTCGGGGAATTAAAACTCCACCAGCAGTGCTTACCTTCATCCTTACGTTTCTTTTGAGAGGCACTTGTACATGCTGTAAGCAGATTTGATTTTTGATACAAAAATATTCAAAATTGTGGAAAAAACACACTTTGTTAACATCTTTCGTTTTTAAACTTTTTTCTGGCAAAAATCATTTTAATGTGATTTATTTTAAATGTGAGCACAGCTTGTAGCGGGCACGAAGTGCCCGGCAGAGCGGAGAGCTCTACAGCAAGTTCCCGCGCAAAATTTGCTAATGCTGATATTGATTTTTTTTCGTCCAGATATATGCATCTAAAAATTACAGATCCGCCGTGATTAATAATAATATCGCTTCTAAAAATATATTTTGTGTTTAAACACATTGAAAAAGTTCGAAAATTAAGTGGGGCAAATATTTACTAGCAACGTACTTTATTGGGCTTTTCATTAAGTTTTGTAAATTGCATATCAATGAAGTAAATATTGTCAGCTTCATTATTCAAAATTTGTAGCGAAACGTCACGCGCTCATATGCGCCTTTTAAGAACCAACCACAGAATTCACAGCGCCGTTTGCTAAAATTTAATTTGAAGTATTTGAAAGAAGTTAAAATGATAATCAGGTTATATAAATATTTCTTCCTCTTTTATTCCTGTCAAATTGAGAAAATTGAATAATTATGCTGCGCTCGCAGCTAGGCAATGCCTAAATCATATTATAAATTATATATTTTTTTACAAATGATACATGTACCTCATAACACAAATAATTATCGAACTAGAACGTTCTGACCACAATAACCTTTTAAAATAATCACACATCAAACTCACTTATACTAACTTCACTTCAAATGCAAGATTCAATTTCTTCGTTTTCATAATCCTAGGAAATTTCTAATTTCTTAGTATTTTGATCATCAGGTTACAAAGAGTTTCCTCGAATAAGAATTGTTGAATTACGTAGCTGAGTGCACTTTCGTTTTTCTGAAGTTCTCGTTACAGATCGAAATCTGCATGATTTTTCCCATTGTTGGTGTCGTAAGTGTCTCTTGATTTTTCTCGACATTTCAATAACTTCAATATTCAATGATCATTGATCAATTTGATATTTATTATTTTATTTAATATTGTTTAGATATGAGTGTTGATTGAATGCACATTGTTTCGATTACCTCAAATCTATTTAAAGATTTTATTAACTTTACCTTTCAATAGAGTTAGGATTTAGTTCAAGATGCTTATCGTGCTTTGCATAGAAGATAATGAGATGTAGAATAAGTGTACGCGATACAATTCATAATATAAACGACACTTTAAAAAATCCAAAACGGAAAACAGCCAGCAACCTCTCAATTTGACCAACGATCGCTGCTCGCTGTTTTTCATTTGGCTGTTGATTGAAAATAAACTACATATGATTAAAGGCCAATCCTAAAGGTCCTCTTCTTGGCAAAAAACAAGTAACACAAATTCGACGAATGCAAACATCAGCTTTGATAAAGTTTCCATTTTCATGTTGTTTTGCTTAATGCTGCTGTCGTCAGTGTCCATTGTTTTCCCCAATTATTTATTACTTCGAGATTCATTGTTAATTTGGTATTCATATGAAAAAGACCCTTTTTGGTAATTTGGTGATCGTTAAACGGACGTTAAATCGTTATCCAAATTGGTACTTACTTATTATTTTGTAAATTTGGTGGCTTGTTCATATATTCCTGAAGCTTGAAATTGTACAGTTTGTAGGAAGACAGCTTCAATTTTTTTTGAAACTATATTTAGGTTAAAAGAATGAAAAACAATATTTTGTCAGATGGTCAAGGAGTTTTCGTCTTTTAGCTGTATGGTTTTGATGCACCTTGATAACCTTGATTATACAAAAATGCCCCACAGTTGTGTCCAAATATCACTTTTCAAATTTTCAACCCTAGAAAAGTCTAAGTCTAAGCTCAGAAAACAGGAAATAGATGATGGACTAACATGGAAGCTGTGTACCAAATATGAAACCAATCCATTCAGTAGAACTAGAGACATCGAACCGGACGGACAGACAGACAGTTAGACGGACGGACAAGGTGATTGCAATATAGCCCCCTGTATAATAAATGAAAGTATGAAATCAAAAATACAACAAAGTTTCAGACAAACCATTTTTGCTACGCATGACGCGCGTTTCGTCTATTCAAGACTCATCAGAGGCGCTCTGATGAAGACATGAAGACTTCAATGCTAAAGTCTTTGTCAAGCAATATTACGTCAGCTCCAGTTCAAGGAGTTTTCGTCTTTCAATTGCATGGTACGTTTGGATGTATATTGAAAACCTTGATAACACACAAAAAAGCCAAACAGTTGTGTCGCCATTCCAAAAATTAGTCTTACAACACATCATAAGGTCTTCTTTATAACAAGGATTTCGATTCAATAGATTGTTACAATCGTGCAGGTTTGATATAAAGATTTTTTAATGTTTGCAACAATGCTTGTTTGTTGCAAAGAACAGGAACCACCCGAATTTTGTTGTTGGTTTCTGTTTTGGATTGTCATCCTATATTTCCCTTTACAAAAAGTAAAGACTTACTGACATGTTATGTAATCTACTTGTATCCAATTATAACTAATTATGAATAAGCTTTCTAAAACCACCCTATTTCCATCCATATTTAACATTCATTCATTCCTTTCTTATTCTAACAAGACCTTCTTAAAAGAGATGATATCGTTTTTGCAATGTACCACAAGGGACATAGAGTTTCAACAAGGCAAACAAATATAATTTGACAAGAGTTAAATAGACAAGAAGTGAACATTGACCCGATTAATCTATTACATAATCTTGACAACCAGTTAAATGTCGATCAGTCGATCTTTAACACTCTGATAAGGATATTCATTTGAATAAATAGTTTAGAAAATTAATACTATAAAATACAGACTACTTTCATGTCCTTTTCTATCTGTTCTTATATAAAAAGACACAATTTGCTTTGTTATTCGATCACAGCAATAAGAGAGTGATCAAACAATTTTTGATAAAACATATTTTTCGATCGAAACTACAAAATATCATGATAGTTCCAAGTTGACATTTCTTATATCCAACGTTACATTTCTCAGCAATTGGAACTGAGAAATGTCAACTTCGAACTAAGAAATTTCAACTTGGAACTGAGAAATGTCAAGTTGGAACTAAGAAATGTCAATTTGCAAGTGATAAATGTTAATTTTGAAGTGAGAAATGTCAAGTTGAAACAGAGTAATGTCAGGTTGGAAGTAAGAAATGTCAACTTGGAGTTAAGAAATGTAAACTTTGAAAGAAGCATAGGTTTACCAAAGAGACAATTGATCGTTGATCTGATAATATCGGACGAAGTCCGACTAAGTGTAGAATATAGGTCACATGACAAGTGTATAAATGCTGCAAACCGGATGTAGCATTTTGTGAATCAATCCCATAATCCCCCGAAGGCCAGCTTAAGCTGTGTTTTTGCATAAGAAACTTAAAAGAAATTATGTTTTGGCATAGCCAAAATATAATTTCTAAACCAATTGAATTTTCAAACGATTTTTTTCAAGTTTCTGTGCGAAATTGAAACTTTATTCGAAACGTTTGTCCGTGACCTACAAAAAGCACCATAACAACGGATTCCAATATGGCGACGTGTTTACATGACGACACACTATTAAATGACGTCACCTATAACAACATGACACCATGACAACGTAATTAAAAGAAGCAGAGGTACCAATGGGGTATTCGAATGTCAAAAGTCCGAAAGGACAGAGACAAAACCAGTAAACACCAACAAGACGGGAGAATATTTATACATGACGGACGAAAAATAAATATTTTTTCTCTAATAATACATTATGTTAAATAAGATTGATGTTCAATCATCCTAACTATGATAAAAAAATAAAAAGGGTCTTACCTCAGTGTTTTTTTAAATCATTATCTGTATCAACAAGTATTTAATCCTGCGGGAATATTCTTCAAACCATGTCGTTATTTTCTGCCAGGTTTCTAAATCAATCTTTAAATTGATGCCAACACAGAAAATGATAAATATTGACACAGAAAGCTTTCAAAACCTGGCAGAATAAAATGGTGCATGCATGTTGTTCGTCTGCAGGAAACGCGAAATTCTCTGACAGGGATATGACGTCACGGAACCTGTCAAGGGGTACGTGTTATTTCGTCCCCGCCGAATGTTGTCCCTAAATATTTATATTTGCGCAAATAAATGAGGTTTCAATAATCATTTAACAAGAATGCAAATGTCATGATTTTTCTTTTTTCTTGGGGGGGGGGGGGGGGGGGGGGGGCTTGCACATAAGTACATTATCAAAAATTCTTTGAATTTTCGAAGCTCGCTTAGATTGAATAGGAAGGCATGGTTTTCACCATTGATATAATTCAAATTTTATTTCATTAGAGAAATCTATGAGCAATTAACTTCGTCCGATTTTAGGCTAAAGCCTACTCCATATTATCAAGAAGACAAAATCGATTTACAAAAAAGTTACGTAAACTCGATAAGGTAGAGCTGACGGATGTCTCTACACAAAAGGGGAAAGTTGACAATTGGAAAATTTAAGTAATCACGTTCATCATAAAGCTTTGTACAACGCCTTCATATTGTGTCAATGTCGAGATGAATATGAAGTAAAAAATGTCAACTTGGAAGTAAGAACTTTCAACTTTGAACTGAGAAATGTCAACTGTGAAGTAAATGAACGTCCAAAAACTAGATCAAGTTCACAGAGAACTGCAGGTGCTTTTTTCCTAGCGGAAAAGTTTTAATCATGTCAAATTATTTATCAACATGGTTCCGTATTTAAACAATTTAATATATTTGAAACTAAATGATATGTTGACTTTTCATTATATTCTCAAACCAGAAAAATAATCTGAGTTCGTTTTCCAAGAGTCAAATACGAGTATACGTGATTGCTCTAAGAAAAGAGCAAACAACTTACCAGATCAACGAAACGAATAAAGAAATGTGCGTAGGTTGTCAAAAATTACTCGTAGGGTAGAACCATTTTTGAAGTCAAAATTAAGCTGATATTATTTCACTGGTAATTAAGAATAAAGTTAAATAATCTCCAGTTTATAAGTAAACAGTCCATGTCTATTTTACACACTGGAATTTCATACAAGACGGAATTATTCTTAAATTCTTATTAAGTTATATACATTTTAATCCTTTTTAAATCACCAATTGCAACTGGTTAATAAAATAGAAAGCTATTCTATTAAAATTTTCTAAAATATTCTCACAATAACACTCTTAAACGTTTTGAGCAGAGAGGCTATAACTATTGGAATTAAATACAGTACAAAAGAGGTATCAAGATAACGGTCAATTTAGGTAAGCTGTAGATGCATATTTCAAGGAGTAACCTCTCATCAGCAGCAGTTTAAACATATCTACAGATATAGAATGACTCTTACTTTTATTAAACAGAAAAATATGACGCACTAGACATTAAATTACAAGGACTCATATTTTACATTTTGCTTTATATGAAGGTGTAATGAAATCCATACTCATTGAAAATCCCTTTTATTTGACTTAATAGAGATTTCTCAACTTCATACGGTTGCTACCGTTCAACGAAAGGGGAGCGGTTATTGGTCATGTAGTTAATTTAAGACGAAAACAAGCTTATTTTGCACGAGTTTCAAGTTGTAAAGTTAAAATTAAATTTGTTTTTTAGTTTTAAATGGAGTTTTCTTTTAATCGTTGCCAAAAATGTGTATTTTAATAGAAAATGATCTCAAATGCATGTTCGGTCTTTAGTTAAATCAACGAATCGTTCTTAGGAAAGTAACCGTTGAGTTACGCTTGTGTTACGTACCATAGTGACAAGTGAACTCTTCTCAAGGATTATCTTTGCTTAAAAATTATAATCCTCCTAGTGGTCAGGTACATGTAAAATACCACACAAGAAAAAAATGAAATCATTAAGAAAGATGTAATTTTAAGGGGGAGGGGGCATAGATTCTTTTGTTCGAATTATTTTTGCGCAGCGCGCCAAAAAATATTGATAATACTATAAATGTGTTGCGTCCGTCCGTATGTGTGTTCTGTCGTACTTTTATTTTGTAACAGATTTCTCGGCTACTATTATTTGTAGGCTTTCAATATTTGGTAAGAAGCTTCAGGTAGGGGTTCGTATGGTGGGATGCATTTTCAGGTCTGTTCTTATGGGCTTCCCATTTTTAATGAGCCGACTTTGATCTTTTTGTGCTCGGCGGAGGACGCCAGGGATTGTGTTCTTGGTCAGTGAGCAGAAATTCTTCAGAATGTGTTTTCTCTCTAACCGCTAAAATCTTTTTATCTTTCCTTCTGGCTTTCAATATTTTTCGTCAATTCTGTAAACCAAATTGGAAAATAAAGTCATACAGTGGAAGCCTAGGAAATGAGTTACAAAAATTGTGAACGAACAGATAGAGAGACAGATGAACGAACGCACATGTTATAAGAAACATTTCCCATTATTCTAGAAGTGGATGTGCATTCGATAATTATTTGCTATTATAATAAATTATTAGAAGAGTAGCTAAAGAGGAAAGAAAATCTACAAAAAGGCCGACTTTTAAGATGACTGAAAAAACTACAAGACAGATATTTACTAAGTCAAAAATTAAATGGTAAATCAATTAACCCCAAAAGCCATATTATCATATAGCCCCGATTGAAAATCAGTGGGTATTTTGAGGATCGAATTGGTGTTCGTCAGTCTATCCATTATATGTACCTCAGGGGCCTTATTTTCGAAACTTTCCTAGGAATTACGTAAGGTATGTCTCAGCAATCGATTTAGGAACATCTTTGGGACCTCCTAAGGAACGTCTCAGCAATCGTACCGAAGCTTTCTAATGCTGGCGTCACACTGTCCCGATTTTGACATACGATGGACACACGAATGTGAAAATTACAACTTCGTGCGAAGTTAGTCCCGAACTTGCTAAAAATCAAAATCAAAACCGAAGGGTATACGATTAGAACCGATGGCTAAGCGATTAGAAAAGTAGCACATACGAATAGCTGCGAACCGATTACGAAGTTGTTACGATGTTATCAAGATTAGTCGAGAATTAGATCCGAAGGAGAGACGAATGATACGACGGCTGTACGACGTCGTGTTTAGCATACGATGGGTCTACGAAGCATCACGATGGGTACACGAAATATGAAATATAATAACGCGATTTGCAATAAGATTATGTAATTTAGTCTATATAAATAGTCCTTTGCAGCCTCTAATTAGTATTTATCATGGGATAACAAGTTAAAAAGATGGCTCTCCAAGCAAACCCCTGCTGTCCCTGATGTCGATCACTAAGAGTAGATTAGACATTTGATATAAAGCTAATATGTAGAGCCTGTTAAGATAGAACAAAAAGATGACGCTACTTTATCTTGTTTTGTTCGTGTGAGTTGACCGAAGCACACATAATCTGAAAACAAGAAGAATATGTTGTAACTATGTAGAAAGTTCAACAATTTAAGCTGTTGCGAACGATTCTTGAACAAAGCGTGTCCACCTTATAAAACATAACTAATTTAAATAAGGGTTTAGAAAAAAGTGTGGGAAACTGATATTTCAGTGAAATTCCAAAGTTCAAAGGGTCCTAACTCTGTAAAGAATTGCAGACCGGAACAACGCGTTAACTTGATTTTTAATTCATCATGGTAAGACTCACATACTAAAAATCAGTTTAAAGTCTAATATATATATATAAGGTTTAAAGAAAGTGCGAAAAGGTTATTGTGACAGCGAGACGGCCGGGCCGGACGGACACACAAACGGGCAGACGGAGTGCAAACCTAAAGTCCCCTTCGGCTTTTGTCGGTAGGGGACTGATGAAAACTAAAGTAAGTTTAAAATGTTTAAACCTTTATTTCTGATATTGAAATTTAAGTATTAAAAGGTGCCACAAAAGCCTGGACGAGGACGCGAAAGAGGGAAGCGCCTGGCTGGAAAGAACAGGACGAAAAGAAAAGCGTCAGAAGCTAGATTCTAGATCCAGACTGTCTTCGCTTTGTTTTGTCTTCTCTTCTTGTACTTTTGAGACTAATCATTCTAGTTTCAATTTTTTTTTTAATTTCCTTTATCAATTTTTCGAAACTAAAAAAAATATGAATAAAGAATTAATGAGGATACTTGTATCATAAGCTGCTGTCTTGTAAGTCTTCTTCCTGCTGCATTTTAATTATGAGGGGGAAAAACAGAGCTATATACATGTACTAACTTTTCTTTTTCTAAACGATTTATTGTAACACGCCCCTAACTGCAATGGATTAATAAATGTCCCTATGAGGCACTTTTGACACGTTTGATATTTTTTTTTACTTCAGAAATCGTACTGCTTTGACCAGTGCCGTGTTTCCATCTCCATGCCATTACTCTATGCCATTACATTAGTTACGACGGATATACGAATACAAAGCGAGGTCTTTGCGACGCCGTGTTTCCTTCGCACCACCTTCGGAGAGCTTCTTTTTTTATTCGTGCCGCCATCGTAAGATAAATTAAGCCGACGACGCTAAGAAGGCAACACGAAATCAGAAGATGCTTTCACGAAGGCATTACGATAGAAAAGATGGATTAACGAACACAACACGAACAAGGACCTTCACACGAACCTTCGGGAGTTTTTTAACATGTTAAAAAATTAGGAAGGCATTACGAAGTTGCTCCCGAAGTTGGAATATTTCAGCCGATGGTGCTACGATGGTAAAAGATGGCAACACGAATAGCGCGATTTGAATACGATCACTCCCGATTTTGAAAATATCCATAATCGTGTTTCCATCGGGGTCAAAATCGGGATAGTGTGACGCCAGCATTAGGAACTTCCTAACAAGGAATTCATAACTTTGTAATAGAACTGGAATAAAAAATATTGTATGGTTGTAATTCAAAATAAATTGACTACTTATCTTATTTTTTTTAGATAGATAACTAATGATAATATAAGCATATACTTTTGAAAGTGAGTGAATAAAGTTCAATAGCAAAAATCATGCGACACCTGCCGAATTCTTATCACCTCATACTTTATAATAAAAAAAAGTTTTAACAAGCTAATGTTTTGCGTTTTTATCAGCAAAGTGCAAAATGTGCATGAAACGTAGCCCATTTTTTTGTTCGAAAATATTACAAATTAAATATTTGAAATGTTAATTGTTTTATGAGATCGTATTACACTAGTCCACCTTGATCTCAAGACTTTCCATTGATGCTTGAGATCACGAAACAACAAAACATTTTTTTTAATAAGTATATGTAAGAAAATATATTAATAGACTGGCAACATAAACAGAAACGAACCCTTGAAGAACTTTTTTGTAAAAAATTGGTATCCTTAAATATTAGGAATTTCCTAAGTCACCTGATTTATCTTCCTAAATTTCGGATGATCCTTAGAAAATTTGCAAATTAAGACAGGTACGAAAATTTGACTTAGGACTAAGATTTGGTTTAGGAGGCTGCTTAGCTGTCACTTAGTCCTAAGATAGCTTCGAAAATAAGGCCCCAGGGTACTATCTTAACAGATTTTCACACTATTACACAATCTTTTTGACATATTGTATATGTGTACCTCTCTATTTTATCTGAACATTTTATAGTTTGAATTTTTATTCCCTTATATTTATTTCATAAATTAAAAACTAAACTACGTGTACAATTTTACATTCATATACATTTGACTTGATAAAAGGGTCAATTATAGTTTATACCACGGAGTTATTTTATAAGATATAGCATATAAGTCCATGCTTATACCCTTGACTTAATCGTCACGAGTCTATTTCCTCGACTTTTTGCTATTTTAATGAAACCATTTTTAGTTTCAAATTTTTACTGTCTTGGACAATTCTGAGACAATTTGACATTTTTTTCTGAGGACAATTTGATGATTATTAACTGTTATAAAATCTCTATTTAGCATCAATATATAGTTAAATGAAAGCATTAAACGAGTTATCGACAGAATTGAATATTAGTTCATCAATAATTTCTCCCGAAAAAGTGTTACGGTTACAATACGTAGCAACCGTGCCGATACGTAGCAAGTCAAGAAATCTCTAATAAGGGGTATATAACAAAAGTGTTTGATTCTAAATAAGTCTGTAGATTTACCTTTTTATCCTTTTTTTAATTTTGACTTTCTACGCGATTACAGTACTTTGTTTTTTAATCTTTTTCTTTCCCATAAGCAATAAAGTATGAATGGGAGGATTAGGATGAAAATTTTTTCTTACATTAACAGTATTTTATAAGTATTATTTTTTCTACATTGTGCTTTTTATCAAAAAGGTCTTTTTGGGGTCGAGAGGGTGACTGCTTTACCTACTATTTTTCATCATTTCTTATGACCCTAGACAACTTGAACATTCTTTAAAAATGCCTTTAATACCATATATATACTTAGTAAATTTCCGAAGTGGAAAACGGCAAGTAAAAAAAAATGTGAATGTAAATGTATAAAAAGTGCCAAAATGGGAGAGTTTAAAGACCTTACACTATTTTATTTTCTATTTTTATGTACTATTGGCCTAATATGGTAAAAGTGGATTTAATTTTTTCACGTTTGCTTTAAAAAAAGATATAAAATCTTTAAAGTACGTTTACTTGATAATTAAATGTTTGTATTTTGATGTTTCATTGGCGTGTAAAACTGTTGACCGTAGCACATTTTGAATGAAGCGCTAGCCGTTAAAAATGTGCGACCAGTCAATGATTATGAAACATCAAAATACAAACATTCAATTCTCATAATTAACTTTTAAATGGTTTTTAATTTGTTTCTCATTTTTTGTTTTGTTTTGTGGTGTATGTTTGTGAATTTTTTACATGCGCATTTATATCCAAATGCTGATTCAAGTTGTGAGAAATTACCTGGATAAGGACAAATTTTAGTTGTGCGTATAGTGAGGTCATGGCTCGGTTACGGCCATGTGAAACAAGTGACATTTCATCGAAGTATTCATGGGGTCAATTAACCGATGGATTTACCACATTTTAATTATATGCATGGTTAATATAATTATATAAAAAAGAAATAATATTTAAATTGTCAAGGAAGTAATCAAACAAGCCTATTACATAAAATTTCTGTATATATTTTCCCTAAAAAACAGATAAATGGTACTTCATTGCGAAACGAACTTCTTAACTTAAGATTTGTCTGATGAAAGCAAATACACATGAACTCTAATAATTGCATAAATCTGACAAATATGTTATTAAAACATTTTATTTTATAATGCCATGTAGTGTAAAGAAATGTTTTAATGTAACCGACTTTAGGTTACTTTAAAAAGCATATTACAGGAATTATATACTTATATTTTTCGTAACGATTTGTATTTATTTCTTTTAAATGTAATTCCTTTTGATTTAAAATGTTTTTATTCAAATTGGAGGAGGGTCTTTCGTTTATTTTAATGTCGGTATTTTATCATTTTCACCATATTTCTATCTGATATTAAAAGTAAGAAGACAGGGAGTGATATTTAAGGCTATTATTTCAAAACGATTTCAAAATTAATTTGGAAGGTGGATTTTTGTATTGTATAGTTTGCACTGTGCTGCCCCAGGAAAAGACAAGTAACATTTGATGACGAATACATAATTGTTGCTCCTTTTTGTAATTGCCACAAGATAGGAAACAGAAGAAAAAAAAGCAACAAATAAGCTGACAGTTTTTGATAAAAATATATGAATAAAGACATAAATATGAGGCATAATTATTGTTATAATTGGATGTTCTCCTACGTTATTGAACGTCAGCTGGTAATTTTCAAGCTTATCTATAAACCTGTACTGTAGCTATTTGACAGTGCAAAAGAAAAAGAAAAGATTCCAACAGTCTCACTCGCTAACCTGAAAAAGCACTAAAGACAAGTCAAAAAGGAGCAATAGTTTTCGGAAACAAGTATTTCGGAGTCAGCTACATGTAAATGTGATAAGTAGGAATATCTTTTGAGTTCTCAAATATCATGAATTAGTGGAGCGGATATAGGGTAAACTATTTCACTTTGTGATAAAAGCATGAAATTTGGTATGATGGTGCCTGAAGTACTTAACATTAAGATAAGATCGTTGGCCATTTCAATTTTGGCTGTTTTCAAGATGGCCGCCATGAAATTCAAAATGGCGTCATTTCTTATTATTCTTTTGTATACAATTCATGGCTTTAACTGTATTTTTTCTATCTAAATTATTTATTTATGTTTTAAAGTTTATATAAGGTTAACAGATATATATATTGAGAAGTTTTGAATATTTACAGCTGCGCATGCGCTAAATTTTGTCATAATTGCGGTATAATTATACAAATATTACATTTTGAGTTACGAATTGCTTATTAGCTTTATGTTTACAGTTTTCAAATGACAAAAAAGTGAAAAGAAGTTGTAAAGTAATATATTTTCAGCAGTCGTATTAACTTTGCTAAAATAAGACAGTTATAGATATCAATAACAGCCATTTTCAAGATGGCTGTCATTAAATTTTAAATTATGGTATTTATATTCCTTTTGTACAATATGCCAGATTATGTGAAATATGAACTTTTCATTAGTGCTACAGGGGCTTGAATAAGACTCAAAAATGAATGTTTAGTAATTTATCACCACTCGTGAGTGGGCTATATTGCATACACTATGTCCGTCTGTCCGTCCATCTGGCTGTTCATTACAAACTTTCAAATCATGTTTTGGGGGCTTTTTCCGAAGGAATTGATGTTATATATTGTACACAGTTTTAGCATGATGAGTTGAATCGTTCCACTCCTTTTCAGGCCAGTATCACATCTGCTTTTTGTTTCAAAAGCTGTCCTAGACTTTTAAGGAAAAAAATGACATACATTTTACTCAGAGTAACTAGTACATTACAAGTCAAATATTTTACTTAGATTAACAAGTACATTACAAGTCATACATTTTACTCAGAGTAACTAGTTTATTACAAGTCATACATTTTACTCAGAGTAACTAGTACATTACTAGTCATACATGTCTGCTGTAGGTTTTGTTAAAGAGTCATTATCAATAATACAGATACAAAATTCTCAGCTTCCCATTTGCCAAGCCAAACCAGAACAATCCTTAGTTCTTAAAACAACGCAATTTCATGAACACAAGATACATTCGTCAATTAACACATCGAGTTTGTTTTATAGTAACACTAAACTTTAGTTGGACAACTGGTATATCTTATTTTTCTGAGTTCACTTTCGTATTTTTGTGCGTTTTGCATGGCATATATTCTGGACTTCGTGAACACAACACAACTATTGACATTTTTGTAAATCATTGTATTCACAAAATACCCCAATTGTTTAAGAGTTTAGAATTAAAAGCTGTTATTGTAGCAATACAATTTGTATCAACAAACTTGCAAAAGTTTAAATGGTTTTGTTGTGAACAGGTGCCATAGTAGTTAGTCACTACCACCATAAACACCTTATAATGTAAAAAGGACATCATTCTTTAGTTGGTCTTACATGTACATTAGCATTGTACATCATTATATTGTCTCTGATAGTAGCATTATGACAAGGAAGCCTTATATAGGATGTAATAGGAGATTTTTAGTGTTTCAAATAAATTCGACATATTATAGTAGTGAAAGCAACTCACAGCTTGGAAAAAGGGATTTGGCATTTTATTGCCCATGCACACTAACAAATACATTGATAAACCTAACAGTTAATTTGTTTCCTAACATAGGTGTCGAATGTCCAATAAAACAAAAAATTTAAACAGAAAGAGTAGGTTTTCACAAAAAATTAAAAAAAGAGATGTCGCCATTTTAATTTCTCGGCAGTCATTTTGAAAATGGCCGAAATCAAGATGGTCAACTATGAATTCTGAACCATTATATATTGAGGAATGTTTGTTCAATATTTCATGCTTACACGTCGGGTCCTTGTTTGTGTTTACTGGTTTTGAATCTGCCCTTTCGGACTTTGACATTTGAATGTCCCATTGATACCTCTTCTTCTTTTATCACGATGTGAAATATTTTTTTTGTAAAAATCAAGTTTAATGGCAACTCACAGCTTGGAAAACAAGGATATTGATACTCTTGGCATGCACACTAACAAATGCTTTGATAAACCTTTTATTTATCATTTCATGTCCAATAAAAACAAGAAATTAAAAATCCAAAAGTAAATATGCATACAAGATTAAATAGAAATGGCGATATGTTAATTTCGCGATGGCCATCTTGAAAATGGCCAAAATCAAGATGCCAACAATGAATTCTTGACCATTATATATTGAGGAATGTTTGTACAAAATTTCATGCTTTTATCACCATGTGAAATATTTTGGTGAAATTTATGTTTTTGACAGTTTATTGCGTATGCTCACTAACAAATACTTTTATTAACCTTGCAATTATCTTTTCTTTCCTAATATAAGTGTCACTTGACCAATAAAAATAAGAAATTTAAAAACAAAAAGTAGTTTTTTAAAACGATTATAGAGAACTGGTTCAATTTTTATTTTGCGGCGGCCATCTTGCAAAATGGCAGAAATCAAGATGGCCAACTATAAATTCTGACCACAACATATTGAAATATGTTTGTTCAAAATTCTATGCTTTTACCTCGATGTGAAATATTTTGGTGAAAAATCAAGTTTAAAGGCAACTCACAGCTTGGAAAACCTGGATATTTATACTTTTGACAGTTTATTGCGCATGCGCACTAACAAATTAGTTAATTAACCTTACAATTATGATTTGTTTCCTAATATACATGTCAATTGTCCAACAAAAACAAGAGATTAAAAAACAAAAAGTAGTTTTGTAAAAAAGATTATAGAGAAATGACACCATTTTAATTTTGCGGCGGCCATCTTGAAAATGGCGGAAATCAAGATGGCCAACTATGAATTCTGAATCACTATATATTGAAGAATGTTTGTACAAATTTCATGCTTTTATCACAATGTGAAATATTTTGGTAAAAAATTAAGTTTATCCGCGCCACTAACACTGTATGAATATGAAGAGCATAGAACAGTATAACCAAAAATACCAAACTGGGGAACCAAATTATTACTAAGATATTCAACCTATGTCTGGGGTAGGAAGAACCTTAGGGTTTAGACAATTTTGAAATTTAGACGGATAATTTAAAGCTTTGATGTATTCTCCAACTCAAAAGTGTTGGTGCCGGAGCGGGCTAACCTCGGGGAATTTAAACTCTACCAGCAGTACTAACCTTTACGTGTGTTCGAAATACAAATGACAACAAAGTTCCAGACAATAAATTTTGCTACGCCTGACACGCGTTTCGTCTATTCAAGACTCATCAGAGGCGCTCTACCAAAAATATTGAAAATGCCAAACACTGTATGAATATGAAGAGCATAGAACAGTATAACCAAAAATACCAAACTGGGGAACCAAATTATTATTAAGATATTCAACCTATGTCTGGGGTAGAAAGAACCTTAGGGTTTAGACAATTTTGAAATTTAGACGGATAATTTAAAGCTTTGATGTATTCTCCAACTCAAAAGTGTTGGTGCCGGAGCGGGCTAACCTCGGGGAATTTAAACTCCACCAGCAGTGCTAACCTTCACGTGTGTTCGAAATACAAATGACAACAAAGTTCCAGACAATAAATTTTGCTACGCCTGACGCGCGTTTCGTCTATTCAAGACTCATCAGAGGCGCTCTACCAAAAATATTGAAAATGCCAAACACTGTATGAATATGAAGAGCATAGAACAGTATAACCAAAAATAACAAACTGGGGAACCAAATTATTACTAAGATATTCAACCTATGTCTGGGGTAGGAAGAACCTTAGGGTTTAGACAATTTTGAAATTTAGACGGATAATTTAAAGCTTTGATGTATTCTCCAACTCAAAAGTGTTGGTGCCAAAGCGGGCTAACCTCGGGGAATTTAAACTCCACCAGCAGTGCTAACCTTCACGTGTGTTCGAAATACAAATGACAAGAAACCAATCCTTTCAGTAGAATTAGAGAAATTGAACCAGACGGACAGACAGACAGTAAGACGGACGGACAAGGTGATTGTAATATAGCTCCCTCTCTTACGAGTGGGGGTTTAATAAATGAAAGTATGAAATCAAAAATACATCAAAGTTGCTCTGATGAAGACATGAAGACTTCAATGCTCAAGTCTTGTAAAGCAATATTACGTCAGCTCCAGTTCAAGGAGTTTTCATCTTTCAATTGCATGGTACGTTTGGATGTATTTAGAAAAACTTGATAATACAAAACATTAGTCTTACAACACATTATAAGCTCTTCTTTATAACAAGGATTTCGATTCAATAGATTATTACATTCGTGCAGGTTTGATATAAAGAATTTTTAATGTTTGCAACAATGCTTTTTTGTTGCAATAAAACAGGAACCACCCGTTGTTGATTTTTGTTTTAGATTGTTATCCTATAGTTCACTTTACATAAAGTAAAGACATTTTCATCAAGATACTGACATGCTATGTAATCTACTTGTATCCAATAATATCTAAATAAGCTTTCTAAAACCATCCAATTTCCAGCTATATTTTAACATTCATTCCTTTCTAATTCTAACAAGACCGTCTCAAAAGAGATGATATCGTTTTTGCAATGTACCACAAGGGACATAGAGTTTCAACAAGGCAAACAAATATAATTTTACAAGAGTTAAATAGACAAGAAGTGAACATTGACCTGATTAATCTATTACATTATCTTGACAACCAGTTAAATGTCGATCAGTCGTTCTTAAACACTCTTATAAGGGTATTCATTTGAAAAGATACTTTAGAAAATTGATACTATAAAATGCAGACTACTTTGATGTCCTTTTCTATCTGTTCTGATATAAAAGACACAATTTGCTTCGTTATTCGATCACAGCAATAAGAGAGTGTTCAAACAATTTTTGATAAAACATATTTTTCGATCGGAACTACAAAATATCATACATTTGTAGTTCCAAGTTGACATTTCTTATATCCAACGTTACATTTCTCAGCTCTAATTGTCATTTCTCAGCAATTGGAACTGAGAAATTTCAACTTCGAACTGAGAAATTTTAACTTGGAACTGAGAAATGTCAAGTTGGAACTAAGAAATGTCAATTTGCAAGTGATAAATGTTAATTTTGAAGTGAGAAATGTCAAGTTGAAACAGAGTAATGTCAGGTTGGAAGTAAGAAATGTCAGGTTGGAAGTAAGAAATGTCAACTTGGAGCTAAGAAATGTAAACTTTGAAAGAAGCATAGGTTTACCAAAGAGACAATCGATCGTTGATCTGATAATATCAAGAAGACAAAATCGATTTACAAAAAAAGGTACGTAAACTCCATAAGGTAGAGCTGACGGATGTCTCTACACAAAAAGGGAAAGTTGACAATTGGAAAATTTAAGTAATCACGTTCATCATAAAGCTTTGTACAACGCCTTCATATTGTGTCAATGTCGAGATGAATATGAAGTAAAAAATGTCAACTTGGAAGTAAGAACTTTCAAGTAACTGAACGTCCAAAAACTAGATCAAGTTCACAGAGAACTGCAGGTGCTTTTTTCCTAGCGGAAAAGTTTTAATCATGTCAAATTATTTATCAACATGGTTCCGTATTGAAACAATCAAATATATTTGAAACTAAATGATATGTTGACATTTCATTATTCTCAAACCAGAAAAATAATATGAGTTCGTTTTCCAAGAGTCAAATACGAGTATACGTGATTGCTAAGATAAGAGCAAACTACTTACCAGACAAACTTTTACTTGCATCAAGGAAGTGTCAACGAAACGAATAAAAATGTGTTGAGTTTGTCAAAAATTACTCGAAGGGTAGAACCATATTCTGAAGTCAAAAGTAATCTGATAATATTTCACTGGTAATTAAGAATAAAGTTAAATAATCTCCAATTTATAAGTAACCAGTCCATGTCTATTTTACAGAGTGGAATTTCATACAAGACAGACTTATTCTTATATTCTAAGTTATATACATTTAAAATCACCAATTTGTTATTAAAATAGAAAGCTATTCTCTTACATTTTTTTTTAAAAAATCTCACAATGACACTCTTAAACGTTTTGAGCAGAGAGGCTCGGTATAACTATTGGAATTTAATACAGTACCAAAGAGGTATCAAGATAACGGTCAATTTAGGTATTTAGCTGTAGATGCATATTTCAAGAAGTAACCCCTCATCAGCAGCAGTTTAAAAATATCTGCGTGGCTTACTTTTATCAAACGGAAAAAATATGACGCACTAGGCGTTAAATTACAAGGACTCATATTTTTCATTTTGTATTATATGAAGGTGTAATGAAATCCATATTCATTGAAGATCCCCTTTATTTGACGTAATAAGGGGGTTTGCTCCTCTATCTAAATAAAAATGGATAAAGTTGCATTAATTTCCAAGATTATGGACAAACGATCAATATAAGCAAACAAAAAATGTAGGTCCATGTGCTCGTTTTATTGCTATTAACGGTTATAGTTTGGGTGGGAAGATGGTTTTTTCTAGAGTTTTCAATACTGTTGCATTGCCGCTGATTGGCAACTTTAATGTCAGCTTTATATTTTAATGTACACATTTTTGAATAATAAAAGAATATAGGGGGTTCATGGAAAAAAAATCAAACATATTACAGGGATAACATCCGATGATTTTAAAAAGCAGAACAGAATTACAAAATATGAGGAGCAAACCTCCTTAAATTCCTTCTTGGTACCCATGGTATTTGATAATTTTGGAATCGATATTGAATCTTGTGTATTATATATTTTTTTAAATCTTGGACCAATGCAAGACCACGAGCAACGACCACTGGTCATATTGAAAACTGTTGGATGTCTTCCATTATAGATTTTTGAAATTTGCATCTGCCTTCACGTTTTTTAAGATAATGAACAGAAATTTAGCACTATTCCAATTGCTTTGTTTAGATCTCTTCATTTTTAGTCTAAAAATGCGTAAGGGGAAAATATCTTAGATTATACTGTTCTTAAATTTTGAACACGTGCTAATTTCATTCCAGACAATGAATGCAAAGACAAAAGAACAAAATACGATACCAAAAAGGGGGTATGAAACGGTTAATAAGGTTTTGATGTACATCGATATAATGCGTAGAAAGTTTTTATTTTTTCAATGCCTGTGGTCACATTTTGAAAGTGACTCTTTTGAAGTAGAAATTATCTATTCGTATACAATTGATATAACAACAAAAGTGTTTGATTCTAAATAAGTCTGTAGATTTACCTTTTTATCCTTTTTTTTCAATTTTGACTTTCTACGTGATAAATATCTTGTTACAGTACTTACGTTTTTCATCTTTCTTCTTCCCACAAGCAATGAAGTATGAATGGGAGGATTGGGATGAACAATTTTGCTTACCATAACAGTATTTTATAAGTACTATTTTTCTCAATTTTGCTTTTTTTCAAAAAGTTTTTTTTTAGGTGGCTGCTTTACATACTATTTTTCATCATTTCTTATGACCCTAGACAACTTGGAAATTCCTTAAAAATGCTTTTAATACCATATATATACTTAGTAAATTTCTGAAGTGGAAAACGACAAGTAAAAAAACGTGAATGTAAATGTATAAAAAGTAAAATGAAAAATACCAAAATGGGAGAGTTTGAAGACCTTACACTTTTTTTCTATTTTATGTACTAATGGCTTAATATGGTCAAAGTGGATTTAATTTTTTTCACCTTTGCTTTAAAAAAAGATATTGAATATTAAAAGTACGTTTACTTGATAATTGAATGTTTGTATTTTGATGTTTCATTGGCGTGTAAAACTGTTCACCGTAGCACATTTTGAATGAAGTGTGCTAGCGCTTGCGCTTCATGTTAAAAATGTGCAACCGGTCAACGATTATACACGCATATGAAACATCAAAATACAAACATTATATTCTCATTATTACATTTAAATGATTTTTTATCTGTTTCTCATTTTTTGTTTTGTTTTGTGGTGTATGTTTGTGAATTTTTTATATGCACATTTATATCCAAATGCTAATTCAAGTTGTGAGAAATTACCTCGATAAGGAAAAATTTTAGTTTAGTGCGTATAGTAAGGTCATGGCCCGGTTACGGCCACGTGAAATAAGTGACATTTTATCGAAGTATTCATTGGGTCGATTAACCAAAGGAATTACCACATTTTAAGTATATGCATGGTTAATTTGATTATATAAAAAAGAAAGATAATCCGTTACGGACAGCTACCTTCATCTTTATAAAGCAAATGAAGAAAGAGCCTTGTTAGTTACATCTCCCATACATAATGTACTCATGAAACATTAAAAGTAAATTGAAAAAAAAAATATTTAAATTGTCAAGGAAGTAATCAAACAAGCATATTACATAAAATTTTTGTATATATTTTCCCCCCAAAAAAAACAGATAAATGGTACTTCAATGCGAAACGAACTTCTTAACTTAAGATTTGTCTGATGAAAGCAAATATATATGACCTCTAATAATTTCATAAATCTGACATATATGTCATTAAAACATTTTATTTCATAATGCCATGTAGTGTAAAGAAATGTTTTAATGTAACCGACTTTAGGTTACTTGAAAAAGCAAATTACAGGAATAAATATTTATATTCTTCGAAACGATTTGTATTTCTTTTAAATGTAATTCCTTTTGATTTAAAGTGTTTTATTCAAAAGGAATGAGGGTCTTTCGTTAATTCTAAGGTTGGTTTTGAATCATTTTCACCATATTTCTATTTGATATCTAAAGTAAGACGACAGGGAGTGATATTTAAGGCTTTTATTTCAAAACAATTCAAAAAATTAATTTAAAAAGTAGATTTTTGTAATGGAAGTTTACACTGTGCTAACCAGGAAGAGAATAGTAACATGTGATGATGAATACTTAATTGCTGCTCCTTTTTGTAATTGCCACAAGATAGGAAGTCATGTTACAAATAAGCTGACAGGTATTGATAATTATATATGAAGATAGACAAATACATAAAGCATAATTATTGTTATTATTGAATTTTCTCCTACGTAATTGAAAGTCAGCTGGTAAATTTTCAAACTTATGTATATAACCTGTAGCTATTTGACAGTGCTAAATAAGAAGAGATTTGAACAGTTCCACTCGTAACATAAAAAACACCAATGACGACATAAACCAAGTCTAAAAGGAACAGTAATTTTCGGAATCAAGTATTACGAAGTAAGCTATATCTGATCTATAGGAAAGTTCTTTGAGTTCCCAAATATATAACACAAAGTGTTGCCAGACCCCTGGTCTTGTTTTCGCAATGATGGGGCTCCTCATGGGGGAGGGGGTACCAGGAATCAAGTAATCAGCATTGTTTTGCGAAAGTAATAAAATAATCATATATATTTTAGAAATGTAATCAAACAGTTTTTCCCAATTGGAATCATGTAATCAAAAATTCAAACCTTGGTAATCTAGTAATCATAAAATGTTTGCTCTTGTAATCAAGTAATCACCTTTAATATGGCCTGGGAATCATTTAATCAAAAACCCCATGAGAAGGCAAAATGATGGTCATGCAAGGACTAAAGCCGTGATTTGTAATTACGTCTTAAATTTAAACATATTTTTAAATATTAAAATATTCCATGCTGAACTTACATTAACTCATAAAACCCATAATAAATAAACATTAACAGAGGGGAAGACGAAGCTCACATGAATCTTTAGCTCATCTTGAGTTTACTTGAAAGAATCAAAGAGGCACCAATTGGGCATTCGAATCCGAAAGGGTATCGACAAAACCGGTAAACACGAGCAAAAATAGCACAAAGAAACACAAAACACAAAATTGAACTTAAATTTATTAAAAAGTAAAGTAAATGACATTTAAAGATATATATTTGATGTAATCGGAAAAATTGTGCATTGAATCAGATGCGTCAAATTTGAAGTGCTATAATTTCAATTATGATGGCAAATGAAACAAGCAAGGTTGTATTTGATGCTTATAAACGTTATATTAGAATTTAAATCTTAACCAACTACAAGCATAACATACATTTCAAGTAATATTGTATTTTTTCACATTTAAGTGTAACTAAAAGTATGGATCATTGGCTCATTCATAATCAAAAATGCATTCGTCGATTCCAAAAAACGACCTGGTTGTGTAAATTTAGGATTGTCAAGAATGGGGGTCTCTATATGGTGGCAGGGCAAAAGCGGAATGTCTCTTTTAGTCACTAAAGCAACAAGTTAGAATTATGATGAAATTCGAGGACCCACCTAATCTATTCATAATTCATTTGGGAGGTAATGATATAGGGAATTCTGGCGTTGGCTATCTGCGTTACCTAACTAAAAACTTTTAACTTGGGTTCAATAAATGCTTCCCAATAATGTATTGGTCTGGTCTCAGATTTTGCTACGATCACTCTGAAGATATTCAACTAACCTACCGGCTATGAAGAATTGTTGTTATAGTTTAAACAAGTCTATTGCTTCTTGAATTATTGAAAATTGTGGTTGTTATATTTGCTATCCAGACATACATGCAAACAGCTTATTAATTAAATTAGATCGGGTACACCTTATTGATTTGGGTACAGAAATTGTATTAAATATTATGCAGGGCGCAATTGAGTTTTTCATTCACAACTACTTTCCTAGTAGAACAATATCCCCTGAATGTGCTAATCGTAAATATTAATAGAACACTTCATTTACAAATCACGTCTTTGTTTTGTACATAAAACTTAGCATGGCAACTACTTTTAATTTCGTTTGAAATGCCTGTACCAAGTCAGGACCATTGCGATCGTCCAATTCTCCGGTATGACTGATTCGTTTTTGTCATTTTCTCAGGATAATGAGATTGATCATTCAAGTTCGGTAGTTTTGTTATTACCTTTATTTACTCAGAGAATTGAGTTAAAGAAGGGCTTATTTAATTTGGGTTGTTAGTGATACATATGAACTGAGAGTCAAGGAAGCATTGACACTGTAATACGTAGTAGAATTAGGCCGGTAGCTCTTGCAGCGAACCCCATATAATGGCGGTTGTCTCCTCTTTGCCCAGCCAATTTGACGATTTTTGCTGCTTAAGTGTCAATTTCTACTTTTTCATATAAAATCATGACATGTGTTACCCACAGTCAAGTATTTATGAACGTTTTACACCTGTGATATCCCCGGTGAAATTATCTAGTTAGTTATCCAATTATTTTTTCTCCATTTAACTTGTGGTTGCCATAATCTGAGGTAACTAAATTATAAATTTGAACATTTAATTCGTTTAGTTGTCATGATCTGTAGCAACAAAATTGTGAACTTATTTTGTTTATAAATAAACAATGTAGTTATATAATTAATAATAAAGCTGCGCCCAATACGCCGATACTTTTATCTAGTTTTTATTCAATTTATATTGCCTTTACGGGATAATTTATGCTTCACCAGACATTTTAAGGACCCGGTTCACTAAGTACCATATTTGGCCCTAAATTGGGCAAAACTCTAAATTTGCTGTACTTGACCGCTTTTGGGGTTATAAGTAGTTTTAAATACATGAAGTTATATTTCTAATATCCATATCTGTTTTGAATAGTTTCAACAATGTTGACTTTATAATGGGGTCACAAAAAGAAGTTAATTTAGACAATTTGATAAAATTACCAAAATTCACCATTTTTGGTATACTTTTTGGAAGATATAGAGGTGGCGCCACAATTCGCCCACAATATTTGACTTGAAATATATTTCTGCTACTGTATAGAATAAAATTAGATAGAATTTTTTTTAGCGACAGGTGGCGCCACATCTTAAAGTGCTAAAGGTTAAAAAAATACGTGTTGTTTGGCAATTTTCTACAAATTCTGTAATATGGATAATTTTAATAACAGTATTACCTAAAATACAGAGATATTCGCAATACAATTTCTTCAGATTTTTAAAACATATTTATTTAAAAAAAGCAAAGGTGTACCAAAGGGGTAATCAAACGTCATTATACCGAATAGACAAAGACAAAATCGGAAGACAATAAATCATAACGAAACAAACCACACACACAAAAAACCCCAAAACAAATGACAACAAAACCGCATCCAGCAACGCGAATTCAAGTCGAAACGAGAGTGAACTCCGGAAGAGTAAGCAGTTCTTGCCTGCTATAGCACACCCGTCATGTTGCCAAAGATCGATTTAGTGTTGGTCAAATCCGGAAAGGATGACAGTACAAAACTATATGTCAACCAACATTTGTGCTCATCTCCCGTATTTGTCTACACGCACGTGATGTCTTCCGTAAAATTTCTTGAGTGATGACAACAACCTGTGAGCAACAATGTTAACAATTTGCTTGTCAGCCGTGTAGCTCTATCAAGGAAGTCGTTATACATGTACTCCCCATATGCTCTGGAATAACGAATAATCAATTGTGATTCGTAAACCCTTTTTAATTTCTTAGTGACCGACTTATGGAGCAGGGCTATAAGAAAATACGTCTCATACGATCCCTAAAAAAATATTTCTTCGTTATCAGCCTCTAGTAGAAAAGTTCAAAACTGAGTTAAAAGATATGGTGGTTAATTGTTTTAATTAGTGTTTGACTGGTCTGCTGTACTGAGATGATCACACAATATCCCTATTGTGTCTCACAACAATGGTGTGTTCTATGGTCATTACCGGATCCTAAGATCACAATGGAAGAGGGAGGTTTGGCGTCATAAAACCTGGTTTAACCCACCATTTCGTTTGAAATGCCTGAACCAAGTCAGGACCATTGCGATCCACCAATTCTCCGGTATGACTGATTCGTTTTTGTCATTTTCTTTGGACTATGAATTTGATCATTTAAGTTCAGTAGTTTTGTTATTACCTTTATTTATCCATATGCTGGAGCGATCGGAATTTTGCTACACAGAAAGGGAAAGTTGACTATTGGAAAGTTGAAGTCATCACGTTTGTCATAACGCTTTGTACAAAGCCTTCCTAGTGTGTCAATTTCGAGAAATAAATCCAAGTATGAAGCGGACCTACTAAAATCTGTGGTGTCTTTTATCTCAAGTTCCTACGGATTTATGATATTTAAATAGTCACCAAATCGAGGATTGTTTAGTGAATGGACATCATCAATAAAAGAAATGTGAGATTGAAGAATAAATAAAATCTACGGTCCTTTTGGCAAGAAGTGATGGTAAGAAGTCCGCTTCATTTCATGAAGGAAGAAACAAATCGGCAAGCAATGGTGCATAAATCGTGCCCATTGGAATACCTATTGTCTGCTGAAAAACACGTCCACCAAACTGTACAAATATGTTGTCGATAAGAAAGTTGAGAATTTCTATTATTTGATTTTCTGTAAATTTGTTTTTCTGTTTAAGATAATATTTAAGCAATTTTAATTCATATTTACCTAGTTTTAGATTTACCCCATTTAAGATCAAATTTAATAGTTCGTGAACTTGGCCTTTGTATTTAAACGAAATTACGAATGTAAATTGTAACTAATATGGTCAAAATGTATCTCTGAAGAATCAAAATGAGAACAAAACTTGTTTTGAAGATCAACGTAATAGTATTTTTTTTGTGTTTCTTTCTAGTCACATTTAAGCTGGAAACTAAGCCAAATTAAATATTTCAGTTGGAAGTTATCTTCTTCCGTTTTGTGTCCATAAACAGTGTCAAAACGGCTTACGACAACTGTTTTACAAAAAAGCCAAACCCAATTATTAGATAAAGATCAGCTGTCAAATGCGTTTTAACATTATATTAAATCCCTGAAAGTTTGGAGAAACCCTAGTGATTTGATGTATTAAGTCCTTAATCTTTCTGCCACAAACGTTTATGTCTTGTATTATGAATTAACCATATTGTATTACCCTATCTAAAGTCCAGCTGATATTTTAAATAAAATAAAGTAGTCTTTATTTCTATTATTTTTGTCACAAATGTTTCATCTTCGTACACATGTATTCATGAAAGCATTTTGTCTCAAAATTATGGGCATACTGAAAACATGGTATGGTACGGTGGTATGGTATGTGATATGGTACGATGGTATGGTATTTTGCCATACCATGGTATGGTGGTATGGTATGATGGTATGGTATCATGGTATGGTACGAATTTCCATACCATGGTATGAAGTCTATGATATGGTATGGATTTGAAATTTCTTTTTTCTAAAGTAAATACACGTAATATAAATATCTTTTTTTTCATTAACATTGTGTTAAACTATAGCATGCCTTCTTTAAAAAGTATCGTTATACTAAATAAAATTCTAAAAAATCTAGATTTGATTTTAAAGTAAAATCTCTACACTTTATAGTGATGATGATAAATCACTGTTTTAATTGTTATTATGTGTGGCATGTCCATAGGAAGCTACTCATTAAAACATGTGTTAACTGACTAAAACATAGTTTTTATAACACTACCTCGATCAAGAATAAGATCTACTTTCAGTTTTTTTTATCTTAACAGAGTTATTGTAAGGTAATCCTGTCTGCTAAATAACCATCAACCTACATGTAAATTCCAACAATAAAAAAGTCAACTCAATTTATAAATAAACTTTTGTTTTGTGTTGCTTATCATACTGTGGTAGATTCGATGACATCGATACTTATAATATTGCTTAAAAGAAACAATTTCTCATAAAGTCCTCTCGAGACTTCTCTTTTAATAGTCAGTGTATTGTTAACCAACACATTTTAAACAAAAAATGTATTCAAAACATAATTTTTCTCCAATCTTAAAGTTAATAATATTCTGAATCTAAAATGTTACACAATTTTCTATCATGCTTATATTTAATAAAACTAAATACCATTGGCAGATCAAAAGAAATTTTTGAAAGGGGGTCCACTAACAGTCCACTGAGAAAGAAATGGGGGTTCCAGTCTTATTTTGTCAAAATCTACACCAAAATTACAAAGTCTTCGGAAGTTCCAGTTAACCCCAAAAACACCCTCTTTGTGTGCATCATCTGTATTGTAGTCAAACAATATTATTATAAACATGTAACTAAATTAACTTTTTCATTTTTAAAAAGTTTTCAAATCCTTACCATACCATATGGTACACCCAACTCTATACCATGGTATGAAAATTCATACCATACCATGATACCATACCATCGTACCATACCACCGTACCATGGTATGGCAAAATCTATACCATACCATCGTACCATACCACATAGCATACCGCCGTACCATACCATGTTTTACAGTATGCAAAAATTATGTTGGTTCAAACAGAACTAAACAATACGTTTTTAAAAGGCACTTGTATTGTTTAATCATCCGATTTGATATCTGATACTAAACACTTAAAATTGTGAGAAAATTTACACATCTTTTACATCTTTTGTTTCAGGTGTAGCAAAATTTATTGTCAAGAACTTTGTTGTATTTTTTATTTCTAACCTCCGTGGTGGTTAGCACTGCTGGTGGAGTATTGGTTCTCCGAGGTTAGCTCGCAGCAACACTTTTGGGTTGAAGAATACACACAAGCTTTTAATTATCCGTATATATTTGTCAAAACCCTACGTTCTTCATTCCACAGACAAACGTTGGTCTTAGTCATTATATGGTTTCTATCTCGACATTTTTTGTATTATTTATACTCATATAGTGTTTGCCATTTATAACTGCTTGTAGAGCGCCTCTGATGAGTCTTGAATAGCCGAAACACGAGTCAGGCATAGCGAAATTCATTGTCTGGAACTTTGTTGTATTTTTCTAGCATCCGTGATGGTTAAATAATCAGAGGTTACTCCGCTCTGGCATCAACACTTTTGTGTTGAAGTACACACCATAACCAAAAGTTATCCGTATAAATATTAAAATTTTCTTCCCTTCCCTGACAAAGGTTGGTCTTAATAATTATTCGGTTTCTAGTTTGGCGTTTTTGATATTATTGTTCCACGCTTTTTCATACGCATGAAGTGTTTAGCATTTTTAACTTTTGATAGAGCACCTCTGGCGAATCTTGAATATACAAAACTCGCGTAATGCGTAGCAAAGTTTATTTGGAACTTTGTTGTAATATTATTTTCTATATTTCTTAAGCTTTTCCTTGGTACAATACGTTTTTAAAATGTGATTTATTTCACTATATGATATATATTTGTTCAAATGATAACATATAATACATATATTTATGATACTACAGCACTTTGACCACAAGAACATTTTAAAAATAATCACACATCAAACTCATTAATACCAGACTGGCTTCAAAGGAAAGATTTAATTTCTTTATTTTTAATCTTATCGCATATCCGCAGGTGAGTAAGAGCCTAAGATTATGCTCGAACTTGAATTGTTTATCCTTCGTTTTCGTTTTACTGAAGTTCTTGTTCTCATAATAGTCTTTTTTGCCCAATGTTGCTGTCGTCAGTGGCACTTTTTACCCCTCTTTTTTGAGATTCATTGATCATTTTGGTATTAATATGAGAAACATTTTTGCAGTCCTTTCCAAGCTAACTCTTGCACAATCACTAATTATCTTTAATATCTTTAATATCTTAAAACTGTACTGACCCAAGAAAGTCTACTACAAAATTACAAATACCAAAACGCGGGTATAGCGGTTAATTTGGATATGCTATATCGATATTTCAAGGAGTAACCTTTCATCAGTAGCATTTAAATCAAAACATTGGAAGGTCAAATTACAAAACTGTTGAAAACAAAAAGTACTCTACACCAAAACGTTCGAACATGGAAGCCAAATCCAGCATCGAGGATATCGACCATGTGCATAACAAGGAAAGAAACCCGGTGTTTTAAACAATTTTGAATTTAAAAATCGAAAATTTCAGTGACAAAAACATTAAATAAAATCTAGTTTAAAATAAAATCTAAAATCTTGTTTAAAACATAAAATCTAGTTTAAAATCTTTAAATTTACACTCTGTTTAAATAATGTTGCAAGTTTGTTGTAAAGATTTTGTAATGAAGGCAAATGTACGGATATGTTAAAACAAGCATGAGCTAACTGTGTTTTGTTGTATTTTTTGTATTGTTATTCTGTTTTATCCCACCAAAAAAGTAAAAATATTATTCTCAAAATACCGGCATGTTATGTCATGTTTTTTTGTATCATTGCATCCAATTATAACTAAATTAGTTTTCCAAAGCCATCCAATAACTAAAAACATTTTTACATTCATTCATTCCAATTTAATTCCAACAAAATCTTCCTGAAAGAGATCATATCGTTATTGCAATGTAACACAAGAGACATTGGGTGTCAATAAGGCTGACTAATTTCGACGCAAGCTTAATAGACAGAAGTGAACATTAGCCTGATAAGTCAATCACATAATGTAAACAGTCAGTAAAAAGTCGATCGGTCGTTTTAAGAATGTCCAGAATAGCAAGGCAACCTTTTTACTTAAAAATATATTGCATTTGAAAAAAAAAAAATTATATAAATATTTTTGTAATGTAGACTAATATCAGTTTAAAAATATATTTGTATCCATATTAGGATAATCAAAATAAATCAATGTATAGAAAGGATGTATAATGTATAGTAAACAGCACCAAAAAAATAGTTCCATTGGAGTTCAAAAAAGATATGTCATAAAAGGGCTTCTAAAATGGTACAGTACTAATAAACGAGTTAAGAGTAATTTTTCAAATAAATGAGTAAAATTTGAGCGATTCAGATATAGTCGATTAAACCATAATTTTGTCTTGATTTGTTGAGGAAAAAACACAATTATTGACTTATTGAACGACATTGTTTCAAAATTGGTTTAATAAGTAACAATTTAAATTTTCTTAAATTCAAATTACAACAAGTTCCAGACATTATATTTTGCTACGCCTGACGCGCGTTTCGTCTATTCAAGACTCATCAGAGGCGCTATACCAAAAATATTGAAAAAGCCAAAAACATATGATTATGAAGAGCGTAGAACATTAAAATCATTTTTGTCTCCCTACGACTTCTTATTAATTGTTTTTCGTGTATTTTTGTTATGCTGAGCAATTTTTTCCCTTTTTTATATTTTTTCGACTAAGGATTTTCGACTCACGAGTCGTTTGGTTCTTTAAAGCGTTCCATAACGCATGCATTTTGTAATATTGGATGAGGTTCCAGCAAGGAATAAGATAACTAGATCAATCTATCACTTTTACAATGTATATACATGTATGCCATATTTATTGCATAATTTCACCAAGGGACCGACCAATTAACTTGAAAGGGGGACTTTGGTTTCTTCCAAAAATATCCTGAACTTCATTTGTTATGAAAAAAAAAATTGAAGTCAGAGTTTAAAAAAAAGTATTCATAAGAAGGATGCCTGCCATATAAAATAATGCTATCAATGAAAATAAAGACTCTAGATCTGTCATGGCGTCAAGATATTTTGCCAATATGTTCGGCTTCCTTGGCACGTACAACTGCTTGATTTGCTTATTGCTCCGGTCCATACCATGTCTCATGTCTTTCTTATACGTCTAAAACGGTTAAGCCAAGCGCAGCATGATACGATCCAAATATGTTAAATTTTGAACGTAATTAGAGGCCCAATAATGAGATTATATCGTTTTGGACAGGCATATTCTATGTTAGAATCACCAAAAAAATTTTGACACACGTTTTTCTATGTCATTCCATGAATAGTTTAAGTAGAAGTCCACCTGAGAATCATGCAAAATTGAAGAAAAGTGATTCATTGATAAAAAGGCTACAGTGGTTTATTTTTAACTAAAGATAGTTCAAAGTATATAAAATAAGAAATAAATAACAATTTGCTCAAAACTGCCTGGTCCTGGGAGAAATCTTGCCATTTTGTTACAATGGTTTCTATTGAAATTATTGACAATTTTAGAGTTATATCCCTTTCTTAAATTTTTCCTATGAATTCTATATATATTTTTTTCTCTCAGGACCAGGGCTAGTTTGGAAAAAGAGCATAAAAATCAAAGCAGGGTGCTAGTAAGAGTAATGCATCAAAAATAAATTGGTGTATGCTTTCCACACATGAATCGCTCTTTGCATGAATCTTATAAAAAGTGGTACTTAACAAGAAATAAAATAGATTTTTTCCCTTTGGAACACTTGATATCTGAATGGAAACATGTTATAAGTGATACCTTTACACGTCTGCGTTTTTGGCTTAATGGCAATATTTTTTGTTTTTCCCTATCCTATTCTATTCACATGTAAGCCGCAGTGAATCCCGTTTCAACCAGACTGATAAATTGTTTCAGTTTATCTCTAATCTTGGTATTCAATAACAGAGTCAGATGCTGTTTTAGGAAAAAAAAAGATTGAGATCACGTATCAAACGCATTAACTATTGTACAAGACTAAGTTTAAACACTCTGCGAGTTTGGAGAAACCATTATTTTTCAGTTATTAAATCATAAATCTCTCTGAGACGAAATAGTTCTAATAATAAAATTCTACCACATTGTAGTACATTATCTAAGGTCCAGCATATTATTTCACTCCTCGGTGATATTTTTATCATTCTAACTCAGACATTTAGCAAATCATGGAGTTTAAAAAAGCAACGCTACGTTTTTAACAGGTACATGTAGACGATAATGGGGTGTGGAATAGGTGTATGCAACACAAAGCTAAATAAACAGGCGACAACGGTCAACTTACAGACAACACTTTTTGTTAATTTAATTGAACGGCGATTAAAAAATTTCAGAGAAAAGAAAAAAATAGTTAAAAGAAAACACACACAAAAAAAAAAATTGTTCAAATTTCTTTTCTATTAATTTTTATATTTTCAAATAGAAAACATATGGAAAATCATGATTTAAATAAAAATTATAGTTTTTGGTGGACGTGTTTTTCAGCAAACAATAGGTATCCCAATGGTCACAAATTGTGCACCATTGCTTGCCGATTTGTTTCTTCATTCATATGAAGCAGACTTCTTACAATCACTTCTAGACAAAAAGGATCGCAAACTTGCTTTATCCTTCAATCTCACATTTCGTTATATTGATGATGTCCTTTCACTAAACAATCCTCGATTTGGTGACTATTTACATCTCATATATCCGAAGGAACTTGAGGTAAAGGACACTACAGATTCTAGGAGGTCTGCTTCATATTTGGATCTATTTCTCGAAATTGACACACAAGGAAGGCTTTGTACAAAGCTCTATGACAAACGTGATGACTTCAACTTTCCAATAGTTAACTCTCCCTTTCTGTGTAGCAACATTCCGTCCGCTCCAGCATATGGAGTTTACGTATCACAATTGATTCGTTATTCCAGCGCATGTGGGGAGTACAACGACTTCCTTGATAGAGCTACACGGCTGACAAGCAAATTGTTAACACAGGGATACGTTGCTCCGGAGCACCTGAGTTCACTCTCGTTTCGACTTGAGTTCGCGTTGCTGAATGCGGTTTTGTTGTTATGTGTGTGTGTTTTATGTTGTTATGTGGTTTGTTTTGTTGTGATGATTTTTGTCTGCCGGTTTTGTCTTTGTCTTCACGGTTTTATGATACTGATTACCCCTTTGGTACACCTTTGCTTCCTTCTTATATCAAATAATGCGTTTAATCTAACTCTATACTATTATTTCATTGTGATGTCAAATTTAATTAAAAGTTCAATTCATCAAGAGAGAACCTCAACCATAAAGACTATAAAAAACGAGACTTAGAGGAAATCTGAGTCTCTTAAGAACACTCGATATTAATGACAGCTAGCTAAGAAACATCTCTTGACCGATTTTTAAAATCGAGTATATCGACATCAAACCCGAGACGGCACTTCAAACAATTAATGATAAAATGCTATATCATCATACAAAACCGACATTCTTTAACGCTGTAATGGTTGAAAACATAATGGTAAAAAATGATAAATATTTAAAATTAACTATCAAATCCTCAATAATTCGACCGAGAATGCCAAAATTAAAGATTGAACAAAAATGCTAAATTCTTTGCCTTAATTACATACGTTTAAAACCAGTTTATCACACAGAAAGGAACGTTTTTGAATTTGTTTGCTCTGTAAAAATCATTGCGATAAAAATCAGGATTTGATATTCCCTTAACAATAAAAAAAATCGGGGTGTACAATTTAATTTTTCAATAAGTTATCGATATCATAGTACGAATTTTGTGAAAGATTTGACTGATTTGTTGTATCTGTAACCTTTTATCATAGTTGTTTAGTTTTTAATAGACAGTTTAGAGCATGGATTTTGTTGGCAATGTTTAGCATTCTGATTCTGACCACCATAAGCCTTTAAAAAGTAATTAAACATAAAACATGTTTATACTTCATACACTGCAAAGGATAGATCCAATTTCTTGGTTTAATGATCTAAGAATAGATCAAATTTCTTGTGTTTTAAAGATTTTCACGCCACAAAGGGTTTTATCCTGGAGCTACTAGAGTAGAATTGTTTATCTTATAGAAAGTGCGGTAATTTAATTATTAACTTTATTCATAATAAATATTTTTTCCTCCACATACTGGCATGTTATGTAATGTACTTGCATCCAATTATGATTAAAACCACCCAATAACCAGCAATTATTTTATAATCATTCATTCCAATCTAATTCTAACAAGACCTTCCTAAAAGAGATGATATCGTTTTTGCAATGTACCACAGGGGACAAGAGTGTCAAGAAGGCAAACACATTTTGACGAGAGCTTAATAGACCAGAAGTGAACATCCACCTGATTAATCTATTACATAATGTTGACATGCAGTAAAAAATTCGAGCAGCATTGCTATTGTACAGAACAATGAGCCAACAATTTGCAAATTATTCAATTAATACAAAATAAATTTTACCAATCGAAAAAAGAAAAAAAGAATGAATATTAATTATTGTAGAATATTATCAATTTTATATATTTTAATTCAAATCAAAATAAATCTTTGCTACAAAGGAATACTAAGGAAACAAAAAGTTTCATTTGAGTGGAATCAAAATAAGTTATAAAAAGGTTACTGTGAAAGTACTTAAATTCGTGGGTATCAATTTTCGTGGTTTAACCAAATTTTGCTAGTTCGTGGATTCATAAATTCGTGGATTTATTATTTTGAAGAAAAAAAGAGTTGTTGGTTTTTGTTGAAATATTTACGATTTCAGCACATGAAAGTGAGCATTTTATTTGTGTATTAATTTAACTTTTTATTCTTTAATAAACATATGCCAGTCAATTTGCGTCCTCATTGTGTAATTGCCAATGATTAATGTGTTTAAGAACTTGATGATCTTGTTAATTAAGCTGTAAAGGTGTGAAAAACACCTGGCAGCACTTAATTGATTTATGATGGTCACAGGGATAAAAATTGTTAAAATTATATCCTAAGGGTGTTTGTATAACGGTTTGGAACTGTTTATGGCTTCAGGTGACAAAACATGTTTATTGCTTTGACAATTTTCAATTTAATTCAATAGATATGTTTTTATTTACTTGTATTTTTCCCAATGTACATATTCAGTATATAAGAATAGTGAAAATGACCACTTTACAACAAAACATTTCAATAAATCCGGAAGTGTATTTCTTCTTAAAACAAAACAATAAAATCGTTTGAGTTTTGCCAAATAAACATTACAAAAACTTTTATAAGATATATTAAATGATTGATAAGTTAATAGTCAAGGTATGCCTGTTCCCCCAATAGCTTGAAAAACAATTAAAATGAACTTTAATATCTATATAGCATCGGTCTACAAAAATAAAGATCTCATCCAAGGTTTTTACCAAAAAAGAGCAATTCCAACAACTATTAATTTCGTTGGATTCTTAAATTCGTGGATCAGCCTACCCACGAAAACCACGAAAATTGGTACCCCACGAATAAAAAGGAATTCACAGTAAACGAAATGTTTAAGTACTAATAAACGAGTTCAGAGGCATAACGCGCAAATGTCAGAATCAGAATCTATTCGAAATTGACTAAATCAAAGGTTTAGCCTAAATTGTTCCTCTGGGACAATTAATACCGAATTTAAAGTCTACGTTTCTCCAAATGAATATTATCTGGACAGGTTTGGACACTCGTTTAAAAACAAATCAAAGATTGTTGTGTTCAAGGCCGCCTCCTTAAATAATTTGCAGCTACTGTTGACACATTTGCGAGTATATATATATATATATATATAGGATATTATTTACTCGTATGGAAATTTTTATGTCGATTTGCAAGTCACATGATATAAAGCAAGTCGTTGGGTTAATAGGCAACCTTTGGTTCGCATGGTAAGATCATTCTTTTGTAAGATTATCTACCTGAAGTCACACGTTTTTGCTGTTTTGTGTATCTTATTAATGTTCGATATTAATTAATATTTATCACCCTATTTGGTGTCAGACACAGGGCTCTTTTCCCTCAAAAGGTAAGTTTACCCTCGGGTGAGCTTATCTTCTCTGGGTAAACAAGCATAGGGATCATGCTTCAACTTGGGTGATATTTGTATAATCATACATGACAGTTTACTTTTTTCTTCTATATGTTGTCACAAGATGACAATGGAGAAACAGGTAAGTGAAATACATAGCTGTACATGCCATAATGACAGAGAACATTTACAAAATTCTAAAGGAGCCTTCAATTTGGGGGAAAATATGGCGACAAGTTTTTGTTGTAATGTATCTATGGCACATAAAACTAATCATTTTACCAATTGCTCTTCTTAATACATCGTCCTTCCTATACTTTAGATTTACTAGAATAAACAGCAATTTTTCTAGGTGGGGGCATTTTTTTTTGTAATGAAATATAACGGTTAAAATGCCTGGATGTGCATTGACAGCATTGCATTTAGTATTTTTCAAAAGTTGTAGTACTTATAATTGGACAAGACAACACGATATAATTTGCAATTTAGAATAATAATTAAGGCACTAACCAATTTCTTCTTCCAATGAATTCAAAATATTCATATTTTTCAAACATTTTTAGTAACGGTTTTTTTTTTTCATTTGTTGATATGCATGTCCATTTGTATAACCTCACAGTAATTTAACAGTCTTCTTATCATTGTCTTTCTTGTGGTATTTTCTTGTTCTAATTTTTTATCTGCTTAACTATTTAGCTGTTAAATAATTATCAAGCTATTTAGCCTTGCAATGCATATTGGAAGACCACAACCTTTTAATCAAATTGTTAAACGGTATTACATGTATAACGTAAATAAAATTCTCAAGTCCAGATTAAGGATCGTCAATGGAAGATTTTTATAGATTTTCTTAATTTTATCAGCTCTAAATTTCCTGTTGTTGTCATTAAGCAATAGTTCCTAAATTCTAATTTGTTCTATTTTTCTTTTCATTGACCTTATATTCTAGCTGCCGTGGGTGTCTGATCTCCATTTAAAAAATGTATTAAGAGCCGATTTACAGAAATCTGTATGTCTACTGCTGGTATGCATTTCTGTAAATAGCTGTCCTAATTACACTTCCCATTGTACTTTTGATTACTAGTTAAATAGTTTAGAAGATCTGTAAATCACGTTCAAGCATCGTAGATGCAGTTACACTGACAGTCAAAGCCTTTAAAAATAGTTGTCTTCTAAATCCATCTTATTTTTTTTCAAATTTGCAAATGTTATTGCTATCCCTCGACCCCCCAAGTTCGTCCACCACTCAAGTTCGTCCGCCATATTTGTTTACGTTTTTTGCGCATGCGTGACCTATATTACGTCATCTGACAGCTGAGCGGCGTTCTATTATTAGAAAATAGCTTCACCAAATCAACAACCATCAAAATGAGAATTAAACAGGTATATTAAACTATTAAATGTAAAAAGATGTCCAAAATGGCGTCAAATACTAATAACTGTTTGTCCATCATCTTTAAACAGCTGCAAAACCCCCTACGTATAGAAAACAAATTATTCTAACATGTCTTCCGGTAGCTGACAGTTATATGCAAATTACCTTGTGTCCTAAATTCTTTTTTAAGGCCAAGCATATTGCAAAAAACGTTTGTAAAAACAGGTCAATCCTTATGTTAATTTTACATCCAAATAAACAAAAATATGTTAATTCAATTAAAAATCATTCAAAGTAATTAATTTTGCACAACAGGTGCTCTTTTTTTTTCTATGCACAACACAGTAAAAGAATCATAACTTTGTTGTTTCTTGATGGATTTTTATCATGTTGGTCTCATTTTAAAGCTAGAAAAATTATCTTAAAAATTAAATACATAATAAATAAAAATAAATAGCCCTTAAAATTTTACAAGATTATTTCAAAAATATTTGTTGAGGAAAAGGGGTTTTTTCTTTTGATCTACAATACCCTGAACAAAAACAAAAAAAACAAAAAAAATCCTCCTTTTGTAGGCAAAACCTGTACATCTCAGGAATGACAAGAAGTACAGATTATATAGCCCAACTGCACTATCCAATGCGTACATGGCTGTTTTGAATAAGGAGATGTCTCAGAGGAGGGCAGCGTTACAATTTAATGTCCCTAGACAAACCTTACGTGACAGGGTTATAGGCAAAATCAATCCTGAATGTGTAACTACTGGAAGGTCCCCTGTGTTTTCTTTGGAGGAGGAGGCAAGAATAGTAGACCATATTAAAGAAATGGCATCTTTTGGCTATGGCTACACCAGACAGGAGGTCACAGATCTTGGTACAGACTTTGCGCATTGCCTTAACAAGAAACCCCCAAATGAAAGTCTCACTCTAAGGTGGTTTGAAGGTTTAATGCGACGATGGCCTGAGCTCAAAGTAACCAGACCAAGGAGTTTAGAGGTTCAGCGTGCTAAGTGTGGTACTGTGGATAATGTCAGGAAATACTTTTTAAGCCTGGAAGAAGTAGTTGATAGGTACAACCTTAGAGATAAGCCTCATTTAATCTTTAATGTGGATGAGAAGGGACTTACCTCAGACCATAAGCCACCAAGTGTTGTAGCAGGTACTGATTGTACTACCTCTGAACAAAAACAAAAAAACCTCCGGTAGATCTGGCACTACAACTGTTCTTGGCTGCGGCAGTGCCTCTGGTTTTGCCATACCTCCATACTTTGTTTTTGAGGGTAAACGGATGATTCCTGAATTGATGAATGGTGCTACACCTGGAGCAGCTGGCACAGTTTCTGATTCAGGATGGTCAAACACCAAGGTGTTTAAAAAGTATTTGTCTGAACATTTTCTAAACTTTATACCAGGACGAAATGGTGAGCATGTTTTACTTCTCCTTGATGGCCACAAATCTCACGTTGCAGTGGATATTATAGAATGGGCCCAGGAAAGAAAAATCATCTTGCATATCTTACCTGCACATACCTCGCATATCTTGCAACCTCTGGATGTCAGTTGTTATGGTCCCCTACAGCGTATTTACGATAACGAGTGTCATAAGAGCATGCGTATGAACCATTCTGTTATCACGAGGTATAATGTGTGTGAACTTGGATGTAGAGCGTACCAGAAAGCCTTGTCAGTGGAAAATTTACAATCTGCATTTAGAAAAACCGGCATATATCCTCTATCTATTGATGTCATTAACAAAGATTTACTAAAACCATCTGAAATTTTCAAACCACAAGAAAATCAAAACACTGAACCAAACACTGTCATACCAGAAAATCTACAAATTGAAGCATTGGAAACAGAGGATGTTCAAGAAGCTGAAATGGAACTGTCTGAGCACACAGACAATCAACAACATGCACCCGAAGATAGAGCAGATGTCATTGTAGCACCTCAATTTTTTGCACAGAGAATCTCTGCACTGAAAACAGTGAAATCTGAAAACTCTAAAAAGGAAAGAAATACTCTAGGGAAAGTTGTGTCTGGCATACCTATAACTGAAGTTGAAATTGCAGAAAAAGTAAGAAATCATGTTGAAAACCAAGGAAAAAGGAAAGGTAAATCTAAGAAAGGAGGTAAAAAGGAACAACAGAGCAAGAAAAGTGTAACAAAAACAAATCCAAAGAAAACTGAGAATAATTCCTCAAAACCTAGCACAAGTTATTTCTATATTGAAGATTCTATGGATGGTTCAGACACTGATGATGAGGCTATCCAAGAAGAAGAAAAATGCTGTGTGTGCAAACAATTTACCCCAAAAGAAATCAGAAATGGAGTTGTACTTGAATTTACAAAATGGGTTCAATGTGAGAATGAGAACTGCAGACATTGGACCCATGTCAAGTACTGTACCAAACTTAAGGCAGTAAGGAGAGATACAAGGTTTTACTGTATCCACTGTGAAGACAATCAATAGAAATCAAACCAAATTATAGTTCATTTTAATGTTTGGACTTTTCATCGTTGGATTTGACATTTTCTTCGTTATTTTTAGTGTTTACCTGTTTTTAATCAAATTTGAACATTTAATGGAAAAAAATCATGTGCTTGGCCTAAAAGAAATTTTACGTCACCGGAAGTTATTGAGGGGGACGAATTTAGGGGATGTCAACAACATGGCGCCTTGAATTGAGGAATTAAGTTTTCATTGTTTATTATTTTGTTGTTGATTTTAAAATTTTGCGAGGCATGCCATTTAAAAGTCTTACTTCATTGTCTAATGTATGCAAATTATTGGAACAATCGGATGATCGGTGTCTGCGCATGAGCGCGAAAATCGTTAGGCGGACGAACTTTGGTGATACGAGGATATATGAACATATATTTTTTTTTAGGTCCATTAAAATATTTTTATTTGTTCAATAAAGTTTGGATTTAATACTTTTTTGGAAAAAACGCAAAAAAATGTTTCGTGATGTAGATCTAAATTTATGTGAATGCCTAAAAAATAAAAGAATATTTTCCATATTTGTTCTTAAAATATTTTTGGGACTGTTAATTGTGAAAACGATTTATCTTTTTTGAAATAAACCATCAACAATTGCTTTGTCTTATTTTAATTATCTTTATAATATTTAGAATTTCACCAACTGTATACAGTTCCATGATTAACCCTTTTTATTCAATTGGGTACTTTTGCAGGAAAACCAACAAGGGAATAAGGTGTCAACTAGCCAATTAGGTTTTCTATATAATAGTGGATGTTGTAGACACCAAGTAAGTAGATATTTAATAGAGAAAATTCTTTTGTTATTTTGGCAGACAGCTCAACATTTTTCATTATTTGTAAGGACAAAAAGTGTACAATATGTCATCTTCATGATTCTGAACTGAAAGTTCAGACAATGTTCTTTTTCATTCGTCGAGGAAAGATTTGATGCGAAACTTCAAAAGCAGCGTGCATCTGAATTTAACAGAAACAATGCTCAAGAACAGAGAATTCGACTCTAACAAATATTGTGCTCTATCATTGGTCATTCACAATGATTCTATGAAACTTAACCGTTACCGACAGCAAACACGACTTTCATTGGATTGCAACACGTACACAAAAAAAAAGTAGTTTACTGCATAAAATAAGGAAACTGTGAGCCACTGGTAACTTAATATGCCCCACAACACTCAAATTAACAATGTATGTTAACAGGATGTACACATGTAGATATCTGACAGACTTAGTTTAAGTGCTTTACACTGAAGTCATATACCAAATATTAAGTCCCTGTGATTAAAAGTTACCGAGAAAATTAACAGGAAGCAGATATCCCACTGACTTAATATCGATACTTGCGATACAAGATTTTAGTTATAAACACCAAATTTCAAGTCCTTGTAACTTTTAGTTGCTGAAAAACTATTATGAAAAAAGAAAGTAATGCTGCGGATGGATTGACAGAAAGAATAACAGAGGTAATCTAGTTTACTCCCCTCTCCTTCGAAGCGAAGGTATAACAAGCTATTCATTGCTTAACTCTTTATTTGTAAGGAAAAAAAGGGTACAATACATGTATGTCACCTTCATGATTCCAAAATTAAAGTTCAGACAGTGTTCTTTTTCATTTGTCGAGGAAAGATTTAATGTGAAACTTATACGCGACGGGTGCGATATAGCAAGCAGGAACTGCTTACTCTTCCGGAGCACCTGAGTTCACTCTTGTTCCGACTAGAGTTCGCGTCGTTGATTGATATATGTATTCAGTTATTTTGTGTTTCCATGTTTTACATGTTGTCTGTTTTTGTCCCGTTCTTGTTGGTGTTTTCTGGTTTTGTCTCTGCCCTTTCGGACTTTTGACATTCGGATACCCCATTGGTACCTCTGCTTCTCTCAATCAATGCTGAACCTGCTTTTTTCCGATATTAACATATTATGTGGGATTCACAGACACTTGCATCAAACATAAGCTCCTACCAAAAATATGTCCTGATTATCCCACTTGCACAGGTACATATACGTACTTTTCATTTTCTTTAAGGGTTCAGAAGAAGCCTTTTAAAAGAAAGTTTCCGAAGCCCGAAACAGCAATTACCGAACAGACGTAGGTTGAGCTCAGGGAAAAACAATACAGAGAATTTTTATTTGGCCAAAAGGACAAATGTTTCAATTCCAGTTTGCAAACCAAACAATCAATTTGTCGAGTTTTAATGAATACATTGTAGTATTAAACAAGAAACTATTACTTTGTTACAATAATTACTTTCCATAGGCAAAACAGAAATCTTAAAATATGAAGAGTCGTTTTTTAGAAGTTATATCATGTAATTTTCAAATCTAAATAAAAAAACCTGTTTCTTACTTTTCCTTTAGAAGATACATGCATATGTATGTAAAAATCAACTATTTTGTGAAATAATTGGCATGTTAGTAAATGACTTTAAACGCTTACCTAGACAATCAAAGAACAAAAAAGTAATCCAACCGGCACCCAGTTGCAATTGATTTTTTTAGGTCGATTATTTAGCTTTTTGTTAGATGAACAAAAATCTATGAAAATTGATACCTTAACGTGCATGTACAAAAATGAGATGTGAAAATAAATAATCAGGAAAAAAACCATCATTTAGTGATTTCAAATTTTATCCTTATGGTCCTTGTGTAGCGATAAGAAACAATTGGTGTTGACTTGTTCTTAAAATGCGGAAGATCTTGGATAAACTTTTTCTTAAAGTGCTATATTAACTTGTTTGCGATTCGAAATATATATGATCATGTTAACAGCATCTATGTTATTGTTCTTAAATGGACTGTAGATAAATTTTCTATCATCAGTACTAAGCGGTTCAATTTTTACAGGTTTGAACAGACAAAAAATGCACCACGTCACATATGGTGCTAGAGAGTATGTAAGAATGAGAAAATACACTAAAAATACCTAAAGATTACGTAGGTTTTTGAGTTTTGTGACTCTTAGTAAAACCAAAGTGCTATAACCATAATGGACACCCAAAGGTTGTTGTAGACTCACGATCAGGTCAATTAAAACAATCAAGTTGATGCTTCATGTGCATTTTGCAAGGATTAATATCTCAACAGCGGCGTAGCAAGCTATGTGAATGGCAAAAACAAAAAGATATATGCAGCGAAAGTTCTCACAATCAAAATATTTGAACAGGAAGCCAAATCTAGTACCGATGATATCAACCATGTGTTGTTTTATGACAAAAACAAAGCTGACATTTCTAGCAACTATTGGAATTTTCAATGATAAAAACTAAATATTTTAGTTAATTATTGTATACAGTTTTGTAAAGAATTTCCAGGTTTTTAGTAATTTAATGTCTTCGCTATGTAGGATCTAATCATGATCAGGTATACAGATGGGTCCAGTCCTTACCTGTACAAAAGGGGACAAAAAGCAGACTTTTGGACAGCTATTTTGGTCAGATCAGGTCAGCTTGAGCTGTCCGGAAAGTGAACCTTGGTCTGTTGGAGTGGACCATGGTCCGCTTTGTCTGGCCAGGTTCACTATCTTGACAGCTAAAAGCTGTCCTGACCAGAAGTCTGGTCAGCTAAGAGCTGTCTTGACCTAAAGTCTGGTCAGCTAAGAGCTGTCCTGACCTAAAGTGTGGTCAGCTAATAGCTGTCCTGACCAAATGTCTTGTCAGCTAACAGAGGTCCTGGCCAGAGGTCAGGAAGCTGTCATGGGTTAGGAATAGAAAGCAGACCAAGGACAAAGTCTGCTATTTAAGCGAACTTCAGACCTGTCCACGGTCCACTAAGGCTGACCAGAATTCTGTCCAGAGTAAACCAAGAACTGACTTTTGGACAGGTCTTGGTAGACTTGCCATACAGATTAGAACTGGACCATTCTGTAGGTTATTTCTAATTTCTAATTGTATAAGAAATAAGGTGTATAATTAAACTATTTATAACATTGCAATATTCATTAGATAGCATAAATATATCTTTTGGTAAATGTTCTATTCCACCTAAAATTTATATTTGAAAGAAAATAAAGAAAGATCACTAAGCCCGTTTTCGCAATATTTTGGTTCTTCAAAGTATGTCCAGAATGCAATAGATTATATATGTATATGTTGTGTACAATTTACAATAGTGTACATGTTGCAACATGTACAGATAACTTGTACAAGTTAAGATAAAATATGACATGGTTGTCTTTCATCAAGTACAAGTAATCCCAAAGAAGACATATGAGATTTTACACTTTTTGTTGAAATTCTACATGTATATTTTAAGAAGTACAAAATGTATTCATCTAGATAATTAATAAAAGGTAGTATTGAAATGCCTAACAAAAGCTGAAATCAAATGACATCAAAGTCTGGGTACTTATATTGCCCTAATTATGCAATGGAAGTTGTTAAAACTTGTCGTATTTTATGAACTTGATAGTGAACTTCATGATACATTTTTTTCTTCTTTTTTGTATTCCATTCTAATTTATGATTACAAAAATAAGTCGTGTCTAATAATGTAGAGGGCATTCAATAATTTTCTTAACTTGTACTATTTTATGTACATGTTGCATGTACAAATTTGCAACTTGTACACGACATATACACATATAAATTTAAGTATCTAGGCTTATATGGTTGCCTTATTGAGTCCTTAATACTTCAATTTATAAAAACTTTTTGTACGGGCATTTAATTGCTTGTTGTAAAGGATGTGAAATCGCTCTTTCGGAACGACCTTATAGCATTAGCGATTATAATATATACAAATAAATAGCGTAGCTTGCAAAGTGGTCTAGGGCGCTGTACATAGTGCAGGCGGTGCTACCATAGATGTTTCAGTATGGGTTCGAATCCCACTAAGGGAGCAACCAAACATTTGCAGGAGTAAACATGATATTGCATTTCAGACATTGTTGGAAAGATCTTCAGACGCCTGTATAACCATTTATTTTTGTGGGGTGTAATTTCGTGGTTTAGAGCACAAAACTGAATTGGTGGGGACAAATTTTCGTGGCTTTCTAATTTTGATACACAGTCTTTAACTTAATATTTTAAATTCTTGGGGATTTAATTTCGTGGATTTTTCTTACCAACGAAATAAACGAAATTTTATCGAGAGGTAAATATTAAGAATACAGGCATTTTTCAGTTAAAAAAATCTATCAATGCAGTTCTTGTTTTTATTTGAATTTATTTATATATGGAAGTATTTTAAAAATTAAACAAATATGAGGATATCACTTAGCTTAAAGATAGAAAATACCTAAGCGGTAAAAACAGTGCTACCACGGTTATGCATTATATGCATATTTCAAGGAGTTACTTCTTATCAGATGCATATTTGAATCAAAATATAGGAAACAAAGAGGCGGTAATGGGGCAAACGAAAACCAAAAGTACATAAACCGAAACCGTTCGAACCATGAAGCCAAATCTGCTCATGTACAATACAAGAAAAGAAATCTGGTCATGTAAATAATTTTGAATTTAACATTTGGAAATGTCAATAATAGAAAAATATTGGTAAATTCGTGTCCGACAAGTCTGACTAGTTAGCAATTGAACATAGATTTCATGCTGTTACAAATTTGGAAAACATTTACCTACAAATGTCGATGACGGTTAATCATGGTTAATATGTAAGACTTGATAGGTAGCCCACATTTACCAAGAACAATTAAATTCTTCCTACTTTTTTGTAACTTATCAAGACAAATATGATAATAAAATGATAATTTTGATAAAAATATTAATGATACTAAAATTAATACTCAAAATAAAAAGCGGTCCATCATAATATAAATAAAAAATACAAATTTGTAATAATTGCATTTTTAGACCTTTTACGGACAACGTCTGTCTCAAATTATATCTACAGGCAGAAATAAGCAGTGAGATTAGTTTTAGCGTCTTCTTCATTGAGATTTAAGTTTTGAAAAGTATAAATTACATAAAATTTTAAGTCTTCCTGGAAAATGGTGAGTAATAATATGCTTTTGCAAAGTGTCGACTTTTCAATGTACCGCAGATGGGTAACGATTTCCTCATATCAATTATATTATGTAATGATAAATCAGGAAGAATAAAGGTTCATCTGTACCATTCCTTTAAAATAGTTCAATCAACTGAAAAACACGACCTCCACGACCCCAAAACGATGTTCTACGATGTTCCACAAATTAGTAAAAAATCAAGATCGTAGTAAGATCGTGGTTTATTGTGACGGGGGCTTTACCAAAATTGACGTTGCGTTTCACGGCATTCAGACGGATTTTTCAGTATACAGATACATATTATCGGTAACGTCGTTTTTAACGTAAAGACCCACCTTTAAAGTTCAAGAAAGTTATCATGTCTAAGGGAGCAACCATTTGATTTTTAAGGAGGGGCTATGGATATTTTCTTCGTCCTGCCAGTTTATTTTCAGAAAAAGTCGAGTCTGGATCTTGTTTTGGGCGCTAATGCGCGCATGTTTTTCTTATTTTCAAAGCAACTACAATTTTTTAAACCAAAAATACCATCCCGCCTTTTTTTTACTCAAAGCACTGTCCTGCCTTTTTATTTCAGGATTTTTGCCATCCTGCCTATTTCAAATTTCACCATAGCGCCCCCCCTAAAAATCATATGGTCGCTCCCTAACTGATATCGTTAGTTTATTATGTTTGAGTTGATTTAGTCTTTCAATATAACATTATATTAACAATACACGTCGTAAAAGAAAGATGTTATAGATGTTTCTAAAGTTAAGATTTAATAAAAAAAAACATTTTATTAGGAAAGGCTTCGGGTTACTGGAGAAACATGTACAGTTTTTAGTGAAAACGTGAATAAAAATTAAATTACAAGTTAATGAAGTCTAGTTTAGTTTAGTATATCATCACGCCCATAAGATTTATCAAAGTAATAAAAAAATATTATTGCAAGTTTGATTAATTCCGTGATGCTTATGTACATTTTTACAAATAATCATCATACAGTAAACGAGTTAATTGTTTTTCATAGAATTATTTTATTTTTGGCTTCTTGCTTTATTACCAAACAGGATCTTTGATACCTTTAAGAATTGTAGTTTCTTTAACATCATTGACGTTTCTTCATTGGAAGATTATGGCAAACATGTGTCCTCCTTGGGTATACGTAGCCTTTTTAGACCACTGAGAAATTAAGAGGACACAAACTCTTCAATTCCATCGACTTGAAAATCATTACTTAAAAATTTAAGTACAAATAACTTACAAGTTTTCTACTAACGATAGGCTTTACTTTTACAGAACTTTTAATTTGAGTAAGTGAATGATGTTTCAAGCCCTTGCAACAATTAACTTTATAGCGAGCATCGCAGATGCGAGCCCTACGGCATTGTGCATGTTTTGAGATGTCCCAGAAATATACTGACGATAAAACCGGAACAGGTTTACTTTTACGGAGTGACAAAATAATAGGCACGGAGCAAGTAAAACAATCAACCCTCTGGGCTTATAAAAAATACATCATAATCTTTTATGCAAAAATAAGAAAATAGAAATTCAAAAAAAGTGATAAAACCCTCATTCATCCACTTGTTTATTTTACACACAGATTTTTATTTCAACATCATTCGGTCTTTTCCGCTGAAAAACGATTTTCCGGAAATTACCGAGACAGCTTTTGACAACATCGTCTCATTGACGCATGTTACTGACCAAGCTTTATTAAATTCTTAGTAAGATAAAGAAATACATAAATTTACTGAATAAAACCTACTCATAATAATAAATAAAAGGTTCTTACCTGAAAATGAATTTCAAAGAAGAGTCCCATCCTGTGCGGTTTCACTCACTCTCCTCAATCATGCATGATATTTTTACTTCACCGTTTTTTTCCGCCAGGTTTCTTAATGTACCTTCTGTTACCAATGCATCAAATAAAACACTGGTACTCAGAAAATATCACAAAACCTGGTAGAATCTGAATGTTGTTTTGGTCTGCTGAAGAAGCGCAAAATACTTTGACAAGGAAATGACGTCACGTTATCCATATAGGGATAATTTCGTCCCCGCTAAATGTCGTCCCAGAATGTTACAGGATTTATTTGCACAAATAAAATGTCGTCCCAGAATGTTACAGGATTTATTATTTGCACAAATAAAATGTCGTCTCAGAATGTTATTGGATTTATTATTTGCACAAATATCAAATTAAATTTTAATAAGTAGTTATTGATCCCAGATATTTTAACAACAACTTTCCCAAGTGCATGCATATGATTTGGGTTGGGTGGGGTCAGACTTTGCTATTACCTAATTCCTTTTTAAAAAGTTCCCTCTTTACGTTACACTTACGGTCGAGCACATGGATTTATTTTTAAAGGTATATAGATTTTCGATGCTCGCTAAAAAGGCAGGGCCTTAATCATATTAGGTTATATGAAGGCGATGAACATAAAAAAATATGATAAAATAAACATGAATGTGTTTTTATAAATATGTGACAGAGAAGTGACTATGCATGAGATAACACAAAATAAATAATATTTTCAATAAAATTACCAGAGTTGAAAGACCAATCTCAATGTTCAAGAGAAAACACATACCGGGAATACTGGACAAAACAAGGAAGACATACCGGGAATTTTGAAGATCGAAATGGTCCTTACTTGCTACATGCATTTCAAATGGTTGGTTTAAATATGTTTTATGGCGCGCCAAACCCCCTCTACCCGTGAAATGAAATACAACAAACATGGCAAAACAGCATGGCAAGTATTTAATTTCTGTTCTGCATAGCATTGCCAAACAGCAGCTTTTAACAAGCACATGATTGAGCAGCTATGCACCAGCGTACTAATGAACATTTAATACACATTCAAACGCACTTTGAATGCTTTGTTACAAAAAAATAAAACAACATTATATCACAATATGTATATACGCATTTAGAATGAATCATAAACATCGACAACAGAGTAGTATTACACAAACCTAGTTTTGCGGTGTAACATAGCAATGCTTATTCGGTCACATCTGGAACATGGACACGATATAGTCATAAAAGGATCATGAAATGATGATCTCATAAATACAGTAGACGACTCCCACAAATGGAGGGATGAGTAAAGTCGGACAATTATAGAATTCCACAGGTGGAACTCATACCGTAACCTTAAGCAGTGTTTTCTAACGTGCAAGAAAATATGCAGTGAAAAGATTATAGAATGATCAAGTTTGAAAATAAAGCGATGGGGTCTGTATATTGCTGTATTCAGGTTTTCTGTAGATCGTCCGACAAGCTAGGCAAAGTGGCAAGGTTATCCCAGGTAGAGCAATCCAACTCGACATTAGGCTTTGAGAATTTTCTGCATATTTTGAATAACATTGTGTTCATTGAAGCCCAAAAACATTAATAACAGCAACAATAAGAGGACGAAAATAACAAAAGGGACGAATTCTAATATCATATTTCCAAATCATTTATATTTATTTTATTCAATGATGTTTCATTGTTACTGATTTCTTAACTTAAATGCTGGGTCATTAATGTAGTTTGACTAGTTGTTTTTGTTTTCCTTTTTAATTGAATTCTAAAGGTGCTGTTTATGTATTTTGTTAACAAGCAAGAAAAAAATTAACGAGATTCTGGCATCGGATTAGAGCACAGCTAACAGAGCTAACAAGGTCAGACAAAATTTTATTTTCAGTCCAATATATAAAATTTCAAAACATAAGCTCTGTAGACTTTTTTGCCGACTATAACAATAATATCACATATTGCATATAGGCTGTTTTCAGTTGACCTACTATAGTAACCCGAATAACAAATAAACGACTAGAGTTTGGACTCGGGTAAACCCCGATGACATTTAATCCCTACTCAAGTTTAATTCTGGCAAAAGCAGGTTTGAGTACGTAACGTCATGAGTAGAGTTTACCTGCCACAAAGTGATTGGATTTTCTAAATGATACGTATCTAATGTTAAATTTACATAAAATTACATTAGAAAATAATGAATTTGATTTTTTTTTTAAAGTCTTGAATTTTATTGTTATGATATTCTCCTTCTGGTCAACTCTATGCGAGATCATCCCGTTTTATTGAGTAAAGGTACAAGAATAAACCCGACACTAGAATAATTTTCCAGTTGAAAAATCAAGTGCGCATGATCATATCGGGCTATTAATAGAAAATTACTCTTCTAGGGTAGACTCGAGTAGGTCAACTGAGAACAGCCATATAGACATGCAATACGACATAAGCAGTATCAATTATTACAGCCGATGAAACATAAACACACGAGACATATGATTACAAGCACGTCGGTAAACAGCACAGACAATTTATGAGCATAAAACAAGCTAAAAAGGAAAACTGAAATTGAAAAGCCCAAGTAGTCCTCAGGCACTTGTGTATAGTCAAATATTGCTCGCTTGGCAATGGCAAACCCACCGAAAAATATTGCTCGCTACGCAATATCCAAACCACTGACAATTATTTTCATTGAGATGGTCATTGCCTAGAGAGCAATATTTGACTATTCACAAGTGCCTGAGGACTACTTGGGCTTTTCAATTTCAATTTTCCTTTTTAGCTTGTTTTATGCTCATCAATTGTCTGTGCTGTTTACCGACGTGCTTGTAATTATATGTCTCATTTGTTATGTTTCTACATTTCTAAAAGAATATATAAGAAGTATATATTTTTAAAGGACAAGATATGATAAGTGCTAAATTTGGCCCCCTAATTTACCATTTTTTTAAAAATGATTGAACTAAGATTGAATTATTCTAGACCAGTTCTTAGATAAACAAGGTATTGTAAAATAACATTAATTTTAACTAAATCTTGTTTATTACGTCACAGTGACGTCATCAAATTATAAGAATAAGACATTTTTGTGAAAAAGTGTTAAAATCATGCAAATTTTGAGTAGTTTTTGGTAAATATAACTATGAGCCACCCCGAGTACCACAAAGATATTTTTGTGGTTTGTTTCTATATCAAAAATGATTATCTACAAAAATTATTGTAGTGGTACTCTGTGTGGCTCATTGTTAAATTTGCTGAAAACCACATCAAAATTGCAGGTTTTTTGCAGTTTTTCATCAAATCACGATTTTAAAGCCACTTTGGGTAGCTATTTTAACATCATAATGGATCACTTTAAACAAAATAATGCTGATATAGTTAAGTTAAACTAACCTAAAGTATACATCACATACTTTTAGCTCATTTTAATAATTTCAAAATTGGGGGGCAAAATTGGGCTCTTATCATATCTTGTCCTTTAACTAAATCATTAAGGTATCAAGTTGACTGTTTTCATAAATATACTTCAATTCACGTTACCTGTTTTTTTCCGTCTTTTGAATATTATACCATTTCCACAAATTACCAAACAACACGACAGTAATTGAAATAGGTCATAATAGAAGAATAATAAACAGCCTCCCCAATTTATTCAAATTTTAGAACATTAAGCTGTATTGAAGCGTTTTTACAAATTTCAGAGATATGACTGTCATAACAAGTTGATAATCTATTGTGCCATCAAGGACATTGTCTTGGTGAAATTAAAATTTGTTTAATGCCTTATGGATTTTTGATTAATTAATTTAAACAATCTTACCTTTTAAATGTCATTCTTTATTGTTAAAAAACAATCAAAGCAAAAACCTAATTATCAGTATCCATGGATTTAATAATTAAATTACCTGTGGTGTTTCGTTTGTCATCCAGACCCGAGGAACCTAATTAGCATAAATTAAAACTCGATCGTAGAAAGAAGGACAAATGATGTTTTTTTTATGATAAAGAAACAAAAACAATAACTTTTATGGGAATTTTTCGTTGTGTTTAAAATTCGAAGATTGTAACCAACCGCGAACATAACGATATAAGACACATGCAAAACAAAACACCCGATAAACGATAATTTTAGTCCCGCCGAAACTAGGTTGCGGTTTTCACTTTTAGTCTTTTTTTCCAAATGGCAATTGCCTGCACCCTAGGTGGCTAAGTAAGGTGACCCTCTTCTGCGGGGTTTTCAGATCTTAAATACAGAAAGCCTGACTGTTGACCATAGAGTCCCAACGTATGTAGATATTGCCAAGCTTCATTCCTGTCAAATGTCCCTTTTTGGACTTTCTGGTTGTGCACTTTTCAACCCCTACTCACCTTTCCCCTTTACCAATTGTCTCCAAATTTGTTTTGCAACCGCACCCTTTTTTTCGCACGCTCATTTGTTGTTTACCGCCCTTTTATAACCTACATTATATATGGTGTTACTGGTTTGTAAAGCAATAACCCATTCAAATATGGCCCAAAACTGTTCTGTGGACAAAAGTTTATGAGAGGATATGGAGTAAATGAAAATTGAGACCACAACACATATGTTTACTCAAACTGTAATTGCTTTTGCCTGTTGGCCTCGTTGACGGCTGCTGCCAGTTGTCCATTGTGTTCTTTGTTCTGAATTGCCGCTTGATTGTGGGCTGTATTGCGTATACTTATTCCACATCTTATTATATTCTATTATGAACTGTATGGCCATTTTGGAAAATTATTCCTCATCAGCAGCACTAATTCCTAGAACATAGGAAATCCACCATTTCAAAAGATTTTTTAAAACATTCATAAAACTAAACGAAATCCAAATAAATATAGCGAAGGGGAAAACTACGATGGATGGAGTTAAATCTTAAATTTACTAGTTGTTTTAGTACCGATAATTCCCGATAATCATAGAGCTGAGCTGTATGTTAAAAGTTAAATGACATTTATGATATTTCATTGTTGTAAACCTCTTTTACCAACACCTCCAACAATTAACGCATGTACTTCAAAATATTCATCCACGTCATTTAAAACTTGGCATTGAACTCTTAGAGATCGCATTGAAAAAGTATTAAAACCTTTATTTGAATGTATCTGCATTAGAAAATATTGTAAGAAATATTCCTTTAAATAAGGACAATAGTGTTTCATTTTAAAGAAGCCATCTATAATATAATGGAATTCTCAAAAGAATCCCTGAGAGTTAAAATATCTTAAATTTTAATATCAAATGAAAATAGGAAATCTTAAAAAAGAAATTAATCATACTTTCGATTATCTGAGAAACGAAATGGAATCTTTTATATTTTGCATGCTCTGCTTATACATCTTGACAACGTTACTATGGGTTTACATATTAATTTTAATTTTAAAAGTATTTCCATATATATGTATAAAATATCATTGCATGAATTTCGTCGCGAGTTTTACAAGTGAAACAACCTGTCTGTTAACATTAGTTTAAAACTATCAAAAAAGTCTTTTTGTATGTAGACAAAGTTACTCCATTAGTTCTCCTACGCACATTTAAGCCAAACGGCACACGAAGAGTTCTGAATTGGGAGCTCTTTAGGGGAATTTTACCGACAAGTTTAGCAGTGTTCAGCCTTTATTCACCTGAAACAAATGTAGTTGAGTGGTGTGCCAGTGTCATGAAATATACTAGTAATCATCTACATATGCTCATAGGCTCACAGGAACTTCTCTGTGTGTGTGGCTGTGTATATATATGATTTTTTTTAAAGTGATGCACAGTTTCTTTTTTTCCATTGGTATATAAATAGTATTGTGTCTGCATTGTTTTCTTAATACGTTGGGTTAAAAGGTAATAATTTGCCATAATGAAGTTTAGAAACCTAAAATACCAGGAAATGAAAAAAAATCTAGAAAAAGAACATTCATTCCTTGAAACACGAGGCAAATAAAAACTTTCAAATGTCAGTAAAATGATTTAATTATTTTTTGTAATACTACATTTGTTTTAATAGCAAACCTACGTTTTCACGATTTTAAGATAATGACGACAGACATATCTAAATATACTACGTGGTTTTTTAGGTTCTCCTAAAAGACATAGAACCTAACATTTTCGCAATCTTTAAAACATCATGAAATTTACACTATCAGTAGAACATAGTATTAAACCTCTGAATAAATTGTTAAGTTTACAAAAAAAAAAAAAAAAACTAACCAGAAAATAGTCTTTTTGCAGAAAAAAATACGGTGTCAAAAATGAGGACAAACTAATTATAAAATTTAAACACTGGTACCTGTCGCGACGTTACCTTGATGAGGTATTTTGTACTTGACCATTCACTCACTTAGAGACTGTCTGTTAATCGTTTTATCGTAAAATTGCTTTCTGTCATAAAGTTCTATTGAAAACTTATATTTGATAGTACACCAAAAATGTTTATTTTCATATTTATTTTTTGTTATGACATTAAAACACTGTTTTTCTACTAGTATATCAGAAAAGTTAATAAAACACAAACAAAATAACTCACCTTACCAGTGTTGAAATCCTTTATTCAACGTGTTGTTAATTTTATTGTCGAATTTGATTTCTTTACGCATATCTGAAATATGTCTAGTAAAAGGTCTACTCAATGTAAATATTTATGATGGACAACACTTAATCAATGCGAAGAATTAATAACCATTATTTTATATAAAGCTGCAAAAATTTGAATGTTTTGCGGATTAAGGTAAGTTTCAGAAGGTCTTTTTTTTCATTTATGTGTATTTTATTCAGTTGAAAAAAATTGCGAAATAGATAGGTTTATGTTTTTATGGGTGAGCAGTTATTGCTTTAACACTAACAGGATAACATATTGAGACGAGTATTTAACCAAAATGATATCAAGAGAGCTATGAAAGGTTCTGATTTAACGAGTGTGAGGTTGAGTTACATCAGAGTTGCGTTCCTGTGCCAGTGACTGAAGCTAGCTAAATGTGAATTACAGAAAACCTAGAATTTCTGAACTAAAACCTTAATAAAGCTGTTAAATCAGAAAATTGAAAGAAAAATACGAGAAAATCTTCGTTCAAGAAGATGAAGTTTGGTCAGCTTATCTTAGATTGAGACCAGTTCATCCAGCCTAGCGGAAGCAGCCCTTTGCTTCGGCAAACACTTGTGTAGCACCAAGACCCTAGCCTATTACTTTTATTTCGTATAAAGATGCAAAAACGACGTTAAATGGTTCATAAAGAAAACATTTAGAAGGTCTTTTTTCGAAAATGTTAACAAATGCAAAATTGATGGGTTCTTTGCCTTTCAAAGATTTTGTTATCAATTTAACAATAACAATTCCTTTGTTGTTTCGTTATACATCTGACTGTAAGACATATTTTTTTGAAAAAATAAAGAGTTGTTAACCCTTTTTTCCAAAGGTGCATACAAAAAAACCTGCTATTAACACTTTTTACAAGCCCATCTTTATATATTTTTTAATAGGAATGGCATTAAACTTACATTGACTTTTGGAAATAAATTAATCAGATATATGGTAAAAGGGAATGTGTGAAATTAGAGATTACGTGTAATCTCTGGAAAAAATGGGATTTCATGTAATCACTGACCGTTTTAGGGAATACATGTAATACCTAAAATTTCAAGGGATTGTTTTTGATTTTGTCACACGTTTTCCCTGAAAGTAAAATTGATTATAGATAAGGCATTTAAACTGCTGCTTCTGAAGATTTGACACTTTATAACTATTAGATTTTTTTTATTTAAACAAACGCAAGAATGGATCCTCTCATTTTACAATAAAACTTTGAGAAATGCATGATAAGATATTTTACTAAGTAATATACAAAACGAGTGAACATGCCCTTGTATCAAAAATATAAATATAACTTTTGCCCTTTAATTTTTTGCTCATTATTACAATTCTGTAATTTCCATTTGTCTCTTGAAATAAAATTAAAACAATATTGCTCAATTAAGCTCATTTCTGAGACGTTATAGTTGTGGTGATATTTTTCCTATCATCCCATTATATTCTAACTTTTCTATTTTTTTATACTTTTATTTGTTTGCATTCAGCCTTTTGATTCTAATATGGACCGATCATTTAATTTGAAAAGGGAGCCTTGATTTTGTGTTCCGGTCATAATAATTTTTTCTCATTAAGCATCATTTTATATAGCATTAATCTTACTTCAGATTTTTTTCTTAACCTCTGTTGCAAAACTATATTTACACCGAAAGTCAAATTCAAAAGATACTTCGAGAAAAAAAAAACCATCTTGATATTTAGTATGCAGCATCAGAATGGGATCCAAATAAGTGGTATTCGATATCAGGTGTGTCGCAAAACTTCTTCCTGTTTACTGAATGAAACAAAGATGTATTCAAATACTATTTTACCGAAGAGACAAGACAAAATCAGTAGACAAAAATCATCACAGCCAAACAAACCCCACAAAAAAAAACACACACACACAACAAAAAAAACGCATTCAGAAACGTGAACTCAAGTCGAAACGAGAGTGAACTCATGTGCTCCGGAAGAGTAAGTAGTTTCTGCTTGAAATAGTACACCCGTCACGTTGCAAAAGGTCGATTTTGCATTGTTCAAATCCGAAAAAAGATGGCATTATCCAACTCATTGTCAAACCGACATCTGTATGGCACGCCGTAAACACTTTAATGAGAAAATCTAAGTTTAAGCTACTTAATCCTAGTTTAACTGAGCTTAATCTAGGATTAATTAACATAAACTAAGATTAATCTAGCTAAATGTTAGTTACAGAAAAACCTTGATTTTCTAAACTTAAACTAAGATTAACTCGTGACTATCATTAAGTTAAGAAAATCTCGGTTTAACTGAGATTTGTATTTCTTGAAAACTTTTAGAAAATCCTAGTTTTTCTCAACTTAATGATAGATACTTCAGTTAATCCTAGATTAAGCTACTTCAACTAAGATTAAGTAAGATCAGTCGTATTTATCGAGCATTTTGATTGGCCAACAGAAAACCCATACTTTATGGGAGGAATTTTAATTGGCCAGAACAGAACCCATATTTTCTGGGAAATTAATCTCAGATAAAGCTAGCTAAATATGAATTACAGAAAAACCTAGATTTTCTTAACTAAAACTTGAATTTTCTTATAACTCACATTAAGCTGAGAAAAACCTAGATTAACTGAAAAATACGAGAAAATCTTAGTTTAAGCAGTTTCTTTTTAGAAAAACTCGGTTTTCTCTCAGCTTAATGTTAGTTAGGTCAGTTAATCCTAGATTAAGCCCAATTTATCAAGGATTAAGTAACTTAATCTAGGTTTTTCTCATTATTGTGGCTGTGGCGTGCCATACATCTGTGCTCATCTGAGAGAAAGAAATCCCGTATTTGTCTACAAGTGGGTGATGTCTTCCATAAAATTTCTTGAGTGATGATATCAGCCTGGGAGCAACGTACCCCTGTGTTAACAATTTGCGTGTCAGCTCTGTCAAGGAAGTCGTAAACAATACTAGAACGGATATAAAAACGATAAATTTGGCCATGCTGTATATCGAATCAAATTGTTGTTATATTAATGTTTAATAGTAGAAAATTCGGTAAGAGTTTCTAAAACAACTTATTAATTATCACATATCACAGCCTCTTTTTTATTTGGTATGCAGCATCAGCGCATTAGCATGGGCTCTCATAATATGGGAATCGATTTCAGGTCGGTCGCTCCAGCGTCAACTGCCTTTTTACCGAAATCCTGCCAGTATTTTCGTTTTGTTTATTTTTTTTAAATAAATAACATTGTTTTAATTGCATTATAATTATTAACTCTTTTATGTAAATGATATTTTCTACTAGTTCATGATGTTTGTTTTTTTGTGTGTAATGGAACATAGTATCACTAAATCAAATATAACCAATTCAGGGTATTAAGAACCTCACTTTTACGCTTAAAAAGATACAAATCTAAGTGTAAAGTTTAATTTAAGCAAGCAGGTCTGAGAATATCATAAGGTGGTGACACTAAAACTGTGATTCTTTTTACAGTCTGAGAGGAGGAAGAATGGATATCATCAAACATAATCAGAAAAGTTTTAAAATAAATATAAATTATGTAATGGTGAATGAAAACAGTATTTTTTGTCGGCATGTAATGAAATTTGAATTAATGTTCAAAATGAATTAACAGACATAAAATTCTAAAGTGAAGCTCCAAGGAAACGCAAAATTAATCTTGACGTTGCACAAATGTGAATTCGTCATACATGTATGACCATTCCGAGATTTTTACACATCTTAAGTGAAGCGGGTGTCAAAAATGTTGAAAGTCCAGCTTGAAATAAAAAAAAAAAACAAATCGGCCATGTTAAAGCCCGGCACTGTTCTACTTGCAGATGAAAGGCTTAAGTGATCACCAATGATAATATAAATATCTTTACAGAAAAAAAACACAAGATAATAAAAAATGAAACAAAAAATACGACAATAACAAATATGAACACTATATACAACACTGACATACAAGTACAGTACAAAAACAACAAACGCACAGGGAGAAGAAAAGCCAGGAGGTCACAGTTTTTTATTTATACATTTTATAAGTTTAGATATATTTGATACAGCGACTTGTTTTTACTTGACATGAGTTTGTGAATTTTTAATATTTTTATATTTTTTGAGTAATATTTTGGTAGCAGATTTTTGCGATCTTCAGCTATTACCGTACATTCAAGCATATAATGGAATTAGTTCCCTAAGCTATTATTATTACATAGGTCATGTAGGTTGCAGTGTTTATTTTCCCGATTTATATTTCTCCATCGTCCCGTTTTAATAGGTAAGAAAGTATTTGTTGTTCTAAATCTGCACATAAGTATTGCATCTTTTAGATTCAAAATTGTCAAATAATTTTCAAAAAATAATTCCCTGTTTGTAGATTCTGTAGCATGTCGCTTTTGGTGACTCCATTACGTTCGTGTGCCAAATTTGTTTAAATTGATCAACCAGTCTTTGTTTCAGGGTTTGCTAGCCACATATAGGAAAATCCAGAACGATCTAAGATATTATTGACAGCTTTGTTCCAACAAAATGTATTGTTAAGTTTTCGTGTTAGTTTGTAAAACAGATACGAAAGTTTTGATTCTTTTCCATTTTAAAATCTAGCCCAATAGGAGCAGATTCTAACATTTATGTCTATACTTATAGGAAATCTGCCTAGCTCTCCATATACCATATAACTAGGGGTCGAGGCATTCAAATGTAGTAAAATTTTACAAAATTTTAGGTGTATTCTTTCAAGAATGTCATGTTAACCAAATCCCCAGATTTCACATCCATATAACAAAATAGGTTTAATCATTCTATCAAAAAGGTCCAACTGGGTAATGGAGAAGCAATATTCAACTGATTTAAGTCGAATTTTTTTTTACAACATTAAGTCAATTCATTTTATCAAATGACCCTTTTTCAAATTTGTTTGATGTTTTTTATGTCAAAAAGTTGTTAAAGTTCGGAAAGGGATTCAGGCTCTTGAGAACCTCTTGTTTCAAAGTTTACACAAGAAGATTAATAAGAATGCAAACGAACGTTATTGCTATAACATATTTTTTTCAAAATATACGAAAAACAATGAAAAGGCACAATTAATTTTAGATTTTTTATTAGAAAATGCGTTCTTTAACAATAGAACTGTAAAGAGGAAGATTCGTTTTGAAGTCATTTTGAGAGTCAGGGGAAACGTTCAAAAATGTTGAAAAAAATCAGGCAGTTTATGTTATCACTGGCAAAAAATAGGGGATACATGTAGTCTCCAAGCCATTTAGCGATTTCACGTAATCCCTAATTTTTTATGGACTACACGTAATCCCTAATTACTCACATTCCCTGTAACATATATATTGCACTGATATGCATTGTTTTTTAACCTCAGATCTCATCCTCCCTTTTTGTCCATTTTCATCGTTCAATTTCAAGGCCCTGTTATAACCTATGCATATTTTTTACTAGGGCGTACACCACACATTAATGCATCGGGTTAATTTTATGATCTTTGTACTGTAGAAGAAAATTGCATGAACAAATAAATGTGAATTTCAAAGAAAGACAGACAAGACAAAATAAATCTTATTACAAATTTCACATTCGTGACAAACATTTGTGACCTTATTATAGACAGAAAAAAATCTGACCTTTTTCAAGAAAGTTTTGCTGTCATCATCATTAAGTTGCCTGAAAACGACAACTCTCTTCAGACAGTCCGAAACGAATGATCTGTCTGATCTTGAAAAAAATGCATGGTTCTGGTTTGGGATTTTTTATTTATTGTTGATTTACATGCCAAATAGCACGAGACGAATATAAAAGGTTGATTGATCAAGGGAAGATAAAAGAGCCTTACTTGGAGGATCAATTTTAATGTCCAAGAGAAAATACAAAACATGAAAGACATGTGAGTTAAATTGAAGATCGCAATTGAGACAAAGGCATGTCAGGAAAACGAGATTAGACGGTCAATGAAAAATGGAGGAGTGGTAAGATCGAGCATTTATTCTTACAACAAAGGATAAAAGGTGTCTAAAGAAGTGCTCTTTTAACTTCAAGCACATAAAGTGCCAAATAAGTGCACAGAATTCATGGACGATCCTACACACCTCTTTCCCTTTCCAGTGGTGTTTCACTAAGAAATTTATTTGGCTCTAAATTGGATAAACAAATACCAATTGAGACATCCACATCATGTTTAATTATTTCGATGATGGGAGTCACAAAAAGTGTTTATAAAAGACAATGCAATTAAAATCATCAAAATTTCCAAATAAGGGTATATTTTTTAGAAGAGGTGAAGCTACCATTCACTTTAATCACATATTTCAGTTTTAATTAAAAAAAATAGATAGACAGTTATTTTGGCGACAGGTGACTTAACCTCTAAAAGTACTTAAAAATAAGCACGAGTGAGTGCGTTTGGTGATTTTTTTCAAAATTCTGTATACACTGTACGTATTTCCATTGTGAATATTTAAAATTTAAGTTTATATTGTAGGTTGTGTCGCGTACACTTATTCCACCGCTAATTTTCTTCTATTTAATGTAACATATCAATGATAGTATTAAATTGGGACAAACCATGGTTACAATTATCCCAGACATAATCCTGTCTTTAAAGAAATGGTCGAATCTCAAAAGTTACCTGCTACAAGTCCAGGGGGGATACTCTATAAATTTTCCTGAACATGGGCTAGAACTATTTTTTGGGGGTCAATTTTTTTTAATTTGACATTTTTTGGGGTACATTTTTTTAAGATATTTTTTGGGGTTGTTAAAACATGGAGTATTTTTAAGGGGTGAAAAAACTGTAGTACTTTGTTTTATTATTCAATTTTGGGTGGTTTATTGAAATATCAGATTAAAATTGCAAATCATATCTTTTATTATTTATACTCATTTCGTTCATTAATATATGCAAAATGCATTGATAATAATATGAATTACAACATGAAATGACATTTTATATCAAATGAATTTTTTCAATCAGGAATTTTTATGGGGTGTATTTGACAACCAGGTTTTTTTTTTGTTTGGTACGATATAAAAATTTAGTATTTTTTTGGAGTTCGAAATTTTCTCTGCCGAGCCTATGTGCAGGTGATATTTGAGAGTTCCCCCTGGGGTTACAAGTCCAGTGTTAAAACACGCTAGTCTGCTTCGAAACTTAAATGGCTACAATGTAATAATCTAACTTTACTTCCAGTAGGGCTGTTGTAAAATCCTTCTGCTAAGGAGTAGCCATCAATAGCATTATTTAACATCCAGTGATATAAGTATTATAAAGGCACAAGATTAATAAAATTAATGCATTCAAGACAATATGCAATCGACTTTATCCTCATCAAACAAGTTTTAGATTTTCCTGATTTTTGGGTCGATATCGATAGTGAGTGAACTAGGTCTTATACAACTTTATTTAACCACCATTTAATGTTCATTCTATCATATTTGTATGTTCCTGTCCCTATAAAGCCAATAATGGTGCTAGGATGTAAAATATCTTTTTGTGGAAATTAAAATCTTATATAACGTGGTCGAACATGATTTTCATAAACGACAAAAGATAAAGCAATGTTGATTTATTGCTTTGTCTTAAAGACTCTTTTTCACACGAGCAAATATTCTTCTCTAAATTTTGTTCATCAGGGATATATTTTAGATTTATTTTAAGCATGCCAGAACTTGTCATTCTTGGACTTTTATGTTCGTTCCCTGTAAGAAGCGTCGTCCAATGAAAAAAAAAAACACGAGACACAAAACTTGCTGGCATCTTCACAAAGTAAATCATCGGAAACGCTCTTCATAAGGTTAAACTTTGTTACATGAAGAACAAAAATGATCTATCAAATAGATGTGCCTAAAAATAGCACAAAATAAAACTAGTTAAGCTTGGATCTGTTTTACAAAATCAGATACAATCACAAATTGTATAATAATCAATGCCTAGAATACATAGGTAACTTGGTGGATCAAATGTCAATGTCCAAGACAAAGACAAACTAAAGAAACATACCGGAAAGATTGAGGATCGCAATTCTGACCTGGTGCAGTCATGTCAAAAGATTTGGAAGGTTAAACCAGGTCTTATGGTGCTTCAAAACTCCATCTTTCATTGCGATCTTAAAAGCCAGTAGAAACACAACGACGATTTTAGTCATTTTCCACCAGAAATGCCTATACATTATATGGTTAAATGCGATGATCGATCTGCGTCCGTATGGTTGTCAGATATATCATACAGATAGCCTGACCTCTGTCCATAGTGGCCCAACGTATTGTGAGAGTGGCATGCTTCATGCATCTTAAAAGTTTGTGTTTGGACCTCCAAGTAGTTGAACAAACCACCATATTTCCCTTTTTGCAATGGTCTTTTTCTTTTGGTTTTCAAACTAACCTCCATTTTCTTCGCCATCGTTTGTTATTCATCGTCCTTTTATAACTTATATGGTGCTGCTAGATAGTAAAACAACTACTGACTACAATATGGCCCAAAAATTGCTTTTGACAAGATGTGTCGCTCCTTTTTTATTTCCCGATGACCATAAGGCTTTTCAGTTAGCAGATTTCCATTTTAGATTATCTCTGAATATATTTTAAAGGTTAAATGACAATTTTGACATTATAAACCACTTTCACCAACACCTCCAACAATTAACACATGTACTTTAAAATATTCATCTACGTCATTTAACTCGGCATTGAACTGTTGTCAATCACATTGAAATATTGTTTAAATCTTTATTTGGTTTGCGTCTTCATTTAAAAAATATTGTAATTAATATTCCATTTCATAAAGACACTAGTGTTTGATTTTAAAGAAGCCATCTATAATAAAATCAAATTTTCGTAATCCGAATGAAGGTTGAATGAGTTAAGATATTTTTAAAGCATCAAATCAAATGAAAAAATGAAATATAAAAAAATAAATTAATCAAACCTTCGATTAACTGAGAAACGAAAGGGATTCTTTTTTTTATTTTGCATGTTCTGCTTAAACATTTCGTATTGCTATTGGTTTACATATTCATTTTAATAAGTATTTTTATATATAAGAATGAATATGCATTGCATGAGTTTGGTCGCAACTTTTACAACTGAAACTATCTGTCTCTAAGCATAAGTTTAAAATTATCCAAAAAGTATTTTTGTATGTAGACAGGGTTAACCCATTAGGTTTCCTACGCACTTTAAGCTAACCTGCACGTGAAACGTTCTGATCCGACTTTAGTCAGTGTACTTCGAGCCTTCAACTGACAAGTTTATTAGTGTTGCCAGCTATTATTTACTTGAGAGCTATATGGGGCCAGATGAGTGGTGGGCCGGTGTCGTAAAACATAACCATGTACATGTACACATGCTCATAAGATCACAGGTACTTCCTTGCTTCAAACTCTACAAAGGTGCCCGGGCTCTCTTTTATCACTAGCCAAAGGCTTTTCGTATTTTTGTTTTCTAAATGAAGCGCATGTTAGGAATCACCAGTGGATTTCTATAAATTCTTGGTAAAAATGATACGTACATGTAAACTTTTAATAAGGAAGAATTGTTTAAAGTTATTCATTTTCAAGGTGTAAGAATACTTTTTAAATAATATAATAAATAGTAATCTACATTCCTTTCTTAATACGTCGGGCAAAAAAGATATAACTTCTTTGTTCATATAATGAATCTTTGAACAATATAAAAATACCAATATATGTAAAAATCTAAGAGAGAGAAAATTTATACCTTAGGACACGAGTAAAACATAAACTGCTTTATGTCAGAAAATTTGTAAACTTTGTAAAACTATATTTATTTTAATTTCATGATTTCAAGATAATGACTTTGGAGTGGAACATTTAAATAAAGTACGTGATATTTAGGTGCTCCTTAGGGTGAGCAGTACTGTTTGCTTTAACACTAACAGAATAAAACACGGGTCGATTTGGTAACCTAAATATAACCAATCGTGCAATGAGTGCCAGGGCAAGTAAAATCAGAGTTGCGTTTAGGCACGAGGGACAGTAGTTGAATGTGAATTACAGAAAAAAACCTAGATTTTCTTAACTTAAACTTTTATTTTCTCATAACTCACATTAAGTTGAGAAAAAAACCAAGATTAACTGTAAAATACAAGAAAATCTTATTTCAAGCAGTATCATTTTAAAACTCGGTTTTTCTCAGCTCAGCTATATGATAGTAAGGTCAGATACTCCTTATTTAAGCTCAGTTGATCTAGGATTAAGTTAATGGACTGACTCTAATGTAATGTCAATCATGTATTTGTTACATTCAATGGACGAATTGTACGGAGTGAAAAATCCGGGTTTTAAAATGGTGAATGTCGGGTGGCAGGTTGGTATATAATTTTCGTAACATTTTTTCTCAGCAACTATTAATCACAGCCTCTTGATAATTGGTATGCAGCATCAGCATGGAGTCCAATACTGGGAGATTCGATTTAAGGTCTGTCGCTCACATTCGTCTTGTTAAAACGAAATCGGGTCAGTTTTACTTTGACTTATGTTTCATATAAAACTGTAAAAAATTGTCGTGTTTTATGTTGGTAAAGAAAACATCGAGATGGTTTATTTTTCGTATACGTGTATTTATTTATGTAAAAGAAATGCAAAATTGATGGGTTCTATCTATTTTTTTTAAGACTTAGTTATCAATTTTATGATAAAAATTACCGTTCGCCAATTTTGTTGTCTTCGTAATAAATCTGACTTTAAGAAAGATTTTTTTGAAATAAAAGAGTTGATGACCTTTTTTCAAAGGCTGCAAAAAATGTCATTTTGCATACCATAACACCTGCAATTAACTTTCACAAGCCCATCTTTATATATTTTTGTTCAAAAAGGAATGACATTTAACTTATATTGACTTTTGAAAATTCGTTATGTTCATCGCCCTTATTTTACCATTGTATTGTTGCTTTGGCGTACAACACTCACTCACTCACTCACTCATTCAATCACAGATTGGGTTATATTTTATGACGTTTTGTACTGTAGATGAGACTCGCATGGAGTATTACGAGTTTTGGAGGAAATACCATTCTATTACCAATTTCTCATTCTTGACAAATGTTACCAGATGATCATCCACACCTAATTATAAGACATTAAAATCAGGTTTTTTTCAAGAAAGTTTGGCTATTTTTCATCATTAATTAATAAGTAGTATGGAAACAACGGCTTTCTTCAGATGGGTCGAAACGAATGTGCCTGTTTGTTTAAAAATGAAGTGCATGCTTCTGCTTTTTATATAGTTTTATTAAAACATCTTTATTTTTACTTAATTGCCAAACAGCATGAGACGAATTTTAAAGGGTGATTGATAAAGGTAATAACAAAAGCACCAGACCTTCATGTTCAAGAAAAAAGCAACACATGGAAGACATACCGGAGAAATAGAAGATCGCAATGGTATTAAAAAAGTGGTAGTCATGGAATTATAGTGAAAGGAAAGTGGGATAGAGACACAAGGCATGTCAGGGGAATGAGTTTAGACGATCAATGGAAAAAAGTGTGGTAAGGTCAGGCAATTAAACCTACAACAAAACAAAGGATTAGAAGTCCTCTCAAGTAGTCGTTTAATTTCAAGCACGTAAAGTACCAAGCAAGTGCATAACATCCAAGGCCGATCCTATCCATTTCTCCTTATTTTTAATGGTGTTTTATACGACACCACAGTCCCCGTACCGACTGTAAGACCAAGGCTACAAGAAAATACGTCCCATACGGTCCCTAGAAAATCCTCTTTCGTTATCAGCCACTGGTGGTAAAATTCAAGACTATGTTGAATGTAATGGTTAGTGGTTGTTTTGATTAGTGTTTTGCTGATTGTCGTACTAAGATGATCACATTATTATTCCTATTTTGTCTTATCAACCGTGTTATGATTTGTGTTACATGTACTACCGGGGACCCTAAGATCGCAGTGGAAGAGGAAGGTTTGGCATTAAACCTCGTTTAACCAATCATTTCATTTGAAATGCCTGTACCAAATTAGGACCATTTCGTTCTTTAATCTTCGCGGTTTGTCTTCCATGTTTTGTCTTTTCTATTGGAAATTGAGATTGAATCTCCAAGTTTGGTAATTTTGTTATTACCTTTAGTATAAAAAATGCGTCTTTATGTCAATAAAGTCTAAGTGGATGTAACAATAAGCGATTATGGACGATATAAACATCGTAAAATTGTTATCTAGGGTTAAAAAATATGTAATATTCTGCTTGATTTCTTTTTTGAAATATTAAATATCAAAGCACCTTCGTAAGCACACATTCAAAGTACCCCACGCGCCTTTATTTTGGACAGATGTTTTCTATTTAGAGTAAGGATTCTAGAGCCAGTTGTTGTCTTTCCAAGTCGACTCATTAAACACAACGTAAAAATCAACAGAACTTAAACTGTATCCTACCATATAGGACCCCTTCCTTCATCAAAAGCATCAATTACAAATTGCTGAGAAATATGTAACGAAAACTTCTACCCTGAAAATTTAGTGACAAAAGTTTATGTCGGCTCGTTTAACAGGAAGTATATGGTCCACATAACTTAAAACGTATCCAACCCGTTGGACCCATGAATGAAGCTACATACTAAGTACCAAATATAAAAAAAACTTACAATTAATAGTAGCTGAGATATCTGTTACGGAAATTTTGATCACATATGGACGGACAGACGGACCATTCAAAAACATTATACCATTTGCAATTTCGTGACGTGGGGTAAAATAATTATATAGATTATACAATATTAAATAGGCTGTATTAAATATCCGTGTCTCTGATTTTAACCGCTTATTGTTTGGGCGTGACTAAAATAGTAGCTTACAACATTTTTGTGTTGTGTGTAACTTTCGATCCCCTCGGATGGTAACGGAAGAGTTAAGATGTTAAATGATGTAAAACCTGATTCAAACCAATACTGTAAAAGGGGAATTTTCGCGAGTGGTTTATTTTCGCGAATTTTGCGATCATAACAAATTAGCGAAAATATTCATTCCCTCGCGTAAATTACATTTAGAAGATCCAATATTCCATGATCTAATAAAACGCGAAACTAAAACCGCGCGAATGAATTTTGGTACTGAAAACGCGAAATTTAAACACGCGAAAGTATCCCCTTTTACAGTAGATTTTTCGTACCTGCATGTAGTATCTAAACAATTTTAGTATTCTGTTTATCAGTTGTAAAATTCCTTATTTTATGTGATCTTTTCTAGTCATCTGCAATGGTTGTGCCCTTTAATAATTTTATGTTTACTAGTACTCTTACATGTTATTTAGGGTGTAGCAATAAAATACGAAAGTCTTTAAATAATTGACCTGTCAATATAGACAGAAAACCGCACTGCAAGCCCAGCTTGTTTATAAAGAAAGCTTAAGTGTCCTGCAATTCTGACTGCAGATAAGTCATCATTGTGTACCATAGGGGACTAATTTGGGTGACCATAGTACGCGGGGTTGTAAGATTATAATACGAAAAGCCTGATATAGGACCATAGTGGGCTAATGTATGTGGAGGATAACACGCTTCATGCACGTAAAAGAGCCCTTTATGAAGCGTCAGGTAGGGCAGAACATACTGTAGTCTCATTATTTTTCGTGGGGTATCAATTTTCGTGGATGGGGCTGATCCATGAAATTTGATATCCCACGAAAAAGGAATCTTACATTATTTTGCAAGCTTCAAACTTCAGAACCACGAATGTACGAACTCATGAACTGACAATTCTTTAATAATTCACGAACATTTTGTGTTTCCGTGTTTTACATTTTGTCTGTTTTTGTGTTTACTGGTTTTGTCTCTGCCCGTTCAGACTTTTGACATTCGGATATCCCATTAGTACCTTTGCTACTTGCTTAATTTGTTCCTATGAAAATAAATGAATTCACAGTTAGCTAAATTCCCTACCAATTCCATAGTTTTATTTCATTTAATGATCATTTTATTCTTTTTATGTTCAACACCCTTTGTGTATTTTACAGTGATTATATGACGTAAATACTTTCTAACGTGAATTTGCGTTTTCGAGTTGAGATGAGCAATGTGACATACGTTCACGTGAGGTCATCTCAACTTGCTTATCCTCTAATAAGATGACGTGCTTGAATGGACGTCACAAATAAAGCAGTTCAAAGGGCAAAACGATTTCGACGTCACAATTAAATGTTTCCAAATAAATGCAACGTCACAATATAATATTTCCAAGAAAATGCAACATCATAGTAAAACTAGAAATGCAAGTCTCTGGGAATACGCAACGTTAATAGTTTGATTACTGAAGAAAAAGCTCTTACACACATTCTTGGAACACCAGCAATGATCTTCTACTCGTATTGGATTTTTGAGGTCTTTTGGATCCAATCGAAAAAAGAATGAAAAATTATATCGCTAATGGAAGATCAACCGGTTCAACTTATGTAAGAACATATAAATTCTAAGTTACTAATTTTGACGAGTTTCAAGAGAAGATTCAATTGATGTCCATAACACGAAAACTGTACATATATTTGTTCTGTTAAATCTTAATTCTTTGCTGTAAGATGGCTTCTGTTATTACAAGATGCTTGAAATAGATATCTTAATATAAAGTGTAGACTCTGTAATACAAGATTCATTTTGTAGCAATACATGTACATTTTTCAAAGTAAATTATGTCTGTAGAGGCTTATGCAAACACCGTCAAATTAAATCAAAATAATATATATATATCTTATTGTAAAATGGTTTTGTAATACCGGGAGACATGAATGGAAGTTTATGTATCTTTACCTTTCCAATTACAGATAAATAAGATTTAAAAAGATATGCGAGTAATCAAGTAAACTTCTTGTGGGTGTCAATTAATTTAGTTGTTTTTAAGCCTACGCTCCTAACATTGACAATATCATGATTACTATTAAATTGAATATTTCATTCATGACAAAAGATTACGCATCTATTGTCACTAGTTCTATCCTAAGGACTAGATTCCACAAAATATAAGACTAATTTCTTCTTCGTACTTTGCCATTGGCTATTATTATAGAATTATTTCCAGTCGGCTCAAACAATTTGTATTTTTTGTTTGCGTGTTGTTCCTTGTCAGAAACTTTGTCCAATAAAAAGACAAAAGATAAGATGAAAAATAAAGGATGTGATTAAGTTAATACTGGTCGGTGTCGATTATACTTTTTTATTTGTATCGAACATTCCTGACATTGTTATGATGACTAATTAATGTGTTTAATATGCCATTGGTGACAAATGATTATGCATCTCTTGTCACAAGTTCTATCCCAAGGACAAAATATCAGACTTATTCTCTCTTTGTTTTTTTTTGCCACATGGCTTACAAATGTATATGTCATAACTATTGTTTTGTCTCTGCCCTTTCGGACTTTTGACATTCGGGCACCCCATTGGTTCCTCTGATTCTTTTATTACCGGTAGGTTCAAATAATTTGCTTGCATTGTTGTTCCTTGTAAAAACCTTTGTTCATTAAAAAAAACCCAAGATAAGATAAACAAATCAAAGGATGAAAATTAGTTACATACGAATGGTGTCAATTAAAAACCTTTTTGTTATGATTATAAACAACAAACATTGTGCATGTTTTGATATGTGCCAGAAATATACTGACGATAAAACCAGAACAGGTATACTTTTACGGAGTGAAAAAAATAATTGACACGGAGCAAGTAAAACAATCAACCCTCTGGGCTTATAAAAAATACATCATAAATGCAAAAATATTAAAAAATCAAAAACAGTGATAAAACCCTCATCCATCCACTTGTTTATTTTTTCACACAGATTTTTATTTAAACACTATTCGGTCTTTTCCGCTGAAAAAACATTTTTCCGGAAATTACCGAGCTAGCTTTTGGCAACATCGTCCCATTGACTGAGGGGGCGGACAAGGGGGACTGGGGTACAGGGGTTGAGGAGGCAGGGAGCATGTGTAGAGGGGACAGGGAGCGGGGGTAGACGGGGCGGGGAACGGGGATGGAAGAGGCGGGTAGCGGGGTACAGGGGCGGACAAGGGGGACAGGGGTACCGGGGTTGAGGTGGCGGGGAGCGGGGATGGAAGGGGCGGGGCCGGGAAGCGGGATTGGAAGGGGCGTGAAGCGGGGGAAGAGACCCCCTGTCCACCCCCCCATTGACTAGTCATATCAAATGGATGATACTGACCAAGCTTTATTAAATTCTAAGTAAGATAAAATAAGGTAAAGAAATACAGTAAATATATAATTTGGGTTTGGTGGGGTCAGACTTTGCAACTATTTAATTCCTTTTTTAAAAGTTCCCTTACGTTAAAGTTAGCCAGTCGAGCACATGGAATGATTTATTTTTAAAAAGTTTATGGATTTTCGATGCTCGCTAAAAAGGCAAGGCCTTAATCATATTACAGAACAAGGTATAAAAATGCCTTTTTAGGACTTGAAACTCCCCGTCAGCTCGAAAAGGAGGTAACAGATATAAAGAAAAATAAACAATTGAGTAAGCCAAATGGAAAAAAAATGTGAGCGAGTTACAATGTAAATTTCTTAGTAGGCTCCCACACGACGGGAGCTAAATTGACTGAGTATAATGCCTTTAATCGGAAGACGTCATCAATGGATGCTACTTTATTATTTGTATTATTTGTATTTCTAAAAATAAAATACGTAATGATTGTATAAATATTATTATTTTTGAGTATTCCTAGTTAATGTAAAGATTTCTTTTTAAGTTAAGTTAGGTTGCCCTTTCATATTAAGCTCCTGCTACGAGGGAGCTAAATTGACTGAGTATGATGCCTTTAACCGGAAGATGTATCAGCTAGTAACAAGTTTGCAGCCAATAGTACGGAATGAAAAAATAATTCCCTTCTTTGTAACTTGCATTTTAAAAAATATGAAATTCGTAATTTTTTTATAAAAATTAATATTTTGAGTATTCCAAGCTTGTTCAAAAACAACGCGACAGAAGCACGCGAACCTGTCATTTCTATTTTCGCAAAACAAGACAACAAAGCGTTACATGTCAACCAAACAAATAACTTAAATAATTCAGCAGATATATATCTTTCCCTGCAGTCATAACATTGGCTTTGTCCCCCAAAGCAAACAAAATTGCATTAGAAAATGAAATCATTTAATAACTTCGAAAACAATCGTCCATTTTTACCAAAATTGTGACGTCACTTCAATTTTTTATTATTTTGGTTTTAGAAAAAAGCAACACTTCCTTGTTCTGTCTGCAGGTGCGTTCCTTTTTAATCAAAGTACCGTTGGTACCGTGTACTTTGAAGTCACATTTGAACGAAAGCAAGCGATTTATGTTGTGGTTTATAACTTTTTCGACAGAAGAAGGCAATCACACTGAATTTAAATATGATTTGATTTATGTATGAACCACGCTTTGTTACAACGATAGGAAAACGATATAACGACATGCATTTTTCGGTAACTTTTATCTGATAAAATTATTAGTTTAATTATCTCAGCTTTTATATAAAGCAATAATGGTTTTAATTTCTATAATTTGTATATTCCCGCTAAAATATATTTCCCTCATAGCACAGGTGACTTAAGTCACGTGATAAACAAAAGTTTTTAAAAGGTTATGAAAATATAGCAAATACTGTATGATCCATCATCATTCAATACTAAATAAATAAACAAATCAGTAATAATGAGGGGTTATACTCACCGAGATAAGAAATTTCGTTGACCAAAAAAAAAAAATAAACACACTTTTACCGGAGAGCGAATGCACAATAGAATAGGTTATACGTCTCCGGGAAAAGACGCGGACGGGTTTTTTTTTCGAAATCATTACTATACTTTGGAAGTCCTTGACTTCCAAGTAAAAATCATGCAAGATCTTATATTTCTTGCTGTGCTGTTATTTAAAAAAATAATGAGTACTTGCTTTATTAAATGTAAATGAAAATGTATGAGGTACAATTATCATATATATTTATAAAAAGAAATCATCTTGGTATGGGGCGTTAAATATGATAATAAAAAACACACCAAACTTCTGTCTTCAGGGGCAAAATAAGTTAAAAAAACAATGCATAAAAAGTCACGTTCGAGATGCTTTTATAGCAGAATGGAAAAATAAGCGAGAACAAAATAAAGAAGGAAAACTAAGAACATATGTCAAGTTTAAAGACACCTTTGGGTTTGAGAAATACTTAGATAAAGTTAAAAACTTTGAGCGAAGGAGGGGGATGACCAAGCTTAGAATATCATCCCATCATCTCCAAATCGAAAAGGGTAGATACCAGGGTGTCCCTCCAGACCAACGACTATGTCAGAAATGTGACTCTGGCGAGGTTGAAAATGAAATTCATTTTTTATTCAAATGCTCTCATTATGATCGTACGAATCTGAACAAAATTATCACAGAGAACTGTATTAACTTCAGTGCACTTGATCTAGAAGCGAAGCTACTTTGGTTACTTTCATGTGAGAATGAAGAGATCTTAACCCAATTATGCACCTTTATTACAGATAATTTAAACTGACCTTGCCCATTTAATTGCTTAATAATAGTAAAACTTCTTTTTTCTCTACACCACTCGTTTCATTTTATTAATTTAATTTCTCTTTGTACTCCAAAGACCTTGATGTTCTGCACCAGACGCGAGGTGGGTTGCTCTCTGTTATAAAATATAACAGAGAACATATCCATACAAGCACCGTCCCTTGGCGTCTGTTGCAGATCTTCAATGTCTCCACGCAACGGTAAAGAAATATTATGCTTCCTTAACCGTTTCTTAATTCCTATAAGTAGTTTGGATTTTAAGGCCTTGTTGTTCTGCACAAGACGTGAGGTGGATTGCTCTATGTTATGAAATTTAACAGAGAACATATCCAAACAAGCACTGTCCCTTGACGTCTTTTGCAGATATTCAATGTCTCCGCTCAATTTTAACCTCATTATCTTGCGATTCTACATCAGTCACGAGGTGGTATACTCTTGTCCATGAAATATGGCTTGAGTTTATCCATAAGCACCGTCCCTTGGTGACTCTTGTAGAATTGTAACTATAGTATATACTTTTAATCCTATATCAAATAAACAGAGGGCACCCAAAATTAAAAAAAAAAAAAAAAATATATATATATAGTTATTTACAAATCTCTCGTTCTCTAGACCTTATATTATAAATGAACAACCTCGCCGGGGTCATATATTGGCAAATTAATGATATTTTTTTTTTAATTTATTTTTTTTGGTCTATTTGTCTCATTACAGCTCTTCTTATGTCTATGTATGTTTGAAATCATGATTGTTTATAATTGTAATAGCCCCCTGTGGGACCATAATTGGCAAATAAATATCTTATCTTATCTTATCTTATCTTATAAAAATAAATATAAGAAAGTGATATCATCTGCGGAACTTATCAGGTGGGACCGGCATCATATTAACAAGAAATTTAAGAAAAGATGACAAAAAATATACATAAAATTGCACATGTTGTAATTCGTTGGGAAACAAAAGAAAATATAAATGTTGTAAATCACTGCAAAAGGGGAGATGTGTGAATAGGGTGAAAAATTAAGCAAATAAGGTGCACTACTTGCATGTTTGCTAGTCCACAAAGGGATCTTTTTCTTGCACTACGGTAAACAATCAGGCATTCTGTACATTAACCTAAAATTCCTAGCACATTTAAAGGGAACAAAACTTAGTTGCTCTCTGGGTTGAGCATTAACCCAATGTCAGACTCTAAAGATTTTCAGTCGCCCCTTACGACTAGTTTGAATCGGCTTGAGGCCTATTTGCCAACCGGGACCCGCAAAGCCTAATGAAAACTTTATTTACATGTATGTTGTACGCCATTCATTAAATGTACCATGTCTGAGCATGGTCAGCAAGTATGACTGTCAAATTTGCTTTCAAGAACAAATTAAGGGGTTTATATAATTTTGTTTTTATTTTTAGCTTCTAGCGATCACAGAGATGACATTTTTTTTTATTAAGGAATCTTAAATAATCATGGTTCAACTTGAATTGATTATTAAACATTAAGGACATCCTTTGTCTACATTGTCGATGACCTTTAAAATGAATAATAACGCTAAATTACATTTTCTCAATTATGTTGCTTTGGGTGTTCTAAACAGGAATCCGAGTTTATGGTGGAATATAATAACTATAATCATGAAGTGTAACCACTTAACATTAAACTGTAATGACAATTAAATTATACACGTAAGATTTATCATTTTCTTAAAATAAGGGGGAAAATTATCGCCCTTCAGTACCTTGTGTTTTGTTTGATAATAATATATATTTGTCGCATAGGTACATTGTAGAAAATTCCCTATGCGTTTAAAACAAACCCATATTATTTCAACCTAATATTGCCGAGTTGTTCTGCAACCAGTTTTTATGAAATAAAAAACAACAGAAAGAGAAATGAATAAAGCTTTTTCGTTTAATTTTGAGCAAAATTGTAACATCGCTGTTTCTAAGATATTTCAAGTTGAACTCAAATGTACATTTTACACATCAAATTCCTGTTTAAATCAATGCAAAGTGTTCAGTGATAAACTTTGGTCGTGTTCTACTCGCATTGTCTTAAAAAACCAATGAAGTTAGGATATTGGTCAACATTAATCAATTTTTTTTATTAATTTTTCTTTTTGACTGGATTTAATTTCATCGAATTCGGTTTCAGAACAGCTGGGCAATATTATTTTGAAATGGTATGGGTTTGTTTCAAGTGTTGATGGAGTTTTCTACCTATGCGTAACTCTTTTCTGAAGAGTATATAAAATTGTGTAGTTCACTTTTACATGAAAAAAAAAACTTAAAGAAGGAAACATTTGATAACCGGGTGATTAATAGAAGCTGCAAAGTACCAATTAGGCATTCGAATGTAAAAAATCCGAAAGAGTCATGACAAAACCCGATGACACAAAACATACGAGAACATGAAAATAATGACATCACAAAACACAAAGAGATAAAGAAAAAACAAAGAAAAACAAAACAATCCCCCATGACAAACCTTAATCTGTACTGATTTGAGATATTGAAACCCCATATTTGTCTATGAAAGTATGATGCTTTTCATTTTTTTTAAAAATGATAACAACAATTGATGAGCAACATAACCAAGGGTAACAAGTCTGCCTGTCAAATGTTACGCTCTATTATGGACATCGATGCAAGTCGTACTAGCTCTGGAATAACGAATCAGTTTTGATATGTAAATTCCATAAACTTAATCGGACTGAATGTTGCTACAATGTGCACAAGAAGAGAAACTTGACGAATGGAAAGCTAAAGGCATCACGTTTGCTAAGATGTTTTGTTGAAAGTCTGCCCAAAGTGCCCTTTTCGATTTGAAGGCATAACAGGTTATGCTATTTTTATTTTACTTATACACTTGAAGCAATGGTTTCGAATAAAACTGATTCATGTTTATTTTATCATCCTTTTCATGTCCATTGCTTTTGTATAACCGATATATACACATATATATAGTGTAAATCATCATCTCACTCACACTCACTTGAATCAAAACTGCAAGGGCGACCAACTTAGTACATAAATATTATTAAAAGACAAATTAAAAGAAATTATCTGCACACTCTTCGCAATATTCCATGCACTTAGTATTTATAAATAGACAGAGTTGTTTTACATATATCAACAGGTTCAACTGTAATGACTTTATTAAAAAAAATAAAGCCGTTTCAAAACGGCAAGCAGTGACCACCGGTCTTCATTGGATGCAAACAGGTGTTTTTTTCACTAGCAAGTCGTTCAATCATCATTGGTTTCCTGAGAATTTATCACGTAAAAGTACTTCAGTTCAAATTTCTTGATATAATGAATAAAAAAAATGTTTGAAATCATATATATGTACAAATATATTTACCATGATGTTTTATCGTGATGACTATGTATTTGAAACCTTATGAGGAATTTTGATATAATTCTTTTCAGAAAACCGTATATTTCAACTAGAGGCTCCCAGGAGCCTGAATCGCTCACCTGATCTCTTATGCCAAAGTTTGAATAAATTTCACAAACTTTCAAGTATACAAAGTTGCAAAACTATCCCTTCAGTGGTTTCAGAGAAGATTTTTGGAAATCATTTAAATTAATAGAAAAAACAGTTCAGGGGCAATAACTCCTGTAAGTACCGTTTAATGCTGAACAAGAAAAGTTGCTTCAGATTTTCTCTATCTCTTATACTTTTTGAGTTATAAGCCAAAAACAATGGTCTGCCCCCTGTTCTATTTTTAGCAATAGCGGCCATGTTGGTTGGTCGATGTATATATAATTCACAAACTTGGTAGAGGACATCCTAAAGATCAAGTGTACCAAGTTTCAAAGCAATCCCTTCAGCGATTTCAGAGAAGAAGATTTTTGAAAATCAGTTAAAATTAATGAAAAAAAAAACAGTTAAAGGGGAATAACTCTTAAATGGCTTAAATCATTTTTGAAGATTTCAATGAGCTTAACAATTCTGCAATGCTAACTTTTCCTCTAGCTCTAACGGTTTTCAAGATATTGTCCAAAAACTGCAAAAATGGTCAATTTTGACAATTAAAGGGCAATAACTCCTATAATGCATCGTTTCACAACTTCAACTCAATGGAGAGATTTAAAGAGCTTTTGATGCTAAACATGGAAGGTTGCTTCGGATTTTCTCTATCTCTTAATACTTTTTGAGTTATAAGCCAAAAACAATGGTCTGCCCCCCCATTCTATTTTTAGTAACGGTGGCCATGTTGGTCGGTGGATGTGTATATAATTCACAAACTCAGTAGAGGACATCCTAAAGATCAAGTATACCAAGTATCAATACAATCCCTTCAGTGGTTTCAGAGAAGAAGATTTTTGAAAAATCAGTTTAAATAAATGGAAAAAACAGTTTAAGGGGAATAACTCTTAAACGGCTGATCTGACAATTTTGACCCTGAAATCATTTTTGTAGATCTCAATGAGCTAAACAATTCTGCAATGCTAACTTTTCCTCTAGCACTAATGGTTTTCAAGATATAGTCCAAAAACGGTCAATTTTGACGATTAAAGGGCAATAACTCCTATAAGGAGTCGTTTCACAACTTCGACTCAATGGAGAGATTGGTAGAGGTTTTGATGCTAAACAAGGAAGGTTGCTTCGGATTTTCTCTATCTATTATACTTTTCGAGTTATAAGCCAAAAACAATGGTCTGACCCCCCTGTTCTATTTTTAGTAACGGCAGCCATGTTGGTCGGTCAACGTGTATATAATTCACAAACATGGTAGAGGACATCCTAAAGATCAAGTATACCAAGTATCAATGCAATCCCTTCAGTGGTTTCAGAGAAGAAGATTTTTGAAAATCAGTTAAAATAAATGGAAAAAACAGTTTAAGGGGAATAACTCTTAAACGGCTGATCTGACAATTTTGACCCTGAAGTCATTTTTGTAGATCTCAATGAGCTTAACAATTCTGCAATGCTAACTTTTCCTCTAGCACTTTCGGTTTTCAAGATATAGTCCAAAAACTGCAAAAATGGTCAATTTTGATGATTAAAGGGCAATAACTCCTATAAGGAGTCGTTTCACAACTTCGACTCAATGAAGAGATTGGTAGAGCTTTTGATGCTGAACAAGGAAGGTTGCTTCGGATTTTCTCTATCTATTATACTTTTCGAATTATAAGCCAAAAACAATGGTCTGACCCCCCTGTTCTATTTTTAGCAACGGCGGCCATGTTGGTTGGTCAACGTGTATATAATTCACAAACTTGGTAGAGGACATCCTAAAGATCAAGTATATAAAGTTTCAATGCAATCCCTTCAGTGGTTTCAGAGAAGAAGATCTTTGAAGAAAAGTTAACGGACGACGGACGACGGACGACGGACAGACGGACGGACGACGGACGCCTAACGATGACAATAGCTCACATGACCCTTCGGGTCAGGTGAGCTAAAAAACGAAAATTAATCCGTACTAAATAGAGAAAACAAATAAATGGTCGAGAGAAACCTATTAGTAAGTAAAGTACGTCTGATATTCGATGTTTGATATATTTTCATGCACAGTTATCTAATATTGACATGACATATTTTTATACAAATACGGTTTAGAGAAAGGAAAACGCGAAAGACTCAAGCCAGTTATCATTCGTATCGAACGCTGCAAAAAGGGTCTTTAAAGTACCTCCTTCACATAGGACACATTTATTTTACCCTTTTGAAGGACAACCGTTGTTCATTGAAATCATTTCCAAAAATTGTCCACAAAAAAAGGACACAAAATTTCTCCATGAACGTTTCACACCTGACCAGGATCGAGTAACAATCAAACATAAAAATGTCGCAATGGGTTTATCACTACACCTACGACTCACTATCCATTGCATCATTGCATAGTACGAAGGTATTTTTTTAAAGAAACATAAAAAAATTAATTTCTGATTCGAGGAAACAAAATTTCAAATACAAGTAAAGAAAGTCTGAATGAAATACACTTAAATTCTGCAACAAAACAAATCAAAAGAAGAATGAGTCAAATGGCATGAGCGCCATTTCTTATTCACAGTGCCTTTAAAAGGTCACAAACCACAAAAAAGTATATGAATATGATAGGTCTAAAAATCGTTAGGACAAAAAATTGTCACACTTTGTCATGCTACTAAATTTCAAATAATCTAAATGAATGCTTTCTTATTTAAAGCTTGACGGAAATGATCGACTTAAATTTACATTTGGACCCGATCCCGAACAGGAAGTCGCTTATAATTAGGACACTCAAATAGTGATACCATGATTTTGTGTGTTGGTGTGTAACGCCCTTTTAAATGCATCTGGAACACACAGTGTCCTTAGTCTTTATTTGACAATGACGAGATCTTAGCCAACCATAACTCTTTCATGTCCTTAAATATTCTTTTGAAGAAGTAACACGAAGAGTTACCATATTTATGATGGATGCCTAATTAACTTTCCAAAACTGCAATCGGCACAAATGATGCTCCCCTCCTCATCGACTTGTTTTTATAATCTTACGAGACTGAATTTCTTCAGAAGATGAAAGAGGCAAAGTCCTTTAATATCCCATTCAGATACATTCAGATTTTTATCAAGAACGCTTTGTTTGAAAAATAGATTCATTTTTGGATTTGGTTCTCGGATTTGACTAGAGTGGTCATCTCATCACAATGATTTACAATAAAAGAGACTATTGTAATTCAAAATTATTAATTTTTCTAACTTGGAAAGTTACATACGCACTCTACCTGCTGATGGTGTTTGGATTTTACATCTTATTCGATATGCCAGGGCTTGTACAATTAAACAAAAATGAAAACACACCGCTGTTTCCGTGACCGACTATTTGACCAGGGTTATTAAAAATTTACGTATCATACGATCTCTAAAAGATTCTTTCTGCGGTATCAGCTGTTGGTATAAAAAATTCAAAATTATGTTAAACATAATTGTAAGTGATTGTATTGGTTATTGTTTGGCTGATTGTTTTACTGAGACGATCACCTCAATATCTCTACTATGTCTTCACAACTGTTTTTTGTGTTTCTGCCGGACCCTAAGATCGCAATGAAAGAGAGAAATTTGGCGCACCATAAAACCAATTTTAACCCAACATTTCTTTTGAAATGTCAGTTCCAGGTCAAGACCATTGCGATCATTTAAGTTTCTGGAATGTTTTACGGATTTTGTCTTTTCTCTTTGACATCAATCGTCCCAGTTCGTAAATTTGGCTCCAATCTTTATCTTTAATGGCGGTGGTGGAAACTGGAGTACCTGAAAAAAAAACCGGACTTTTGGCAGTACTTTGGTGTAATTTTGATTTTAACATCTATGGTGGTTCGGGACGAACCATTTAACTTGAAGGGGGGGGCTTGGTTTTTTGTTCTGGTCAGAAAAAATTTTTTCCGCGCAGAACGCGGACAGAATATTTATTTTTCGAAGGCCTCGCGACAGAATATTTTTTTTTCATAATCAGCATTATTTTTTATAGTAGAAATCCTTCTTCGGGATATTTTTTTTCTTACCTTCAGCTGCCAAAATATTTTTTTCATCAAAAATAATTTTCAGAATATTTTTTTAGGAAAAAAACAAGGCCCCCCCTTCAAGTTAAATGGTCGGTCCCTTAGCGTTGCTGGTGGTTGTTATTCCCCGAGGTTAACCCGCTATGGCATTAACACTTTTTTGTTGAAGTGTAAATTGATGTGATACAGTATCTGCTTAATTTCAAAATTGTCGAAACCCAAAGCATCTTCCTATTCAAGACATAGGTTGATCTGAGTCATAGTATGGTTGTCAGTTCGGCAGTTTTGGTCTATGCTCTTCGAAATGATAAAAGTCTTCGGTATTTTCAATCTTTAGGTATAGCCAATCTTTTTTATTAATTAACTAACTTTGATGATCGTCATATTGTAAAATATTTTTTCTATATTGATTGAAAAATTATATACAAAAGAGGGTCACTCCTGAATGTCCTTAAATGAAGCAATTTATTATGCGTAGTGTGAATGACTTTAATTTGTCCACTTTATCAAATAAAAAAAACTGTCTTATTGATAACCTAATTTGACTCTCGGTCTTACAAAACAAGATAAGTACTCACAAATACCGAAATGCATTGCGCAACCACGTTGTTCATTGTAATTTTATGGCCTAAAGGACAAGATATGATAAGAGCTCAATTTGGCCCCCTAATTTACCATTTTTTAAAAATAATTAAATTGAGATGAAACTATTTTAGATCAGTTCTTTGGTGAACAAGGTATAGAACAATAACCGTAATTTTAACAAAATTTTGTTTATTACTTCACAGTGACGTCATCAAATAATGCGAATATGGCATTTTTGTGAAAAAGTGTTAAATTCATGCAAATTTTGAGTAGTTTTTGGTTAATTTAACTATGAGCCACACGGAGTACCACAAATATATTTTTGTGGTTTGTTTCTGTATTTAAAGTTATCATTTACACAAATTATTGTAGTGGTACTCTGTATGGCTCATAGTTAAATTTGCCAAAAACCACTCTGAATTTGCAGCTTTTTACAGTTTTTCGACAAATTACAATTTTTAGGCCACTTGCGGTAATTATTTTAACATCACCATGGATGACTTTAAACAAAATTATGCTGATACAGTAACGTATAACTATTTTAAAGTATATATTGCATATTTTTAGCTCATTTGAATAATTTCAAAATTTGGAGGCAAAATTGGGCCCTAATCATACCTTGTCCTTTATCTTAAATCTTTCACTATAAAAAGTGCATGTTCACTTAAACTGTTTTTTCAACAAGTCTTCACAATTTTGCTTGAAAAGAAATATGGGTATAGATGGTTATCTTGATCAGAAATTTGGCAGGAAATATGATTTTTTTTCCTTTATTTTAAAATTGTGACTTTTATACAATTATGCTCTTAAACAGAGGTAAAACGAATATCAAATAAAAAGTATATATTAACATTTAGAAAGAAAATAAATTAAAAACGAGTATTAAATGTTTGGTATTTACTCTTTTAATTGTTGGTATTTAGTTTTAATATTAAAACAATTTTTGATTATCAGACGTTGGAGGTGTTGTATTAATAATTTTAAACCTCATAACCACAAGTTCTTAACTTAAATTCAATAGCCATGGTAATGAAACTATTACAAGACAATAATAGATTCAAGTAGAATCTTTCTTTAAGTTTCATTATTCTAAAGTGTTATACTGAAACCTTTTAAATACTTCAATCTTCTTCAAAACAAATTTCGTTGTATTCAAGTACCTTTATGTAATCACATTTTGTGTTCGCTAAACTATATTTTCTAAATTCATTCCTAAAAAATCTTGTTAAATCATCACCTACTTTTTTACGTCGCAATGTAACCTTATATATTTAATAGGTCGCAGTCTTGTATTGTTTTTCCCATAGACTTCTATAGTAAACCAGAGATTTTTGGAATTTTTTAAAAAAAATAGTTAAAATGATTCAATACAACTTTTGCTATATTTTTTCAATAAAGGAAGTGTCAGAAAACATTTTAAAGGGTGGGCCGAAAAAAAGTCGCACGAAGATAAGAAAACCACAGTTGGTTGAACTAAAAATAGTTTTTTTCCTATTTTCACTTTAACTTCCATTTCAAAAATACCCCCTTTTAATGAGAACTTTTTTATTTAATAATGCAATTTTTACATTTCAAAAAGTTAGTGATGTCAAAGTTTGGTGTCTTACCTTCAATTTAAGCCAAAAGTTAGAAAAAATGCATGAAGAGTAATGCTGCAAACGACTCAGGGAAAAGGCACTATATTTTAATAGCCTCCATGTTTTGACGTCCACCCGCGCAAGAACTTTTAATACAAGACTGGTACCTATTAGGATCATAGATGATTTAATATTTCTAAATAAACTTGTTTTTCTGTTTCTTTATACATTTTCCCATCAAATTAAGAAAAAAACATAGCAAAAATGCTTTCATTGATTTTTTTATTACAATTTTAAAAAGGGTACCCTCTTCAAGGTTTTGGCCAGTTTTCTCTATATTGACTTAAAGTGAACACTTTTCTTTCCTTGTGAGGTTATATTCCAATAGAATATTTGAGTTGAAGTGATGCCAATACTACCTTAGCAATGGATTGAGTGCAAAAATATTCATTTATTGACAGTTTTTAGTTCTTGAAGTAGAAAAAACTATGTTAGGAACCCCCTTTTTTACTACAAAGACAACTTGGAGCCTCTTGTTTATCCAAATATAAGAAGGATACCTATCAAGTGTTTGAAACTGACAAAATTGGCAAGATTATTGTAACAAAAATTATAAATGTGGAATAAAATACATTATTTGGAATACAATTGGATTTTATATACCAATTTAGGGATTTTTCAGATAAAATTGGTGCCCCAGGCATACATAAATGGCCCATTATTTTAAGGAATTCAGATACTAGGCTGATGAAACTTGAGTTGTTACATGGGAAGAAGGTGTAGAAGACAGAAATCACCAACATAGTGTGCAAGGTTATCAGACTTGAAGAGAAAGTGGTCTTATTTACTATAAAATTGCAGTTTTTAACCTACCGCACACAAAAAGTCAAAATTTTGCACATCACAAAACACCATAAAGAAGAAAATACTGAATTTGTTTGGAGTTTCTTTGCTGAAATCAGTCATAAAGTCTATCTAGAACATTTTCACACCATTTGTTTGGTTAGAAAGTCAATATGTTTAAAATCAGAACAGTTCCCATATGTGTGGAGAGGTAAAGAAAGCCTTCATTTCTTAGTTTGGACTGAACATATGCAAAGTGCTGAATAAGTTACAGCGGATAAAATATGGCAGTTTAAATTGAATATTAGCAGTGCAATAAAGTCATCCTTACTAAAGATAAAGAATATAGACATTTAAATCCACTGATTCTCATAAAAGAGACAAATTCTATTTTAATGTCCAAATTTGGTCAAAAAGTACTATTATAGCAAAAACTGAAGGGTAGCTGAAACAAATTAAGCAAAAAGTAAAAAAAATCTTAATACAGTGTTCAAAGACATGGTTTTCTTTAGAATAAAACAGATAATAAGCACTTATCTAATATTCAACTTTACTGTAAAACCCAGTAATCAGGTCGCAGTCTTGTATTGTTTTTCCCATAGACTTCTATAGTAAACCAGAGATTTTTGGAATTTTTAAAAAATAGTTAAAATGATTCAATACAACTTTTGCTATATTTTTTCAATAAAGGAAGTGTCAGAAAACATTTTAAAGGTTGGGCCGAAAAAAAGTCGCACGAAGATAAGAAAACCACAGTTGGTTGAACTAAAAATAGTTTTTTTCCTACTTTCACTTTAACTTCCATTTCAAAAATACCCCCTTTTAATGAGAACTTTTTTATTTAATAATGCAATTTTTACATTTCAAAAAGTTAGTGATGTCAAAGTTTGGTGTCTTACCTTCAATTTAAGCCAAAAGTTAGAAAAAATGCATGAAGAGTAATGCTGCAAACGACTCAGGGAAAAGGCACTATATTTTAATAGCCTCCATGTTTTGACGTCCACCCGCGCAAGAATTTTAATACAAGACTGGTACCAATAACTGATTTGCGCATAATTACATTTTAATAACCAAGAAGATTTGTGATGCTTCCTTGCATTTTTCTTTGTAAGCTTTGTAAGCTAGTGGCTGATTGGTCAATCAATTTGGACAATACATGCTACACTGTTTACTACGGGAAGGTACCAAATGACGTTTTCATACATTTTAGATTCCCAAAGTAAATAGCGTTGCTGTAAGATGCACTAGTAATTGGCATCCTAACTTTTGTATATTTTTCAAATTTGGAATTTTGTATAGTACTTATTGGAATTTGTAGTTGAGAAGTCATAGTGGATAAAACTGGCATTGATTTTGGTGAAATGGACGTTATTGGCTGAATATGCATGTGCAAAACATGATAAATCTAGTAACTGTGGCAAAATAGGCTCCAAATGGCTTGAATGTGAACATGTTTTGTAAGAAGTAAATTAGAGCGAACCTGTGACCCACAAAGCTATATTTCAGAAAACAATTGTAAATTGATGTTCAACATACAGTTCAGATATTTTTATTGGTCAGCGGTTCGCTCATCGTTATTTTAACCAAAAATGTACATAAACCAATCATTATTTCGTCAAAATTAAGAAAAAGTCATTTTTGTCGACATTCTCAAGGCTGAGTCGAGACCTGATATCGACCATGTTTTAAACACACAATTTGTTTGAATTTTATCATTATAGAGAAACTATATTGACATTTGGAAGACATTTATCAATATCGAAAAAAATGTCGAAAACATGATCCTTATCATACCTTCTCATAAAATTTTATCGAAAGAATAAACTATAAAACAGTTTGGATCTGATTTTGCCTTATCAGCAGCTTCTTCGCTTACTCTAAAATCGGGTTGTGAGAAGTCAGAGCTGCATTTATAGGATCGTTGGCGTCTAATCATTCACATGACACTCAACATAGATGAAAGCCGATTATTTCAGAGAAAGAAGCAAAGAGGCACCAATGGGGCATTCAAGTGTCAAAAGTCCGAAAGGGCAACGACGAAACAGGTAAACATGAACAAAAACAGCACAAAGAAACACAAAACACAAAATCAGTCAAACCGAAATCAACAACGCAAATTCAAGTCGTGACAAGTGTGAACTCAGGTGCCCCGGAAGAACGTATTTTGTGAGAAATAAGATAAAACAATTAAATTGTAAAATAAAGCCTATATTGAGTGCACCAAGTACAGCTCGGCTTGGTATGTAAATTTTCACCAAATATATAATGTAATTAAGTTAATAAAAAATGTTTTACTTTGAAGCATGAACAATTTCACTAAGGACTTCAAATGACAAAAACCCATAAAAACTGATTTTATTATGAAATACATCTTCTTTTTATTTATTATCCCCGCGCTAGCTAAAGCGCAGGGATTATGTTTTGCTGTTCGATGTACGTATGTACGTACGTACGTATGGCGTTAATGTCCAATCTCTGTACATGTAACCACTGGGAGTAGAATAATGAAACTTGGGTTTTTGATTGCATTGTGGGTGGGGACTGTGCTGAAGGTTTCGGAATTTTGATAATGCCCCTAGGAGCTGGGCTGCAAAGGTAATAATAATAATAAATTCCTTTATTTCAACAGGATAGCATATTTAGTTAACAAACTAGTTTACAATATGGTCCTGCATTATGTACATATTTACAGCATAAAGTATAAGATTGACAGTATACACTAAATAAAATTACATCAACAGACATTTTTTTAAATTTAACCATAATACTTTTGCAGATATAGCTGTTTAAAAGATTCAATCGTTGTACATGCTTTTAAGTTTTCATCTAAATCATTCCATAAATAGCTTCCTGATATAACAAATGATTTTTTATAGTATTCAGTTTTTGACTTTGGAATATATAATAAATTATGGCTACTCTGCCTCGTTGTTCTGTTGCTTATTTGGTGTACATATTTAAAAACATTAAGATATTCAGGAACAAGCTGATTTAGAGATTTAAAAACTAAAATCGCCTTTCTGTATACAAAATAATCAGGCATAGGCATCCATCTGAGTTTATTAAAAAGCACAACAGATGGAGTCATAACACATCTCTCATTCAAAATTATGCGTGCTGCTCTTTTTTGAAGTTTAAAAATCTTATCAATATTTGCAGCATTCTTTGCACTTGACCAAATAGTACAGCAATAATTAAAATGTGGAAATATAACAGAGTTATAAACTTTAAGTAATGCAAAACTTGACATAAAACTTTTCAATCTACGTAAAACTCCAATTTTCTTTGATATCTTCTTTGTAAGACAATCAATATGATAAGACCAAGTAAAAAAACAATCAATATTAACTCCCAATAATTTAGCTACATCAACAGTTTCAATAATTACATTGTTAACTTCAATACACATTTTTCTACATTTTGATAACCTTTGTCTTGTACCAATTAGCATACATTGGGTCTTTTTTAAATTCATAGTTAGCTTATTGTTTTTCATCCATTCCATAGCACATATAAGATCTTCTTTAAGTTTGTACTCGATGATATCTACAGATTTATCTGAAACATCCTGTGACGTGTCATCTGCATAAATTGTGGCATGTGAATAATTTAGACATTTAGGATAGTCATTGACATATAATATAAAAAATAAAGGTCCAAGAATGGAGCCTTGTGGAACACCAATTGTGATGTTTTGAGATTTTGACAATATTCCATTCCAACCAACACATTGTTTTCTGTTACAAAGATATGACTTAAACCACAAAATAGAATTTTCACAAATACCAAATGCTTTTAACTTATACAATAATACATTATGGTTAACAGTATCAAATGCCTTACTTGGGTCAATAAATAAAACTCCAGTTAATTTGCCTTCATCAATGTGTTTGAGCCAACGATCAACTAAGCTATTTAATGCTGTCTCACATGAGTGTTTTGGTCTAAAACCAGATTGACAATTTGTAATTAATTTGTTATTAGATAAGTAGTCATAAAAGGCATTAAAAACATGTCGTTCAATAATTTTACTTACAATGGGCAATACAGAAACTGGCCGATAGTTGTTTACAATATGATCATCACCAGATTTAAATATAGGAGTTACCCTAGCACTTTTCCAGTCATTTACAAAATAATTTGTTTCAATTGAAAAATTCAGTAAAAAAGTTAGAGCATTGACAATCACATCAGATGTTAATCGAAGAAATTTAACAGATATATTGTCTAAACCAGTTGCCTTTGCTGTACACATTCCAGATATTTCCTTTTTCACAAAATTTTCGGTCATCTTTGGAATACTAAAAGAATCACTTGGCATAAGTTGTTCCTTGTCTGGCAAAGAGTTATCGAAATGTTTTCCCAAATTATGTCCGATGCTACAGAAAAAGTTGTTAAATGCGTTTGCTATATCATCATTTTCGGTTAAAGTTTGTTCATCTACTTCTAAATATGATGTATTACAGTTTTTTGATTTTGATGGAATAAACTGTTTAAGACGGGTCCACATGTCCTTTGGTTTCATGGATACTTGGTCGATAACCTCGTCGATAAAAGTCTTCTTTGCTTCTCTGATCTTTGTCACAACGGTGTTACGAGAGTATTTGTATAATGCCCAGTCATATTCAGAGTTGGTCTTTAGAGCTTGTATATGCAGATAGTCTCTATGTCGCATTTCGGTAAGTATATCATCATTGATCCACTGTTCTGATCTTGCGTTTATCCTCCTTTCTTTATACGGTAAGTGATTGTCAAATACTTTTGTCAAGCTGTTCTTAAAGAATTTCCACATTTCATTAGCATTTGTCATTTGTTTAATGGACTCCCAGTCTATTTTCTTCATATCTTCTAAAAGCTTATCTTCGTCTAGATGTCTATAGTCTCTATACTTGATGGTTGTATGTTTGTTCGTGCCGCATTTGTTCTTTTTACGTATTGTATAAGTTAAGTGGTGATCGCTTATCCCAATAGGTAGCCTTAGGGCACATTATTCCTTCGTCACCCAACTCCTCCTAGGTTATTTGGAATACATAACTGAGACTTTGCTCAGTAGTTGCACTATGGATGTAAATTTTTTCCGAAGTTTCCGGGATTTTGATAATGCCCCTAGGAGCTGGGCTGCATAGGTAGCCTAAGGGCACATTATTCCTTCGTCACGCCACTCCTCCCAGGTTTTTTAGAATACAGAACTAAAACTAGGCTCATTAGTTGCACTATGGATGTAGATTCTGCCAAATGTTTCGTAATTTAAAAAATTCCCTTAGGAGCTGGGCTGCATAGGTAGCCTAAGGGCACATTATTCCTTTGTCACGCAACTCCTCCCATGTTATTTAGAATACGGAACTGAAACTTAGCTTAGTAGAAAATAATAAGATGTGGAATAAGTGTACGCGACACAGCCTACAATCAAGCGGCATTTCAGAAAAACCACAATGGACAACCGCCATCAGCCTTCAACGAGGCCATTTGGCACTGCTCGTAGTTCTGCAATTGGCCCATGGTCTAATTAAGATGCATATATAATTCAAATCCAGTTCTGAAATAGTCACAGATAGACCTCATAATAGCTTATGATATTTATTCAAAAGACTACAGGCAACATATAAAAAATGATATTAACTTTTCTGACTTATTAGTGCCCCTTGAAAATAATTTTTTGAGTATAAATAATTATACACTGATACATCATTAGGCTTTTTCACATTGTAATTTGAGTCAAATTAGCTATTCATTTCGCGGATACATAACCCGTATATTCCCCTTTAATAGCTACAAGGTTGATAATAACCTTGTCGACTTACTCTCTCGCTATATCATGTAAATTGCATCATTGGTGATGGTAATTGCATTATAGAAATCCATTAGTTGAAATAAGAAACCTAATTATCAATGACATCCCATATAGGTCGGAATTAGGTTGACAGTCTTATGCAATCGTCGGAAATTTTCCTAAATTTGCATTGTTGACACTTAGGCTAATTTGCAATGATATTATTTTTTGCTTAAGTAGACCAACTTTAATTTGAATCAATCTTAACATTGCTTCTGATCTTTTGCAATGAACAAAATAAGGTACAGCGATGCCTACAACAGATTTTTGGATAAGCCCTCTTTTTCGTGGTGTAGCAATCTGATCAGAATTAAGTTATTGTCCTCTGATAAATATTAAGCTACTGTCCTCAGGTGTTTTTTTCTTTTTCTATTTATTTATTCAAACGAACCTGAAAACTCATTAAAATATCATCTCTGCCTAAATATGAATCAATCTTGAGTTTTTCACTGGAATCCTGGTCACCAACTTAAACTTGTTTGATGATCAACTAGATTTCTTTTTCATATTTATATGGAAGATAAAATTAGATTTATATCCTCTTTCATGTTCTCATTTATGATGTATTATAAATTTTACTTTAAGAAATGAAAAAAAAACAACTTCCAAATTACATAAAAGTCCAGACAATTCGAAAATAAGAAAAGAGAAGCTCAAATAAATCATTCTATCAAATCCAATGTTTTTGTCAGATTTTTGATTCTTTTTAACAAAGCGTCTTGTTTGCTGTCAGATATCATGAAATGTCCATTTCAAAATCACAATTGAAAACAACACTCAATTAAAATCAGTTTTCAGAACTGACTTTCATCAAGCGTGGCTAAATGCACCCACCAAGCACAGCGGGTCTTTTGATAGAATAATTCTGATCCTCAAATTTAAGGATTGCTTGCAAAATATTTCTATTTCTTCCGTGCAGTAAAGTCACACTGTCACTTTTTGAGGACTAGGTCATTTTATTTATTTCAAATCGTTTGATATTGCTTTATTCCGATAGTTAAAAGCTTTTTTTACCTTTAGCTTGTACTGTACATTGTATATGTCCTACACTATTTGACTTCCTGTCTTAACGTTACTTTTTTCTCGAAACGTTTGGTTTTGGACGTTAAAATATCAAAATGGTTTTTACTCAAATGTTACTGTTGAGTGAGTGTGTATCCAACGCCCTAGCAGAATTACACACAATATTTGAGGATTATGAACAATAAAAAGGAAACTTAATAAATAAACCTTTGAAGTCAATGAACTAGGCCAGAGAACAAAGAAACAGTCAGGTTTGACGAACACTGGAAAATGAAGAGGTTGATAGGGTGGAAAGCCTTTTTGGTACCCTAAACACGGTTAACAACAAGTGTTTTACATTATGAAGCATGGTGCTAAACACCCATGTTAACTTTAAGTCACTTTGGTCAGCGGACAGACTTTCTGTATTAAATATGGTCTTAGAACCAATGGATACAAAAACGTTTTGAAATTATTACGACTTCTCTGTTTACGAAACAAAAAAGCCACTGGTGTACAAAACAGAATAGCCACTGGTAACTTGTTAACTCCTCAATTCTGAAAAAAACTGTCAAAGTAAAAAATGGCCAAATTTCGTTAAACAGGAAGAAGGTGAGCGACAGACCTGAAATCGAATCCCATGTTATGGGACCCCACCCCTATGACGCATACCAAATATTAAGGAGTTCTGGTTAGTAGTTGTTGAGAAAACTGTTACGAAAATTTCTTCCCCGCCTGCGCACCGCCCGCAGCCCGCCCGACATTCCCCATTTTATAACCCGGATTTTCTCTTTGTGAATCCGGCCAATAATCTATCTCGTACATATTTTAATCATGACATAAAAAACAAACATGATGTCTATTCAGAAATAAAGCAATGACCGCAGAAATATATAAATTGTCTTCCTGGTAATGAATAGCGTGTCGATTTACGTTTATTCAACCGACTTCACAAGTCCTGATACGAGGAAGTACTTGTCACTACCAAAAATAGGTGTCTGTTGTGTAATTGCTTATATCTGTTTCCATTATCTTTTATATAGTACATTGTCAAATCCAAAAGTCTTGGAAAAGCGTTTTGTCTGAATTTAGCGGCAAAGTACATCATAATCGTTACTGTCTCAAAAATTGTCTTTTCAAATACTGTGAATTCCTTTTTATTCGTGGGGTACCAATTTTTGTGGTTTTCGTGGGTAGGCTGATCCACGAATTTAAGAATCCAACGAAATAATAACTTGTTAGAAATGCTCTTTTATGGTAAAAACATTGGATGAGATCTACATTGTTGACCGATGCTTTATAGCCATTTAAGTTCATTTTAATTGTTTTTCAAGCTATTTGGGATCAGACATACCTTGGATATAAGCTAATCAATCATTGAATATATCATAGAAAAGTTTTTGTAATGTTTATTTGGCAAAACTCAAACGATTTTATTGTCTTTTAAAGAATAAATTCACTTCCGGTTTATTGAAATGTTTTGTTGTAAAGTGTTCATTTTCACAATTCTTATACATTGGAAAAAATACTGGTATATGAAACATATAAATTGAAATATATTTAAAATTGCCAAAATCATAAACATGTCCTGTCACCTGAAGCCATAAACAGTTCCAAATTGTTATACAAACACCCTTACATCCCAGCTCCTTTGTTCTAACAGGGGTGATCTGAGCCGGATCATCCCTCGGAATACCCTGTTCTACTTTTTCAACTCTATTGTTCCTTTTCTTTTGTTTTTCAAACACGTTTTTTGAGAAATGTTCACTAAGTTGAACATAGGAAAATTATAAAATGAACAACAAAGTGTTTTTGAAGATTGAAAAATAACATAGGTTCCACCGGGATTTGAACATCGGATCTAACTGTTCCAAGTCTACCTTCATATCCACTAGACCACGAAACCGATGGAAAATCTACGCTAAAAAATTGTACATAAAGAATATTGTAGGGGCCCAATAAGGATACTCTATGATATATATTATAAAAATGTTTTCTATTTGATTCTAAATGCACAAAATATATTCTAATGTTTGTATTTAAATTTTACATGATTTATCTTGAAGGCTGGGATGTAAAATAGTTATTACATTCGGACTTGGTGTGTCAGTAAGATCACCCCCTCCGGCCTCCGGCCGTCGGGGTGATCTCTTACTGACACACCGCGTCCTCATGTAATAACTATTACTTAGGATAATTTTAACAATGTTAATCCCTTTCACCACCATAAATCAATTAAGTCTGGCCAGGGTTTTTTCACCCGTTTTACAGCTTAACTAATACATGTAAGATAATCAAGCTCTTTAATACATTAATCATTGACAATTACATAATGAAGATGAAAATTAACTGGCATATGTTTATTTAAGAATAAAAAGTTCAATTTAATATACAAGTAAAATGCTCACTTTCATGTGCTGAAATTGTAAACAGATCAACAAATATCAACATTTTTTTCTTCAAAATAAAAAATCCACGAATTTATGAATCCACGAACTAGCAAATTTGGTCTAACCACGAAAATTGATACCCACGAATTTAAGTACTTTCACAGTACTATATTACGGTTTACAATTGTAAATAATTCTTACTAAGAATATGGAATTATTCCCCATAATAACTGTCCACACTGAAATGTGTGTTCAGGACTTTTGTAGAAAGCAGTTACATGTACTGTTAGCGTCGTTAACGAATATTTTGAACAATATGATATTACAAAATATTCTAGTAATGCCGATTAAGCGGGTTATGCTGTTTATGTGTATTTTCAATTACAGAGAAAATGTACGAGACCAACCTACATACAGTCAGCATCCTTAAATAGTTGTTGTTCGCCGTGAGCAATTTGGTCCTTGATTATATACGATTTCAGATAAAACAGTCCCAAAGAAAAACACATTTTGGACAAGACGACGAGTACAAAAAAGGCTTTGACAGAGACTTCGGACTTAAATATAGGAGAGGCACATAGAAATTGTGGCAGGGTTTTACAAGTTAGGTTTTTTGGGGGAGGGGATATCCTTTCTCTAGTCTCGAATTAAGAGCATAATATTTCACACAGGGAAAATTGAACAAATAAAGTTCAAGTCAACATGGGAGAAAAAAACTTCAAGAAAAAAGACGAGACGTAGAGGAACTCCCTTGAGAACTTTTGTCGTTACGGGCAGCAAGCTTAGAATCATTTATCAACTGATGGTAAAAATCAAGTATATTGATTTTTAACCTAACCCAACACTTCAATCAGTTAATGATACAATTTCATAAAATTATTGGCAGAATATTGGTTAAGATGTTTTCAGATCATAAAGCGAAAGCTATTCAGAATTATAACATAGCTTCATTAAAGAAGAATTTGCATATATAGAATTTTATACCGTTCTAGAAATTTTGATTGGAAAATAAAAAGTACTTTGAATAAAACAATAAATTTGGTTAATCCTTTGTACAAATTTTAAAGCCGCCTCACACTTAACCAGAAAGTGAGACGAAGGGTAACGAATGGGAAAATTGACAAAATAGGCGCGAATTATACAAATTCAAATAAAAATTTCCTCCGAATCATCCGATTATTAACTATTGTTAACTATGATCAACGAACAGTAAGCGAAGAATGAATATGACTTACGATGGGTCACGATTTTTCGGATGGCTGCGTTGAGTAAATTATAGCCGAAGATGAGCGAAGAGTTGATTTGACCCGAAAACACGAACAGATAATGAACGACGGTTTACTATGGAGTGCGATTCGAAACGTAGGCGAACGAACATATCGGGCGCATTAGGAAATTATGCCACAGCCACAATCCCCTCCTGTATCTCCAAAGTCTCCAACGCCACCACCTATCTTTCAGCAGGAAGATGATACAGCCAGTGTTGATGACACTGCTAATATTATGATATTGGACTTCAAAGCTAAGGGAAAATAGGTGCTTTACATAATTTTGATAAAAGGTTATTACATTTTTTTCTGCCAAAACCCAAGACAGCAGCGTATTATAATGGTCGAAGTTGTCAGATGAACCCTTATAGGGGTTACAGCCCATGAAAGGTGAAAAATAACGTTTTTTTCTTGTTTTTGGCTTATAGAATGAAAACTATTGCAGGTAGTGAAAAGCTGTTGCTTGCTTAAATGTTCAGGCCATTTAGCTCTATAAAAGTCTCCATAGATTTGAAGTTGTCAGATGACTCTTTATAGGGGTTACAGCCCCTTAAAGGCGAAAAATAGTGTTTTTGGCCTACGGAATGAAACTATTGCAAATAGAGAAAAGATGGTCAGCAAAAGTTTTCATTCTGTAGGCCAAAAACATGAAAAATATTGTTTTTGCAGATAGAGAAAAGCTGTTGCTTGCTCAAACATTCAGTTCAGTAAGCTCTACAAAAGTCTTCATAGGGTCGAAGTTGGCAGATGATCCCTTAAAGGGTTGGTGACCCTTTAAAGGAGACAAATAGCGGTTTTTTGCTTATAGATTCAAAACTATTGCAGATAGAGAAGAGCTTTTTCTTGCTAAAGCATATACCTTATTTAGCCTCTTGTTTGCACTTGTAATCATTAATTATTTACTGAAAATCACGGCTTTTTTTCACAAAATTCTACAACGAAATGGTAATCAAATAATCAAAAACAAGGGGGTATCGAAAATGCGCAAGCCCTTTTCTTTTAACTTTGTTCGTCCGTCCATCTCTGTCTGTCCGTCCACAATGTCTTGTGAACACTTTAACTTAAAACTATAAGGCGTAGAGATCTGAAATTTTACATGTGAATCAGAACTTATTTCTTTATGTAACCAATATTGGTCTGGCAATTCGCTCATGTATGAATCTATTAGCTATCCATAGGAAATTATAGTATGTCATAGTCTTGCGTTCGTTTCTGTCTTGTTATTCAAAGTTAGTTAACGCTTATCTTCGTTACCCTTCGCAATAGGACTCTAAGCGAATTTACGCTTTCCAACGCAAGTCTTCGTTTCTATACGCTATTCATATTTCATCATCGTACTGATTCGTCGGGATCAGACTGGCGCGATGAAGGACGATGCATGACGAATGATAAAAGAATGATAAACGAACAATAACCGTACATTAAATAAGAGGTGCGATTGCAAACAGATGATAGACGAATTTTAAATTCGTCGGGAAATGTTGAACATGTTCAAAATTAACCGACGAATTTGAAGAATCGCAACTGTTAGTTCAAAAGGCTTCCGAAGGCTTACGAAAACGGAGGGTAACTACGGCTTACTATCAATTACGATTACAAACTATTTTTTAAAAACTACTTTTCGCCGGTCACCGCAACCCTTATTTTATGCAATTCGGTTTAGTATGAGGGGGCCTTTAAGGAGTAGACTTTTAAGTCAAATTATTGATATAATGTCGAATGATTGTGAATTGGTTCAGATGTTTTCAGAATAAGGCAACTCTGATGGGAAAGCAACGATTTTTTTAGTATGGAAGTTAATTATTGTTTTTTTCAACAAGACGGCGTGAATTCGGCTTTACCAGGGAAATGACTAATGCAAGTTTTGCAAATTCTATCTTATCTGTGTATTATATCTCCCAGTTTCTACAGCTAACTGGTGGTCACTTAACCGTAATTTACATATTAATTTTCTGTATTCAGTATTGTCTGTTAACAAATATAGTTCTAAATTATTAATTTTTTAATTTATTTTAAAGTTTGTATCTTGTTATTTTCGTCCAAGTTTTCAATCGTGTCCTAAAATATATTATTATAACAATTTTCAACTTACTCTTTATAGTATTTCTTGTTGCTACCAGTATTTTTCTTATATTCAGACTGTGGTAGATTGTACGATTTTCTAATTTGATTTATGTAGCTACACCAAGAATAAATGTTATTAGAGTCTAATTCTTTAGAAATACTATAACACTCTTTTAGTATTGGATTTATATTTGGATTATTTATTCTATCTTCATACAATAAAGATTGTATAAAGCTACCCACTGGGTATCTTCCTATTTCAGAACTAAATGCTATATAACTGGTACATTTTTCACATCTAGACCATATTTACAAAACTTTGTATGTACTTTATCTGCTTTAGATTTATTTAAAAAAGAAACGCATTCAAGATCGGGAATATTTTCTTTTCCTATAGAAATAAACCTGCTTAAGTTCCAGATGACGATCATGCCTGCAGCATTGCTTAGCTTGTCGGTAAAATTCCAAGAACGCTTTTAAAAGAACTTGTAAAAACCTGAAATTGGGTCATGGCACGTTACCCACAAAGCGACTTGAATGTGTGCCCCAGGTGTTTAAATGGGTCAGTCCTATCATAATAAATGCCTTGGTATGAAAACCCTACTGGAAGCCATAGTGATGCACCGTGTTTTAAAGAGGTCACGTTTTTGGCATGTTAAAGAATCCTTATATAGGTCTAGATAAGAGTAGGGTCATAGGATTCCCATACAGGAGGCTATATTGCCACACCCTATTCATTCAGTTTCTTCCGATTGGCCTTGTGTCGCTAAATACATCCACTCTTGATCATTTCATATTCATTTTATTTAATGTTTTACTCGCCCCCATGTAGTCGAATGGCTGAGTCCATGTATTGCTATGGGAAACCCCAAAATCATTCTGATCAAACTATCTAATAGTAGGTGCACATCTATATTATTTTACAAAGATTGTGTAAAAGTTTCATGACAATCCATCAAGGGGTTTAGGATGGGTTGTGGATAAGAGATGGGTACCACCATGTAGTCAAATGGCTAAGTCCATGTTTTGCTATGGGAAACCCCAAAAATCATTCTGATCAAATTTTAGAATAGTAGATGCACATCTACATTATGTCACAACAATTGTGCGTAAGTTTCATGAAAATCCATCAAGGGGTTTAGGAGGAGTTGCGGATAAGAGATGGGTACCCCCATGTAGTCAATGGCTAAGTCCATGTTTTGGTATAGGAAACCCCAAAAATCATTCTGATCAAATTTTAAAATAGTACGTGCACATCTACATTATGTCACAAAGATTGTGTGTAAGTTTCATGAAAATCCATCAAGGGGTTTAGGAGGAGTTGCGGATAAGAGATGGGTACCCCCATGTAGTCAATGGCTAAGTCCATATTTTGGTATAGGAAACCCCAAAAATCATTCTGATCAAACTTTCTAATAGTAGGTGCACATCTACATTATGTCACAAAGATTGTGTGTAAGTTTCATGAAATCCATCAAGGGGTTTAGGAGGAGTTGCGGATAAGAGATGGGTACCCCCATGTAGTCAATGGCTAAGTCCATGTTTTGGTATAGGAAACCCCAAAAATCATTCTGATCAAATTTTAAATTAGTAGGTGCACATCAACATTATGTCACAAAGATTGTGTGTAAGTTTCATGAAAATCCATCAAGGGGTTTAGGAGGAGTTGTGGATAAGAGATGGGTACACCTACTATTTTAAAATTTGATGAGAATGATTTTTGGGTTTCCCATAGCAAAACATGGACTTGGCCGTTCGACTACATGGGGGTACCCATCTCTTATCCACAACTCCTCCTAAACCCCTTGATGGATTTTCATGAAACTTACACACAATCTTTGTGACATAATGTAGATGTGCACCTACTATTTTAAAATTTGATCAGAATGATTTTTGGGGTTTCCTATACAAAAACATGGACTTAGCCATTGACTACATGGGGGTACCCATCTCTTATCCGCAACTCCTCCTAAACCCCTTGATGGATTTTCATGAAACTTACACACAATCTTTGTGACATAATGTAGATGTGCACCTACTATTTTAAAATTTGATCAGAATGATTTTTGGGGTTTCCTATACCAAAACTTTGTGACATAATGTAGATATGCATCTCCTATTCTAAATTTTATCTGATTAATTTTTTTGGGGGGGTGGGGGGTATTTATTTGTGAGCTGCGGCTCACAGTTTTTCTAGTTTTATGTTAGTTTAGCAAATATGATATAGGTTTCAACCCACGCAAATGACAACCTTTAAGCAGCTTTTTATCAATCAGTATTGTCATTGTTTTATTTTTTATTAATTACATTGCATTTTTACACACCCATTCAGCAAAAGTAGTCGATAGACAAGGTTAATTTAATTGTATATTATGCATATTGGTCCACTTCGATAATCTGCGCATCACTTATACAATCTTTAAAAACGTATTACAATATGTAACTAACTGATAATGACATTGAATAGAAACCGTTCTTTATATATATATATATAAACATGTTTCTTTGTAGATGATATCAAGATGTCTGGTTTATAAAATAGATTTGTACACAGGGTTTCTTCTTATTATCTCTATTTTCAATTATTTTTAGATGATGATGATGATAATATGGTCACTGTCAGACAACAGAGACATATAATACATTTTTTAGCGTTATCTGTATGAAACCTTCTCGAAGTGATAACTGAAGATTAGAGTACGTACGTAATGCCTTTCACATAAATATGTTTTGTTTGCGGGTTACAAGGACTTCTTTGAATGAATATCCAAATAAAATAATGTTCTTTACTTGGTTATCATGATTGTTTACTCCAGAAATCGTATATTTAGCTAATAAAAACCAATAAAAATGAACTTACGAGAGTGAAATGCGGTTTTTGAAAGGAGGACGGTTTTATGGCCTGGATGAGGGAAAAATGACCCTGGCCTGAGGTCATTAAGATTTGTCTAAAACGGCCATTTAAGATTAACAAAAACTAGACAAATTTGAAAAAAAATCTTGTAGAGACGTGTTCAGATGTTCAGTTCTAGATCTTTTAAGACTATACGTCATGCAGACATTTCAGACTTATATTAGACATAATTATCTTCACGCGTCTGAATCTTTTGCAAAGCACTTGTCTGAACACTTTATGAAAATCCTAACAAGTCTGAACAATTTGTCGTTTAGACATATTCATTATAAATTGGTCTTAAATGGCCGTTTCAGGTCATTTTAAGCTACTTGTTATGCTTTTCATAAAAAAAACCTGGTGTTATGATCTCTTTCTTAATCTTGCTTTTATAAGAAATAAATTTCAATTGACTATTTAAGATTTAAACAAATATAGCCTGCCTTGACAGAATGACATTTATTGTCATATAAAGCATAATTTTATAATCAAATTCAGTAAAAGTAAAGTAACAGTGTTTTTACCTTAAAGTCACAGGGAGGAATTGGACGTTGCTGTGAGACTATAACATCCAGAATTAACAAGTTCTCCAAAAACATGACAATTTGAAATGTGCTGTTTTTTTTCTAAAAGATTTAATTAAAAGATGAATATGAAATGACCTTTCTGTATGAGTTTTGATTAAACTTTGTTGGACGGACGTAGAAATAACAAATGCACACGAATCTTCCCTTATAAAAATAAAAAAATAAAAAAATAAATGTATTTATAAATAATCTAAACTTGTTAAGTTTAACCTGTCGAGTGGTATGTCAAAATCTTGGGTAACATTGATGCTTTTACTCTTGTTCCATTCATGTGATATTAAGTTATTTGAAACATGTTAAAAAGTATTAAGGTATACTTAGTAATAAATAAATTTTAGAAAATTATTAGTTGCATTTGCATTGAAAAAAAAATAGGTTTATTTTCTAGTAAACTTTTTTAAAGTCAAAAGTATTTGATTGGATTAACGATAATTTAAACTACGCCTAATATCGTAAAGAAAGTATATCGAATCCAGTTTAAACCGGAATACAACCATGAAGTTTATATACACTTTGCATTTTCACAGACGCCACGTGCAATGTGATTGACAGCTGTAAATATTAATACGCCGATTTAATTAACCGAATTTTTAATATTTCAATGGAAAAAATATTAATTTACTGAATTTTCGCGCCGAATATATCAATAAATTTATTTATAAGTATTAACTGTAATAATTTTTTGGTTTATGGAGATTTAAATTTTGTTAATTTAAATCATTTATCAAAGGGGGACGCTATCGTATTTTCATTGCGAGTTTTAGCTTTACCGAAGCTTGGCCTCATACGCATGCGTGGTATTAGCTCCCTTTTTAAAACATGACTTTGATCAATGGACAGGCATAAAATTGTGGGTCACACAATCACAAAAAATCGCGATCAAAATCTAGTTGTAGTTATACATCATCACAATTTTTTTAAGGATAATTAACATTTGAACATCCATTTAATGTTTTGTCGGTGTGATGTTCACGTATTTTGTTAATAATAGCGATTTAATTTGAAACAGAAATTTTTATAACATGTGAAAAATTTTCGTACTTTCCGAAGTTAATATGATAAATGCATTATTTACGGTCTGGATATTATTTACTAATATGTCAATTCAAAAAGCTATAAAAATAATATCTGTTAAATATTTTCCTCTTTAAACCCAATAAAAGGAACCTGTAAGAAATATCACAACCTGAAGAAATTATCCCTTACACTTGCATGTATAACGTAACGCTACCCAAATTGCAACAGGTATCCAAATTGCAACACTCTACATAAATTGTTCTAAAATAATAGGATCGTTTAGTAAGACCAGTTTTATTTCATAATATTAATATTTGATTATTTTTCTAAAGTATTCAACGAAAATATTAATTATAAAAAGTCATTTCTGATAGAAAAAATACAATTGCACTGATAGTTGCATACCTTATGCAATATGGCTCCACATTGAAAATTGCCGTGCGACAGACAAGACTTCTGGTTGATGTTTAAAATCTTGGCAATTGTTGAATATTTTTCATTTTGCTAAATATCATTTGTTGCCAATTTATTCAGACAGCAAAATTCATGTTAATATTCCAAGATCTCAACCCGGAACTAAATAAAAGTGCTTTCTATCACGTCCGCACTAGATGACGTAATGGAGACCTAAACTTAGACGTCAAATTAACTTTGTTTTCAGGTCAGTTATGTTTGCATTTAGTGTTTTTAAATATTTAAAAGATGTAAATGCTTCATTTACAACGGACTTTGTATGTCTATGCCGTTGTTTTAGCTGCAAACAAGAAAATACACAATTATACAGCATTTTTAGGGAAATACTGTGCAATTGTCTAAAACTCCGACCAGGAGTCATAAAATGCCTTTGAAATTTTTTTATATAACTTTTCTTGATTGGATTTATTAATAAAAATAAATGAAAATAATTACTTTCAAAAATGAAGCAAGATGTTTAAGAGAAATCTAAAGGAATAAAAAATGGTAGTGTCTGCGCGTCCACGCCGCGTGGACGAATAGAGTACAGACTGAGCGTCCACACTTCCTGAAAAATACCTAAAACGGAGTTTTTCCGTAAGTTTTTCTGTAATTTCGTGATTGTAAATAATAAACTTTACTTTAAAATACCCGGGGAAATATAATCTTTTATATGTAATAAGAAAGTGTCTCAGTATTGTCGAAAACTGTTCAGTTTTTGTAAAGATGGTATATTGACGGTATTATGATAGAATATCATGGAATTGCAGTGTAAGGAGTTTGATATATTTGAAACTTTGGAAAATTTTATTAAGAATTATGAAAACAAAAACTATATACAACTGTATAAAAGAAACTGCCAGACTGTTGAAAATGCTTTAAAAGGAAATCCAATAGGAATGTCAAATGAAATAGGATCTTAAATATGAATTTAGCATTCGAATTTTATTTTAATTTCAAACATTTGGATCTATAGTATCAACAAATAGACATAGACCTAATTTATTTTCCAATTATGGTCCCTCAAAGGGCAGCATCAATACAATGATTACATTGTATAAACACTATTTCTATCAAAAATTTGTCAAAGTCACCATTGTCGGATTTGTAATATTTAAGTTTTTGTTATACAATCACTTTCATTGAATAAACTACTGCATATTTAATTAACTAGTATACGATTACAGTTGTATTCCCGGAAAAAAACTCCGTTTTTTATGTGTTTTTCTGGAAGCGTGGACGCGCAGCCTGTAGTCTATTCGTCCACGCGGCGTGGACGTGCAGACACTGCCATAAAAAATTTACCCCCATGTGCAATTTGGGTACCCCGATGTGAAAAATAAGGGTCATCCCCAAGTGTCTTTAAATCTGTTTTATGACATTTGTGTATCAAATATTAAAATTCTTTCTGTATTGATAAATACAGTAAACCTTACTCTTAAAACACAGCCGACCAAAGTTTTAAGCAATCATGTCCAGATTAAGATACGAGACAAAAACCGTCAAAGTTGTTGCAATTTGGGTACAGTCACGTTACATGTAAAAATGAATAAAATAAACATGAACCTGCAAATGCATTGAATGAACAAGTATGCACAATATTGTCAAGACTTTAACACGTTGATTAAATAGTATACCGAATGCATGTAAATGCCAAGGCAAAGTTGCAATTTTTTATTCACATGACGATAGTTTCAATATCTCGCTCAATTTGAGGAATAAATTTCATTCAGCACCGGTTTGGTTTTAAAAATTTTCATGGTCACATACAATCACGGAAAACCAGGGTGTCAGACAGGGAGGTACCTGGTCTCCAACAGCATACAAGATTTTCATAGACTCATTACTGTGGTCCTTTGAGCGTAACCAGGTTGGAGCATACATAGGCGCAACCTTTTGCGGAATTCCAACTGTAGCAGATGATATCACTTTAATCTGCACCGACCCATATGAACTCCAAGTTATGTTAGATATTCAAGGAACATATGCAAATAAAAACAGATATTTAGTCAGTGAGCAAAAATCAACCATCTTAGTGTATAATAAGAATAAACAGCGAGATTTCCAATGGACACTTAATGACCAACCTATAAATACCAGCGATACAGTCACACATTTAGGCATTGAAAGAAACTTGAGTGGCTCCTCCAACAAAGAGGTGATTTCAAAGAGGATTCAAACTGCCAGGAGATCTTACTCTCTGATGGGAGCCGGATTCCATGGCTTAAATGGGGTTAATGAACACGTTACAACACACTTGATAGACATTTATATATTACCGAGACTTTTATATGGCCTGGAAGTTCTTACGATTACCAACAAAGAGGTGGAAAAACTAGAACTGTATTATAGAAAACTGTTGAAAAGTATACAACATTTACCGGACAGAACTGCAACAGCTGCAGTCCTACTCTTAGCTGGTAGCATACCTATTGAAGGAGAACTAGACAAAAAGAAACTAAAAACTTTTGGTAATATCATCAGAAATGTGCAATCTGTAGAGCGAGTCATAGCAATCCGACAACTGGCAATGAAAAGTAACGCCTCTGGAAGTTGGTTCCCGTGTATAGCAAAGTTAGCTGAAAAGTATGATTTGCCTAGTCTGTACGATCTGTTGGACAATCCTCCACCAAAATTAGCATGGAACAAACTAGTCAACAAAAATATAGAATATTACCATATAACACATCTAGTAGAAACCGCAGAACAGAAATCATCATTGAAATATCTAAATCTGTCAACATCAAGGAAGGGTGTTACTCACAACATCTGGAAAAGTTGTGGAACAGATCCTCGTGCGGTTATTATGGCATCAGTTAAAGTCAAACTTGCCACAGGGACTTACATCCTCCAAACTCATTGTTCAAAATACTCTAACAGGAAGGTCACTACAGTATGTCTGTTATGTAACAAAGAGGACGAAGATCTAAGACATTTTATATTGAAATGCCAGAATTTGTCAGAAGTCCGAGCCATCTACATTAATGAACTCTTACAGTGCCTTAAATCACTTGCAATCAGCCAAGCACTCATTTTAGAAATATTACACCCCAGTTCTATTGTTTAAAGTCGAACTTTTTCAGAAACTTTCTTTGTGTGAATAACTCTTTTTGTTCTAAGAACAATAGGCTTAATTCACAATGACAAAAACAGGAGTTTCCAGATACCCCTGCTTTTGCGCTTGTGAACACACCTCATGTTCATCAGAACAAAAGAGCTTCTCACACAAAGAAACTTCTGAAATAGCCAGCCCAGGGCATCTGAGAAGGAAATGAAAACAGTTCACTTTATAAGGTTTTAAATCGACTATAATTTTTAAGTAGCAAAATAAAAAAAATAAAAGACAAAATAAAATAAAACATTAAAAAAATGAAAATTAATAAACAAAACAAAGCAAGAATATGTCCAATAGACATAATGTCCATATTTTGAAAAACAAGAGACGAATGAACAAACAGACGGACAGACGGACGAACGAACAAACATATCCGACGACTATATGCCCCAATAACTTTCGTAGATGGGGCATCAAAATGGGTCAAAGATAGAAATGGCCGGATGTAGTTAACAGGAAGTAGGTAGACAATAGACCTGAAATGAATTCAATGGCATGGGACCAATGCTGATTACAAAATATCAAAAGGATGTAATAAGAGGTTGCTGATAAAACTGTTAAGAAAATTGTCCATAATTGACCATTTATGCAACAAATTAATAAGTCGGAAAACAGGAAGTAGATGAGAGAAAGACTCATAATCGAACCACACGCTAAGGGACGTTGTACTGCATATCAAAATACAAAATATCAAATTAAAATGAAATGAATTTTCTTCAAATATGCAATTTCCTAAACTAAAATTACCTGCTCTCAGAAATTAATGATTTTCAAAGGAACAGCAGCCAAAGCACACCCGTCTTCCCTGATGGTCATATACAAACTGAATGAATCATAAAGATATTCAGTTTAGAAGTGTTCACTGTTTTAATTAGCATGATACAAAATCATCAGTTAGTTGTAAAGTAATTAAAGTAATGAATCTGTTTAACAAGTTGGTTAATCTGTTTAAATCCTAAAATCATCTCAGTTGCTTAATGTCTTGAATTAAAGAGGCCCCTGTGTGGGGAAGAAAAAAATCAGAAATATGTTTACTAACTCAATTTTATAATTAAAGCCACATTTTATTGCTTTCTATCAAAAAATGTAATCTAGTTTTGTTTTAAGTTTACTGGGTGTAACTTAGTTATACTATTCGGTATACGGTGTTTCTGGATAAGTGTTCACCTTCTTAAAACCACATGAGACCTCTAGGATTGAGACTGTCACTCGAGGCATGTGTTATAGGCTGCACCAGAAGAGAGCAAACCTACTCCCAGAGTGATTTATGTATGATGTTTTGTGACAATTATTTGATAGTAGATGTGAACTTTAACTTATCTTTATACCGGAATATTCACGAATTGACAATTTTAGATAGTGTAATATAATGGTTCACTAGTAACTAACTCCTATTTTTGGCGACATAGTAATTAGGTAACCGTCAGCCAATATAGTGATTCTACACTGCCTGGGGTAGTGGTTCTCCTATCCAGAAGAGGAAGTTAAAGACTAGAAGTAGAAGTAGATCACCGGCAAGGGATGCCAAACATAATTTTCACACTTTTTTGTAAAATCTAGGTGGTGATTCCCCATGGAGTAAGTTTTTGTTCATTTTTGTGTTGGAGTAATTAGTTTCGCTTACTTACCGGTTATATAAAGTGTGCATTTGAAGATTGAGCGTCCTAGATATTAACTTCTAAGACAACTTTTCAATACTCGGAACTGTTCATACTAACAGTTCTTATAGAGTATTATTGGATTTGCTTTGAGTTTTTGATAAGGTTCTGCGTGCCCTGAAAGATATAGTGCGTGATGAATGTTCAAATATTGAACGTTTTTTATTCACTAGTTACATCTACTGTTGGTTTGAATTGAAACTTTTCAAAATAGCGTTGTTCCATACCATTATAATGATAATTGAATGGTTAGTTTCAATTTTGTCAGCCAGTTTTGTATTCCTACATTTGTCCTAGCTGGATGACACTTTCTCCATTCGAATTTTATGAACAGTTATACACCATTAAATCCCATGCTTTGCTGTTTTCACCTAGAGATTTTTTTTCACAAAATAGTTATACTATCTATTTTTGATATAGATTTTAGGTATTATACATGAACTGGTCACTTATTTGACAAAATTTCGACAACTGCCCATCCCCCTTTTTGCCTTTTTTTGTGTATTCTCAAAAGCCGGGATCAATTTTTGTAATAATAACTTTTATCAATGCATAGATATGTACTAAATTCATTACCTAATCAAATCAAAGATTGTACATACATGCAGCATACGAGATTCAAGACGTAAACAAATGCGTTAGATATTCATCGATCTATAAATAACTTTGTATATATATATCTTCCTCAATTGATATTGATCTATAAATACATTTGGTGAGCACACATATATAAAACATCTACTTTGAAGATTTCATTGATCGTTGATTGATTTGCACTTGTGTGAATGGGGCGATTTTTTTTTCTTCAGTTTTCTGGATGATTATTAGAATGTAGTTTGTACATTCAGAATTAAAATAGGTGGACAGATTAGGGATCGACCATTTAACAATACTTGGTTTTTTTTCCTTAATTATTTTGTATGAAAAAAATATTTTTTAAGCAGAGGGTAGGTAAAAATATTCTGAAGAAGGATTTTTGCCATATAAAATAATGCTATTAGAGACGGACCATTTAACTTAATTAAGGGGGCTTGTTTTTTTTATCAGAATTTTCACAGAGCGCGAACAAAATACTTATTTTTCAAAGGCGTCGCTACAGAATATCTTTTTTTATTATCAGCATTATTTTTTATAGCAGGAATCCTTCTTCAGATTTTTTTTTACCCTCAGCTGCCAAAATATTTCTTTCATCAAAAATAATTTTCAGAATTTTTTTAAATTTTTTTGGAAAAACCAAGCCCCCCTTTCAAGATAAATGGTCGGTCCCTTAATGGAACAATATTCAGTCGCATCACCTTCGATAAATATATATTATTTTCTTGCCAAAACGAAAAATCAAGCCCCCCCCCTTTTTCAAGTTAAATGGTCTGTCCCTGACGGCTTAATTTGTTATTGGTCAATGCTATGTTTTTAATTCGAAAATTTGGAAGTTTTTACTTGTATAATATTCAGTGCAACTGTTAAGTTTTATTTATTAATTTGCGACATTTATTTTTGAGAAAGCCTCCAAAGTAACAAAAACTCTTTAACATGCTTGAACTTCATTCAAAATCCCATTCAACTATATATCCGACCGTGTGTTGTTAAGAATTTAAAGCGACATTATATTCGGCACATAAATGAATGTTAAAAAACTAAAAAAAACACATATTAAAGCAAGAACTGGTACCCTGACTTGAAGGTGTTTACTTTTCTTCTTGTCTTTTTACGTCTACTGAATCGTGATTTTGTCGTGTCATTTTATATAATAAATTTTCCGATTTTCGAACGACCCACTAGTACTTCTTTGCTTCATAAACAACTCGTCTATTAAAAATGTCATTATGTCACTTAAAACTATATTCGACCGTTTGTAGTACTAAGTCTTTACACAAAATATATTTGTAATTTGGTTAGCTATAGTTATTGCTTTTCTCTATATACATATCCGAGAGATTAACATGTAAGGGGCGATACAATAAACATGAAATGATGATGAAGTGGAGGAAGTAGAGACAAAAGGCCAATGGGCAAGGAGAGTTTTGTATCACTGGAAAAAAGGAGTGATGGGAAGGGACTCGCAATTTTGCCTACTACAGGAGGATCCTACGGGTCCTATATACGCTCTCACGGACACCTGTTACAAGGTTGTTTAACGTGCAAGGAACGTGACAATTTTCCCAACAGGGTGCACCAAAATAGTTTGCGTCAGGTTTTCCGTATTTTAGCCTGACGACCACGGCATTCATTATGACATTGCTGCCCCCATTCAACCACCTAGGGCACACATCCCAGTCGATTTGTGGGTAAAGCTGCCTGACCTCATGTCAGGGTTTTGAGCGCTCGGTGCAATTTTTTCCGGCAAGCTTAGCGTTGCTGCGGGCCTAATCGCCTCCCAGGACCCGCACGGGTAAAATATTCGGCACATATAACTACTTTAAAACAAACACATGTATACTAATGTTTAAAATTTAAAAGATATAATAATGTTAATAAAAAAGCAGGAACTGATAATCCTTTATAGGGAATTCATGGTAAATGTCGGGTGCAGTGTCGGATCCACAAAAGGGGGGGGTTTCCGGGGGTCGGAACCCCCCTTTCCTCCGAAATTTTTTAATTTTTGTGTAGATTTTCAGCAAAATCGGTAACCCCCCTTTCCTCCGAAATTTCTAATTTTTGTGTAGATTTTCAGCGAAATTGGTCTGGACCACCCCCTCTTTTGGCCCACAGAACCCAGTATGTGATCCCCCCCTTTCGAAAATTTCTGGATCCGCCCCTGGGATGGCTAAAGAAATTTTCGTAACAGGTTTCGCAGAAACTACTGATCCGAGCCACCTGATATTTAGTGTACAGCATCAGGATGGAGTCTTATCTTATAAAGCTCACAAATTTAAAAGCAATCCAATAGAAATGAAAAATTGGCTTCAAAATTTATTACGGAAAGGATATGAAATGAATATCTTGGTTAAATCTTTGAATTGAGTGTTTTTTGGCAGAAATATTGAAAACTTAATACTCGCTTTAAAACTTCCATAAACGTTTTTACTATTGTCATTTTTAAGCATTATAGCGATCAAGCGTGTGGGTTTTGTGTGATGACACTTCACTAAATCATTATTGCTTGAAGTGTTGTGTCGGATTTAAAATCGATACGTTTGATGTTTTTACATCAGTCGATTGATGATTCTCAGCTAGCTGTCAGTAACAGCGAGTGTTCTATAGAGAGTACCTTTACCGTCCTTTTGTTTGTTCTTGTTTTTTGTCTTAGGTTCTCTCTAGTAGAATTGGACTTTGATCGATTTGATTTTTATTGTGTGTTTAGATTTTGTGCTTTGTCTAGGAATATTGATAGGGGGAAGGTTGGGCCCAAAAAACTAGTTCAACCCCGCCACATATTACATGTGCCTATCATAAGCAAGGAATCCTTGACAAAGCTTTCGTTTGTACTTGTCTTTTTGATGTTTTCTGTTCCTTGTTTAAGAAGGGGGTCTATCTGTGAATATTTCAGGGCTGGATTTGAATTATATGCATCTTATTTAGACCATGGGCCAATTGCATAACCGCGAGCAGTGCCAAATGGCCTCGTTGAAGGCTGCTGGCGGTTGTCCATTGTGGTTTTTCTAAATTGCCGTTTAATTGTGGGCTGTGTCGCGTACACTTATTCCACATCTCTTTATTTTCTATTATACTGTCGCTCATCTACATCCTGTTTAACGAAATCCGGCCATTTCTGTCTGGTAATTGTTTGCTTTTTAAATCAAACACAAATGAACATAAGTTTAACCGAGTATCTTTGGATATGGGTTTATACCCATATCCTTTCTTGTACAGCTTTGTATTACACTGAGATGTGGACATATCTGATACATACTAATGTTAATTTTCTGTTTTAAACATTGGCAGTAATGTTGTTATGCTTAATAAGCCTGTAATTATTTGAGACTGACATTTACTATATAAAGAAACTTGCATTTTACACATTAAAGCTATGTTTGTAAGTATATTTTTTCACTACAAAGTGACTTTGCAGTTTAATCAGAGAGTACAGTAATTTTCATATGAGTTTTTGCAGGATTTAGTTTTTTCTTTTTACTTTATACACTAAAGTAAACAACTGTTTTTCGTGGTTACGTTGTATACAAGTACATGCTAGTCCGCATCATTGGTTTTGATCTGGTTTTTAATATTTTTATATTTACACATGTTACAAGGGGCTCTATTGTGTCTCGTTTTAGATTGCTAATTATATTCACATAGCTTTTATTTTGGTTTGTGCTATTGGTACTTTAGGCACTTATGATTGTATTTTGGCTTTGTATTTATGTACCATCTAGGGGTTCGAATAGTAACAAAGATTATAATGGCACAATATTGCCACTTCTAAATACATTTGGCGTAAGCCTTTAAGATAAGTTGAATAAAACAAAGTCAAGTGAGTCGACCACGGTTTGATACTTTATTAATCATGTAAAATTGAAATTATTAATTGACTAATTGATTTATATAATTATTATTTGTTTAGTTTAACAAGTTTGCAGCTACTGTTTCAGCATTATGGGTTAGATAAGGTATAATATGGGCTATTGACTGTATATGGTGTAACGTTTCTGTCAGTTTTACATGTGACAGAACCTGTAGTAGCTACAATTGATGAGACAACTCCAGGCATTTGAATACACAAACAATTTCAGATTAATGATAAAGGTAATGTATTGTAAATAATACACAAACTTAAATGAGTTACGTACATCATGTAGAAAAGAAAAATATTTGTATGATTTAATGTGGCAATATTATGATTGATAAATTTTAATATTAAAAGAATATGTTTCAACTGTTTGTGAAGCAAGGCACATTTACATAAAAATATTGAAAAGGAAAAATGGCATGTTATTATACAATAAGGCAAACATTTCAAGCTTTTATGTTGAATATTAAAAGCATGATAGTTAGTGAAGATTGAGTTTTTATTGGTTTCTATTAGTCTAAATTAAACTGTCTTCTACAAAGTTGGATTTCAATTTTTGCTTTGTATTTAGAATATAAGCTATAAGGAGGTATATATTGATTCAGAGTCTACATTATGTATATTAAGCACATTAATTAATGGCTAGTTCCTTTTTAATCTGGTGATATTTTTGTATTTAGGTTTATGCAAACTAATATAAGGGGGGGCTAATATGTTTAGTTCTATTTTTTTAAAGAGGTTTTTCTGACAGTTGGTAAGTTTAATTGGTATTAGATCTAACAAGTATTTTCGAGCATGATGACAAGATGCATTTCTACATCAATACTCTTCATTGTTGGCGTTCAAATCAAACAAAAAAGGAATGTAACTAAATATATATACAGGAATTACATGTACTTATTATGTACATGTCAATTCAATTAAAATGTATAAATATTTGGTATGTGTACCAAGGAGATATTTTGAGTAATAAGGAGATATTTTGAGCCCTAACTTATTTAAATTTTTTATAAATGACCTTCCAGATTACTTTGATAATACCCCTGATGCTGTATCTATTAATAATAAATTAATCCACTGTCTTATGTATGCAGATGATGTGGTAATCATGTCTACATCACATGAAGGTCTGCAACAAAAATTAAACAAACTTCATTTTTTTGCGATGAGTGGGGAATAGATGTTAACCTCTCCAAAACAAAAGCTATGATCTTTAACAAGACCGGTAGACATATCAAAGAAAAATTCTCTTTTCGTAACAAATCACTGGAGTGTACTTATCAATATAAATATCTTGGAATAACACTAACACCGTCGGGGTCTTTACAAGAAGCTAAAACTGATCTTTACAGGAAAGCCACAAAAGTCTTATTTAAACTTAAGGCTGAATATGTTTCCCTTGGGCCAAGCATCAGATCCTCATTACATATTTTTGATCATACCATTAAATCCATACTATTATATGGTGCAGATATTTGGGGCTGTTATGTGCCACCCTCTTTTAAATTTGAACTTTTCCCCAGCCTCTAAACTAGAACTCCACTTTATAAAATATATACTAGGTGTTAACAAAAAAGTCTCTAATTTTGGGGTTATGTCTGAGACAGGGAGACTTCCCATTATTTTGGATTGCTTTAAAGCAAGTACTAATTATTTGAACAGAGTAGAAAATACTCCATCAGGCTTAATAAAAGATACATATGAAGAATCAAAAAAGGTTCATGAGGAGGGTGGCAGATCATGGTTCTCAGCCATATCAAATATGTTCACTATATTAAAAACTCCAGGAAGAAACAAATATAAACTATGCTCAAATTCTACTTGTAAAACTACAGTAAAGACTGATTTAAGAAAATTATATATTAACGCCTGGTCAGTTACAGGAATTTTTTAATTAATGAAAATGGAAAACTCAGAACATATGTTAAGATCAAAAAAAATTTTGGTTTTGAAAAAGATCTTGATTTAATAAAAGATTTCAGAAACAGAAGGTCCATTACAAAGTTTAAAATCAGTTCTCATAGATTAAAAATTGAATCGGGTCGATATACCAAACCCTTAACTCCTTTAAATGAAAGATTATGCGAAAGATGTTCTATAAATAAAATTGATGATGAGATTCATTATTTTACTAACTGTACTCATTTTACTACATCTAGAGAAAATCTATTTGATACAATAAATAAAACTAATTCACATTTTAATAACATGTCCTCTTTCAATAAACTATTCTGGACCTTTAACTGTGAAAATGAAACAATTTTAAATAACCTATGTAAATTCCTCCTGGAGTCTGGAGTTGTATATAAAAAAAAATAAAATAAAAATAAAATACAGTGTATCTGCACTGATCTGACTTAATTTATGACAATTGCTTTGTATATATTATTTTGTATTGCCACATATATGTCTTCATGTATATTCTGTCATAAATAAACATTTGTACTGTTATTGCCCCTTGAGGGCCCTTGATTGGTCAAATAAACTTGTATTCTTTGTATTGTTGTATTCTTTGTACCCATTCATGTATGATGGCTTCGACAAAACAATGCATCTCCAATCAACATATTATTGACACACTTAAGACATATGCATTTTTATATTGATATACACTCTTACATCAGGTATCTTTTTGAGTACATGTAATATACATATACCTGTGTCAGGAATTTCAGTATTGTAGCACATGCTGCATTTAAGTAACTCAAAAGAAATATTTTCTACTAGTACACATCAAAACAAGAGCCCATGCCTGGCTCAGGTCAAACAAATCAATATAAGGAGGAATCCCCATATATGATTATATAAAGTGTATGAACATGTACATCAGTTAAATGTACATGTATTTTTGATTACCTGAATCAGAGCATTATGTAGGTTTTTATTACATATTTTAATCTTTATGGTCATTCATTACATTTATGTGTCTTGAATAGGAATAGGTTGTTCACACCAAATTTGCTGCAATAATGATCATTGGGTGCAGTAAATGTATACAGTCACAATAAATGACACAATATGAAATTGCCAATGTATATGTTGGTATTTTGTCTAGTCATCAAACTAATTATTCATTAAATTAATTCAATACAAGTTTCAGATAATGCCATTCAGTAATGGGAGGCAAAGAACAAACAACAACCAAACAAAATCTTAATAATTTCAATCCAGTAAGAGGAAAAGAATTTGCAACAAGGTGGGGTATGGGTTTCCTTTAAAATTACAAGAGGCTGAGCTTTTTTTTACTGCTAAATTTTAGCAACATTTTTATTAGTGTGCAGGTATGTATGTGTACATTTATTATTACTATAGGTCACATTTTAATAGAATTTAACAAGTTAAAGGAAGGGTAAAATTTGCCCATGAAAGCAAGCTATTTTCTATGTCCTAATATTGATCAGATGGAAAACAAGAGGTGTACCATTTACATTGATACATGCTTTTAAAGTACAAATTGATAATCATCAATTGTTTTTGAAATTAATTTTCGCATTCTGGCGGTTCTTGAAGAATGTGTTGTATCATATAGGGAAATCATGTGATGTCACAACTCAAAGTTGTTTTTTGGTTAAGTTGGACCCTTTTTTATTACAGTAGTTAAATTGGTACATGGGCATAAAGAAGTTGGCTGCTTTCCATTGCAAATAATTCTAAATTGTTATTGTACTGTAGGTTGTGTTGCATACATTAAATCCATTAGTTCTTGGTTGAGATAATCTTAGATTGTTCATTTCTTATGAAGCTCAGTTCCAATACATATTATACCCCCACTCGTAAGAGAGGGGGCTATATTGAAATCACCTTGTCCGTCCGGTTCAATTTCTCTGCTTCTACTGGACGGATTGGTTTTAAATTTGGTACACAGCTTCATCATAATGAATTTTACCATGCCTCCTCTTTCCAGGTCAGTCCATCATCTTCTTGTTTTCGAGCCGACTTAGACTTTTTTAGGGTAAACAATTTGAAATGTGAAATTTTTCGTAACAGTTTTCTCGGCTTCTACTGGATGGATTGGTTTCAAATTTTGTACATAGCTTCAACATGATGAGTTACAATGTGCCTCCCCTTTCCAGATCAGTCCAATATCTACTTCCTGTTTCTGAGCCGACTTAGACTTTTTAGGGTAAAAAAATTAAAATGTGAAATTTTTCGTAACAGTTTTCTCGGCTTCTACTGGATGGATTGGTTTCAAATTTGGTACACAGTTTGAGTATGATTAGTTATACCGTGCCTCCCCTTTTCAAGGTCAGTCCATCATCTGCTTCCTGTTTTCCGAGCCAACTTACACTTTTTATGGGTCAAAAATAGACAAATTTTTGTAACAGATTTCTAGGCTTCTACAAAAGGGATTGATTTCAAATTTGGTATATAGCTTAAGCATGATGAGTTGTACCGTGCCTCCCCTTTCCAGGTCAGTCGGTCATCTACTGCCTGTTTTCTGAATGGTTGAATGGGGGGGGGTATGCTTAGCACGACTTAGTGCAACCCTTTGTTGAGTTTCAATTGTACATGTATGCTTACCATTTTAGTTCATAGTTTAATATCTTGAATTTTTCATTTTCATTTAATGTTTAAATGGTATGCATCTTTATTTTCATTTTGTATAATGGGTTTAAATCACTATTGCAAAGTTTAAATAATGAAAGACTGTTCATTTAAATGAAAGTAATTTCAAGTTTTAGAACACATGATATTGAATTGTTTTAAATTTGTTTAACAATATAACCATTTAAAATTTGGCGTTTTGACCACGGAACTGCAGCTCCACCCCCAATTTTATTGGCGGTTGACAGGTCCATCATATTCATTGCACTCATTTGATTCCCCTGCCAATCTGGCATTTTTCGCTGCAGGAACATGCTTACAGTACACTCAGAGAGGATTGATTCTCATACTCTGATTTCAGTGTCCAGTGATTCACAGAGTTTCACAGAGTATACTCTTAAAATTCTCTAAGGAATTTCTCCCACCTTGGAGAAATTTATTACCTTTTTCGGTGTATTTTGGAGTTGTTTATTACCTTGTGTATTATAATCATTTTCACCTGACAAGAAAGACAGGAAATAGGTGCTACTTCAAAAGCTAGGAGTAATTTATGACCCTTTGGAGGGAGTACTAGTACTCCTAAACCCTCCTAGGTTTTTATGGCTTTTCTTGGAGTTTCCTGGAGTCATTAAAAAAATTCCCTCCGAAATCAGAGTATGAGATTCAATCCTTTCTGAGTGTACTGTATTTCATTGTTACATATAACAAAAACACTGGACTGTTGGCATTGGCCTCTGATTTCCAGGGTCATTTGCTTCCGGGAAGTCTAGTCATTTTACATTTGCTGATCTGCCAATTTTACATTTTCGGCGATCAAGATTTATGTACATTACACATTTACATTTATTTTCAGTGTGACAATTATGATTTATACATTTAAATTTTAATTTATTTCACAGTTATTTTCAGTGTGACATTTATGACTTATACAATTAAATACCGTGGTCAATATTCGCCAAACCTGTAAAAAATTTCCTTAATAGAATTTTAAAACATGATAGTTGTTTTTGTTACTAGAATTCAATAGATCTGTCCAATTCACTAGCTTCCGTCTTCACTTCTGGGTTTCACGTTGGTCTGTCATATGGATATGGTATATGGTAATATTTATGCACGAGACAATAACACACAAATAGTTTAAAAGGTAGTTATGCCTTTTTCTTATTTTCAAGGAGACATCTTTGATAACGAAGTAATACGCTAAATTTTTAATGGTGCACATTTTACATAATCCGCTTCACGGATTATTCAATGTGAACCATGAACAATTTAGTTTATGGTTCAATAAACCAAAACATTATTACAGTAAATTCTTAAATATATCAAACATTTTTCCTCCTCGTTTTGAAATTATTACGACTTCTCCGTTTACGAAAAACGCACATATAAATTGTGGTGGGTTTTACAAGATTTTTTTAGGGGGTGGGGGCAGGTACATTTTACTCTTCCTCCTTAATCTTAAATAGACCAAAAATATCACACAGTTGTAATTGATGCGATGAAGTTCGATTCAACATGGGGCATAAAAAAGAAAAAGAGAAACTCCCTTGAGAACGTTACGGAGAGCAAGCTTAGAATCATTTATAGATATAGTGTTTGGCATTTTCAATATTTTGGGTAGAGCGCCTCTGATGAGTCTTGAATAGATGAAACGCGCGTCAGGCGTGGCAAAATTTATTGTCTGGAACTTTGTTGTAATTTGTATAACTTATTAGCTAAAAAAATAGTTCCTTTCCCATCATAGTTGCCTTGATCTGTAAACATCTGAACCAATTTACAATCATTCGACATTATATCAATAATTTGACTTAAAAGTTTACATAAAGAATAACCAAACTAACCGTTTTATTGAAAGTACCTTTTTATTTTCAAATCAAAATTTCTAGAACGTTATAAAATTTTATATATGCAAACTCTTCTTTAATGAAGCTATGTTATAATTCTGAACAGCTCTGCTGGTCGGGTCCCGGGTGACGATCAGCCAAGCTTGTCGGTTATACTTCACTTAAAAACGCTAAGAAACCTTACATCGGACAAGGCCGCTTTGCCCAAAAAGTGACTGAAATGTGTGTCCTTAGTGTTTGAAAAGAACAGTTCTGTCATAAAGAACGCCGGGGTCGGAAAACCTTACTGCAAACCATAATGGTGCACCGTGTTATGAAAAAAAGGTCACATTCATCGCATGTTAAATAATCTTAATGTAGGTCCCGATAAGAGTAGGACCATAGGATCCCCATGCAGGAGACATTATTGTCCGATCCTATCCATTCTACCTTTTTTAGTAGCAGTCAAAACTCAAATACCCGATTAGTCTTGTGTCCCCCATTCCTCTACTTATAATTTCATATTCATTTTATCACCCTTTTAAGGTTGGTTCTTCTCCGAAATTTGTGTTGCTTATATACAACAACTAATAAAATTACCTTTAGTTATGTTAGTTTAGCAAAAATTATTTAGGTTTCAACCTATAGGCATGACACCCGTTTTGTAGTTTTTATCATTTAGTTTTGTCATTATTTTATTTTTGATTACATAAATTTCATTTTAACACACGAATTCAGCGAAAGTAAATGTTATTTAGTTATTGTTTTACTCCAAAGCAACCCGTGCGGGTTCCGGGTGGCGAATAGGCCCGCAGAAGCGCTAAGCTTGTCGGTGAAATACCACTAAAGAGAGCTCAGAAACCTGACATCGGGTCAGGCCGCTTTGCCCACAAAGCGACGGATGCGTGCCCCAAGTGGTTGAATGGGACAGCCTTGACATCGAGAGATGCGGGGTCGTCAGGCGATAATGCGGAAAACCTGTGGTGTACCGTGTTGGGAAAAATGTCACGTTCCTCGCACGTGAAAGAACCCTGCTGCAGGTTTCGGTAAGAGTAGGACCCGTAAGATCCCTATGCAGGAGGCTAAATTTCCCGTCCCTACCCATCACTCCTTTTTCCAGTGGCAGTCAACATGGCCTTGTGTCCCCATTTCCTCCACTTCATCATCATTTCATGTTCATTTTATCACCACTTTCATGTTCATCTCCCGGATATAGCCGAAATCGTGCTGCTTGGGAGTAAAGCAATAACTAATTACTAACTAACTCCAAAGCAGCACGATTTTGGTTATATCTGGGAGATGAACATGGAAGGGGTGATAAAATGATCATGAAATGAAGATAAACAAGCTTCTTTTCGTTGTAAATCATGCAAAACGGTCCCGCGATAATTTGCGCATAACTAAAACAATATCTAAAAACGTGTTACAATATGTAACTAACTGATAACGACATTGAATAGAAACCGTTCTTTATATATATAAAAACATGTTTCTTCGTAGATTATATCTAATGTCTGGTTTAAAAAATAGATTTGTACACAGGGCTTCTTATTATCTCTATTTTCAATTATTTTAGATGATGATGATAATATGGTCACTGTCCGACAACAGAGACATGTAATACATTTTTCAGCTTTATCTGCATGAAAACCTTCTCGAAGTGATAACTAAAGATTAGAGTACGTACGTAATCCCTTTCACATATATATGTCTTGTTTGCGTGTTACAAGGACTTCTTTGAATGACGATCCAATAAAATAATTTTCTTTACTTGGTTATCATTGTTTACTCCGGAAATCGTATATGTAGCTACTAAAGAATGATAAAAACTGAACTTTCGAGAGTGCCAAGGTGGACGGTTCTATGGACTGGATGAGGGGAAATGACCAATGCACGGGGTTATTAAAATTTGTCAAAAACGGCCATATATGTTTAACAAAAACTAGAGAAATTTGAGAAGAATCTTGTTCAAACGTGTTCAGAAGTTAAGTTCTTTTAAGACTATAAGCAGTGCAGACATTTCAGACTTAATTTAAGCAAAATTATCTTAACGCGCCTGAATTATCTGCCAGGCACTTGTCTGAACACTTTATGAAAATCCTAACCAGTCTGAACAGTTTCTTTTTTGTAATTTCATTATAAATGGGTCTAATGGGTGGCTGTTTCAGATCATATTCAAGCTACAAGTTATGCCTTTAATAAAAAAATGTTAACGTTATTATGATATTTTTGTTAATCTTGCTTTTATAAGAAATAAATTTCAATTGGCTACCTAAGATAATCTGCCTTGACAGATTTACCTTTATTGCCATATTAAGTGGCCACAAACAGTTCCAACTCAGTGAGCTCAAACAAATTTAAGACATCTTTTTATAGTTGAATGGACCAAAGATGGTGTGTAGAAGAAAAACTTTCAAGTCTTTGATTTAGATTCAAAATAAGGAAATATCCTTATTTACATGTAGGATGCTTCCAATAACACGAGACTATCCTTAGACATATCTTAATCCTAATACACCTTTCCCTAATGTGGCCCAAGCTGTTTTCAGTGAGCTATATAACATGTAGTTTAAAATCACATATAAAAATAGAATAAAGTGGAGGTTGTTGCTTTTCTTGTTACTCATCACGATATACATAATTTCATCAGGAACAAATCCCCGGGGTGGGAGGCTTTTCTTATAAAATCAATGGTATGGGCATCAATAAAGGGTCTGTATTTTCATGCTTCAAGGTGTAGAGAAGGGTTATATATTCAACAAAGCTGTTACCAACAGGATTACAAATATGGTAACATCAATCAGTATCGTCTCTAAATTTATAACATAAGAATGCTTATAAAAGTGGTAGTTCCTGGCTTATTAGAGCTCAAAATGTTCTTTCCTCTGTGAATGACATCTGAACGGCTCTATATATACAAAAAAAAATATATAAAATCTTAAGCATTTTTGACATGGTCATAACAGGGTATGATATACAATGTCTTCTGGTATAACATGGTATCTTTTCGCAATTTTATTGATACTAACAGATCTAGAGTACAGTCCAAAGCAAGTCAACAGAACAGGTATACCCTAAATCATAAATTTAGTTTACTGTAGGGGAACGAACAGGGGTTATCAGTCCTTAATATTTGTACATTAAGTTTGTTAAAGGGAAAGTTCACAAAAAAATGAAAATTTGTCATATGATTTCTAATGCATTATATAATTGTGCTATATCATTTAAACTTTTATATTCAATTTAATAAGCTGACAAAAATGGAATTTTATTTTTTATCTTTTGGTTTCTGTCATTTTTGATTACACAAAGCATCTGAATACCACAAAGTCTCCTTTTGACAGTGACCCACCATTTACCTAAATATTGAATTGCCAATATATAATATTTTTATGTGCATCTATGTTATGGCATTTTAAATAAGTGATAGAAAATCCTTATTAAAATTAACAAAATTAAGTTATTCTTTAATTAGTAATAATGATTTTTTTGGGTATAAAAATCAATTTAAATAAGTAATTTTTAATTATCTAAGTCATGTTGTGTTGTGATAATCTTGCATATAAATCACATTATTGTTTTAAATGCTAGAATGAAAATAAAATGATCTAGTACATAAAACTTTGTTTCTGAATGCTTGTATATTAGGTTTTGACACCTGTAGGTATTGATAATTATTTCACCCCAAGTCAGCTGTGACTAATTACATTTATGTTTACCTAACCATTACACATGTACCTGCTGAGAGACAATGACAATAAATTAACATTAATTAACACTTTTAGCAAACCCAGTGGGGGATTAGAAAAAGGATGACCTGTAATTTACATAATTATATCATAATTATTTTCAATGAAATATGATGGCTTATATATAAATACACAACTTCTTTCTTAATAGTAAATAAAAATAATATTTTTTTGAATTATAGAATTTTAATTTTAATTAATTTATAATAAAGTTCAATTTAAAAGAAAAAGATAATAGATTAATAAAATGTTTTTAAAAAGATTTTATATAGAAGTAATTTGAAAATATTAAATGATCTTGTTGACTTTTGATTATTTTAATTATTTTGTTGGTTATTGGACGTACCACATGATCACTTAAACGCTTGAACTAATATGATTTTTTGCTACTCAGTAGAAATTCTGATTAACTGAAGTAGTCCCCTAATGTAGAGTAGGGGACTATTTCAAATAAATAATCTCCAATATCTTTGTTATAAGTTAAGATATGAGAGAAAAAATTTGCACACTCTTATAAAACATTGTTCTGAACAATTTAAGACCATATGTCAAAAATCGTGAACTTACCCTTTAAATGTGTTAAAGAATGGAGATAAACTAATTGTATAGCAACTCAACGGGTGTGCTATATCATGCAGGAACCACTTACTCTTCCGGAGCACCTGAGTTCACTCTTGTTACGACTTGAGTTCGCCTTGTTGATTTCAGTTCGGTTGATTTTGGGTTTTGTGTTTCTTCGTGCTGCTTTTTGTACCGGTCTCGTCGTTGCCCTTTCGGACTTTTGACATTCGAATTCCCCATTGGTGCCTCTTTGCTTCAAACATAAGTACGAAAACATTTTCCTTTTAGCAAGGATCGCCATAAATCAGGATAGTAAAAGAATTACTAAGTACTGCTAGGTGCTTCTGTGCGGCTTCAGTGTTACAGTTTTATGATAGTAATTTATTTTGTTTTTCTTGTTCTTTGATATTTCTTTTAATGCAGATATTGTGCTTTATACATTTGTAGTTTGATATTTCTTTTAAGCAGATAGTGCTTTCACTTAACCGATTTAATTTGATATTTCTAAACATGTATCTGCTGAAAATAAAACATACATTTATATTTATTAAAAATATTTTCTCTATACTTTTCCTGAATTATTGGCACAAATGAAATATGGGGGTGTCACAGCCCCACCCCCGGAATACCGAATACTGTTTAAAAAAGGACAGAATACCGTTAAAATAACTGGAATACCGAATACTCTAAAGATCACGGCGTACGCTTACCAAAAGCCTTATAAATTCGGAACATCGCGTACTGCGAACCACACCTTGGCGTACCGAATACCCTTTAAAAAGCACGGAATTCCGCGTACCAAAAGGGCTGTGACACCCTCAAATATATTTGACGCAAAAGAAAAAGGAATGTGCACAAAAGCAATGTACATGTACCACTATTAAAGACTTATCATTTGTTAAAATTACGTGAAGCCTGGAAAAACCAAATTCCCACCAAATTTTTGAAGATATACATATACCTCCAAAACAAACACTCAAACCTATGGGTTTCTTTTTGTACTTTAATTCTAAAAGTCATAAAAATAAAAAAAAAACAAGTCAGAAATGGCCATCCTTAAAAATTATTACAAGATATTTTGTATAGATAAAAGAACACAAAATTGCAAGTACAACCAATAGAATTCTTTGTCTTTAAGGAAGTCATTACGGTGAATCTTCGAAAATTCTTATGTAATATTAGGCGGATGTTATGAATGTCTACCTCGGAGAATAGCATTCTTTCTGTTGTATTGTAGTATTATATCTTAACTTTCAAGTTTTCCTTGTTATACTGACCAACAGGTGATTTTGAAATCATATTGCTGTATTTTTTTTATAGTGAGACAAAATATTTAATAAGGTAATTTAATCTTACATGCAGATATAATGATGATGTCTTTTCTGTTAATAACACTTCATTTGTTAGATGGATTCCTTCAATATATCCTCCAGAATTGGAGATTAAAGAGACCACGGAATCAAATTGCTTCACGTCTTTCTTGGATTTGCATCTCGAATTTGACCCAGGTCGTCTCTTGTATTTACGATACAAGAGACGATTTAAATTTTCAAATTATTAAATTTTCCTAATCTACAGAGCAATATACCTATTTCCCCTGCATACGGTGTTTATATTTTACAACTTATTCGATATGCCAGAGCTTGCACACATTTCACAGGTTTTTGATCAGACACTGATTTCTTCGTGACCGACTTTTGGAGCAGGGCTATAAGAAAAAAAATCTTTCTTCGTTATCAGCTACTAGTAGAAAAGTTCAAAAATGAGTTAAAAGACATGGTGGTCAATTGTTTTAATTAGTGTTTGACTGGTCTGCTGTACTGAGATGATCACCTAAATATCCATAGTGTGTTTCACAACTATGTTGTGTTCTATGGTCATTACCGGATCCTAAGATCGCAATGGAAGAGGGAGGTTTGGCGCAATAAAACCTGTTTTAACCCACCATTTGGTTTGAAATGCCTGTACCAAGTAAGGACCATTGCAATTCTCCGGTATGACTGATTCGTTTTTGTCATTTTCTCTGGACTATGAGATTGATCATTCAAGTTGGGTAGTTTTGTTATTACCTTTATTTAATAAGGTGCGATATTACGCCATGTTTATATTCATATCGTGCTAGTTACATACTGTGGTATAAAACTGTATTACATCTAAATGTAGAAAAAAATGACAGAAATATGAATCCAATGCTTTAAAATTGAATTTTTACTGTCAAATTGGGTCCTTTCAAAATAGCACATGTAATAGAAGATAATGGGATGTGGAATAAGTGTACGCGCCACAACCCACATAAACATGCGGCAATTTAAAAAGAAAACACTGAAAAACAGCCAGCATCCTTCACCGAGGCTTCAACAATGTTTGACCGGAATAACAAAGGTTAAAATAAAAGATGTTAAACTATTCTAAATCATTGAAAAATCGCTGTTCCCTCTGGTAGAAATTCAAAATGCTAGTTTTGATGGTTGACTAATAGACTTAAAAGAGTTGACAGCATCAAACAGAAAACAAAAATTTTCGTATTATATTAGACTTTCTAAGTAATATGTTTAGTTAATCATGTTATATTCCACTGATAAGAAATATCTCTTATTGTTTCAGGAGAGAGGGCTTTCTACCACAACATCTCACATTTCCCTTTGATACTAAATTGCCCTTTAATATAATTTTGAAATTAGAAATTAATTATAATTAGAAAGGGACTTGTAACAAGTCTAGTATTATATACACTGGGACAAAAGCAAAGGACAAACGATTTTGTTTTCAGTTTTGGTGTTTCATTTTCGACAAGATAATTTAAGCCAAAACCTACGTGGCTATAAGTCTTATGCTTCACAGATTTATTAACTTAAAGATCTTGAAATATTACCCTGTTGCAAGCTTTTCCTAGAATTAAATTTATATTTCTTACCAAATAGGCTTTCTTTGCTATGTGATGATTTGAAATAATTTATAATTTTCATGATTTTGGTCAGTTTTAATCTTCACTATATGACTTAAAGGGTGTAGGCTTTCGGTTAAAGCACATGAAAAAAGGGAGATAACTCTTCAGGAAATTAGACTCCAAAATGGCAGTTTGAAACCAATACTTCCAGCAGTATTAAGTGCTAAAGGTAGACATACACGAAATTGACTCTTTGACGATACAATGTCAATCTGTTGATTATAATTTACATATTAAGTGCGATTTGACAATTTGTTAAAAGTTTGGAGCTTCAGGCGACCATACGTTTCAAAGACCATGTTTATGTACAAAAGCCATCTTTTTTTGCCATGTCGTGTTATGTAAATAAAAAACCTTTTTGTTTGTTACAAACATGTTAAATTATGATTAACAGTGCATATTTTAGTTTACAATAAAAAATTACAATGACTATCAGTTAAATAATGGTTAAAAAGTGTTTTGAAAATGTATAATTCTAAAAATTCACGGAGGGCTTAACTTTTTTTCAGGTGTACATAAAAAACTATGCATTTCAAAACATTGTGGGTTTTGAATTGTGCTTATTTTTTGTCTAAGTGTATAGATAAACATGTACAATGTAATAAAAAATGTCTGAAAAGCTTTCCAGATACCAGTAGGGAATTTAAATGCCATAAGTCGAAAAAAATTCTAAAACTGGCCTACACAAAGAGCAAAAAATAAAAAGCACATTACTTAAAACGTAAATTGTTCAAATCTTCCATTAAGTTGCAATTGCGAGACATTTTAAGTTATACGAGTTTAGGTAACTTTATTTGCATTTTGCATTTCAGAAGTGTTTTTCATTTAATAGATATAGATATCGGACAGCCATCTTCAAAACCTCCATTAATGGCATCCACCCATTAGTTAATCTTATATTGGATACTGTTGGTTTCTGTTCAAGTTTATTACGTTTCGACGATATCTTTATATGTGTCAGTAGACTTATGGCAATTTTAAATCAATGGTACATATTTTTTTATTAGTGATAAGTGCATCAAACAAAACGAATGAAGAAATGTAAAACAAAAACTTCCATTACTTTTCAAATGCTTTTACATCGGCGTAATTGTAAAACATACGACAATTAAGGACAAATTTAAACTGATATTAGCTAGGATGGTCCTATCTATGGCTATCCTAAGATGACTTCGTTCAATTCTATGACGAGTCAAGGGATTGTCCTATCTACGTCCTATTTTAAGTCCTAAGACATGGCTGAGTGCATATCTAATGAAAGCTTCATCTACCTGGCCCTACAATTTTAAATCCCATTTTTAAAATTTACCCGAAAATAGCACAAGTGAAACATTTTTTCAGTGGCACTAATAAAGTATTGCACATCAATAAAATCAGCACAAATCTAATCACCCCTTCAACATCTAACGATTGTATCAAGAATTTCTTGAAGTTGTATACAGAGTTTTGTTAAATTTTTTTTTACAATTAATGAAATAATAAAAATTAGCGTTCATTGTGCAAAATACTTCTTCAAAGTTAAAATGATTACAGTACGTCTAGAACAGAACCAAAGTCTTACATTAATCTACAAACATTAAGAAAGAAAACCATGCTATGAAATGCATATTCAGCAATGATCATCAGGACAAAAAAAATTATAGTGACTAGCATAATTATATAAAAGCAAGAAGTAAAATAATACCATCTAAAGTAAAATACAATAATCTTTATATGCAAACAAAATTAAGAAAAAAAGCAATTAAAAAGTGACTTTAAAATGCTCAAACAGGCATCCACATGGTCTCGATAGCATCAGAATGAAGCATGGCTCTCCTATAGCACAGGTTTTAGCTAATCAAGATTGTTTAGCCCAGCTGCAGTCCTAATTTAATCGCATAAACATGTACCCATTTTGAAAGAAGAAATTAGATTTGAATGCATTGAATTAGTATTTCATTTTTTACTATTTGATAAAATATAGTTTGATAACACGTTATGCAATCACAATGGTATGAATAAGAATAAGGCGTAATAAAGCACTGATTACATAACGCCTTATTAAATTATATTCTACCTCATTGTAAAACATCAACAGCAACACCTTGTCAAAATCAATTTCTTTTCTAAACCCCGTTTGGACATTTTTTGGTATGTATAACGAGAGAAATTTGAAAGAATAGATATCAACAACGCAATACCCCAGAAATAAGGAAATTCCCCAGGGAAGACATTCATTTCATCACTTCATTACAATTTTCGAAAATCTGTCGTAATGACTTCCTTTCAGACAAATAATTCTAGTGGCTGTGTTTGCAATGTTGTGTTCTTTAATCGGTAGAAAATGTCGTATTATTTTTTTAAAGAAGGGTAATTTCTGACAGACAGATGTCTGTATTGTCATTCACAGGGAAAATCATTGGTTCGGGTTCTTGTTATGATATATAAATGAATGTCTTTAAAAAATGGCGGGAATTCGGATTCTTCTAGATCTCAGTTAACTTAAACAAATGTAAATGTGTGTCCATTCCTATTTGCGCTAAAAATAATTACATTTGTGCCATATGCATAAATTATTTTGTATTGTGCCATTGCATAAATTGTTTTGTATTGTGCCATTGCATAAATGTTTCAAAATTGCCGATACTACAAATGAAATATTGACAAAATAATTTTATTTCATTAATGAATTAAAAAAAATGGAAAGATAAATGTTCTCAATATTAAATCAAATGGACATAGCATTAAAACACTATTTGTTTTAAGCTATAGTCTATATTAAACTACAAATGCATTAAATACAATATCTGTATTAAAAGATATATATCAAATAGAAAATAATGAGATGTGGAATAAGTGTACGCGACACAACCAACAATTAAACGGCAATTTAGAAAAACCACAATGGACAACCGCCAGCAGCCTTCAACGCGGCCATTTGGCACTGCTCGCGGTTCTGCAATTCGCCCACGGTCTAAATAAAATGCATATAATTCAAATCCAGCCCTGAAATAGTCACAGATAGACCCCTTCTTAAACAAGGAACAGAAAACATCACAAAGACAAATAAAAACGAAAGCTTTGTCAAAGATTCCTGGCTTAGGACAGCCACATGTAATATGTGGCGGGGTCAAAGTAGTTTTTTTGGCCCAACCTTGTGTTAAATATTGTCATTTAATGAAAGTTAATACATTTTTTAATTCTAACACAAATTAAACAACCACTTTTTCATAAATATAATTTATAGATAAAACAAGAGAGATAATTCACTTGAAAAATGACAAAAAATACAAAGATTTGTATTGTAAAAAGACAAGCTGGTGACCCCCAGTTTTTATTGTTTTATTTCAAAATATATTGTATTTTATTGATTTTTATCAAATAAAAAAAATATATTCGTAGATTTTTCCTGCGACATGATTTTATGCTAATTATTTGGCCTTTCCTATATAATCTATAGTAATTTTGGCAAACTTTGAGCCTCAATTTTGCGAAAACAAGCCTGGAAAGGGGGTCCAATATTTTTACACAAGATAAAGTATATTCATAATACTAATATATACAAAAATTGGACATATTGAATTCGGCATTATTTTTGGGGTCAGGTGTCCTCACTAACTTTAAATTCCTTTCTATATTGGATGTCATGTTTCACTATACAGGATATATTTCCATATTATTGTTCTATTCGTATAACTGTTATACACCTTATCAATCTCTCATCCCTTTTTTTTTCATATAGCCGCATGAGCTATTTAGAATATAAAGCTAAGTATTGATGGGAACGAAACTCTTCCGCTTGTGCTACATACACACGGACATCATTGCACAAAAATGAGATCATAGCCAACCAGAACTCTTCCATGTCCTCTTTGAATATTTATTTGAAGAAAGAACATAACAGCTACCATATTTGTCTTGGATACCCAACATAAGCTTCATAAAAATTCGTTATCTCGATCTGCATCACGTTATACTAAAAAGTTATCCGTTGAACTTATTCGATATGCCAGGGCTTGTACAAATTGTTCATAATTTTTTTTATAAGACACTGCTCTCTCCGTTACCGACTATAAGGCAAATTTTACAAGAATTTACGTCTCATGCGACTTCAAAAATACCCCATTGTTATTTGCCACTGGTGGAAAAAAATCAAAATTATCATACGTAATGGTAAGTGATTTGTTTTATTTTAGTGTTTGGATGATTGTTGTACTGAGATGATCACAACAACATACCTATCATGTCTTCGCAGCATTGTTATGTTCTGTGTCACTACTTGTAAGATTGAAATGGAAGAGGTAGGTTTGGCGCGCCATAAATCATGGTTTAACCCATTTCTTTTTAAATGCCTTTTCCAAGTCAGGACCAACGAGTTTTCATTTTTTTCTATTGATTGTGAATGATCCTCAAAGTTCAGTAATACTGTTATTACATTCAATTAACTCTTCATTTTATATTCACCTGACATATATGTCCGCTAGGATTTACTTTCTACTTTTTAATCTTTTACTCGCTCCCACTCGTAAGTAAAAAATACGCACATGTTTATATTGTCACTTCCAGTCCAGGTACATCTCACCAGTTTTCACATGGCGCTTGAAAACCATGCACAACCAGCCAGATATACAAGGAGGTAGGATGCTCGTACATATATTTCAGATAAACATAATTTATAAATTATAATCCGGCTGTAGGTAAAATCTGATTAGTTTTGACTGTAGCATTTTCTCCTCCAGGAGTTCAATATTTTATATAAAAAGTTTCTTTTTTCTTCGTTTTCTAATTCGTGAATAAATTTTTTTTGGTTTGTTTTCACTCTAAGATAAAATCTTCCTTAGATCGCATTCAATGTCTAAAAAGATTATGCACAACATTTTAATAAATAACAGTCCATCAAGAACCATGAGATGAAGTATAATCAACTATATACATGCACACCGAAAATAAATTTAGAAATGTTATAATCTGCTCACAAACTTGTATGGAATAATTCTGTTTTTATACAATTCATTTATTCTAATATTTCCCCATAAATATGCTTTAAATAAAACTAAATAAAATGAACTGCCTGGCTCTCTAAAATTGTCTTTAAAATTTTTAAATTAGCACCTTTGAATAATGCTCAAGTAGGAATCAAGGCCATTGTAGAGTGCCCTTTCACCGTTCAATAAACTTTATTTGCTTTTTATATGCTCTCCGGATAACTTTCACTAACCACTGTGAATTTGTTTGTGAAAGATATCCGGTTTAAAGTGTAAAAAATAATTTATCACCTTCATTACCATCTTTTCTCAAACTGTCTGTCTTTTTTGAATAATACGCCAAAGCCCTCTTAGGATCTAACAACTTAATCTTCTGAAACTGCTGCATGTGTTCCTATACTCTTGGTATCGAGGACAGTGGTGGAAATGCATCCCCATTGGTTGTTGATGTATTGCACTACCGATGTATTGTCCGACCTGAGTAGATTTTTCTTGCCCATCAACTGATTCTGAAAATGTTATAGCGTCAAAAATAACACTTTCATCTCAAAATTGTTGATTTGCTGTAATTCTTTTCCCCTGGACCAAAGACCCCCAACAGTTAAGTTCTTTGACAAAAAAAGTCCCATCCCCAGATCGAGGCATCGGTTGTGATCGTAACCGTTTGTACTGTTTTGAAGGATGTGCCCTGAGAAATGTTCTCCACAGATAATCACCATTCCACATGTGGTTTCAGGTCGACATGAAATCTAAACTCATTTTGGAAGAGCTCCATGTTTGCAATAGATGTAAAGGGATAGGCCACATAAATGGTCTCGAATTTGGAATCAATTCCACAAGTCTATTTTCCTTAGAATACAAAGGTATTTAGACTGTCTTTTCTACCATCTTAGCAGGTTGACTAGATATACTATTGTCATCTTAAGTTACTAAAGCTGCCTTTGTGTCATGCTTCTTAACTAGATATCTTCTAACTAAATTGTCAATAGACGGAACTTAAAAAAAAACTTATCCGTTTCCTCGTGCACTGGAAAGTTATCTTTTATTTCCTTTGCACAAGCAGTTAGTAAGCTAGTATTGTCAGTACGCCAACTACTAAGCAGTACCTGTTTTTGAGCATCATCAATTTCTATATCCAATTTCTGTTTTATTTTCTTAGAATAAGCATCTTGCCCAAACAGAGTGAAAAAAACCTTTCTTTAAAAAAAAAATCTTTAAAAATTTGTCATAATGATCATTATGGCTCTCAACATTGTCGTTTTCATCATATACATGCTCAATATCTGACTCTATACTCAACCGTCCATTATGACTCTCAACATTGTCATTTTCATCATATACATGCTCAATATCTGACTCTATACTCAACCGTACATCATCTTTGGGTAATATAGAAACTTCATCATCGTCAGATATTTTATTGTTTGTCTCAATAACTCTTTGAAATTGTCTATAATGAACAACCATATGCCGTCTTTGTGACTGACCTGTGGTGCTACACGTGGCCTGAGAGTCATTTATGTCACCATTTACGGTCTTGTGATCCTCACTAGTTTGACCATCAAGGGAATTTTTGTCGCCGTTTGTGGCACAGTTCCCAGTTTTTAGTAATTCAAACAGTCAATCGAATTTGTTACTGACCTGAGCTTGAAAATCATTAAGTTTAGCATCCATTTTTCCTCCAAAACATCATATTTGCTTTCCCGTTTTGTCAAGTTCTAGATTTTGACCTTTGAATGTCTTTCAAATTCAAGCCATTATTGACGTTTTACTCCCGACTCATTTTCCGACAAAGTATTAATACCGTTGTCCATGATTAAGACTCAAGAGCGAGAAAAATGCGACAAGTCTTCAAGCGTATAGAATGAAAACTGGTGAGATTGACCGGGACAGGAAGTGACATTATACGCACGTGCGTATTTTTCACTTCCGGATGGGAGCGAGTTAAAGACCAAAAAGTAGAAAGTAAATCATAACGAACATACATGTCAAGTAAGTTTCTAATTTATGAAGAAGAAAAATTATCGCCCTTGAATTGTAAAAAAATTTATATTTTCCTTATATCCTTAAAATTCAAGGTAGCTGAGAAATTTCGGCGCATGTAGCTTCATGTTTTATATTACCACGAAACTTCTTTTTGTAAGTTAAGAAATATCATTTCTTAAAATAAAGATTGTTGAAAATAAAAATATTATACATAATATACATATTTGGTACATAATGAGAAAATAATATACCTTTTCAGAACTTAAAAAGATTTGATAGATGGCTTGCGAAATAATATCAGCATATATAGTCATTAACATGACAATATAATCTTCTTTTGGAAATGTTCCCGATAATGAGCTCAGAGAGTTGACATTTTACAACAGAATCACGTATTCTAATGAGTTTCAAATAACGATATTTTAAACGTCATTGTCTTTGCCTTTTCCTTAACCATCGAATACTGTCTCCATTCAAATATCATAATTAAATGTCAGTAGTAGTTCAACAATTTTCCAGAATGATTTGGCAGACATTACAAACATTAAATTTAGATAGTTCCAGTCTTTCTCATAAGCGCACAGTCCGCATGAAAAATCCGAAAATATGGTTTCATTAACAGAAGGACATTGATTAATAGACTGCGTGTGCTTACGTTTTTATTTCTAAAATTGATGCAGTTTATTAATTGGTTTTCTGAAAAATTATGTACATATATATGATTTAAGACACGTATTTTTTTTATTGATTCCTCGATGCTACGATGTTTACTTGATTTCTGTTGGAAATATTTTTCCTGTATAACATGTGTAAAAGTATTTCTTTCTGTTCATTACTTTGTTTATGAGGAAAAGAGGAGAATAAAAATGTGATTGTATGTGTTTAAGTGAACATTATAACATTTACTTTAATTTGGTTTGAATGCTGTATGTGGATATTTCATGTACATGTAGTAACGTTTCATCAGCAACATTTGAAACAAAGCGTTGAAAGTGATAACACCAAAAGTATAGAGAAAAAGTACTCAAAACACGTTCGAACTTAGAAGCCAATTCCGGAACCGAGGATATCGACAACAGGCAGTAAAAGGAAAGACACCCAGTGTTTTAAACAAGGTCGGATATAGGCCAGGCCATTTCAGACTTTGGAAAAAAATAAACACAAAAAGGTGTTAATTTTATTTCCTACTATTTAACTTTATGAAGATAATGCATTTTCTTACTCAATCTAAAATGTATAACCTTATTAATCAAGGGAAAAGTCGAGTGGGTTCGTGTTTTTACATCCTACATGTACATGTACCTACACAATATATGGTTTAATGAAGAAAGAACAAAATAAACTTGAGGTAAAAATGGTGGTGGACTTTCCAGAAAAAGAATTCTAGAAAATACAAAAAAAAGAACAAAAAAAAATAATGCAATACATTGTGAACATGTTTTTTACAACAACCAAAATATCCAGGAGTGAAAGCCTTATACATGTCGTTTTTTGAGTTATTGTCTGTTTTTCATAATTTTTATAATAATAGTCTTACTTAAGATAAGCCCCTTCTATTTCACCTATGTCTTATTTTCTATTCAAATTAATTTTAATTCTGCAAATAAGATAATACGCATCAGAAACATGGACATATAGAAGAACCAAAGTACCCATTTCATTAATACCCATGAGCAACTAGGGCCTGTTTATCCGGTTAATTGGTACATATGTACATTATTTATGATCGAGACTATATGGATTCACTTTTGATACGAATACACGCCGTGTGCTACATATGCGTCGTCAAGCACATAGCACAGTATCGCCACAAGTTCCAAGAAAACAAACAACTTTCTGGTAGCTTAACAATAATAAAAATTTCAATTTTTGTTGTTGTACGTTTTCACCCCTCGGTTTTCACGTAGAAACTAACCAAAACAACTTAATATGAACTCATCTTAAAAGTACAGGACATTCTACCGACAAGATTTGATATAAATTGGTGTTTCTGTGTTTCATGTAGAAAATATCACGGTAAAAAAAAAATTAAATGCTTTAATATAAATCAAGAACAAAGAATTTAAAGTGACATTTTCAGAACTTCCACTACTGTAATTTCTTTTTCCAAACCGAATTTCAGAGCAAAGATACAAACAATTTTCAAAAGAAAGATTATTTAATACGACAGCTCAAATAAAACAACAAAACTTTTCAGAACCAATTAAAGTTTTATTTTAGTTGAAATACAATTATTCCATTTCTGTTAAATTAATTCCAATTTCGAAATCTACAGCTATTTTAGCGAAGAATAGAAAAGGCATTTAGAAGAAACCAATTTAGGAAACTACAAACGGAAAATGTTACCACAAAGCGCATCATTGTTACACCCTAAGGGAACTCAAGAAAGAGTTTACACCATCAACCATCGAATACTGTCTCCATTTAAATATCGCAATCAAATGCCGGTAGTTTACAACAATTTGAGAGAATAATTTTGCAGACATTACAAACAAGAAATTTAGATTATTCCAGTCTTTCTCATGAACGCCCACTCCGCATAAAATCCAAAAAATATGGTTTCTTCAAATAAAGATATTGATTAATAGACTCTGTGTGCTTACGATTTTTATTTTTTAAATGTGATGTGGTTCATAAATTGGCTTTAAAAATTGTACATGTAGAAATGAAGACACATACCCTACCTAAATGTTTTTTTATTGATTCCTCGATGCTACGATGTTTATTTGACTTCTTTTGAAAATATTTTTCTTGTATAACGTGTGTAAAAGAGTTTCTTTTTGTTCATTTATTTGTTTATATATAAAAAGAGTAGAATAAAAAGATGTGGATGTGTGTGTTTAAGTTTAACGCTCATTTTCACGCATCTGCCTTGGCCATACAGGGCGATCATGGCGACGGAAACTAGTTTTGAGAGTAAACCGCTGACCTTGTTAAACGTGATTACACTTCACCCAAAGAAAAAACTTTCTTAAAAGTTATGGTAATGGCATGTTCAAAAAAAATATTTACATTTAACTAGCTAAATATACTTATATATGAAGGCTGTGGGACCTTTCCATTGCGCTTTGTAAGCTGTTAATGCATAAATGTTTTTGTCTTGAACATATAATAATATCTGATCAGGATTACAAATTGAACCATCTAACCAATACATTTTGTACTTGGGATGTTTGCCGTACCCGATGCTGTTTCTATTAACACTTAGATATCAGAAAGTATGTCTACATTTAACAGATAGGAAAGTGATATTATATGATGCATGAGTTCCAGGGCATTTATCTTTTATATTGTAAATGCAAATTCCAGAACGGGTTTAAAACAGTTACTTATTAATTTGGTTACAAGTATGTTGTATGCATATTTCATGGAGTAACGATACATCAGCAACATTTGAAACAAAACGTATAGAGAAAAAATACCCAAAACAAATAACGTACGAACTGGAAAGCCAAATACAACAGTGATGATATCGACAATAGGCAGTACAAGGAGAGAAATCTAGTGTTTAAAACAATTTTCGATTCATGACGACCATGTTTTTTCACACTTTGGAAAAGAAAAAAATAAAGACAAAAAGGTGTTATTTTTATCACCTTCTGTTGAACTTTATGATGTAAATGTGTTTTCTTTCCCAGCGTAAAATGTATAGACAATCATGATTTATCAAGGTAAAAAATCGAGTGGATTGGTGGTTTACTTCGTACATGTAGATGGACCAACCCAATATATGGCTTAATTATGAATGAACAAAATAAACATGAAATAAGAATGAAGGTGGAATTGGGATAAAGATAATTTTAGTAAATACAATACAAAGAACAGTAAAATGAATGTAATTCGCAGTGAAAATGTTTGAACAACAACAAAAAATCCTGAAGCGAAAGCGTTATACTTGTCGTTTTTGAGTTGCCTGTTTTTCATATTTTTCAAAATGTTTTTTTTTAATAACAGGCTGACTAAAAATCACCTCCGTACATCCGTCTTATTTTATATTCAAGTTGATTTCAATTCTGGAAGTGAGATATTACTCTTCAAAAACAATCATATAAAGGAAAGCCAATTTAACCATTGTTTTGACTCACATGGGCCTCTTGGCCCTTTTTATGCGATCAATGGGTATATATAATAGAGGCTAACGGGATTCACCTTTGATACGAATATTTAAGACACGCCATTTGCTATATGTGTGTCGTCAAGCACTTTGCACCATAGCACACGTTAACAATTTAACATGCTATAATTTTCTTAATTTTACGTATACGTTTAAAAAAATATCCTCAGCAACTTAATGTGAACTCATCTTAAAACTGCTATGAATTCTTCCACAAGATTTAAATTCAAATCAATGTTTCCTTGTTTCGTGTACAATATTTATTGGTGAAAATTCTATTTGACAATCAGTGCCCTAATTTCAATTAAGAACAAAGAATATAAAGTGACGTTTCTAGAACTTTCACTTCTGTAAATCGAATTTCAGGGCAAAGACACAATCATCTTTTCAAAGGAAACAATAATTAGTACATGTAATACAACAGCTAAAATAAAACGACAAAACATTAAAGAACCAATTAAAGTTTTATTTTAGTAAAATGATTTCCAAGTTCGAAATCTGCAACTATTTTAGCAAAGATAAGAAAAGGCATTTAGAAGGAAGCAATTTAAGAAACTACAAACAGAGAATGTTCTCAGAAAGCGGATAGTTACTCCCTAAGGGAACACAAGAAAGAGCTTAAACTAAGAAAAAATGTCAATCCAAAAATGCAAAATGTCAAGCGGATGTAACTGCTGAGACACCGCTATGTTTTTGTTTCTCGTTAGATTTGATATTAATTGTCTCTATGGGAATAGAAACTCATCTCTATCTCCATCAAAAATAAAGACGTTTGAAATACATTTTTTTAATTACAGTGCAATCGTTTTCTGAATGCTAAAGGTCTTTGTAAAGCAAATCAAAAATGAATTCATTAGATAATACATATCAGGTCAATATCCCACTCAACCATTTGTCTTTAATTTGTTATTGGCTGTTTTGTTTTATATACATGCATTGATAATATGTTGACTTCCGGGGGAAAATGCACACTAGTTAAATCAAGTTATGACTTTTATTGTGTCTTTGATTTGTATTCTTTATTTTATTTGTTGCATAGGTCTATATTTCTTTATCCGCTATTCTATATTCTGTTTGATATTTAATTTCTTTTTCCCCAAACATTTGGTGAGTTGATGTTTTACACTTTCCGCCCTTGCATCACTGTCAAAAACATTGTAAAAGTTATATCGCTGTTATGAACATAAAGTTCGAGACAGAAAATTTTGCTACGCCTGACGCGCGTTTCGTCTATTCAATACTAAACAGTGCTGTACCAAAAATTTTGAAAAAGCCAAAAATTATATTAAGTCATTTCTTAGTGCATAGAGTAAAAGACACTAAAATGAACATTAATTAATGATGAGAAATAAGAGATAATGGGGAAAAGGTGCAGTAAATTTTTAAGGTTACAAGAAAAGGGAGGCGTTTGTAGGATCGTATTTTGTTTTCACATCGAGTTTGATAACAATGAGGTTTATATACAAAGTCGGTCAATAATTTTATATTTAAAGTGTTGAAGAAATTACAAATACCAAAAACGCGGGTATAAACGGTTAATTTGGATATGCTATAAATCGATCTTTCAAGGAGTAACCTCTCACAGGTAGCATTTAAATCAAAACATTGGAAGGTCAAATTCCAAAACTGTTGAAAACGAAAAGTACTCAAAACCAAAACGTTCGAACAAGGAAGCCAAATCCAGCACCGAGGATATCGACCATGTGTATTACAAGGAAAGAAACAATTTGAATCTAAAAACGGAAATTTCAGCGACAAAAATATTAGAGATTTCATGGTAAATCATGTCAGACGAGTCTGACGACCAGGCTTGTGATTACCCTCGGGGACCTCTGGTCCACCAGCAGCGGTTATCGCCCAGTGGAAGCTTATGAATAAACTACATTTTAAACGAAAAACAAACAACCCATTTACTTGTCTGCACTTTTAAATATGCAAGGACGTCAGTGACCTAACACTTAAATCAGTTGTCCTTGACAAAAACAACCATCATCATATATATTAACTTTGCTAAGTTGTATTTTTTTACCAGGAAGATTTGTTGAGCACCAAAACTCATTTATTTATGTTACCCAAATTAAATAAACTGAGACTGATTTATACTTTTGCCCTGACCATTCAGACGAAACACACAATGAAATTAAATGTTACCACATTACAGTATTGTAGAATTAAGTTAAGAGCTACAATTGTCATTCGATATAAGTTACCAAGAATAAGTTTTCGATCAATTCAAATGGTCAAGGGAAAATTAAGGCTTGTGTCTTACATTGTATTGATTTGAATAATGTGAAATCGTTATGCTATTCAAACTAAGAAATTGTCCTCAGATTGAGAGACAACGTGTGAGATTGTAAAAAGACGATGGACTAATATTAAGATTTTATATGATATCAAACATTGAAGACATTTAATTAGATTTTTGTCTGACAGTGAGTGTTTCGAACTATTTTACAATTTCTTTTTAGGAAAATATGATGATATTTTGGTGTGTTATAAAGGCTGATTTAAAAGAGAACCGAATGCGTTGGTCAACTAACACCAAGGTTCGTCAGGGGTTAAAATTTCATGAATCAATTTTCCAACTCTCTTGACAATATTTGCAAGTTATGTTTCATAAAGGATGGCAGTCCCCCAGAAAGGACAGCAAATGGTTGTCCCGTGTATTTTGAAAGCAATAAACCTTGCACGTTCAAGACCTCTTTATAGAGTTCGATGGGAGAAGGCGGAATGTTTGTTAGGGGGAAAGGGTGTTACAACAACCTCTTTCAAACTGTAAATTTGAGGGATTCACATAAGCATCGAGCTCGTTTTCCAGTTCAGATTGAATATATAAGTCTCAACAATTATGATAATATCCAATAGTAAAATATGAATTTTTCAATTTATAGCTAGTGTGACTTTTATAATGGCCCATAGTAAAACAATGAAAAAACGTACACAGGCCAATTTTACTCGTATGAGTTTCACATGAATTTAGCTTCGTGTGAAATTCGCGAGACTCTCATGCGAATCTTAACATAAAAGTAACCCGAGTATAGCACGACAAAATGAGACAATGTTTCTTAATACTTCGCAGATGCAGATTTTGCATTTCGTTAATTAATTTTCGATAGTTTAATACAATTGTGGCCCGCAATAGAGAGAAATATCCTGAATTGTGATGGCGAGGGGGTATGTTGTTTTCACGATGCATGGCTTGCCCGAGGGAAGACAATCACCTCGAAGAAATTTTGTTTAGGTGTTTATCTCTAGGAAGGGACAAAATTGTTTTATTATTGCTAACTTGGTGACGTCACTTTATTGATTTTCAAACAAAGAGTGGTATAATCATGATAATAGTATTGCTTCCCTCGAAAAGTAAACAAAGCAGGGATACATCCAGAATTGTATTATTATGTTTATAAAATAAAACATGTAAATTATTTTTGGTCACATTACTGTAAAAGCAAACAAGTTCTTGGAGCTGTACCAAAAATATAATAATATTTATCTTTTCCAGATAACACGAAAACGATGTTTACATTTCTGTTTTCTAATTCACTTTTACACTTTATGAATATTGAAATTAATGCTCTACCGGTGAAAGCCAAAAGGGGACTTTAAGTTTGAACTCCATCTGCCGGTTTTTCCGTCATGCCTTTTTCGCACATTTTTCTTAAAGTTTGTAGAAAATGAACTTATTTTTGTATGTAAGTTTACTATGACGAGGTACAGATCCAGTCTCTATAATTTCTATGGTTGTTTAACGTGCGACCTTTTGAAAATTCACTTGAGTTTCAGTTTTCGCACATTTTTCCAAATGCTTGTACATTATAAACTGATTTTAGGTATACATGTATGATTCTACTATAATGATATACAGACCAAGCTTTTTTATTCAAATTTCACTATTGCATTCCCCGCTAAAAATTAAATTGTTGGTCCCTAACTGAGCTCACTCAGTCACACTAGAAGTAACACGCGATAACTTTTTACAGAAACTGTAAAAAAAGATTTGTTAGATATATAGAATTGCATTAAGTTACGATCATCGTTTTGGAATTTAAGTTACGATCATCAACGAATGAAGTTACGATTACGATCATCATCGCGATGTTTATTTTCCTCGTTTTCTTTGTTTTAAAGAATAAGATATCTAATTCTAGCAAACCATTCAAACAATACACCATTGAGGCAACCTTTGAAACATAAAATACATATAAAAAGAGGACTTTATGGCAGTAATTGGTGAGTTAAATAATTGTCCAAATTTTCCGCCATATTGGTACGAGGATCGTAACTGCAGTTATCACGTTAACGACAGTGATTCTGGGCGGCATTTTTTTTACAGCTGTTGGGGTCGGTAGAGGACTATATATTGTTTTGCAATACTCTCAGAATCCTTTAATGTTTGAAGTTTTTCTTTATTGCAATGACATTTTTGTTGCTAAACTTTTTTGTTAAGTATTTAATTTATATAGTATAGCCTACACTATCTCATTGAGTTTATGAAACAGAAATTTATATAAGGAAATGTTCTTAAATTGATACTTAAAACGCAAGTCAACTATCAAATTATATCACATGTGATCTAAATCTAATGACATCGAATGATTTCTTTATTACGAAAGTAATAGCAGGGGAAATAAAATTCAATCGCTTGTCATTATCTTAAAAAGCTCTAACGTATTTGTAAGTGTGTGATCAGTTTTTTTTTTATTAAATGCCTCACCATGTTGCGAGGCGTACAATAAAAGCCTTTTCAGTTGAAATCAAACATATACGTTCCAAATGTTACATCAACGAAAAAACGAAAACAAGAGGCTCCAAGGAGCCTGAATTGCTCACCTGGTCTTGATGTCAACCTTATGAAGTCTTTTGTAGAGCTAAATGAGCTGAATGTGTAAGCAAGAAAAAGTTTTTCTCTATCTGCAATAGTTTTCATTCATAATAAAACACTATTATTCAACTTTTAAGCGGCTGTAACCCCATTATTGGGTTATCTGACAACTTCGACCCTAAGGAGACTTTTGTAGTGCTAAATAAGCTAACGATTTAAGCAAGCAACAGCTTTTCTCTATCTGAACTAGTTTTCGTTCTATAGGCCACAAACTTGAAAAAACCCCGCTATTTTTCACCTTTAAGGGTCTGTAACCCATTGAAGGGGTCATCTTACAACTTTGACCTTATGGAGACTCTTGTAGAGCTAAATGAGCTGGGCATTTGAGCAAGAACAAGCTATTCTCTATCTGCAATAAGTTTCATTCTATAGGCCAAAAACACCCTTTTTTCCTATAAAAAGCTGTAACCCCTATAAGGGGTCATCTGACAACTTTAACCCTATGAAAACTTTGTACAGCTAAAGGAGCTGAACATTTAAGCAAGCAACAGCTTTTCTCTATTTGCAATATTTTTTCATTTTATAGGCCAAACATTTTTTTGCCTGTAAGGGTTTGTAACTCCTATAAGGGGTCATCTGACACCTTTGACCCTATGGAGACTTTTGTTGAGCTAAATTAGCTGAACATTAAAGCAAGCAACAGCTTTTCTCTATCTGCAAAACTTTTCATTCCACACGCCGTAAACACTATTTTTCGCCTGTAAGGAGCTGTTATCCCTGTAAGAGGTCATCTGGCAACTTTGGCCTTATGAAGACTTTGGTAGAGCTTAATGAGCTGAACATTTAAGCAAGCAATAGCTTTACTCTTTCTGCAATAGTTTTCATTCTGTAAGGCAAAAAACATGAAAAAACGCAATTTTTTACCTTTAAAGTCCCATAACTCCTAATATGATTAAGGCCCTATCTTTTTAGCGAGCATTGAAAATCTATATACCTTTTAAAAATCAATCCATGTGCTCGACCGGCTTAGTTTAACGTAAAGAGACCGTAAAGAGGGAACTTAAAAAAAGAATGGGGGAATAGTATCAAAGTCTGACCCCACCCAACTCAAATCATATGCACTTGAGAAAGTTGGTTTTAGAATATCTGGGATCAATACATGTAACTACTTATTAAAAATTCAATTATTTGTGCAAATAATAAATCCTGTACATTCTGGGACGACATTAAGCGGGGACGAAATTATCAATTTTATGAATTATGTGACGTCATTTCCTTGTCAGAGTATTTCGCACTTCTTCAGCAGACCAAAACATCATTCAGATTCTGTCAGGTTTTGTGAGATTTTCTGAGTATCAGTGTTTTATTTGAAGCATTGGTAACAGAAGGTACATTAAGAAACCTGGCGGAAAAACGGTAAAGTAAAAATATCATGCGGGACTGAGGAAAGTGAATGAAACCCCACAGGATGGGCATGATGTGGCTCTTCTTTCATTTCCAGGTAAGAACCTTTTATTCGTTATTGTCAGTAGGTTTTATTCAGTAAATTTATGTATTTCTTTATCTTATTTTATCTTACTTAGAATTTAACAGAGCTTGGTCAGTAACATGCATTTGGTATGACTATAGTCCATGGGACGATGTTGCAAAAAAGCTAGCTCGGTAATTTCCGGAAAATCGTTTTTCAGCGGAAAAGACCGAATGGTGTTTAAATAAAAATCTGTGTGTAAAAATAAACAAGTGGATGAATGAGGGTTTTATCACTGTTTTTGAATTTCAAATTTTATATTTTTGCATAACAGATTATGGTGTATTTTTTATAAGCCCAGAGGGTTGATTGTTTTACTTGCTCCGTGCCTTTTATTTCTTTCACTCCGTAAAAGCAGACCTGTTCCGGTTTTATCGTCAGTATATTTTTGGCACATCTCAAAACATGCACAATACCGTAGTGCTGGCATCTGCGATGCTCGCTATAAATGGTCATCTGACAGCTTTGACCCAATGTAGACTTTTGTATAGGTTTTGATTCTGAAGAGCCTAACAGCCTTCGGATATTTTCTATCTGTTATGGTTGCTGAGTTTTAAGCAATTTTAAGTGATTTTACCCTATTTTCTATTTTTCGTAACAGCAGCCATGTTTTTTATGAATCATTTAATAATGAGAATCGTTTGTTGCCAACATGTCATATATCATTCCTGCAAAGTTTCATTTAAATTGGTTCAGTGGTTTCAGAGAAGAAGATTTTTGAAATTGTTAACGGACGACAGATGACGGACGACTGACGACAACAGACGCATAGTGATGGCATAAGCTCAAGCAGCCGTTGGCCAGATGAGCTAAAAACTGATCATACACGTGCAGAAACGTTAACACTTGGTCTGGATTGATACAGATTACAAATAACGTATAAACGGTTAATATGGTTATGCTGTTTATCGACATTTCAAGGAGTCCCTCTCATCAGCAGCATTTAAATCAACATATTGGAAGGTCAAATTCCAAAAGTATTGAAAGAAAAGTACCCAAAGATAAAAGGTTCGAACAGGGAAGAAGCCAAATCCAGCACCCAGGATATCGACCATGTGAAGTACAAGGAAAGAAATCTAGTGTTTTAAACAATTTAGAAATCAACCATCAGAAATTTCAATTACAAAAATATTTGAAATTTAATGGTACATTCGTGCCACACAAGTCTGATGACTAGGCTTGTGATTCCCTTCCAGGACTTCTGGTCCAACAGCAGCGGTTATCGACCCAGTGGTTTTAAAAGGAGGAAATTTTAAATGGACTTTAATATCTTTTTAAACTCAACCCTAACTTGTTATTATACGGATATAAATAAATGATCAGCAATAGAATTCAAAAGGTTGTTTGAATTCGAGATTTCAATTCTCCACGGATTATATTTGGTTTTAAAAAATTCGTTTAAATTTCAATGGAAATATGTATGCGACAGTATTTGAAAAGAATTCTGTAAATTAATGAATTGGAATCTTTTCCTTGCCGTAGCCCTGGGCTTCTCTCCTTCTATATAGACCTTATTGTACAATATAGCCCATTACGGGAATTAAAAAAAACCAAGGCAATGCCTTACTCCATGTTCGGAAAAGCCATAATAATGTGAGTTCAATTATGAAAAATCCAAATAAATATGATTTGGTAATGAGAAATAACCTACATACACTTCCATACTACTTTTCAATCTTAGTAAAGGTCATTATTCAAATGCAAAAACCTTAGTGAGCACGCTCACATACCCCACGCGCGTCAACATTATGGACATAGATTATCTATTTCCAGTTAGGAATAAAAAAGTCAGAGTTGATGTCTTTCCAAGTCGGCTTATTAAACATGAAGTAAATGACATGAAAACGTATCCCATCATATGGGACCCCTACGTGAATCTGCACAACAAATATCAAAAGCCTACAATTAATATAGTTGCTGAGAAAGGTAAAGGTAAGATTTCTAACCCTGAAACTTTTAAGGAAAAAGTCTAAGTCAGGTCGTTTAACAGGAAGTAGATCGTTGACAGACCTGAAAACGAATCCCACCATTTAGGACCCCTACTTAAAGCTATAAACCAAATATCAAATAACTGCAATATATAGTTGTTGAGAAATCTGTTACGAAAATTTTAACCCAAAAAATATAGTAAAAGAAAATTTCAGTCGGCTCGTTTAACAGGAAGAAGATGATCGTCTGACCTGAAAATGTATCCCACCATATACAGATGGGTCCAGACATAACCTGTATAAAAGTTATCCTTAAGGCAGTCATTTAGGTTGCTTTTCTGGTTAACTTGAGTTTACCACGGTCTGCTATCTAGTTAACTTTAGCCTTGACAAAGTAGTCAACGATTTGGACAGCTCTGAACTGTTGTTATGGATAGTTAAAGGCAGTCCGAATTTAAGTTCAGGTCAGAGCAGTCTTAAGTTAACTTGAGGGAACTTTAGCTCGCTAGCGGACCAAAAATACATGTACCTTTAGGTCAGAGCAGTCCAAAGTGAACTTTAGGGAACTTTACGTTGCTAGCAGACTAAAAGTATTTCTAGGTCACTGAGAATATATTTTTTTCTATTTTCAAATAAAAGTATACGGTACATTTGAAAATTCATATAATATTGCTAAATTAATAAATATCGTTATTAGAAAAAAAAATATTTTAAAAGTACATTCTTATCTTTAAAGCAAGATTAAATATTTAAAAAAAAGAAAGCAATTAGATAAATTGATTTTTAAAAATAAATAATTATTTTAATAAATTAATATTCTTTAAAACATTGTTATTGCTGCTTTTTTTATTCAACTATTGTTATAATGACTTTTTTCAAATTGAATATAAAAACGTTGTTTGCTAAAAATCAGAACGGGGTATGTAAACACAATAATTCCTTATAAAATTTACAAATCTTGAAAATAAATACGCATTTTTAAAGTAGATATTTCATGTAAATTGATAGATATATTATTCAAAGTACATTAATAAATAAATGTTATAACAGATAATTGGTTTTCAATAAAAATATATATTTTTTTAGAAATCAGTGCATAAATAATGGTAATAATCTAAAAATAAATAAATAAATAAAAATATTGTTTTATATAAATTAAGTAAAATGACTTATAAAATCGGTGCCCAGTTAACTTTATGTCGCTCTTGGCTTCAGTGCGGTTAACTTAAGGTCGCTCTAGGCTTAAGTTAAATTTAGGTCGCTCTTAGACTAAACTGTAGGTTGGTTCTAGGCTTAAGATAACTAGAAGAGCGGTCAAGAAGAACAGACCGTGGACCAGTTTGCTATTACAGTTTACTTTAGACCGGTCCAAAGTCTGCATATTGTTATCTAAAAAGCAGACCTCAGTTAACTTAAGGCAGTCAACAAAATTACTTTTCTAGTTAACTTGTCATTCAGGTTATGTCTGGTTGTATATGTAGGACCCCCACCTGAAGCTACATACCAAACATCAAAAGCCTACAATTAATAGTTGCTGAGAAATCTGTGACGAAAATTTTCAACCCTGAAAATTTTAAGGAAAATGTCTAAATGAGCTCGTTCAACAGGAAGTTGATCGTCGACAGACTTTAAAACGAATCCCATCATAAAAGACCCCTACCTGAAGCTATGTACCAAATATCAAATAACTACAATTTATAGTTGCTGAGAAATCTTTGATGAAAATTTTCAACCCTGCAAACTGGTCACCCTTCATGACCCAGGTTCGTCGAAATAGAGCGTGAAACTCAAACAAAGAACAAACAAATAACTCCATAGAAAAAGGTCTTGCATGTTTTATGCTTTCAGGTTAGCGAGGACACATGACCCAAAAAATAATCTCGAATTTAAAATGTCTATTTTGTTTATATATTGATATTTAAAGTTATATATTTTTCTTGTTTTAAAAAATATTTGACCCCCTTTATACAGAACTGTTTTCGCAAAATTTAGGTTTAAAAAGATCCCAAATTACTTTAGATTATAGGAAAGTCAAAATAATTAGCATAAAATCATGTCTCAAAAAAATTCTACGAATTTAACTTCTATTATTATTTGATTAAAACTAATTTTATACAATATATTTTGAAATAAAGCAATAAAAACAGGGGGTCATCAGCTTATATTTTATCTACAATACAAACCTTTGTAATTTTGGTGTCAAATTTTGAGTGAAGTTTTTCCTTATTTGATTCAATGTTTATGTTTATTAAGGAATGGTTGATTTATTTGTTTAGTAGTTGATTTATTTTGATTAAATAAGAAAAATGAAATCATTTAATGCAAGTTTAATATTTTCATTGACATTTTGTGCTTGTGTCTTTTTTGTTTGTTTGTTTTTTTTTTTTTTTTTTTTGCTTTTTTAGCCGTTTTTGGTCACATAACATGTCTCTCACTAATCTTAGAAAAAGGTTATTTTGGGCTTAAAGATTTTCTAATGAAATTAAAATGGCATTCTTGTGCACCATTCTAGCCACTGATGTTGTCGTTTTTGACATTCAAATCTGTCACATGACAAAACGAATTAACTTAATCGGAAATGTTATCTACCAAAACACTTGAACAGACAATTCTAATTTCCACGAAATCAGTCAAAACTAGCGCCGGTGGATCAAAGCAGATATATCATGAAAAATCATCATCAGTTTCAAAGGTCGTGGTTTTTATATAAAAATGACTGAAGCAGCAAAGAGGCTATTTGGGGCATTCATGTGTCAAAAGTCCGAAAGTGCAACGACGAAACCGGTAAACACGAACAAGAACAGCACGAAGAAACACAAAACACAAAATCAACCGAACGAAAATCAACAACGAGAACTGAAGCCGCAACAAGAGTGAATTCAGGTTATATAAAGATGACTGTTGATATAAATATATATTGACTGCCATTTTTGTCATCGTTTTACTTTTCTAACTTTATCGCCACTGTAGGAACGGGAAAAGAAAAAGAAAAAAAATGATCATACGAAAGAAATAAGTTAACGAAGAAGCATTTCGGTGAGGGATACAATAATATGATAAGAGCAAGAAGAATTAGTTTTAAATTCTATACTATAAAGTGCAATAGTTAAATCAGTGTAACAAACTAATGAGACGAATTGAACATTTTGTACATTACGTGCAATGTTATGTAATGAGTTTTGTTAAAGCAAGACTAAAATCAGATCGGTTCTCATACTTTTGGTTTGAGAGGTTTAATCTTCAATCGGTGTGCAATTTGAAGTTTATTATTTTGATTATTTCCTGTTGAAGAGCTTAGGTGATTGGTTTAAATTGTTATTAAATGTCGTTCTGCAGTTTTGTTCGGTTGTTCCAGGAACAAGTTTTAATTTGTATTGTTGTTGCCGAGATTCTTTTTAACTATATTAATTTAGAATTTAGGCTCCATAAATAAGCGTGATAAAAAAACAAAGAGGTGAAAATAAAAAAAAATCCACGTTAAGTATGAAAGATAGAATACAATTTGGAATGTTGTAGATATTTGATTATAAAAAAAGTAATTCCTTATTATTATAAAATCTTTGACTTTATATACCAAAATATTGAAGAACCACTGTGTTACACCAATTCTACCCTCCTCCCCCTAAAAATTAAACGCACAGGAAGCGAATTATACATAACGATGAACGAAATGTAATGTTCGAGATATTGTTCATCACTATTTTACTACGTAGTCTACTAGTTGTGTTAAGTGATTCTCTGACAAGCCTGAAGTTTTTTTTAATTGTTTTTTTTTCTATATTGGTTTGTTTGTTTTTTTTGTGCCGCCACAACGCCGTTATGGAAATTCGCAAACTTCTATATCAGCAAATTTTACAAGCCTACAGAAGGTTGGATTGTTTATTGTTTTAAATACTAAAAAGCAGGTTAGAAATTCTTAATGGTCGCCATTTTTGCTGCAATAAAGCCCATTTGACAAAAAAAATCAAGTAACTGCAAGTAATTGTTACACTTCACGATACTGTTTTTTTTTTCTAAATGATGTTAATTGACGTCTGAACTATACAAAAAACATTTCAAACGAAAATTAAGTTGGTAACTAAAATTAACAATTGCCATTTTTACATTTACATGTTGTAGGCGTTTTGATTGCTAATATGGATAAAAACATGGTTTCATTTCTCAAAACTTCCTGTATTTGTCGTGATTTACGAACAATAAGTATTAGGTTTATAGTAAATATTATCTTATCGGCTGGCCATAAGTATCATATTATGAATGACAGAACTGAAAAATGATTTTTTGAAAGAGCGGGCGTAATGTATAAGGATTTTAAAAGTGTTAGAAAATCTAATGCCTACTGCATCTTGGAACAGAAAATACATTAAAATGTATATTGAATATTACATGTTTAGATCAGTACTCTTGCCATCTGTACCATTTAGCCATTTATATTCATTTTATAGTTATTACATATATATATCTTTTTATTTGATATCAGGTCCAATATTATTTGATACTATAATATTAGGTCAAAGAATGATACATGTATGGGGCATGATATGGAAAACCCTGTTTCACAGCAGAATATCACATCATTTTAATTAAATACCTCAAAATGTTCTCGAAAAACTACCCTTTAAAACAGAAATTCATGTAATAGTTTTGCAATTTTCAAATTAAAATTAGTGCTTTAATGTGGTTTTCATATTTTGCATAACCTGCAGTTCATTTACAGGCTAATTTAAAGGGCAGAGTTTAAATTTAAATGTACGTGATATGGAAATCAGGTAACACGTTGTGATATGGCTTAAACATTTACATCTGTTTCATTTCGGCAAAAATGAGATAAATATAGAATAAATAAGGGTTTCTACATCATGTCATACAACATTAAGATACTTCAATATAAGGTCGAGACGTTAGCCGAGACCATAACATTGGTCAAGGAATTATATGGGACATGATATAGAAAACCCCTTTGTTTTAAAATTACGTATACCAAAACGCAGGTATAAACGGTTAATTTGGATAATATGCTATATCGATATTTCAATGAGTTACCTCTCATCAGTAGCATTTGAATCAAAACATTGGGAGGTCAAATTTCAAAACTGTTGAGAACGAAAAGTACTCAAAACCAAAACGTTCAAAATAAAGTTAATAACAAAACTTCCAAATTTGACAAAAACGAATCAGTCATACGGGAGAATTGGTGGATCGCAATGGTCATGAATTGGTACAGGCATTTCACACGAAATGGTGGGTTAAACCAGGTTTTATGGCGCCAAATCTCCCTCTTCCATTGCGATCTTAAGATTCGGTAATGACTTTAGAACACAACATAGTTGTGAGACACAATAAGGATATTGAGGTGATCATCTCAGTTCAGCAGACCAGTCAAACACTTATTAAAATGACTTTAGAACACAACATAGTTGTGAGACACAATAAGGATATTGAGGTGATCATCTCAGTACAGCAGACCAGTCAAACACTAATTAAAACAATTAATCACAATATCTTTTAACTCAATTTTGAACTTTTCTACTAGTGGCTGATAACAAAGAAAGAAATTTTTATGGATCAAGGAAGCATAATCCAGCACCAAGAATATCCTCTTCATTACATCAGACCTTTAAATGCTAAAGAAATTCTATTCTTACCTGTGTGTGTTTTAAGTTGCGAAAAGGCCCACAGCAGCGCTAATTTTAGCTTGTCGGTAAAAGTACACTAAAGAGCAAAAAGAAACCTGTCACATGTTATAGTATTCAATACATTGAAACAATAAGAATGCATGCGCAATATCAATGTTCTTTTTATAGATTATAGATCCTATAGTACGAATATAATTTACAAATTCACTGCAAAAAATATGTCTAGAAAATATAAAAACGTAAGAATCAGTTAGTTATATGACTACATAAGGCTTTGCGTAAAAACGTAAAAACTTGTATAAGATCTGGTATAAAGCATAAGTCAAGAAATATAAACACCGTATGTAGTTAAGGTAGGTATGTTACTTTCAAAATTAGGAAAATGATAATTTGAAAAATACAAAGTAATTTCTTTCTTCGTCATCGCCCTTTCATTTCACTTACGTTTCGACAAGTCATTTGTGCCAATTGAAATGCCAAGTTGATCATTATGTTGTCAATAAAGAAATCAACTATTCTGCAAAAGTGGTCCAAGGTGTTACAAATCTTATCTTTATGTAATGTTTTGATAGACAATAACGTAGAATCGTAGCATACAACACTGTTAGAAGTGGATCGATGATGTTAATGAATTGGGAACACGAAACCAATCGGGGATGCAAGTTTTGACGGCCATTAGAAAAAAAGATAAGATCTTACAATTTAACCTATACAGTAAGCAATCTTTATGTGCTCTTTTAAAAGAGACCCACAGCCTTGTTCTTATAGTTTGATAGGAACGTGAAATTGCACAACTATTGTTTATATGGCCTGTTTTATCGCATTATATTATGACGACCCCGTAATTGAAGATGACAGTGCTACCCAACTCAAACACTATGGGCATACATCCCAGTAGCAAAATTTTCAATGCTGTCTGATCTAAGGTCAGGCAAATCTTGGTGCACTTGCTGATAAGCTAATAAGTAGCGCTGCTACTACGGGCAACTTGTTTTCAGTGAAATGTTAATGTCATCATTTCACCATCCATATAGTATCCACTAAGATACACATCTGTTGCCAAAAAAAAATCTAAATAGATATTCATTTAAAGTGTTGTATGTTGGGTTACAAAATATATGATATAATAATGATATTTTATAACGTATTTCTAATAGTACTAGTGGTACACTGCATTGTATAAGCTGCCAATCTGCTTAAAAGCAGTGTTTAGGTTTTATAGCTCATATGGCATTTTATAGATTTTAAAAGTTTATAAAGTTCTTAAAGTGCCTAGCTTTAACAAGAATACAACAGATATAGTTGTATACAACATAGTTCATGAATACAGCATAGTTCATGATTCGATAAGAATTTCTGTCAATGAAATTAATATTTCTATAAAAAAATATATAACTAGACTTTACACATGAGTGCAAAAAAGTCTACTAAAACTGGTCAGCGGTTTATATTGAAAGACGCAAAGAGGCATTTTTGGGGCATTCGAGTGTCAAAAGTACGAAAGGGCAACGACAAAACCTGTAAACGCGAAGTTCAACAAGAACAACACGAAGAAACACAAAACACAAAATCATCCGAACAGAAATAAACAACGCGAACCCAAGTCGTAACAAGAGTGAAAATGAGTTTATATTGAAACTATAATTGTACTCGCAATCCACTGGTGCAAGTAATAATTAACAATTACTTCTTGTGATTGTGAAGCATTAAAAATGAAATAATTTGTACTTAGTTGCCTTTTCTACTGGATATAGTTTAGAAAAGATAATAAAAGTTCGATTGTAATATATTTTAGATCCTTAAAAACAGAACAAGTTTAAAAAGTCAAAGGAACATTCAAAAGTCCGAAAGGGCAACGACAAAACCGGAAAACACGAATAAACACAAAACCCAAAATCAATCGAACGGAAAATAAACAACACGAACGTAAGTCGTAACAAGAGTGAACCCAGGTGCCCCGGAAGAGTAAGCGGTTCCTGCCTGCAAAAGCACACCCCGTCGTGTTGCTAATTTCCTATTCAGTGTGTCAAATCCGATAAAGGAGGACAAAACGACTTTCTACGACAAACCATCATCTGTACTCATTTGAGAGATAGTAATCCCATATTTGTCTACGAGTGCACGTTGTCTACGGTAAAATTCATTGAGTGAAGACATAAACCGTTGAGTAACATAACCCTATATCAGCTATTTCGATGTTGATAATGATATGTCAGTACTGTACATATTTTAAATATTGGTACATTAAAATGTATGAATAGCCAGCCTGTGTTTAGGTTTCATTTCTTTTTTAGGGTTTAATAAGTTTTAGAAAAGTAAGTTTCTAACTATGAAAAGATGCAACAGATACTGTGGATTCATTATTATTCGTTGGGTATCAATTTTCGTGGTTTTCGTGAGTGGTCCAGACACACGAATTTTGATTCCCTACGGAAGAGAAATTAACATGTATGCTGCATACCACCGAACCACGAATTTAAGAATCCACGAATTTGTCCTTTTCCATCAAACCACGAAAATTGGTATTCACGAAAATAGTTGAATCCACAGTAGTACATGATTCAATGGAAATAATATTTCTGTAAAAGGGTAGATATTACTCAACGACTAAACACGTCTACTAAAACTGGTCAGTTGTTTATATTCTATACATTTATTGATATTGACTTTAATAGAGGTGAATGACAGGTTTATCTTCCTGAAGAAAATTATATTCATCGAGCCGACGGTGAGGTGGATATTATTTTTAAGGTTTGATAAAACCAGTATTCACTGATATCAAAGTCTATGAATGTTTTATTATATGACTTCCAAAAACAAGCCCCCCCCCCAAAAAAAAAAAAAAAAAAATTGAGAATATTAAAAAAAAAGAAAACCCTTGACATATTAGTACTGAAAAAACATCTAAAAACTTTAATTTTTTTCTAGGAGCCGTATTTTTACAAGGATGATGAAATGTCTGAAAGTGGAATCTTGATTTAAATTTTCAACGGAAAACATATTCAATTTTACCATGACAGACTTATTTTGATAAATTGAGGTCACAAGTTCACACAATGACGTCACAGTCAAGTTTTTATTTTTGACGACTGAAAAGTGATAAATATTCTATTATTAGCGACTTAAAAGTCAAAACATTTTATTAGTCTATTTTTAACTTCTTTGAGGTCACTATTGTCTATGCATAATACTTTTCATGATATTATGGGCCAATCAAAATGAAGATAAACTTTACTCATATAAATAAAGTATTATTGTACTCCTCCGGTGCAAGATAAAATTACCAATAAGTATAATTACGTCAAGTAATTGTGAAGCATTAAAAATGAAATTGATTGTACTTAGAAGATAATAAGATGTGGAATAAGTGTTCGCGACATACACTGTAACCTACGATATTAAATTTTTAATTATAATATAATATAATTAATATATATTAATATAATTAATATAATTTTTTTAAATCCACTTCGAAAAACAGCCAGCAGCCTTCAATGTGACCAGCGGTCGCTGCTCGCTGTTTGGTAATTGGCCCTGGATTAAAATAAACTACATATGCTTAGTAATTATATAGTTTTATCTATTGGATATAAATGATTTAGATAAAAACATAATAAAAGGTCGGCTCTTTAGTACTTACATTTTAAGTGTAGTGACGTAGAAACAAAAATATTGTTAACATTTATTAAACAATATTGACCGAACTATAAAGTGTATATTATCATTTCTAAAAAAAAACTTAGAAATATCTTACACTACATTCTAGGAAATGGAAGCTAAAATGCAGAAAAGTAAATGCCAAACATTTTACTTTAAAAAAAAATAGTCAAACTGTACATATTTGACAAATCAATGGCAATGTTGTAATATGTCAATTGATGTCCGATCCTGTGCTCCAAGGATAAAACCAACATTCCTTTAGAAAATTGTTCCTTATCTGAACAACGCAACTGACTTGAAAGAAGCAAAGAGGCATCAATGCGGCATTCGAACTTAAGTCGTAGCAAGAGTGAACTCAGGTGCTCCGGAAGAGTAAGCGATTCCTGCCTGCTATAGCACACCCGTCACATAAAAAGGGGAAGTTGACGATTTGAAAGTTGAAGTCATCACGTTTGTCATAGAGCTTTGTCAAAAGTCCTCCTTGAGAGTCAATATCGAGATGTAGATATAAATATGAAGCAGACTTCCTAGAATCCGTTGTGTCCTTTATCTCTAATTCCTCGAATCAAGAATTGTTCAGTGAAAGGACATCATCAATAAAAACAGAACGTAAGGTTAAAAGAGAGAGCTAGTCTACGATCTTTTTTTTTGTCTAGAAAAGATTGTAAGAAGCCTGCTTCATATGAATGTAGAAACAAATCAGTAAGCAAAGGTGCACAATTAGTGCCCATTGGAATCGTTATTGTTTTCTGAAAAACAAGTCCACCAAACTGAACAAATATGTATGCTGCTGCAAGATGAAACTGATTTCGAGCTAAAAATCTCCAATACCTCTTTCGAATTCTTCGGGGTCGACATTTGATTGACACCATTTCTAGAATAACAACAATCGTAATATTTCTGGAGGCCGGATTTTATTGCCATTAGTAATGAAGTCAACAGAACTGGAAGAGGTTAAGTGGTACATTTATATGACCCTGCAATGAAGCGCTGATGGAATGTAATGACAGATTGGTGATTGTCCTCCTTAGACAGTGTTGGAGCTGTGTATGTGGTGCTATTGCTGGTACAACCCACCCTAATTCAGTTATCAAGCAGTCAATATAGCGGTCCATTTTCTGGCATAGTCTTCAACTTCAACATCCTATACATGAATCATAAACTTCGTTAAATGTGAGTAAGTATATTGAATCAAGGTGAACCAAAAGACGAGTATCGAGTTCCATATTTTTTACTTCCCTGATTCATAGTCAGTTATAGTGGTATGAGACCAACTATTTTTCTTATTACCATTTATTATTTTATCATATTCTACTTAATAACGGGCTTCATACGAATTGTTAGGAAGAACAAAATTATATCTCTCGATAAGCATCTACTTTGTAGTGATAATGTAGCTGATTAATGATAAATGCATTTCGTGTTCATAGAAGAAAAAAGTGGAACTTACATATTCAACTTAAATAATATACCATGTATAACCATTATCTTTATTTCTGTCTTCCCTTTGATTGATAGTAGCTTTTTTTCCTAGACATAAAATTAATTATCAGACTTTATAAGACTTCAAATTATATCTTTCCATTAATTTTAATCCTATTAAAGACACAGTAATTGCTTTGTACCATTAATCGGCAAGATCAGACTAATTACAGAATATTCTCGAGGTTACGAATACAAATGCCATTGCAAACTACACATGGTTCTTTCGACGACCTCTTTATGATAGAAACATGGCGGTTTCCCAGGACAAAGACGTGTCCTTGTCCATTTGAATTATATTAAGAAATATTCTTTAAGAAAACGTTTAATGACATGGCCCCATCTGCTTATTTTTATACAAGAACAGAAAAAAAAAGAAATAGAAGGAAACTATTGAGCAAGTCTGAAAACGCAAAGATAAAATCATTGACAACGACGGAACCAATAACTTTGATCCTCCAAGTTCGGTAATTTTGTTATTGCCTTTGATTATTTCTGGTTGACTATTTACAATTATGTTTCTCACAATGGATAAAGGATGGGATTGGTTTTGGGGGCCCTGAAATTTTCGGTAAAAAAATAGGGGCCCAAAAAGGACCCAAAAAATTTGATTCCACGCTTTCTGTAATAGCTTACTCTTAAATCATAGATTGGATTGAATTTGGACAAAAACGAACCACAAAAAGCGGCAAAAATGATACTTATTCTATTTCTGGTACGATTTTGTTAGTTTTTTTTATGCACATTAATTCTTGTCATGTAGGGGATACAAAATTTGGCATTAATTTTTCGAACCCCCGTTTTCCCGTTATGAAAAAAGGACAAAATGAAACTTGTTTGCTTTTTGTAATATTTCAATTGTTTTCACAATCCTTGCTATATACAGTTGGGTAACCGGAAGTGCATTTTTTGGTCAAAATGTGATCCGTCTCTGATCAGTGACCTTCCGCGTCGTCGGCACTATTTCGTGCACTTGCTGCGTCACAAATTGTCGCCGTGAAAGCGGCAACGCCAACGAACATCTCCGTATCTTCTAAACCGTTTTACGGAAAAGAATGAAAATTGGCATGCCCAATCTAAAGAAGATATTAAATCATTTCTGATAATTGAAATATAGTTTTAACAAAATTCTTTTGATTTATTTATAATTCTTTTCAGACTTTTCCAAATCGTGTTTTCGCGATTCTGAAAAAAAACTGTAAACTTAAATTTGGTACAAAAAAATGTTCATTCAAGAACCATCGAGATTTTTTGTCTGGACATTGCTGTATATCGTGGCAACATTTCCTATATAGTTTCGTTGTGGAACACCCATGGACAAAAAAGTGTACCAATTTTAAACTCAATTCCCTGAAATTTTCGTATTTTTTTCGCTTCTTTCCCGATATCATTTTCATTAATTGATTGTTTACAGATTACGTCATGCAACCTACCAAATACGTGGAAGTTGTGAAGTAAATACGAAATAAAAAAGAATTTTATGCATGTTTTAAAAAAATCGGAAAAAAAATAACTGATTATATGCATGAACATCTTTCAGCTCTTTTAACCAAACTGCAAGGTGCGCGCCACGACGTCAAATGTTTTAGATGCCTTGGCACAGCTGAGGCCAAGTGAGGGGCACAGTAACTGAAGCTATGCCACACGGCATACTTCTGTTTGAAAGAGTGATTTCATGTCTTGGTATTTATCAACATGACAGTCATAGGGACTGCAACACAGACACACACAAAATGGCAAAGTCCAGCTCCCCTTCTAAATATTAATTTTAAAAAAATGTGAAATGTTGAATGATCTTGAATGGTGAATATTGTCTTTAATAATAATAATGGTTGAATAACTGTATCTATTCCATATGTGCATATCATCTCTATTTAAACAACTTTTAGCATTTTGCTCAGTTGATTTTGTAAACATGGTAAACATGATTGTTTTAAGTTTACACGCATACATGGGTTAATATTTGGGAGGCAATTTAAATTGTGTTAATATAAATAATAAATGCACAAATCAGTGATAATGAGAGAAAGCAAGCCAAAAATTTCAACAACAAAAAATAATTCAAATAAATACTGTATACCGGTAACAGTTTTTAATACAGCCCCTTAATAATTAGGATGTGTAATTCTTTAAAAGGGGGGTTGTTATTATTTATTTTTTGTCTGAAACCTGGGAGTTATAATATAATTTTCAGCTGAAACATTGAAGACATTGGACATTTGTTAAATAGAGTTTCACTATTCATACTTTAAAACTGTCTCACATCCATTAGTAAGCAGACTCGATACATATTAAATATTATTAAAAATGTCTATTTTTTATAAAAATAAGATTAAAAGGAAAACAAACAATTTCAATAAATGCTTAAATATGCTTGTTGAACTCTGCTGGCAGTTTTTTCTTTGTGTTTTTTTTTCTTTATTTCCTCTGGTTATGTGAGCTGTGTCCTGTACACTTACTCCACATCTCATTATTTTCTTTTTCTTTGCTATTAGCTGATGATCTGTGTCCTTAGTGTCCATGTACTGAAAATGTTATATATATATACATGTACAGGACTATTGCTAGTGTTAATCATGTTAATTATTGATCAAATTTGGATTAAAGTGGAATTTTAAATGCTTTAACCATATTCATAGGTTGACCTTTCATTTCATAATTATATAACTCCCGTAGAAATTAGTATCCATCCAATATTATAAGGTCCAAATTAAGATGAATAATTCCAAGAAAAATTAGAAGAGCTAAACACATTGTAAACTTGATCTAGATAAATTCAAAATCTATAAGCCCTTAAAGCAAAGGCGGATCTAGGACCGGCGTACCGCCCCCCTCCCTGTTTCACAAAAAAAATGTTTAGGAGCTGTATGAAACAAGAGATCCCAGAAGGTTTTTTTTTTATCCGCCACAGCTTAAAGCAATAGTGTGGAAAACTTAAATTCAGTGAATTTTCAAAGTTCAATAGGCCATACCTGTATATTTAACTCCAGTAAAAATTGGTGGACTGAAATAAAACCTAAATGTGATCTGTAACACAACATGGTCGACTTATACATTTTGTACATAAAAAATCAATTACTAGTAAATACATGTACATGTACATGTATCTACATGTATAAGCATTTAGAGGTGCAAGAGACATTCAATTCAGACTGAGTGCAAACCATTGGCTTTGGCAAGGTAGGGGACTAAAAACAAGCTATACTGAGGGCAGCATGTTGAACTCTGATCACCAATTTTGTGCAGTCTTAAAAAAACCATGAACGCTGCAACATTGAAACAGTCAATGAACTGTTACACACAGCCAGAAAGAACTTCATCTTGGCACAAATCCACCCACATCATATCAAGTACATATTTACATGTACTATAAAATTATCAATATTTAATAGGCAATCTTATAATTTTAAAGTAATAAAAATATCATATTTACCTGAACAAGCTGAAAGTAGTTGTACTGTTGCCATTAAGAGATGAAAGTACATAGCCCAAAATAAGCATTGCAATTATTCATATGCAAAGTTGCTAATTTTGAGTATGAGTATGTCTAGATTTTGCATCACAAAAAGCTGAATGGTCTTCAAATATCTTCTTCGTCTACCATTTATACAAATGCTGGACCAGCATTTCTTTTGATGGGCAATTTGAGAAAGATTTTTATTTCAACACACCTACAAATGTAATGCATGTAAAATGTTAAAAGTATTTTTTAAAGAATATATAAAAATGGATTTAAAAATGTTTTTATGATATACCAGCATATGACATACAGAAGCATGCTTCAACTAGAACCTCTCTGACATGTTGGAGCAGTGCATGGACAGTCCTACCAGTACATATATATAAGCAAACAAATTTTGTTTTTAGCTGAATCTTCACCATATATGAAACACAGAACTTTGTGCATAAACCTACATGTATACCATTTCTTTCAAAAAGATTTCATAAGCATAAGAACTAAGTTGTTTATCTGTAAAAGAATGAGACATCTTTCTCTTTTTAGATGTAATATAGGATGAGTATTGACAATTTAATTGACATATCATGCATATAGGCCTTTGAATCATGTTAGATATTCTGGTCAGACTTTTTATCAAAAAAGTTGTGAGCTTAATCGGTCAATTTTGAAAAATAAATCTCCTGGATTTCTTTAAAAAATTTCTCGATGTAAACCGTTTTCATCATATATAAATAAGGTAAATATTTAAAAAATAGCATAACTCCTGGAGCAAAATTATCATATTATTTTATGATAAAAATGTGTACTTTATACATGTAATTGAGTATCAACTGAACTGTTATTTCACAGAGATGCATGTGTATGTTAATTTGTCTGGATACAATATAAATATAGATTGCAAATGCTGAAATGCATACCAAATGTTAATGGTGTGCTGTATTATATATAATTTACAATATACATTTGTATATATGCCCAATCACAAAGTCAAACATGTCAAAGAAATTGTTACCCTTTAATACATGTATGTGGGATTAATAAACTAGTTATCTTTTATCCAGCATGTACCATGTAAAAATCAGCGCTGATCACAGGAAAGGCCTAATGGGCCTAATAGCTTACTCCCCATCCCCCACTTTAAACATGTTAAAACTGACAAAAAGTATTTCTAACTGACACAAAATCCACCAAAAAAACACTAATAAGTTTTGAGGCCTCACTTTGCTGGGTGACAAACAATTTATATGCCCTCTTAAAAATCATAGATCAGTCCATCATGATGTGAATGTTGATCCAGCATTGTCCAGGGCTGTCAAGTTTTGATGGGCTGCTTGTGTGAGATTTGTTAAAAAATTGAAAGATCAAAGAAAGGAGTATTTGTGGCCAACTTTGGGACTACATGTAGATTTGCGAGTCTCATGCGACTTGCATGACACTTGGAAGGTTTGTCTTACAACTGTTGTTATAAGGCCAATGGGCACCACAGCCAAAAAAGGAAATAAATATAACACAATGTCAGTGTCAGCTGTGTTCCTTTAAAAACTTCACAACATAATGAGGATGATTGACAGGCCATTGATACATGTGCATGTCATAGATCTATATATTGCTAAGTTGTCACAGGGTTGACCGTTGTTTTTTGTTTGATAATTTATAAATGTGAGAATTCGCAGGCGAATTTGCGTTTGGAAAAGCAGAACTACCGAGATTAACCAAGAGACAAATGCATGCTCCTGAAGAATCATATGCTAGCATCTATTTCGCTAAAGTAGGAAACCCTTTCATGAAGAAAAATGTTTAAAAATATTTAGAACATGTCCACACATTTTGTTTATCGAAGGGAGACAACACACGAGTAGGAAGTTCGATCGATAAAATCCTCCCCAAGACGGACGTAAAATCCGTACTTTTTGACGCAAAAGTTTCAACTTTGAAATTGGTACAAAAAAATGTTCATCTACCGATTTTACTCGGAGTGGGCTTGTTTAAAAGAACAGAATCTCAGTTTTCACCCCATATTAGCCTCTTTGTGGAACACGAAACTTCGTCGCTTCGATTTTTTCAGTGAAATTTTTTGCACGATTTTTTCATGCCAAAATTTACCGATTGAAATCAAAATGAATGAAAGAAAAACATTATATTCGTTCAAGAAACGAGGATAAATAAATAGAAAGAGATAACCGTTTCCTTATTTTTATTAAAGTTAGTTGGAAATCGTTAAAATAACATCAAAAACAGTGGAAATCCTTCTCTCCCATTTAGACCCTAAAATGGCGGCCATTACGGCTTGTCTGATAGACCCCTTTGATCAGTGATATTCCTACTCAGGCGCTTCCGGTTACCCAACTGTATAGAAGGGATTAAATAAAACTGATGGGATATGTATCTTTAGATAATCACTAATGTTCTATGCCTCCCCTGTTTACCTGAGATTTTGTCATATTTTTGCATGATTTCTGTTGAAAATAGGTCATCTTTTTCCGGGGTATTCTTAAAAACTACTGAACAGATTTTTATGAAATTTATATCAAATGAAAGAGGGGAAAATGGAAAATAGCTATTTCGCCATGTGAAGGGAAACAAATTTAAAAAAAAGAAAATGTTCATGTTTAATTTTAGGTGTATTTAAGTTCAATGTCATTTTCAGAAGGTTCAAAAGGGGTAAATTTCTCCAGGGTTAGTTCTGAAAATAATAAGTGTATCAAAATTGAAATTATATCCTCTAAAAGACAATTATTTTCTCAAATGCTAATTGAAAACTCTGTATTTCTATATTTAGAAATGACAAAGATATCAAAGAATTCAAATTACTTATCTTCAATAAAACTTAAAAAAAACATCAAAGTTTGAATTTCTTGTTATTTCACAGGCTTAATTAATAAACAACTTTACTGTGAATCAAAAACAAATTATATTCAATAAACAGATCAAAGAAAGGGCTTTCAGGTGATATAAATTTTATGACAGTAATATACAATTAAAACCATCAATTTACAGGTAGAAGTTTGTCAATTTCACTTAATTCCCATGAGGCACTTGCTGATAAAAATGTACAATTATTGATTTTTTCCTTATTAATTTGGCACATTTATTGAAAATTTTACTTAAAAAATTTGGACCACCTTTACATTATTCAATATAAAATTAATATTTGAAGGGTGATTGCCTAATATTTTGTATATTTTAATTCCTGAATAATTTCTCTTTCCAATGATATAAATATTGTGTAATTTCAATTAGTGAAATTTGTGTTAATAAAGAAAAAAGTTGGGGAGGCATAGAATAATATTGACTTTTTGTTAGTTTGTATTGGATGTTGCTCATCCCCTTGTTTTGGACATCCCTGTGTATAGTGAATACAATACAATGAATATTTTTGTATCCCCATTTTGTATTAAATAAAAGAATAACAAAATTACAAAACTTGGAAGATTAAACTCAACGTCCAAGAAAAGAGACAAACAAAGAAGACATACCGAAAATGGTCCTGACTGGGTACAGGCATTTCAAAACAAATGGTGGGTTAAACCAGGTGTAATGGCGCGCTAAACCTCCTTCTTCCATTGCGATCCTAGGGTCCGGCAGTAACAAGAAACGGAACACGGTTTTGAAGAAATAAATGCGATATTGAGGTATTCATCTCAGTACAATACTCAGCTAATCAAAACAACCACTAACCATTACGTTTAACACAATGTTGAATTTTTCCGCCAGTGATTTATATTTTTTTAAGATATCGTATTATAGACGGATTTTCTTACAAGGCTTGACTGATATATAGACGGTCACGGTGAAAGAGCGGTTTGTAGTAAAATTCAAACTTATTGTTTGAACCTTTGATGTCCCAAACAAATGCAATTCAGTACTGTTCGTTAAATTTTATTAGAAATTAAACCATTTATGTAAGTTCTGTGTCGTCAACCTGTTAACTGTTTTTTTTCAATGACTATTAAATTTCAAAGTTTTTATAAGTACTTACATTCACAATATTCCACAGAATTGATTGTTCGCAGAAATCTAGAGAAATTCAGAGTTCAAACTACTTCAGGGTAGTGGTCGGTAATGTAAATGACCGAGTTCTTGCGACCTTGGTTGTTATTATTCAACTTTTTCTTTTATATTGCTATGTAAAAAGCCAATAGACACAATAATAAGTCATAGTTATAAATCAATGTCATCTTTTACTCCGGACAATAGAGTTCGTACCTATAGTAACCTAACCCCATCGCCTGACATACGAGAAAACATCAAAAAACATTGTCCAATGCAGCCTCAACCGTCCTCATTCGAAAGTCCAAGAATGGAACTGAACATCAGACCAAATATTCAACCCTACCAGTCCCCGCATGCATACCACCAATACAGCTCCCCACCTCCAACCACGTTTGCATTACAGCAGTGCGATTTACAAGACATCGTTGATAAACTCAAAGTTGTAATACACGATGAAATCAAAACCACAATTCAAGACTCCATCAAACATGAAGTCGAAAAGGCTGTAAAAACTGCCTTACACTCGTATCAACACCATATCGATAGACTAACGGCCGAAAATACCAAATTAAAAGATGACTTAGATAGTCTCGAGCAGTACGGTCGGAGAGAACTGATGCGGTTTAGTGGTATTCCTGAGAACAAAGCTGAAAACACCACCGACATCGTGGTTGATATAGTAAAAAATATTGATGATGACTACACAGAGGGTGACATCATTAGGTCACATCGCGTGGGTAACCCTAAGAGGGTAGACAGATTTGGTAAGCCACTACCACCTCGCCAAATCATCGTTCGTGTAAAAGACCCGATGACTAAAAAGAGGATCCTTAAGTCTAGTAAAAATCTTAAGGATAGTGAGAATTACAAACAGGTTCTAATCAACGAAGATTTAACCAAAACTAGAAGTCTTCTTGCCTACAAAGCACGTAAACTTAAAACTGAACATCTGATCAAACAAACGTGGACAGTTGACGGTAAAATATTCTTAAAAGACCATGCTGACAAGATTATCGTTACAAATACAGAGTCTGCCCTGAAGTCGTACATTATAGAACACTTTCCCCGAGCTATGAACTTAGTATTCCCTACTCGAGACGAAAACAGAGAAGACGAAGGCACTACTTCTGCGGACTTTCGGCATACCGATGGTATTGCCACACGAAGTAGTCCCCCCTGGTGAGCCCTCCATGTACTGTTACATTGGAACTTTTCGTAGCCGTTAGATCAATGTTTTATAACTTACGACTTTTGGCATTACATTACAGTGACTGCTATTATAATACAACGTTACCATATTATAACTCTATATGTTTGCTTTTGTAGTATATATATATATTTTTTTCTTCAATTTTGACACAAAAGGTAAAAAAACTTTCCTTTAGTTTAATAACTCCTCACTTGCCTTCTCATAGTAAAAAAGTTTACTCATGCATATCACCCACTGTTTACGTCTTAAACGATTGGCTTTTAAATACGGGCTCATGAATGCCGGTCATTTAAATCCAAATTTTGATAATAGCTAAGCTTTGTCAATACTTTTATAACAAATTAAACTTCTTGAAAGTTAGTGATCTTATTATTATATATATATTTTTTTAAATATATATACCTTAAGTGAGTTTAAATATTACGATAAATAAATGTGATGGTACCAAATTTCACAATTTTTCCAATTCAATCATGTTATTTATAATTCTAATAACATGTAGTTTTGTATATATTCAGTTTTCTTTATCTTTGTATATTTTACTCTACCTTGGTGAAATGCTCTATTTATCCATATGTATTTATATTCCATTTGCACCTGAATATGAACATTATGATAATCCTACTCTGATGTATTGTATGTCCCGCACTCACATGTACTTTTGTTACCTATCAGGTGTGACCTAATTCATACCAATTGAACAGTATCGTGTGAGTGTGGGCTATTTTCATGCTTCGTTAAAGTATAATAGAGCACGAAAGTTATCATTATTTGATGTATACTGTATAAATTGGTTTATACTGTACAAGTTAGAGTCATTACCTATTATTGTCTTATTGTGTTTCATGGATATAGGAAAGTGTGTCAAACCTATACCAGATCAAATTATTATAAAAAATCATTTATGTAAGGAACAGAATATTACTTTAGTAGTAATTGTTTCCCTATTGTTAATTATTGAAATGTTACTTATCATATCGGGTATAGAACTGAATCCAGGCCCTATTGATGCTCATTTAAATGATAGTAGTACTTCTGAATGTAGTTCCACATTTTCATTTATGTCTCATGCACTATCTACTTCAGTATCGTTTCTTCATTTGAATGTTCAGAGTATATTACCAAAACTTGATCTTATATCTGCTGAATATAGTGAGTTTGATATCCTGTCTTTTACCGAAACTTGGTTAAAGACCTCAGTTGCGGACGATGCCACAGATATTATTAATTATCAGAAACCATTTCGAAGAGATCGGGGTCGGGATAGAAATGGGGGCGGGGTTATAGTATATGTTAAGGATAACATTAACGCCGTTAGGCGCCATGATCTAGAGTTAGCGGACTTAGAGGTTATATGGTTACAAATTAAGACACGTGATAAGAAGTTTTTATATGGAACCTTTTATGTTCCTCCACATAGTAATAATGAAGTGTGGAATAAAGTTGAACAATCTGTGGAGTCGGCCGTAAATGAAGTCAGAAATGATTATGTCATTATAACTGGTGATTTTAATGATAATCAACAAAATGTAAATTCTAGAATGAAGCGTATTTGTACGTCTTATTGCTTGGAGCAGATGATAGAAGATCCAACTAACTTTACTGAAAGTTCCTCGTCTATCATTGACTTAGTAGTAACTAGTTGTACTGATTTTGTTCCTTATACCGGGGTGGGCCCACCTTTATTAGACCAGGTTAGATACCATTGTCCTGTCGTAGGCATACTAAATTCCCCCAAGCCCATACATAGCTCGTTTAAACGTAAGATTTGGCTGTATGACAGAGCAGATTATAATGGTTATAGACGTCTCTTGTCTGAAATTGACTGGCAACTGATTTTTTCTTCGGACGATTTGGATAAGATAGTATCAGATTTTTCCGATGCCATCTTGGGTGCGGCTGAAAAATCAATTCCTAACAAAATGGTCACGATTCGTAAGACGGACCCGAGATGGATGACCAATGAAATCAGAAAATTAATTCGGAAAAAGAGGCGACTCCATTCTAAAGCACGACGTTCTAACAAGGATTCCGATTGGGCAAAATTTAGACAAACGCGGAACCTAGTTATCTCACATGTACGTAAAGCCCAAGATAATTATCGAAATAAACTAGTAGATCAATTAAAACAATGCAATCCTTCTACAAAATCATGGTGGCATATTTGCAACCAGATTTCTGGTATGAAGCAGCGCGACCGTAATATTCCCCCGTTACATAAAAATGGCAGCTTACTGACCGATGATACTGCCAAGGCTAACGAATTTAATGATTTCTTCGTATTGCAAACCGAGCTCGACGATTTGAATTCTCGTCTTCCGGGCCACACAGAAGATGTGAACGTAATCGGCGATTTTAGTATTAACGAATTAGACGTTGAAGACGTTATAGCTAACCTTAATATCAATAAGGCATCTGGCCCAGATCTTATAAGTCCTAGACTTCTAAAGATGGGTATTTCAGAGCTCAAAAAGCCGTTATGTGATCTTTTTAACTTATCACTGAATAAGTCGTATTTTCCTTCTGCGTGGAAAAGAGCAAACGTCACTCCAGTTTTTAAATCTGGTAATACAAATGAAGTTAAGAATTATCGACCTATTTCATTACTATGTATCTTGTCCAAATGTATGGAACGATGTGTCTACAAGTATATTCATAACTTTTTATTGGAGAATCGCGTTATATCGGAACATCAGTCCGGTTTTACAAACGGTGATTCCGCTGTAAATCAATTAATTGACATATCCAATACCTTCGGTAAGGCACTGGATGATGGCAAGGAAGTACGCGTAGTGTTCTGCGACATCTCCAAAGCCTTCGATAGGGTATGGCATAAGGGATTATTATACAAACTGAGATTATATGGGATTTCAGGACGTACCTTGAAGTGGTTCAATAGTTACTTATCAGAAAGATTTCAACGCGTTGCGCTTAACGGTCATTTTTCTGATTGGAAATCCGTAAAGGCCGGAGTTCCGCAAGGATCAATACTTGGTCCCTTGCTTTTCTTGATTTTTATTAACGATATTGTGACTGATATTCATGCGGTTATTAAATTATTCGCCGACGATACAAGCCTGTTTATCACCGTTGATAATCCAGGCACTGCTGCAGCGTATTTAAATGACGATATTGATAGGATAAATCGTTGGGCGAACCAGTGGCTCGTGCGATTTAATCCTCAAAAGACAGAAACGATGCTTCTGTCTCGTAAACTAAACCGACAAGCACATCCTCCGCTGCGTATGAACAATAATATACTTCAGGAGGTTACTAGCCACAAGCATTTAGGCTTATATTTCTCAGATGACGGTTCGTGGCATCAACATATCGACTATATAGTAAAAAAGGCATTTAACCGCATAAATATTCTACGACGTGTTCGTTTAACGTTAGATAGATTTACATTAGAAAAGATGTTCCTCACTTTCATTCGTCCGATCCTTGAATATGGCGATGTGATATGGGACAACGGTACCCAGTTACTTATTAACAAAATCGAGAGTGTTCAGATAGAAGCCATGAGAATCGTTACTGGGGGTACTAAACTAACGGCACTCGAAAAACTCTACGAAGAGACGGGTTGGGTTAAACTTTCTGACCGTAGGAAAATTCATAAGTTAGTTATGATGTATAAAATCATTAATGGAGAATCACCTGAGTACTTGAGGAATCTGATTCCGAGTGCTCGGTCTGATCTCCATAGTCATTTTACACGTCAATCTACGAACATTACTGATATTAGGACAAAAACGTCGTTATACATGAATTACTTTTTACCATCTGCTATTAAGATGTGGAACGCTTTACCGATTGAAACACGAAACTCGAGATCACTGAGTATATTCAAATCACGAATTCAATTAAATCCGAACAAACAACGTATTTATTATAATGCGGGAAGTAGAATGGGTCAAATCTTGCACGCCAGATTGCGCATGAATAGCAGTTCCTTGAAGGAGCACCTGTTCAGGCGAAATCTGGCGGACAGTCCAAATTGTGCGTGTGGACTTCGAGAGAGCAACAGCCACTATCTTATTGATTGCCAAAATTATCGAGATTTACGTCAGACAACTATTTACTCCTTGTCTTTTAACGTACAAATAAACTTGAAATTATTGCTTTATGGTTCAGATGCTCTATCTGTTGACCAAAATACTGAATTGTTCATTAAGGTGCAAGACTTTATATTAAGAAGTAAACGTTTTATTGATTAGTAACATAAAGCATTTCAATCTGTTCATATTCCAATTACCAAGGTTTCCCTTTTTTTCTCAATATATCTCCTGTCGCTCTTTCATTTTTTTTCTTTTTTTTATTTTATTTTATTATTTTTTCTTTTCTTATCCTACCCGAATACTGTTTTTTTTTTCTTTCAGTTGAATGTAAGATATTGTACTATTTTGAGCATGTGATAATCATCATTCTTATTTATATATGTCATGTAACTTGGAGACGGATTCACATAAGCGTAAGCTTGTTTCCGAATCCATATGATGTACTTTGTGTTTGTATCATATATGTAAATATTTTCAAATAAAATACGTTTAAATTAAAAGGACCGATATTTCATGAGTAGAATCGCTCCTAAACGTTAATGTTTAAAGCAGGCAATTAGACAAAGGATATAAGAAAATAACTTCCGAAAAGCAGGCAATTAGACAAAGGATAGAAAAAGGTCTTCCGAAAAGCAGGCAAGTAGACAAAGGTTATAAGAAAATGTCTTCCAATATCAGCCACTGATAGAATAAAATCAAAATAATGCCAAACGAAATGATTCGTGATTGTTTTAGTTTGTGTTGGTTTGTGTTGGGTGTTTGTTGTTCTGTGATGTTCACATTTGATTCCTAGTGTGGCTAACAAGTGTTGCATGTGTTTTTGTGTTTATACCGGACCACAAAGTTGTAATGAAAGAGGGAGGGTTGGTGCCATGACACCTGGCTTAACTCACAATTTCTTTTGAAATGCTTAGCCTCTGAACCAATTCAGGATTATTTTGATCTCCACTTGTCTGACTTGTTTTCTGTATTCGCTGACAATTCGAGATTGATTCTCCGAGTTTTCTTTCAGAAGTTTTGCTATCTCAATTTTCATCAAATTTTCCGATATGAAGCGAGGTTCAGTGTTTTTACTGTTGGACAAAGCAGTTGAATTTAATAAGTAAACTGGTGAATTGAAAAATCATTCGCCATAAAACCTGGTTTAACCAACCATTTGTACCAAGTCATGACCATTGCGATCTTGAGATTGATCATCCAAGAAGTAAAGTACCAATGGGGTATCCGAATGTCAAAAGTCCGAAAGGAAAAAGACAAAACCAGAGAACGCGAACTCCAGGCGAAACAAGAGTGAATCCAAGTGCTCCAAGCTCGGTAATTTTTAATTACCTTTATCTTAACCTCAAACACAATAATCAGTTAATAAATTGATAAGCAGGAGGCTAAAATGGATTTGTTTCTCTAAGCATTAGTTTGGTTGCAGTCTTTTGTTCATAGACAGTCATCAATAAATAAAATGCAGGGACTGAACAAGCTTTTCTATAGGAGCTTATACCTATATGTTTTAAAAGACTGCTCGACGAAAACAACCCTTGTTGCGTCCAGGTGGTGTATAAACCCACAAAGCGGCTGTGATGTGCCCCAGACGGTCAAATGTGGCAGCCTTTTATAATGAATGCTGGGTTCATCAGGCTTTAACAATGAAACCTAAACTCAAACACTAGTTATGCACTATGTTGGAAAAAATGTCACGTTCACATCAGATAACCATGCTGCAGGTCTCGATAAGCGTAACACCGTATGATCCCCCATGTAGGTGACTTAATTGCTCGTTCTTACCCAACCCTCCTTTTCCAGTGGCAGTCAAAACACTCCTCCTCGATTGGTCTTGTGCCCCCATATCACCTCTGCTAAGTTCATCCCTCTGATATACCCAAAATCATGCTGTTATTGTGTAAAGCAATAACTAATTAACTAACTTACACTGATGAAAACTTTTGCGATTACAATGGATTTATTGATGAACGAAAAAATCTCGGACCTATTCTATGGTACACTGCAGTAAAGGAAATCTACCAATCAAATTTTGAAAAAATGCGACTTCGTATTATATAAAAAAAGTCCGACTTCGATCAGCTTCCGAAACAAATGACTGCCTCGGAGTTCTCTGCCAGCTACGCAAATCTTATTAAACACACTTTAAATGGTTAATAGTTGAGGATTTCTTGTCCAGTATACTTTTTTAATTCAGGTTGCTATGCTATAAAGTTTCCTTTACCAATCGTTCACTTCATCCCACGTGATGATTTCATTTTTGTTGGGTTTTTTTTTGTCACCTCGTTATTTTTACTTACAAATTCGAACGCCCTTTGTCGTGTTTCTTTGTCGTAATTATCATAAATGGTACATAAAAACATAAAGGATTGTGCGACCTCCATTACCAATTTGTATGGACCATTTTTTGATTTGAAAAAGTTGGTTATAAAACGTCTGCATCAATATCAATAATGTTTGCGTCAATGTCCGTACGAGTTCACAACCTGTCTGTGTAACAAGATAAATAAATATATCCTCGGTTTCTGTAATTATTGCAATTTCATTTTATATATAGTCTTACATGTTATAAATTATACGAAAAAGTCGAAAGAATACAAGAGACGAGTCATTGACCAACTTACTATATAGTTTAGCTGTTCTTATGTTGTCGGGAATTGAAAAAGTGTAAGCCATGATTTTTTTTTATTATGACATATAATTGCTCTCAATGGGTATCAAGATTAAGAACTAACCCAGTGAATTTAATTACTTACATTATATTTTTTTATTAGTTCAAACTCCAGTTTTTTTCCTCGTAATACACACGGTCGATGTCGTCGGGATATCCGCAGTGCTGGACTTAACTTTCCCTTTTTAATTTTTCTTATGCTGTTGATGAAAATTAACAGTATATATAACAGAGTGAACCGTTTATTGCATCTCTTTCAAAACTGTATACATGCCTTTGGGCCCAATGCATGAGTAAGTGTTATTCTCTCTTTTGTTCAATCCATGAATGCATTTCGTGGTTTAGATAAAACCCTTACGCATCACGTTCTTTGAACTTGCTATTTATTCAGAGGTTGAGTGAAGCGGAAAGCAGAGGAAAAGAAATTTACTTTGGGATTTGAATTTGCTTAAGCTAGAAAAGTTACACTTTGAATAAAATGACTGAACATTTGCTTGCCTTTTTATGTCCTATAGCTATGCACAGCTTATAGAACCGCTTACTCTTCCGGAGCACCTGAGTTCACTCTTGTTACGACTTGAGTTCGCGTTGTTGATTTCTGTTGGTTGATTTTGTGTTATGTGTTTCTTCGTGCTGTTTTTTTCATGTTAACCGGTTTCGTCGTTGCCCTTTCGGACTTTTGACACTCGGAAGCCCCATTGGTGCCTCTTTGCTTCTTACACCTTTTATATATCTATGCGGTTTTAGCTGTACATAATTTACCGTCACACAATAGGTAAAATATTAGCTATTTTATCTAAATTATAACCACGCAGTTAAGTCCTTCTATTAAATACAAATGACAACAAAGTTCCAGACAATCAATTTTGCTACGCTTGACGCGCGTTTTGTCTATTCAAGACTCATCAGAGGCGCTCTACCAAATAATATTGAAAATGCAAAACACTAAATGATTATGAAGAGCATAGAACAGTAAAGCCAAAATACCAAACTGGGTAACCAAATTTTAAAATAACATTTAGTAGACTGACATCTTTTACTTTATTGAACTATCACTAAAAACCACAAAAAGCCTTAATTGTATTGTCCTTCTGCATAATGTTGGGTGTTTTAACTTTGTCCAAACGTTGTTATTACATTATGTCAATCTACTCGGTTCAAATCTTGATACAGCAGTACCGAAAAAACAGACAAAATTTCATTTTGAAAAATAGTTTGTGTCATCTTCTACTGGATTGACATCCGTAGAATTGATTATTGGCAATATGTTGGATATGTTGCTAAAACAGGAACTGTTTAACCTTACGGAAAACTTGAGTTCGCGGTTGTTTGTTTTTGTATTTTTGTTGTGAGTGTGTGTGTATGTGTGTGTTTTGTGTGTGTTTTGTTTTGTTTTCTGTTATGTTGCTTCTTACATGTATTTATGGGGTAATTTTATTTTTGCCTTGACTCCAACATTCGAATGCACCGTCGGTACCTCTTGTTTTACAATTACTTATGTTTCAAACAGTCAGGGGACCAACTTGTACAAGTCAGAATGATCAGATTCAATCTTACTTGTACAAGTCAGATTAAACAAACTAGAGTTATCTTTTCCTTATTTTTAGAAATTTCAATCTGACTTCTACGAGTAGAATATACTAGAATGTCTTTTTATCAAAGTCTCTTATCCAGAGATATTCTTTATGGTTAAATTCCTTTTCTATATACTGAGATCTATTTATAAATCTTACAAAACAGTCATGGGTTTGTAATTTAGATTTTTTGTTTTTATATCATTCTTACTTGTACAAGTCAGAATCAAAATTTTACTGCCCTCCTTTGGCAGTAAATTTCTCTTTGGCGGTCGTGAACACTATGGTCTTTAATTATGCTTAAATCATTAAATAACAATTATTTATCTAGTATTAACCACATTGGTGTTCAAAACCGTGGATATAAATGACAGTCTTAGATAATTAGCTATGAAATTCTTTGATGATAATTGAAACTTTACAGTCAATCTGTTTCCTATTTGCTCATGATTCTTTCATCCTAAATGCAGGATGTCATTGTTGACCTTGTGAAATAATTTGAATAAGATTTATTGGTTTTGAAAAATGTTATTTCAAAAACATTGAATATTGGAGCAAATTTAATAGAAACAATTCTTACTCTAACAAGTCAGATTCATTCTGACCCATAGAAGTCAGAATTGGATCTGACTCTACAGAATAAGAAACCATAAATAGAATCTTACTGGTACAAGTAAGATCTATTCTGACTTCTACAAGTTGGTCCCCTGACTGTCAAACCCAATCATCTCTTAGGTAATATTAGCTTTCTATTACACGTATTATAACTGTTGACACCGAGGTACTATTCTTTCAAGGTGTGTTGTCCTTTACCAATTAAAATTTAATATAAACTGCTTGAGGAACCATTCTCATGTTTGAATTTTTCACTATTAATTACACTATTCATTCTATATCGCGGAGACATGAGGCGTTTACATGTATCATATGCATGGACCAGTGTCCGAACCAAAAGGTATTTGCGTGCTCTTTCACATTCTAACTTCCTTCTTCAGTCATCTCATTAAGCCTTTCCATAAACACAAAATGCAGACTATATAGACTATATAGAACAAAAGCAATTGTGCTACTATACTTCAAATCTGCTTTAAAAGTTAATGGACTTCTTAATAGAATGTATATGTTTCTTTCGTTTAGTAATTAACCCCACTTTAACGGTACTGAAAACATTCGTTGTAATATCGAACTTGAGTCTTAAAAGATAGGAGAATCAAATTGTATGTGTTTAACATACACATGATACAGTAGTACAACCGAAAATCCCTTAATCATACTTAATTTATTTGTCAATTGTTTTTACCCGCCATGCTATGAATTTAATCAATTTCAATTTGAAATCTTCTAGCCCAATCTAGTAGTCTCCAGAGTCGTATCTGTTAATTTTACTTGACACCAGCTTGATTTTACTTGGCACGAGCTTACGTAAATTTTGGTCGTTCCAGTCGTGAAAAAAAATCTCACTTTTTCATTGATGACAAACAATCAATTTATTGCAAACACTTGTTTAGCTCCTAGGAAGAGTTAAGTCCCCGGTAGATATTTGACTTAGTGTTATCATGACCACCATTACACCCGTGTCGAGTTCATTTGCGGATAAAACCTGCTGATACAAGACTAAAATGTTATAATCTAACCCAGCTAATATTTCACTATAAAATGCATTATTTATACAATTTATTTATTTACTTAAAATTATAATTACAATGAAAATTTCATGGAACAGTTAAACCTTAATGGAGATTTTATGAACAGTTTCCGATTTCAAACATATTCGCGTGCTCTTTATATTTTCACTTCCCTTTTCAGTCATCTCATTAGACCTCTCTACTTTCTTTGAGACTTTCAGACTGTATGGCCTATAAACAACTGCACTTCTTGCTTGAAATTTGCTTTAAAAGTAATTATAACTTCATGATAACACATATATGTTTCTATCGGCTAGCAATTTAAGATATCTAGAATGGGTTCTTTGGAAAACTTTGCATTGTAAGAAACGAGAACGAATCGCAAGTTTTTTTTAAGTCTCAGAAAAGCAAAGATTTATATAAGAAGCTATACTTTTGAAACAAAAAAATCACTTCAATCAAATAAAAAATTCGATTAAACATTGAATCAAATGTATTCAATGATTCAAGACCTTTGATATCTCTTATGGGTGTTAAGGAACCATTCGATATACATTTGTAATGTGTCTTGACCGTCCTTACACCGACACGCATATTTTCCGAGGTTGTTTCCATGAAAAGAGTAATCTTCTTAATTTCAAAAACCTGCTGGAGTTACACTTTTTTAACAACTTTTTCATTTCATCCAGCTAAACGTCACTATAATATGCACTATTCTTATAATAAAAACACCTGGAAAAAAGATAAGCATCCCTAGACTATTTGTGCTTTTCATTAATTTGAAATATTTTTTTTTATTTTGAAGATTTTGGTCAATTTTAAATCTTTCTTGTATAATTTAAAGAGTGTGAGTGTTCGGTTAAAAGCACATTTTCGCCTTGAATAGCGGCAGATACATTTTGTAACTCTTCAATAAATTAGACGCCAAACTGGCAGTATGAAACTATGGCAGTCAGCCGTCATTCGTGCTAATGTCGGAAACACTCGAAATCAACTCTGAGACGATAAAGTATCAATCTTATTATTATGATTGACATTTTGGAGCTTATTTTTCGAAGACCATGATTATGTACAAAAGTTAAGGGCTTAAATAATAGTTTTAAAACAGTGTTTGAAAAATGTATGATTTAAAAAAAACAATGAGGATGCATAACTTTTTTCCAGGTATATATACCAAATGATTTTATGAAGATTTTGTTGAAATCAGTGAACTTTGGAAAGATTAAATGGAACAGAACCCATACTTTCGTGATAGTTATAATTTTACTTCCTTTTCTACTGATCTCATTAAGCCTTTTTATGAACAACAGAATAATAAGACTGCATAGCGCATAAGAAATTGTACTGTCATATTTCAAAACGGCTTTAAAGGTTAATGGATCTTTTTAATACCAAATCTTTGTTTCTATCGGTTAGCAATTAAACCAATCTTCAACGGTTCTGGAACAATGTGATGATATATAAAACTTGCATCTTCAGAAACGAATATGAATATCATGCTTTTTAAGTCTTAAAAACACAAAGATCTAGATAGTGATTCATACTTTTGATATAAAGAAAACATTTTAATCAGATTTAAATATTTAAATACCCGTCTGTTTTTAAATTCTAAAAAGCTAAATAAAATCCTCAATAAAAAAAATCAATGAGTTTGAGGTTCTTAAGGAGTGTTCAGCAATCACTTGATATGATGTGTCTTGACTATCCTTACACCATCATCCAGATGTTTCAAGGCTGCGTTCATGTATAGAAGAGTAATTAAAATCTTCATTTTATAAATGACCGGAGTAACACTTCTAACTTAAACATTTTACTCTGCCACACGTCACTATTAAATGCACTTTTCATGTATACTTAACCATAATTACATTTTGAAGTTTAAATGTAACTCCAATTTAAGATTTTAAGGAGAAGATCCTATACTTACATTTTTGCATTATTTCATTAAGTTTTTCTAAGGACAACGGGATAAACAGACTGAATAGCACATAAGCATTGTATTGCCGTACTTTCAAACTGCTTTAAAAGTTAATGGACCTTCTTGATAAGCATTGCTATGTTTCTATCGATTAGCAATTAAATCCTGCTTTAACGGTTCTGAGAACAATCCGTTGACATATAAAACTTGAATCTTAATAGATGAGTACGTTTGTATGAAATCTTACGTCTTTTACAGTCTTAGAAAAAAAGATTAGCATAATCGGCTTTAATTTTTACTTAAAACATTGCAACTTTTGTGAACTTATAAATCATATTTTTCCCTACAATATTCTAATAAGAACGTACGTTTACAGTCTAAGATAGTCAAGTTAAGTATAATTCTTAACCACTAATTGCAATCAATATGTAATAAAAATGACCACAATCAAAGGTAGTTTAATTTAATTGGTATGCATGCATGATGGGTGCCTGTCAGTAACTTCGAGTGTTCTCAAGGGGGTATATGTATCTCTACGTCCCGTTAATAAATTATTGTTCTTTTGTCTCAGATACTCTCTTGTTGAATTGAACTTCTATCGATTTGATTTTTACTGTGTGTTAGTTTGTGCTTTGTAATTGATTATCAATAGGGGGAAGGTTGGCGCCAAAAAAATAGTTAAACCCCGCCATATTTTTAATGTGCCTGTCCTTAGCCAGGAATCTTTAATGTGCCTGTCCTAAGCCAGGAATCTTTAATGTGCCTGTCCTAAGCCAGTAATCTTTATCAAAGCTTATGTTTGTATTAAGTCGAATTTATGTTATTTGGTTTTTTTTGTCAAGAAGAGGGTCTTTCATTGCACTTTAGGATTGGGCTTGAATCATATGTAGTTTATTTTCAATCTAGGGGCCAATTGAAAAACAGCGAGCAGCGACCTTTGGTCACATTGAAGGCTGCTGGCTTTTTTCCTTTGTGGACGTTTTAAATTTACGTTTATATAGTAGGTTGTGTTGCGTACACTTATTCCACATCTCATTTTCTTCAATGAGTTGCTCTAGGTTCTATTTTCAATGGCAAAGCTTGATAAGTATTACCAAACCACGACGTGATTTGCTCTGTTTCACCTTTGTTCTGTGTACTTCGAAAGCATTTTTTAAAAATTTTCTATTAGTTTTCAAATTTTCCGAAATATTTTCATTAAACAAGAAACTTTTTTATGGTTAATAACATTTTCTTCTTATCCATTAAACATGTTATTGAGATACTGATATAAACATCAGATATGGAAACTGATATAATTATGCTTTTTTATGTAAAGCAAATAACAGGGAAGTGCTAGCTGGAGAGGGATTTACATAAGCATTAAGCTTGTTTCCCAATCCGGGATAAATAAAAATGTTTAAACTAACAGGGAAGTGATATATTCTAGAAAACTATAATAAAGTAAAATAACATATGATAACTAACTTGGTGACCATTGATCATTTTACTATAATTAAAGGCTCTTCTAACGGATTAGACATCCATATCGATGAGCTGGACATTGACCGAAGATCGTGATTGCGAAACAATGAAAACGCATTTTTATAGAGATTTTTAAATGTTTTGCTACTGATGCGAAAATTGTTCAAGGGTTTGGTGAAAAATGTTCAAGTTATAAATGGTGCAAGTCCCACGGAGAATGGTTACCTGCATAATGTGGACGCTCTGGTTCGGCAAACAAAAGTGATGTCCGACTGGGCAATATTTTCAATTAAGAACACTTCGCCTGTGTTTGGCAAATCAGTCTCTTAGTCAACGGTATAATTATGCTTTTTATGTAATGTTGTGACAAATCGATGTTTAATTGGTTAGGAGGAAAATAGTATCATTATACACCATAAATCTTCGTTCGATCTAGGAGTCGAAGCTTTAAAGACAGATTTGAACAAAGCAAAGTATTCATCTTTAAAGCACAACACACAAAATTAAAGATAGAAGGTCATTAAAAAAACGCAGATAGTTAATATGTTTTTTTATAAGAAAAACCAGTAGTTGTTTTTTGCCATCCAGTTAATTATCGCATGATGCTACTGAATACTGTCTTAAATAACTTTGTTAAATGCAAAGATATAGTAATGTCCTGAACTACTTGGCTCTTCAGTTGATACAGAAATACATTGAAATAGTATACTAATTAGTAGTTTTTGTTCATTAGGGAAATGATCCACGACAAATAAGAAAACCGAGCACTGACTGCAATTAAAAAATCAAGGGGTTGGTAAGGAAAAACATCATTTTTTCTCGAGTCTGCAAGCGCGTCAGTGTTGATAATCAAGTGCAAGGGACAGACTGCACAACTATGATTCTCTGTCCTGTTTTCTATATGTTGACTTGCGTCATGACAATTGACAGGATTACTTCATTCAATCACCTTGGAACACACACCTCATTCTCTCTGTGGGAGTGTCACAGGACGATCATGTATTGGACGCTTTTACGATTTGTTGGGTATTTTGGAGGAAAAAATGTTTTCAGACTGCGTTGGTCATGTCCAAGACCTATCTATACAAACGGTACATCAATGTGATATTTTTGTGTTTTCTCAGATAGCGAAGATGATTTCATCTCCTGTATAAGCTTTGTCTCTTCCTATCACCCTGCAAAATAGAAACTTCTATATTTTACAAACCTACAGATGCTCATTGCTAACTGAATTACCAATAATTTTCTCCTCAGAGCTGCAAAAATGCCATTCCTAGTGTCAGTTCGTGAGGCTTAAACGTATTTGCAGCAACTATGATGTTCAGAGTAGTACTATGAAATCATTCTTTGTCAAAAGGGGGTATCCTAACAACATCTTGGATACAGCCATCGACTCAGTTTCTCAGGTGACGTGACCCCAGGCTTTTGAACCAAGGAGTAGACGCAAGAATGACCGTAAATCATTGGTTCTAACATACCATCCTAACAACATTGCAATGCGGAACATTCTGCTGCTTAACTCCAAATCCTTTGCCCTGAAAGATGAACACATGTCGAATGTGTTTACATCGCCACCTCCGTCTGCATTCCGCAAATGTAAGAGTTCGAGGCAAAATCTAGTTTGCAGCTCATGCAATAATGCCACGAGACGTCCTCGCTCCATTTTTTCAGGCACCAGGAGTTGTGGTCGACCCGTTTGTGTTACATGTGACTTCACTTGGGGGACTGAGGAGACAGCCTGTCTCTCAAACACATTCAAGATGAAGAACAGTTTCACACGCAAATCTTCAAAACGTTATCTACGCAATTCTTTGTGCTAAGTGCTTTAAAATCTACGTAGGGGAGACTTTTCGTCGACTAAGAGACCAATTTGCTAAATACAGACGAAGTGTTCTTAATTGCGAAGATTGCCCAGTCGGACATCACTTTTGTTTGCCAAACCAGAGCGTCCACATAATGCAGGTAACCATTCTCCGTGGGACTTGCACATGCGATTCTTGAGCAAAGAATAATCAATTTTCAGGAAAATTTGAACCATTTGACATCAATATAAAACGACACATGTTTACTTTATATAAAGTCAGAAATTTACACGTTGATGACGTATGTAATCCCAAAAATATTTGGTCATTATAAACGAACTTTAAGTCTTTTTCACTGGTATTGTACCCAAGGTTTGTACCTTCATTCGGTTCTCGTCACTTGATGTGTCAACTTCTTTTCTCTGTCATTGTCCATGGAGAAGGGTGCGAGGTCCTAAATTTCGGGCACCTTTTTATAATTCCATTATTTTATTTTGTAACATTTAATAGTGATTAGATATTTGAATTTTACCTTTTAAATGTGGTTTCACCTTCTAAACAGTTCTATTATTTGTCTTTTTGTCACCCGGAACCAGAACCTGGCAAGGTTCGACCTGAGTTTTTTAAGTTGCATTTACATATTTGTTCCTTACTTAAGGAGGTTTGCTCCTCATATTTTGGAATTCTCATCAGATTTTCGAGATCCTTGGGTTTTATCCATCTATTAAGCTTGATTTTGTTTTTCCTATGCTTTTAAAAGCAGACGTGGAATTATGACTGCTTTTCAAGTTAACTTGGAACCAGTCGCGTGTCTGTTAAAAGCAGTCGCATGACCAGTCACAAGTGAACTTGAAGTTAACTTGATGTCTGCTTCTCAAGTTAACTTACCGTACAGGTTAAGTGTGCACCCATCTGTATGTCATACATTTTAGAATGTTTAAATTTGCCAATCAATGGCAATGCAAAAGTAATGAAAACTCTAGAAAAAACCCTTTCCGCCAAAACTTTAAGCACTTATAGCATGAAAACGAACGCATGGACCTACATTTTTTTCTTGCTTAATTTGATCATTTGTCCATATTTTTTAAAATAAATGCAAGTTTATCCATTTTATTTACTTTTAGATATAGGAGCAAACCCCTTTAAGGATATGAGTACTTTTCCCCTACTTGTAGTTTTATAGTTTTTCCCTACCTACTAATTATTTTATTTCATGAGCAGATGTTGCTCATAAATGATAACTTCATGATTTCGATTTACTTGCCCATTTTCTTGATACACGATTAGGTAATTTGAACTTTGGTTTTCTTAATATTAATTTAAAATTGCTGATATTTTGTACTTTTTTCTCCACGTCTTATTTGATGTTTAAGATATCATATATAATTTTGTCTTCCATATTTTTGCACTTCTAACTTTTTTTTCTTGTATTCGTTGTTTTCAAGATTTAGACAGCAAAATTCTGTAATTTGATTTTAAGACTAAGGGTAATAATTCCTTTATAAAATGGTCAAATAATTTTATCTCAATGAAGATCTGAATGTGCATCTTAAGATTTTGAGTCTCACCGCCTTAATGGACCACCACCTAACATTTCAAACAGAGTGAATTTTCTTTAAAGCTCATGTTTACCAATGCATGAAAATATATTAATTGAGATTTGAAGTCTTTAGTTCCGAATGTGAAATCCATTTTTCTAATTTAGACGTTTTGTATCTGAAATGAACAATCCATGTGCTATCTACGTGCATAGTTAACACCTACAAAAATAATTGCTGCAGGTGCTGTTGTTAAGCAGTTATTGTCACGTTTAATTTGTTAAAGGAGTGTCGTGACAGTTATACATGTAAACAACTGATATGAAATTGTCAATGTGAATTTTTACTCCATGAAAATAATCAAAGTGACAAATGTTATAATGTTTCCCTTCAGAGCCATTTCGATAAGAAGTGCGTTGGTCGAGTGGTTAAGGCACTAGACTTGAAATCACAAGTCAACAACTCTTTTGGTTTGAATCCGACATGTGTCAAGGTTTCCGGACAGCTACAGTTGCTTCTGCGTTGGTTTCACCGATCTGTCAGCTTGGAACGTCAGGCTTTCCTCCAACACAAGTCGAGTGACCATACAAGGGTATAAAAAAGCCAACCCATCGCTAAACTTGGTATCGGTCAAAGCTCTTTAGGGCTTATGTGATTTGTTTTACATTAATTAATATTGTACACATCACTGATGTATATACCTCTAAAAAAGTTAAGCACCCCCATAATTTCTTTAAAATCATACATTTTCAAAGCACCTTTAAACCAAAATTTATTTAATAGTCTTTGTAAATTTGTATTGCAAACTAAAATATACATTGTTAAGCACAATTCAACATGTTTGCAAAAACACAAAAAGACAATTTTTATTTGCATAACATGACATGGCAAAAAAAGATGGCTTTTGTACATAAGCATGGTCTTCGAAAAGTATGGTCGCCTAAAGCTGCAAGCTTGTATTAAATTATTAAATCGCACTTCAAAATGTTAATCATAATCAAAGGATTGATAATATATCGCCAAAGAGACAATTCCAAGTATGTCCACCTTTAGCACGAATGACTAGTGGAATCGATGGCTAATAATGCCAGTTTGGCTTTTTTCCCTGAAGAGTTATCTGCCGTTTTTAGTCGAAAATATTCAGTAAACCGAACGCTCATACCCTTTAAGTCATATACCGAAGAATTAAAACTGGCCAAAATCATGAAATTAAAAATAAATTATTTAAAATCATCCAAAGGCACAAAACGTCTAGGGGTGCCTAACCTTTTTCCAGGTGTATATATTCATCTACGTTAAAATTGAATCATATCTTTAACACTATTTAACGGCCCAGATTATAAGTTTTAAATACAAAATTAACAAACCATGTGCTAACAACGTGCATAGTTACATGTTACACCAAAAAAAATCATAGTTTTTTGCTACTTCAGCCACGTGTAATTTTTTAAGGAGTTTCGTGGCAGCTTTCAAAAATAATTTGTATTTGTTAAAGTGAATTTTTGCCCTTTAAAAACATTCAAATTGTTTAGTATAAATCAAAAATTGCCTTCACACTCATTTTGATACTATATAAATGAAAAAGATATACATGTACAAACTGATGGTTTTTGTTTTGGCAGCAATATTGCAATTAAACAGTCAAACCTAATTCTTTCCTTTTTCTTTTTGATTTGAACGGATGCATTTGTATATAGAGTTAATACATGTATGCATACTTCAAGCTAATCATATAGATATATATATAAATGTGGCCCACAACAGATTGGCACATCCTTAATTTTTTTCTCGATTGAAACAACAACCCCGAGGGACTCCATTTGGGGTACCTGTGTTTTATGATGGTTTGGTTCAAAGCCACGGGACAAAGGATCGTTTATCTTTCAATAAATGTCCCAGGTTTCACTTTTCTGTCATGAGAAATGCTAACAAAATTGCAGAACTAGATAATCAAGACCTTTTTCAGCTGGTATTGTTAAAACTGCTAACAATTAGCCTTGACAATGTTTCTCTGTACTATGAAAATAAAATAGATTATACTTACATAGTTTTTTTAGAAAGCTTTTACATGTTAACTTCCTTGGTCTCATTTGAAAGACTTTTGTTTATCATTCTTTTCGCCAAAAATATTTACCATCAAAATAAATAATAAAACGTGTACAAAGCTAAACAAAATTGATTTTTTCTTCATATAACTCACTGATTTATAAGAGAAAATTCAAGAAAAACAACACATTAGATCATTTCTTCTTTCAAAGTTTAAAATCATATACAAATTTAAAACTTAACCAAGGACACAACTTGAATGTTAGTTTTGAGCTTATGATTCAAAGAAAATAAAATAGGGACACGGGAAAAAAAGTGAATTAACTTAGCCACTTCGGAATTTAAGCATTTAATTAATAATTTATTCTTATAATGCATAAGGGGAGGAATATTTGCAATTGACTGAACAAATAGCTAAAAATGTCATCCTGCTGCTTTGAATTATGACCTTTGATGGTAAATGGTCATTATAACCGTTTTTTCAATATAATAATTATTCTTTTGCTTTTTTTAATAATATGTTATCTAATATGTCTACACGGCTTTACTTCCTAAGAAAAGTAATAAACCGATAAAGAAAAAAGGAATTTTCTGTGGTACTGTATACTACATGTATTTACGGCAAAAACATTTCTTATTGCCAAATAAAACTATATTTCTTGTAAGAAAGTCACGAAATGCGTTTTACAAGGATAAATGTTGGAAAAATATGTCCTACACAATTTTTGTCAGAATATGGCGATTCACTTTTAATTAATGATGGTGGTAAAAAATCAGTTGTAAGAAAATGAAGCGTACAAAGACAACAATTATAGAAGCAAAACTTAAATTTGCGCGTTGAAATAATAAACAAAACATTATAGAAATTAGTTTCTATCTCAATGAGTTCCAGACATATATTTAAATATATACTTATATAAAACTGCTATTAAACTTTCATTATTTAGGGATGCCACAAATTGAATTGTCTTGCAATGTTTTCAATGGCAATATAAACTAGAGGTTCCTTGTAGCATGAATCTCTAACCTCATTTGTAAAACTTCATAGTATTGTAACATAAAACAATTTAGGAATGGGAGATAAGACACTACAATTATAATTATACAGAGTAACAAAGCTTTAAGAGAAAAAGATTTCAAAAATAAGTTAAAACTGGTAAATAGTTTATAAAGCATAATTATTTAATTGTAGGTCAGTCAATATTGACGCTTTAGTCATCTTATAACTTTAGTGAGCTAAAAATGTGTTATGGCCCTGTCACACTATAACGTTTTAGCCAACGTGTGCCGAACGTTCAAATAATTTTCTAAAACGTTGGAACACGTTGGCAGTCGCTGTAAAAAGTTTCACAAAATATCTCGGTGAACGACCACAAAGCGTCAGACTAACTACCAGCAACGCACGACAAACTTATTCAAAACTTATGTATAACGTTTGTCCGGCGTACTTGACGTTTGTCTAGCGCATGTGTGACGACTGCAGAACGCATTCATAGCGTTAGTTTAACTTATATTTTTGTCTCTCGGTAAGGAGACCTAGGATTTCTGTTCGTTTTCTTTAGTAATGTTTCACAATAACCCAAATAGATCTATTACCTGGCTTAAATGTATGTTCTGGTAATATGAATGTATAACAGAGAGGAATGCATGCACTTGTTAACAAACTCTCAAAATCTCAAATTAGTATATACATTAAGAAATACCGGTCTGTAGATTTTGCCTAGCATCCCTTTTATAGCACTTGACTAATCCCAAATGATCGCAGACAGCATGACGATGTCCTTAATAGAGAAAAACGCGTGTGCTTATTGAATATTAAAAATACACATTATTTCAAATGAGTATTGAAGTAAGATTGTCATTACTCGTTGTATTTGAGTATTTTTCTATCAAAAAAAAAATGTCCACCGAATCACGACAGGTGTATTACAATTTGCAAGAATTACTTTTAATTCCAGACCATCTCAGTTATTCTTGTTATATCCATTTTTTTTGGCTTTGTTCATTGTGTTTTGTATGAAGATTTTTTTATGGTTTGAATTAGTATTTGATGCTTTTGAAATTGACTTTCCCCCATGAAATTCAATTCTAAGTTATATAATTCTGGGGTTGATACGCTACTCGTTCGTTACAATGACGCTCTGTGCGCTCTGTGCACGTTTTAAACACGTTGAAAAGGTTTCTTGGTCGATAGACTGACGCTAGACGTGCGCTGCATTATCGCTAGACACGTTCTTTTCCAATTAGCTTAGCGTTCGTCAAACGCATTTCAACGTGCCCACAACGACCACATAGCGTACATCAGCGTGTGTATAACGTCCTTCTAACTTATGCCTAGCGTTCGAATGATTTATTTCTAAAACGTTGGCGAACGTCGGAAATTTTAAGCATGTTGAAAAATTTACGACGCACTCGACGTTCACCAACGCACGCTGACGTTCGCTAACGTGTTTGTAGCGTGCTCATAACGTGTACAAAACTTACGCAACGCACACCAGCGTGTTGAAAATATATTCTAAAACGTCGGCACACGTTGGCTAAAACGTTATAGTGTGACAGGGCCATTAATGGTAATCATTTCAATTTTGATATGCAAGATACATGTAAACGTTAGCACAACGAGCTAATGGTTTACACCTCGTCGGAAAAACAGAAAATAAAGGCACCAACACCTACAAAATGTCAAGATGACACGTGTTTTTGCTTCTTCAGTCCTGACTTTTAGCCGATGTTCTATAAAATGGATTTAGACAGTCTTCTTTCGGAATAAACAAACCTCATTAGTGTGAAAAAAACAAAACCTTAAATTTGAATCAATAAAATCCAACTAACAAATGAACTAAAAATGAGATTGAAAATAATGCTACGGATGAAACAGCAGTGCACGTACACTTTTAACAACAAATTCGTATAAACCATATAAGAGACCGTAAAATACTAAAAATGTCTCATATAAACAAAGCTTTCTAGTATAATAACACGCTAATTTGTTATTGATATTTCCGAACAACACAAATGTAAACGAATCCTTTTTTTTTGTGCGAGAGGTAAATAGGTTAATTATCAGGAATTTTGAGATATAGATTACATGAAATGTGACAACTTTATTTCTCATAAGAGTCAATCACTAAAGACAATTAAAAACAAAATCTTTGAAAACACAGTTTGTGAAAATATCATATGATTTTATCTGGATTTGAAGTATTTAATAGATAATTGAACATAGAAATACATACACATGTATGGTTATTAAAAAATAACAATCTGGTGTTTCGACTGAGATTGACGGTATTCAAATAGACATTCGTTGTCCGTCATATTGCATATACGAATGAAGTCTGATTAATTATAGGATAATTAATTGGATCGAGTGAATAACCAAAATATGATCACGAGTCGGTGAACGCACACAGATTTATACGAGTGCGCGGAACTTGTTCCGCGCACGAGTTAAATCTCAGTGCGTTCCCGCACGAGTGATCATATTTTGGTCATTCACGAGACCTAATTGATTATCGTATTTATTACATAGATAAAATGCCGCTATTTAATAGTTTTTAATAAATTTATCTGAATGGCGTATGAATTCAGACCGCAGGAGTCATGCCGACGACGCAATACAATTCACGACGTCATAACTGAGTTTGACCGGAAAGGACGCAAGAGTGAAAATATTTTTGTTATTTCACACTGTGAATTAACCAGATTTTATTTCACTGGGAAAAATCGGTATTTCATATGCATCTATATAATAATATGCTACTTATTGTTTTGAAATTTGATCTGGTCTAATTTAGTATAAAATACACAAGATTAGTACAATTATTGATATTTTAAATTAAAATGCTTTAACAGAATACTTCGTTTTTTTTAAACAATGCAACCCTTCGACATTCGAGAATGTTGGTATCTATAAGAATGTATCAGTTAAGACAAGAATTGATGACAATTGCAGATTGTCTATGATTACTAGTATAAAGTAAAGTAGTAGTTGGATATTGGGTATTGGAAATAAAACTATAGTAAATTGTTAGCATGTATTGATATGTGATGAAGCACCACGACCATCATCTAGCTTTTGATTTGTTAGTTACTGAAATGCTGTCGTACTTACATGTTTATCCTTGGCTAATTGCCACAGCTATTATCCCGGCTGAAAACACCAACAACTACTACTACGTAACATTTTATTATTTAAAATATTATTTTTACAATATAACAATATGTACAGAACAAGAAAAACATATGTTTTACCTTATTGACAATTGGTCATGGACGATATCTATGAGCAAAATAATATAAGGCAAGAAAAATCAAAACATTTGCTTGCTTCTTATTTTCATATAAATATTAAATTACACAAGGAATTGAACAACATCACAGAAATATGGTGATTGAGCAAACGATATAAAAGTTGAAACAAATAACAATTCTAATACGATTTACATGTGTGCATCGTGTACAACCAAAATCAAAATAAAACTGAATTCAGAGTGACCGATCCCAATAAATTTGCGTATTTCTCTTATTTCTCTTCACAATAAAGGAGTACCTCTCATGCTTTCGGATCTGCATTAAAATTTCTACCTAAAACAGCTTCAATTGTCATTTTATGAAATATAAGTACTGATGTGTGTTAGGTATTTTTATGAGATCCGACTGCTCTAATGGTACCCTTTATAAAAAAAGGTTACGGTTAAGGAATCGGTCAAACTGTATTTAATTAAGAATAATTTTGATTTCTTTACACGGTGGGGTGACATATATATTGCAAATAAAAACAGAGAAATGCTGGAAACGAACCTCGATTATTAAATTGGTTGCTTCTGAAAAATTGGAACCAAACAGGATTTTGAGTTTTTTTTTATTGTTGTATAGTACAAAAAGAACAAAAAACAAAAAAAAAATAGGCAAAAAGACCTTCAGCCATGACAATTATTACATTTTCTGAGAGGTGGGTTTTATCATTGTCTTTATTTGTATATCATGCTTTAATCATAATTATATAATTCGAAATACTGTCTAAAATGCCAAAAAGAGTTACCTTTTTAAAATAAGGATGTTGATCTCCAAAATTAATACTCAATTTAAAAACAGAATAAGCACCATATCATAGTAAACCAAAACGTTTTTTTTTATCCTGTGCTTGAAAAGTGGGGGTATATAGTGATAGGGGTGTCTGTCCGTCAGTCCTTCCATTATGCCTTAGTGTACCCATCTTATCCACAACCCTCCTAAACCCCTCGATGGATTTTCATGAAATTTTCACACAATCTTTATGATAAAATGTAGATGTGCACCTTCTATTGAAAATTTGATCTGATTGACTGGCAAACAAACATAAAGTGAAAATGATATTTACAGATGCGTTTGCACCATTTTAAACTTCAATTCTAAAATTGAAATTCGTTCAATTTATTCTTGTTTAATTTCAAAAGGGAATTCGTTTGAAAACATTTTGATTTTTTTTTCTCTGCTATCATATTTTGAAATTATACAGATGATGAATGAATAATTACTCTGTTTATTTTTTTTTATAAAAGGATATGTAGTAAATGAACAGGAGACCATCACACATAATTATGTAAACTCCAGCTGCAATTAATTTTTCATAAGCTGTATGACCATTTAAAAATTTATTCCTCATCAGCAGCACCAAAACCCAAACATAGGATATCCACATGTACAGTTAAAAGTATGATCGAAAATGCATAAAATCAAAAATCCAGATTATCTGTAAAACCAAATAACTTTGATGGAGAATTAACATGAATTAACTGTTGAAGTATTTATCTTGTACGTATACTATAAAGAGCAGTTTGAAATACAAATTGATATAGCAATGTATTAGGTAGCAGATGAAGATGATTGTTTTGTTGATGACTCTTTCAGTTCGTTTTCACACTTACACATGATAATGATACAAGGAATCTTTGATTCCTCATGTACTCTTGGCACATGTTCATTACATTTACAGGTAAATACAGTATTTCTTCGCATTGCAACTAACGTCATTTTCGTTGCATGGGTTCTCTTGTCAGTTCCCTGTTGAATGTGCCCTCTAATGAACGGTGTTTTGTCACTTGCCCTTTGCAACTTGTCGTTTTTCCATGACCTTAAATAAAAGTTATAATCAGATTAATGGACGTGAAAAAAACTCTTGCAACAGACATAGAATCATTGCATTTTTTGTAAAACTAATTGTATTTCGTATATTTACCATTCAATACGTTTTATTCAAAGTTTATGTTCTCATGGTAGATGATATACTGTGACAAGATCGGGTCAATAAAACTGTTATATTTCGTTATGTATGTGCATATGTATAATTCAAGGAGCAATCTCTCATAAAAAGTATGTTATTAAAAGCAAATTAAAATATATAAGTGTCGAAAGGTAGGAACTCGATCCAGATATCCCAAAGCTGCATCGAGAATAAACAACCCTTTTGATTTAAATTTCGAAAAAAATCATAAATTCATAACGGGTAAAATCATGTTAGACAAGTCTATCGATCGGGATATTGATAATTCATTCTTTTTAAAAATTGAAATGAAAGGTTCTATTACTTAGAAGTATAATGATTTTTTTAAATTAAATAACAACGTTGAACTAGATATTCAGCCCGTTCAAGAGACCCTCCAGTGGTTACATGTAAGAGTTTATCATTAAATAATAGCAAGAAAATTTTGAAGAAAATAGTTTTTAATTCAAGTCTCCGATGAAATATTAACGGGATTGCTTTTTCTTATCTGAAGCCAGTACAAACAACATGTATAATGAAATTTTCTCTTCAGTGGAGTTTAAGCAAACTTCATGAGTATGCAAGCTGATTTTCGTAATTGAATATCTATCTTTTCGTCAAAATTTGTTGATACTGTAACTATAAATATGAGTTATTTTTAATTTAATATAAGAATAAGCTAAAACTCATATATACATAGTGATACAACGAACATTAAATAGACAAAAAAAACAGGGATACAATAACTTTAGAATAATTTAGTTTAAATTTGTTATTAAAAAGAAAGAAAGAAACAAAAAACTGAACAAAAAAAAAGCATAAATCATTCTAAATTGGCTTTATGTTGAAGATATCTACAATGAATTGTTTTGCGAAACTATAAAAAGATAGTGCAAAACGAGAAAGAATGATCCTTTGAAATATTCTACTATGTCACTAAAACGTTTAAAACATAGACAAATGTCAACGCATATAGAAAGGACTATAAAATCATTTTAAGCATGCCTACATTGTGCATTAGATGATATTAAGGCACAATATATAAGGTTTATTGCCACGTAACCCAAGTTTGATTACTTAAAAAAATCATTTTTATTTTTTATTCTTGATAATATAAACGTTTATAAAAGTCTTAAAATGTCAGATGACACGATTAAGGAATATCGATGCTAGTTTTTCATTATGGTTGCATTCTTTCAACAATACATTAAAATGTGCACATAAAACACTATTGCGTAGTATGAAATGTGAAAAATTTCTAAATTTCTAAATTCTACAAAAAAAAGCTTTTCATGATTAAATGTCATTAACAGATAAGTTCCTACTAATTTTACTCATGGTACATGCAACACAAAAATACATTAGAATTTGGAACGAGGTACGCATTAACTACTTAGTGCCATGCTACAAATGTATAAAAACATTTAGCTTTCAAGCGAATTACGTCCTTACATGTACAAAAATCCGTTTGTTGTTTATTTCTGCATTTGCATGTTTTGATTAATTTTTTAATCGAAACAGTTTTTGTGCTCTAGTAGTGACTGCTTTTTCTCGATTTAATTTAAAAGCACTGGAGTGGATACTAGTACACATGTTCACTTGAGCTGTGATGGGTTTGGAAATCTAGATAATATATATCATGTTCTCTTTTTAGTAGATTTTAATCAAATTAAAGGTAGACATTCGTACCAAGTCCTGATTTAAAACTTACATCATTTACGCTGACCCTTCCAGGCAACATCAGATCACTCGCATTAGTCTTTAATTTGCGTTGCAAGTTGCAGTTAAGTTGTACTGTGTGTATTTTGATATATAGTGAGATTCGCCCGTTTCATATGCCTTGTATCTTTTTTATGTATACTGATTTTGCCTTAATTTGGGATTCTTGGATCTATGAGAATGCCCAGTTGGTACTCCTTAACTTTATTTTGATTTCAATCTAACAAACATGAAGCCTTATTCAATTGACATATTGCGATTGAAGAAATTTAATACATAAATGAATGGTTTGATCAGCTTTCAACTCACCTTGACTTAATGTTAAAGGACAGGTGAGTTAGTGTCATTGCCTTTAGAGATTTTAACAACTGTTGTCTTAGTTACGGTTAGCAATTACTGTTATTTTACAACACCCGTCACGATGCCAACAATCAAATAAGTGTACGACAAGGAACATCTGAGTGACGACAACAACCGAAAACCCCTAAACAATTTCCAGTCAAAACGCTCTATCATTAAAATCATGATACATGCACAAGCTCTAGAATAACGAATCAGTTCCCATGTGCAAACACCATAAGTTCAAGCGGATAGATTATTAACACAACCTTAGTTTTTGTTCAATCGAACACTTTAATGGAACGAAAGTCTTGGTAGATAATTACGGTTTCGTTCAATGTCAACAAGAAAAATGTTTTCGACGTTTAGCCGAAAATAGAATTCATTAGCTGCGTAAGCGTTATATATTTGCCGCAAGGATTTACAACTTTGTGTAGCTAATCGAAACTTAAATTGATAAACACGTTATGGAAATCCTTATTTTATCACTTACGGCTACAAAGAAATTAAGTTACTTTAGTTAATGACATTTTAAACATATAAAGCTAAAAGAAGCATCGCCTTTCCACAACCCAGTTTTTAGAGATTTATATCATATGTTTTAAGCACAATTCATAAAAGAATATAAGCAATCTTTTCTTGACAACGATATTTAGAATTTACTGACCTTACAGTTTTCAAAATCCAGAAAAGCATTGTTCATTAGTTTGAAATATCCAGTCGAATTTCGTTTTGTCTTATTTTTATACATTTGACATCTGTATAGCGCACCAACAAGAAGATGTAACCGTTTTCTTGATTCTTACTGGGTTTTGAAAAAGCGGCCTTCCCCACTAACCTTGGCTTATGCACCTTGCACAAATGGAACGCTCCGTAGATGATCGGGTTTAAAACCGCATTCGAAAGACCAATCGTTGTGAGAACTGTTAATAGCGTTTCATTATATGTCTCTTCAGATGGTCCAAAAGCCTTTCTTGTGAAAATAACATAGTACGGAAACCAACAGATGATAAATGTAGCTACTATAAATATTGACATGCGCAATGCTTTCTTCTTGGCCTTTCTCATAAATGTACTTCTCACGTGACCTCTTGCCAAATCCGATGAACTGGAACCAGAGCCAGCTTCCGGTTCTAAAAAGAGAAACGACAACTATGTTTTTTACTAAAATTTACAAAGAAGCAAAAAGTTTTATTTTGAAGCGTTAAGATATTTAAAATTAGTTTTGTATGGGCATGAATTAAATATCATTTACATGTATGTCTATTCATTTCTTTACAGCAGGTTGCTACAATACATGTAAAACAAATCACTATTTTAAGACGACAAAAATAAGACGCATTTTCCTGAATATATAATCGTAATTTGGCTGGTACATGTACGTCAGCCTTTGGAACATTGAACAAAAGCTTTGGACGTTTTTTATGTTTATTGAGGTACAATAATTAAACGATGTCCGTTTATAACATCGATTTGACGTCAGGCATCTAGGCTGTGAAAATGTTACAAGAAAACGATTTAAAAGAAGCTAGGAAAACGTATTTAAATGGGTCATTAAATGCTCTGATAATCGTCTCTTTCAATGCATTTCTTAGCCAATATATGTCGGTTATTTGGTTGCATTCTTGCACCGTATCTTTATGGTTTGTTAAGCGTAGCAATTTACAAGGACATTGCTTTCTCATTTGTATAATTATTATTTTTATAGATGACAGATTCTTAATTTTCTATGTTATATCAATAACGTTAGAAGACCAAACAAATCTTATTGGTACACAAGCTTACCTCTAAACTCTTTCGACTTTCTTGATATTGTACAAAATATCAGACCATAGGCTATTACCATGACTCCTAAAGGAATCATGAACTGTGTGATCAAGGAGAACATATTGTACATCTTTATGTACTCCTTCGTAGAGGAAAACTTGTCTTTACATTGATAAAAGTCTTCCTTAAACGGACCTCTCTGAACACTGAATATAAAGACCTGAAATTAAAAAAAAAATGACAGCTTTTGGTCTGAACATATGTTAAAGATAGCAATTTTATTTCTTTTAAGAAAATTTATCAATTGCTTACGTCATTTTAACCGTCATTACCGAAGGAGTGAAACGAAGACATTCTGATTATTCTGTTTAAAGATGTCACCATGAATTCTTGATTTAAAATTAATGTCGCCATCTTAAATTTAAAACTATCAGCTATGCTCATTCGAGCTTTTCTGTAACTACCTTATTTCTTTGAGTAATTATATGTTTTAAGTTGTCAATTGTCAGTATCGTATGCCTGCAGTAAAGACCAGTAAGCAAGTTATTAGGATGTGGGATATAGAAGTATATGTGTACTGAATGAAGATTTTTATTTGTTTTTGTTTTTTGTTTTTTGTTTGTTTGTTTGTTTGTTTTGGGTTTTTTTGTTTTTTTGTTTTTTTTTTATTTGATTTGACGAATTAATGTTTTCTTGCAAATAAATATTGCCAAACGGTTCTGCAGTCAGCCAAATTTAATTTATTTGTGCATATTAAATTTGACTTTAATTTTACAATTATTCTTGCCATATGCATATAGTCCAGATATGTTCTAAATTACCTTGAGCATATCAATGGAAAAGTTATAAAAAACATTTTACATAGCAAATTTTTATCTAATTTATTGTTGTTAATTTCCTAAATGCAAAATAAACAGGCAAGTTAAGTCAGATTTAATTGCGTTGCAAAGGAATTAATAACCGTTAAATTAAGCACTGCAAAACAATTTATACCCAGTTAGAAATAGATTCATAACTTATTATAAAATGCAGTATAATAATGAACTTGTTATGTTGAAGAGTGCAGCACATGAAACAATTAATGTGGAAATGTAGATGTAATGAGACAAAGTAAACTGAATTCGTATTGTTTATTAAGTCCATTAAGACCTCAAATTGGTCGTCGTAAACATTATTTTGGTTTCGAGTTAAAACAGTTAGCAAATGTATGTTAAGTATTCTATTCAATAAAGATTGCGCTAGCAGTTACGATTAGTACGCACATGTATTTTGGTGTCTGATATTCACGCACTGAATAAAAATTCTGAGAAAAGTAATCATAAAGTGTTGTTGTATTTTTTTCGACAAATTAATATTGCCCTGCAGGAAAAAAGGCGAATTATTTTGCAAGCAACCACATCTCATCAAATTGTTATATGGTATATTTAATCTGATGATATGAGCTTAGTCCAGAAGTGTAAAAAAAATTGGTGGGGCAAACCAATGGAGAATTTACTAATCAGGTTAATTAAATTTAACGTGAATGAACAGACAATTTTAGCAGAATTTATTGTGTTGCAAACGGTTTGTTTTAAACCTTGTATAGCAAATAAATGTGTTCCATGTTGGAAATTAGATTTCTAACATGATTTATTTGAAGATTGCAGGATTTCACATTATAAAGTTGTCATATTGAAAATTGCAGCTGATGAAACAATTATTGTGTGTTGTTGCTCGGTGAGACCAAGAAAATTGAAATTATATTGTTACATGTAGTAACGTTTCAACAGGCATCAAAATGTTCGTAAAAGATAACATGTTCACTGAATCTTTCTAAAGGAAAGGTAATAATATAATTGCCGATTTCGGAGGATCAATTTCAATGTCCACGCGAACAGAAAATCATTGAAGACACACCGGAAAAACTATAAATCGCAATGGGCCTGACGTTTTACAGGCATTTCAAATCAAATAATAGGTTAAACCAGGTTAAGGTCGCGTCAAATATCCCACTCCTATTGTGATCAGAAAGTCCGGTAGAAATATAAACGCAACATGTTTGTTAATAGTGCAGTGGCTTAGAGTGTCGATTTCAAATTTTAATCAACCACCCTGACACACGGCTGAATCATACCTCTTTGGATAGCTTAATTCTTACCCCATTCATTTTGAGTGGTCGTAAAGGTTACAAGTGGTGCAAAAGTCTGTGATCAGAGGTCAAAGGTCAAATAGTCAGCATTCAATTTTTCGTCAAATTTCGAAGTTTATGTCTATATTTTAGTAGAGGATTGTGATTTTGTTTAAATTTTAATGTTTTAAGATACTTTAAGCAAATATCAAACGAACAGAGTAAATAATCAGGGGTCATAACTCTGTTACTGCTTGAATTATGCCCCTTTTTCTTCTAGGTGCATTGTTTCAAATTTCTATGTTTATTCCGGAAGTTCTGCATAGATATACCAGTTTTTTCATATCTACTAATTCAAAACTATTTTTCAAAGTGTATACGTATTTTTGATAACTTATAACAAGGATTTTATCAAAAATTATGAAGACCATTACATTTATATAATACCCATGTCATGGCCTGACATCGTGTAATTTTCTATCATCTTTACCAATCTCTTATTTGGAGCTTTTCTTATACTTAGAATACGTCAAATCCAACAAGAATAATATTTAAAACAAGTAGACAAGTATTAAGTCACATAAGTTATTGAACACTCCTCCCGAAATTGCTGCACTATCAAACAATGGTGGACTTTACTGTGTACCGGTGGTGTTCATATAACATATGTTTGTAAATGTTCTTGGAGGTTTTTTTTTTGCTATCACTTTTTAGAATATTATATTCTTACATAGGTAGAAATTCTAGTGATATGCTTCAACAACGTTTTCCCGATCCGTGTAGTCTATTTATAAAAATCGCCTTTTACATCAGATATGAAACTATCAACTAAATTTCCAAGTTTGAATTGCTGTTGTCAAAGACAAAATGGTCACCAGCTCTCTTAACATGATCAGCGTCCAAAGGAATTCGCAAACCAAACCAGGTTTAAAAAAAAAACAAAGAGAAGAGACAAAGATCCACTTATTCAGGTGATGGCATACGGTTTGATCTCATATCACATGCAGATTCATTGAAGACCGATCATATCAAAGATGGTTCGTATAGCTTTTAGATGTTATACACCGGCAATCCAAACAAAGACATACGTTTATCTAAGAAACAACCCTGTGCAAAGGTGGTTTCTCTCAAAAGCCCCAACCACACAAACGTCATACGATACGCCAACCGCACAAGTTCAGCTACTCTTATAAGTGTAATAAATGCTTTTAAAAGATCGGATCTGGACATTTAGGATTTAAACCTTGGGACACCATTAACGTTATAGACTTAGATCCTGAACCAGGAACATCAGCTCTTGGTTTAGATCTATCGATATAAGCTCGATCAGTATGGCAGCTAGCACCAATAGAAGATTGTAAAATGTGAAGTAGGCGTTCAGCAATATATAATTTATCAAAGTCGGACGATCATTCGATGGCAGTTAGCAATAGTCTATTTGTAAGATTGTTCGTTAAACCCTCATCACTGACTGACTAATCTATGGATTTTTTTATTGTTGTTGATATAACTATTATTTATATAACCAAATGAAGAAGGAATGGGGGCATGAATGCCCTCGCTAGGCCCTAAACGAGGAGTAGAAGTTCAAGAAGTCCGAAAGTCGCTTGGGACGTAGTTTGTGATACTGAGCTATCCTACCAAGTTTCAAATCATTATTATGCACGGGCAAGGCTTAGTGAAAATTCTTACATAAATTGTCATACCGACCCAGTCCCAACAGCAAAGTAGAAGTTCGACAGGTCTGAAATTCGCTTAGGGCATTCAGTCTAGCTGTGATACTGAACGGCCCCCTGCCTAATTTCAAATCATTATCATGTACGGTTTCTGAGGAAAGCTTGACAGAAATTCGTACGAACGGATATGAGTAAAGCTTAATGCCTCTCGAAATGTTGTCGGGAGGCATAAAACTTGTCTCTGTCACGAATAAAGGATTTGTGCTAATAAATATCTTAAACATTGAATCAAATTTTAAGGGCTTTTCTTGAGAATCTTGATTTACGGTTCGTATACTACGTATAGAATTACCAAAAATTAGTTTGCCGACTTTTCTTATTTTATAGTGGTATTCAGTTAAATATATATCTTTACTGTACGCTTCAGGTGTATCCGATTTTAACACATACAGGGACGATATATATTTGTTTTGCTAAAGGACTGTTTCCGAAATAAAATATTTCTTTCTACAATTTTATAGACAGGTTGAAAACGTTCAAAGGAATCGAAACAATATTTTAAACAATATGACTTGACTATCATTTGAATAAAACTAAAACACAGTTCCAGACGACAGATTTGAAACCATGTCTGTCTTTTTTTCTCTTTTTTCTTTGATAATTTGTTGAACTGCTGACTATTTAACAGAGGGTAAGTTGCAGTTTTCATGCACACTTCAAAGAATTACTGTTCTGTCATGACTTTTTTCGAAGGATAAACAGTTTGTCTTTTAGAATTAAATAGTTTTACATGTTGGAATCAAAATGCAATAATTTGGAAAACAATGTTGTTTCCGTTTTTTACCTCTGACTTACTAGTATTAGTATTAATGTTAGTGTCATTATTTAGTCGAAAACTTGCAAGTACATGGGTTAAAACGTTTTTCAATATATTACAAAACCAGCTTATAAATTTTGAAAACATTCATATCGCTACATTTTGAACTAATAATATCGGTCCGTTGCAGTTTGTTGTTAAATAGTTTGGTCTTAAGATATTTCGAAAAACTTTTAAAATATGATAATTTACATTTAAAAACTATTTTTAAGAGGTTCTGCTATATTACATTTTGCTCAAAATAATGATTTATTGCCAACAAAATGGATTTTCTATGTGTTAAAGACGATTTAAATGTGTAAAAAATAAACATATTTATAATTTTTAAATCGTACCGGTCATGATAAGTTATTAAAATCCGGAAACAAGTTTTGACAGATTTGAACCATCGTCATTTTTCAAACATATTTTTAAAAATCGAACACACAATTAGATAAAAATTAGCCTAATGTTTTACGGTGATCATATTTTAATTATAATTACAAAAAATACAGACATTGTTTCGACTGGAGTTCGCGTTGTTGATTGATATTCAGTTGTTTTGTGTTTCCATGTTTTACGTGTTGTATGTTTTTGTCCCGTTCTTGTTTGTGTTTACTGGTTTAGTCTCTGCCCTTTCGGACTTTTGACATTCGGATACCCCATTGGTACCTCTGCTTCTTAACCTATTTTTCCTGAGATATTACAACTGAAATACATCTAAATTCTGTTATTGTTAAGGCTTTTTTAAAATTTGAAAAATATTTAAAACATCACAATAAACACGCTTCATTGAGGAAGTTTAAGAATTCTCAAATACTAACCTACCTAAACCACTTACAAGTTTTAACCCTCTTTAGCCCTCTTAAGAATAATTGTGAACCAAAGTCAACACTTAAATTTCCCCCAAACCAGAAGACCCCCCTTTTTCTTCATAAAAACCAAAACTGCACCATTGAAAATCTTTACGACCGGGCAAAAAAGTTGCCTCAAGGTATACTCTAAACAATAAAACAAAAATTAGCCGTGTGTCCACCCGGTTGATTAAACTCCGAAAATAAGCATCTTTTTTGAAATTGTCACTGCACTATAAGACATCATAATGATAATAAGATGATCATCTCAGTACAACAGCCAGCAAAACACTAATCAAAACAATCACTAACCATTAGGTTCAACGTTATTTTGATATTTTTTCACCAGTGGCTGATAACAAGGAAGAATTTTTAGGGGCCGGGTGAGACCTATTAAATTATTATCGTTTAAAAAAGAAAATGTTACTGTTCATAGAATAGCTTTTTTTATATAGAATAAAGACAATCTGCAAATGTATGTAATAGAATACGTGTGAAATTGGTGAGAACTGAATTAAATCACATGAAAAAAATATTTCATCAAATACAACTTGATGAAACGGTAAAAACTGATAGCTACGATTTAATACAGAAAGATATAGAAAGAGTTGCTTTTACAAATACAAATGGTTTCAAAGATGCTTTATGTTTTCAAAAGCTGTTTGAGTGCATTACAAAGAAAAAGTAGTAGACGTAAGCATCAGAAACAAAAAAAAAAAGAAAATGATGAGTTGTAGAATAAGTGTACGCGACACAGCGAACATTGCAAGAGGTAATTTAGAACAACCACAAAGGACAACCCCAACAGCCTTCAATGAGGCCAGTATGCGCTGCTATTACACATGGAACAGAGAACATAAAACAAAAACAACAACAAAACTAAGTACATTTTACGTAATATTGTCTTTTTTTAAGTATCTCATATCGTCTTTTGATGTACAATGTATATCATCTGTTTTGGCGATTGTGTTAGAATGTGTATTAAGCCCTACCCACACTGCACCTTTTAATTAGGACGATGCACTTAAAAGAGATGGCAAAATGAATTTAGTTAGTTAGTTAGTTAGTTATTGCTTTACTCCCGCATGGGGATCCTACGGGTCCTACTCTTTGCGAGACCTGCAGCAGGTTCTTTAACGTACAAGGAACATGACATTTTTCCCAACACGGTGCACCACTATGGTTTGTGGTCAGGTTTTCCACATTATCGCCTGACGATCCTGCATCTCTCGATGTCAGGGCTGCCCCATTCAACCACCTGGGGCACACATCCCAGTCGCTTTGTGGGCAAAGCGGCCTGACCCGATATCAGGTTTCTGAACGCTCTTAAGTGGACTTTTACCGACAAATCTTAGCGCTGCTGCGGGCCTATTCGAAACCCGGAACCCGCACGGGTTGGCAAAATGAAGATGGAATAGTTAAATATCCAATGGTCATTAAAGGGATAACATTCAATGAACATATAGCAATGGAAAGAAAATAAATAAGAACAATTCATGCGAATCTTTATCTAGTCTGTTATAACTTTTAAATTTTCTTAAGGCTATATAAACAGACAGGTCTAGCCATATTATATTACTTTGAAATGCGTTTGAAACAACTTATTCTGCGTTGGAAATTCAAGATTACAGAACATCACATTATATACTTGAAATGTTGCAAAGTGCAACTCGAGATTATTCATTGCATGGCGAGACAAAGAATATTGAAATTGCATTGTTTATAACGTTTGAGAATACCTTATTATAAACTTGTAATGTTGCAAAGCGCAAATCTAGCCATTTCGTTGCGTGATGAGACATAGTACATTGAAGTTCCATTGTTTATACCTTTTCAAAAGGCTTCAAATTGCTTGTAATAGATAACACGTTCACTGAATCCTCTTTAAGAAAATGTTATTGTTCATGGGAATATTCTTTTAGTTTAGAAATGAAACAATCTGAAAATATATATAAAGAATCAGTGTGGATTACAGCCAGACAAGAATTCAATCTCTAAAAATGGAACTTCAACTACAGAATGAAAAAAAAACAGTTGCGCAATATTGTTAATGCAGCTTTAATGAAAGAGTAGAAATCATAGCTAAGTTTCCATCTATGAAGAGTTGCTTTTACAAATACAAATGCTTTTTAGACGCTGTTCCACGCGTTACGCAGAAATTTATATGATGAAATGGTAGAAGCTAATATGTAACAATTAGATATAATACCTAAGTCAAAAGGTTTTTTAATTCGGTCGAGCATATACATATAGCGATATATAATTTATAAATAAGGACAATTTATTTGTGAATTTTCATTTAACTACGGTGTCTCTTTACTTTTTAAAAATCTGAGTAAACAGATATGTCTTCTAGCCAGATTGTATTGCAATTAAAAGGGTATACTTTTAAAACCGTTAAATCCATCACCATAAAACAATTTATTTCGCGTCGGAAATTAGATTTCTAACATAGCATTTAAAGATCGCAGTATTTCACATGATAAACTTGTTAAAAATAAAAAAAAATGTAATTAACTTTTTTTGTTGAAAAGTGCAGCACAGGATGCAATTAATGTGCATATCTAGATGGTTCGTTGCGTGATGAGACAAAGTAAATTGAAAATCCACTGTTTTCAACAATTTGAAGTCTTCCAAAGGGCTCGTAAACGTTTACATTTTTACTGAAGTTTCTATAAGAAAATGAAGAAAATGTTACATCTTTTAAGTTATAAGTTTTAGAAACTAATTCGTATGTGTAACAAAACAAGAAATAATCAGTAAGATTTTGAAGCCACTTCAAAAGTTAGAGAACGGTAACAGCAAATAATAATCTCTTTGGCGGCGATCGACAAAAATGTTTTTACGCGCACTCTCCACACATTCGTCGACTATTCTTAGTCGTCAGGCATTCATTATTTCGACCTGACAATCCACATGCACGGGGGCAACCTTAATCAGTTTCCATGGGTAAACACGTTCTGTGGACTGAATTATGACCCGCCGTCAGATCTCAATACCCTTTGCAACCTCTCACGACAAGCTGAGTTCTGCTTGCTTTATCCAAGCCGCACGTAGAAAACATTTTCAGTCCCCTAGTGGAATGCTATTTGTAAGAAAAAAGCAAACACCATTCAATGTTACATAATCTTGTAGAAGTTGTGTACATAACAAATTTGTCATAAAGTAATTTTGATAAAAAATAACACGTCGTTTCAAAAGACAATTTTGATACTTTCCAACAGAAATTCATTTCTGTAAGGTTAATTATGTCTGCTCCCAAGTAAATGAGGGTGAATCTTAGACCATTTTTCTTTGCAATATATCATTTAGAAGATATCATTGTGTTCAATGCAGGGATTGGTTTTACTTTCCACCATGTAAAAACGAACACTAGCTACCAAAGACAGCCTTTTATGTTTAATGTATAATCCCATTCAAGTTGATCTCTCTGCTAGACATATTTGCGTGCTAGTGAGTACAATAAGTAATGTTACTAAGATACTTAAGATCTGTACTATATCAAATTTTGTTTAGAACATAAGTGCGAAAACACAGTTGAGAAATGATAAGCGGTGTCTTTTTTAACCTTAAACTATGAAACGTTTAATTGGATGGAAAATATAGCCTTTAACAGACGAAATGCTTGCAATAGTGTACAAAGTTTACCTTTTTAATATGTTATCTTAAGCTTGTTAAAGTTTTTCATAAATAGCTTTTACCATTCTATGTGCTCGAGATTTGTTGACTTTTTGTATAAACTGTTATTGTACGGAATGGTAAGATTGTTATGCGCTAATAATTGTACATGTGAACTATTGACTTGTTATATTCCATTGCAGTTGGAGAGGAACGCACTTTCCTCGGACAATTTTGTAATTTTTGATAATATTTTCCGCAAAATTGCCCTTGAACTCTCCTGTTTGTCCTCACAACAATAAAGGCCAATCCTCGAACCCTTCTTAATTTTCTGGATCCGCCAATGTTATTTTGCACGTATTGTTTTAAGGAGCAGTAATCTTAGTTAAAATAATTCATTATGTAAAGCTGTATACATTACATATTGGACATGTAATGAACTTAATGATAGTTACACGTTCATTTCCTAAGATAATTTATCTTAGAAAACTATTCATTATTGGTGACAAGACGTTTCTATTAAAAGTTAAGTCTGCTCTCATCCGCAATAAAAGCATATTGGACTTTAATATTGAAAAAAAAAACCACTAATGTAGAATGGTTCTTTTACTGAATGCAGAGATCGTTGACGTCCGAAAACAATTTTTTAATTGAGTTTTATTGAATTAAAGCGAAACATCTATCCTACAAGGATTCTCCAGTCTTGTTTCATTTTGTTTTAAATTCTCTTTTCACGTTATTATCAGAATTAAAATGTTGAATTTGTAATCGGATTTAAAATACTTATTTCTTTTTGTGATAAGGTGTTAGAAAGTAAGACAATTGTCATACAACATTGTGTTAAAATTTAATTGCTACCAAAGAATACCACTGTAAGTTTGCAAGATCACATTTAAAACGTAACTAGGTCAATGTGTATGCATATTTTCACTGAATTGAAATGTCGTTTACGTAAATTAAGGACCAATTAACCAATGAAGCATACAATCTCTCCTTAAAACATCTTGATCACTGAACGTTTTTCCCCGATTGGTGTCTTTATCTTGTTTTTGAATGGATTGAAACCCTAAACACTGATGTTCACAAAATATGCATGAACTTTTTTCAAAAATTCATAGTTAAAACATTTGTCTGATTACTATTATCCATGAAATTTTTAATGTTTGTTCTCTGGTAATTAATGAAAATTTAGGGGATTTTGTTTTCTGTAGAAAAATCAGTGTCAGACCATCGACTGCTGTGATGGCATGCATCAATTTGGAGCAAAAATCAATCTATGTTGCATAATCCACTAAAATCTGTATACATAGCAAATGTGTCGCTTAATAAATTTCATATCTGATAATGGCAACACTTTCATTTCCAAAGAAAGTTCATTTTGGCAGATTTCCATTATAAACACAAAGACATTTCCATTAGAAGTTCAGCTGTTTCCACGTTGAATAAGTCAATTCTATATCTAAATGATGTAGAAGTTTAATTTGAAAGGATCTATTACTTGAGGAAATTTGTTTATTTTTTTTACAAGTCACACTGTTAACACGTGATAATGTTGCTCCATTTATTTTGTCCTTAAATAACAAAATTCAACAGAAGGCCTCATAGACGAGGGTTTACATCTCTCAGATGAGTACACATGTGTGTTATCAAGTTTCTGTTGTCACGTGCACTGATTTGATATTTGGAAACATAATAGTTTTGTTAATATAAGGAGGAAATGCTTACACTTTCAGTGTACATTACAACGTTAGTTTGCTGATTTCACTTTTGTTGGTTTTCTGTGTAATTATGACGTCTGTGTCGTTGTGCCTTTTGTATGGTTCACCTAGTACCATATTTGGCCCTAAATTCAGTCAAAATTTGAAATTTGCTTTACTCAAACAGTTTTATGATTTAAATAATGTTGAAATATATTCATTTCAAAATATTGAATAAAAGTAGACGAAAATCTTTTCTGACAACAAGATGCGCCACAGCCAAAAGTGCTGAAAACGATGTCAAAATTTGTAGAATTTTACGGTTTTCTGAAATAACCTCTTTTTAAGACCCCATCAAATGGTCAACATATAAAAACAAATGTTAATAAGGATAAGTGTAATTAAAATTTAATGATTTAAGACTACTTTTAGCTTAAAACTGTTCAAGTAAAGCAAGTTCAAAAGTTTGACCCAATTAAGGGCCAAATAAGGGCCAATGATGATACTTGGTGAACAATGTCCTTTGTGGTTTGCCTTTCGGACTACGCTTCCTGCTTTTTTCCCATCAAACTTTTTTAAGACAAACGCGACTTAATGGTAATTTTCAAATTGTTTCCCAGAAAGAACTATACTTAAACAGATATTCCCTGAAGAATAAAGCAATTCTAAAGACCTGATTAACGTTTTGTTTATGTTATTTTCTTTTTAGATTGTTATTGTATGGAACTGTTGAGTACTAATCGGTTTTTATAATGAAGTGTAAGAAATGCAATGAAACAAAAATCTGTACAAATATTTGATGTATGTTGGTGGTAGCATTGAACTGTTGAACCCTTAATCGGATTTAAATCTTCCTATTACAAAATGAAAAAAATAAAAGAAAACACATAAACAAACTAGAATTTGTTATAACATCTCATTTTTAAACTGACATAGCAATTGGATAACAGCTAAAATATGGCACCAAGTAAACTTTAGCTAATCGTTTAAACATAATCAACATGATCAATAATATCCACCACTTATTGAAAAAAAATCATGTTTTTTTTCTAACTGATGAGCAATGTTATTTAGTTCTCCCGTGATGAAACTTTCTTACATTTTCAAATCCTTAAAAAGTTATATTTAATTTAAAGACATTAAATTGGTTATCTAATTCATTAAAATGGTGATATTTTTTTGCCCACTAACCCCCTATTTTCTTTTTAAATTATCATTTATTACCAGGTGGTCATCTCAGTACAAAAATTTACGATAAACGAGACGATTTTAATTTTCAAATTATTAATTTTCCTAATCTACAGAGCAATATACCTACTTCTCCTGCATACGGTAATTATATTTCTCAACTTATTCGATATGCCAGAGCTTGCACACATTTCACAGATTTTTTTATCAGACACCGGTTTCTTCGTGACCGACTTTTGAAGCAGGGCTATAAAAAAATACGTCTCATACGATCACTAAAAAAATTCTTTCTTCGTTATCAGCCACTAGTAGAAAAGTTCAAAATTGAGTTAAAAGATATGATAGTTAATTGTTTTAATTAGTGTTTGACTGGTCTGCTGTACTGAGATGATCACCTCAATATCCCTATTGTGTCTCACAACTATGTTGTGTTCTATGGTCATTACCGGATCCTAAGATCGCAATGGAAGAGGGAGGTTTGGCGCCATAAAACCTGGTTTAACCCACCATTTCGTTTGAAATGCCTGTACCAAGTCAGGACCATTGCGATCCACCAGTTCTCCGGTATGACTGATTCGTTTTTGTCATTTTCTCTGGACTATGAGATTGATCATTCAAGTTCGGTAGTTTTGTTATTACCTTTATTTATTAGAGCATAAAGGGCTAACTAACAAAGTTTTTAATTTCTTCTTATTTTTTCATAGGTTTTTACACTTAAACATGTTCGAACGTTTTGGTTTTGAGTACTTTTCGTTTTCAACAGTTTTGGAAATACCTTCAAATGTTTTGATTTAAATGCTACTGATAAGAGGTTACTCCTTGAAATATCGATATAAAGCAGATCCAAATTAACCGTTTATACCTGCGTTTTGGTATTTGTAATTAAATCAAGTTTTGAGATTTTGACTTTGCATGTGGAATTAAAATGTGTTATATGGAATAATAAAACTTAAGTTATCACCTTACTACCCCTATCATGTCTTCACAACCGTGTTGTGTTTTGAGTTACTATCGGATCATAAGATCGCAATGATAGAAGGAGGTTTGGTGCGCAATAAAACCTTGTTTAACCCACCATTTAATTTGAAATGTCTGTGCCAAATCAGACCATTGCGATCTATATTTTTTCGGTATGGTTTGGTTTTTTTGTTTTTCTTTTGGGCGTTGTAATTAATTCTCAAAGTTCTTTCACAAAAATCAATTTATATAAACAACTAAAAAAAGAATCACAATAGTTTGTATTGATAGAATAATATCTCAAAAGAACATTTCAAAAGTCGTTATGCAATTGGAATTGCTATGTACAATATACTTGTCATTTTTCGTCAGTTTTGATGTGATTTATAGATGTCTTAGAACATGCAATTTCCATTACGGGAACATTTCTTGTACATTCAATAAAAGTGAATGTCTAAATCTAGACATTATTCGTAAAAGAGAAAAGAAATGGTTTTATCGACCGTTTTCGTTGCGATTAAGTGGTATTACTTTTATTCAGGTTAACAATTGCAGTTTGGCTAACAAAAAAATTCAAATACGTTCTTACTCACATTGAAAACAATTGTAACAACTGGAAAAAAAATGAAAAAAGTGCTTCGCTACATTTTGATATATACATGAATTCAACACTAAATATTCACCAATTAATACACCGTATGCAAACAAACAACGCGTTATTATATCCCGGGTTCGGAGAAGAGGTGGAATTCTCTTTTACCCTTTGTCCGTTTGTTCGTCTGTAACATAAGTCCGTTACTGTTTTTCTCAGCAAATTAATGAAGTTTGGATAAAGGTTTATCCTACAGTTCTTTATGGTGTTTAACGATTCTCTGCCTCTAGGTTATCTACTTCCTGTTTACCGATTTGATAGCTTTTTACATATAGTGTACATGCATGCACATTTTCTAATCATTTACACGATACAGAAGCCTGATCTTTTGCATACTGCTTAATCTCATACATGTATCATCATATGGTGTATAGCGATTTTAGAATAGAAAATAATGAGATGTGGATTAAGTGTAGGCGAAACAGCCCACAACCAAGCAGCTATTCAGAAAAAAACTACAATGGACAACCGCCAGCAGTCTCCAAAGAGGCCAGTAGGCGCTGATCGCGGTCAAATCCACTCCTGATATAGACCAATCTTAAACAAGGAACAGAAAACATCAAAAAGACAAACAAAGGCTTTGTCAAAGACTGCTGGCTTAGGACACACACATATAAAATGTATCGGGGTTAGAAAACGTACATCCTATTTGTAACGATTACTTTTAAAGTCTTTAATGCCAGGCTTAACTTTCAGAAACGGGAGTATAAGCATAAGCTCACAGCTTTGCTTTTTTATAGGTTAAGTTGATATTACAATGCATATGAATATTAAGCATACGTTATTGATGTTCTGAAGTGTGGTAAAAACATCCATGACACATCTTTGACAAAATGCAACAAAAACACCATAAGCAATATCACAATTGGTACCGAAGGTAATTCAGTCATAACGTTATTCAGTTTACCGTAACAAATGAGTGAGTAGCGATATGGGTTTCCGGCTTTTTTTCTCCACAAACTTCAAACGTTTGTCATGGTCATTCTTCTTATATTTCATTTGTATTTATTTATTGTTCTACAAAAGCAATTTATCAAATGGTGATGAATGAGACATTTAACAGACAAATAATGAATGCGAAAGCATTTTCATTACAATAAGATTAAAAGATTGTATTCCGCTTAAGTTTCTGTTTTTGTTTTATAATATATCTTGTATTCTATACATCTTTACCAGAAATTATTTTAGAAATTTCCTATCAAATGGAAAAACCGTATTTGGCTTACCAGGAAGATTACCATGATTGGGGCGATAACATCAATATAAAATAAATGTGAAGTTGAATTAGGATATATGACCAATAAATTTCGGATTTATCCCATTTAACATTTGAAACTGAAGGTGAGAGATGATGATATCATACATTTTAAAAAAAATATATATATTTCAATAGGTAGTACAAGTCATTAGTTCTTACCTGTTATCCTTCCCCTATATCGCATACCCTATAATACACATTTTGCTATATCTTATATTTAAGTAATTACATATTAGTCTATTGAATACGTATTTCAAGACAAAACACACTACATATCAAAAGCCCTCTATCGAAAGATCTTAATGGTACCAAATACCATATGCCTATCATATCCCTATCAAACCAGCAAAAAACACAAAGGTACTTACAAAATGTTACAATGAAAACATATGATCAAATTCATATGAATATAAAATGGCTAAACCATCCGTTTTTCATTCGTAAAGAACTGAAGAAAACGGAAAAATCGAACATACAGACGTTTGATCATCCGTATATTGACATCCGTATTACGGACGATTTACGGATGAAATTCATCTGTATCGTAAGAATGTTTTCCAGCTGATCGACGTCATAAGCATTAATTTTAGAGTTTTTTAAAAGTTTTTTTAAATGGTATTTTCACGATACGGATGAAAAATGGATGTTTTGCGGATGGTTTGAGCTACGGATGAAAACACGAACGGAATGATAATAATCCGTGAATGTCCATCCGTTTTACGGGTGGTCATAACGCATGAAATTAAGACATGTGTGAAAAAAAAACCGTTTTATGGATGAAAAACGGATGATAAACGGATAAATTGAGGACCATATCCGTAATACATCCGCATATATTTTTCTTGTGTAAGGGACTCATGTTTTAACAGCATGTGGTACAGAATTTGACATGTAATATTCAGTTTATAACACAGATCCTATCATACCCTATATAACGTACAATACCTCAAAATCCAAACACAAAAATGATCACCACCGGGTCGTCGTCCCCCGCGGTAATTGGGTATGTGGCATAGGTTTAAACATGGCATTATCCCTTTGAATCGACGATAAAGAGATGAGGAAAAAATATACGCGACACAACCAACATAACAAATGGCAATCGAAAAATATCACAATGAAACCGATTTCAACATGCAACCCGATCTGAAAAAACCATTTAAAAAAAGGCTTAAGAATAGGGTAGTAAGACATGTTATGACTTTCAAGAAGTGTTAAGACAGAGTGCATTGCAGTCAATTCAGACGCACCTTCTTATGTCTGAACAAGTCTTAATTAACTGCAGGGATTCAAGTCTCAAAGGAACTGAATATTTTCACAGGTCTTAATACAAACTTGTTTAGTTTTGTTGATCTTGTCCGATCAGACATTTCAAAGGTAGTATATTGATTATTACGCAGAGCAGAACATTAGAATTAAAATTGTCATTATTTTCTTCTTTTAGGTACTTAAATGCATTGGGCAAGCTCCAAATTCAATTTCGGTCAAAAATTTAAGTGAATTTTTTGACAAAATGTTGAGTACCGGAGACCTTAACACTATCGTTCTTGTCACGCATTGGAATTGTATTTGAATTAATTTCTAACTCTAACGCAATTTAATGATTTCAATAGACTGATAAATTGCCGTTTGATATGTATCGTATTGATAAAAAATATAATTCAGTTAGATAAGAAAAGAACAAATCACAGCCACTATGAATATATCATCTCAACATATCTTGAACTCTGATAGCATTTCAGTGAAATGTAACGATCAATTAGACTCGGTATAACAATCATGAAGATGAGAAATGGCTTTAATGTTACCGATTTGTCTTACACGCAATGCAAACAGGCACAGGAAACTTTAAATTAAATGTGAAATTAGCTTTTGTCTGAAGTTAATGTCCTTATTTTGTCCTGGTCGAAAAAATCGATATTGCAATTAACTAGGGGAATATTGCATATTTTACTTTTGACTTAAGTAGGGCATACTAATAGGGAACAAGCGGAAAGAACATTGGTTTGATTTGGGAAGAAACATCACTCAATAGGACGAAGTGGAAAACTCTATTCCTTGTCCGTCGCCACAAGGTACTGACAGACTTCATGAACATCATATCAAATTTGTCATTCCATTGTCACAACTCTTGAAATTCTGTAGTAATTGTCAACCACCTTTTTTGTCTAATACAGTATATGCATGCTTTACATGTAACTTCTTTTTGGATTCATGGTTAAGATATCTTTCTTAAAGACAATAATTATCAACTAAGAAGATTATTTTAATATAAACCACTATGAACGTGTACATCATGTACATGTAATTTTGAATTTGAATTTGATAACATTTTAACTAAATGAAGAGTTTTGTAGAAATTGCCATGTTGATTAAAGAAGATTCTTTAAAACATATATCCCTAACTTCTTATAATAACCAACATTGTAGTTATGTATGTAGTCTAGTCCCTTTATAAGTTAAGCAACGGAGTCGCATCGTATAAAGCAAGAGTTGCAATATTGTGTTGGGCAGCTACATATGATAAATAAAATTTGCAAAGTTTCAAGCCAATTGCTTGTATTTAGGATAGAATAGAATATGATAGGATAGGGCATCTGTGGACGTTGGTTTTTTGAACCACTGTGTCCTCCTCTTCTTTCTTACTATTTCGCGATGTTTCGTCACTTTCGGACTTTTGTCTGATTCTCTTATTTATAACAATGTCTGCCTCGTGGTTAAACTTTATCTCTTTATCTGTGTCTAATTAATAGATGCAATCTTTCTTTTAAAGAAAAGTAAATAGCGAGGACGGTCGACAATTGATGACAGAGACACGCTTTAGGCTTCAAATCAAGTCAGCTAAACATTTAGATTTCAAGCTAAGCGAAATGCCAATGTATACCGTAAATAAGGACGACAAATATAAACAAATCTAGAACATCGACATTGTTCAAAGAATCTTACATTGTCAATTTGTTCTGTTTATCCATTCCGTTGTGCAAATACACGTAGTATGCCAGGGTAGGCACATGTCCTATGTCATAAATTGATACGCTCAGTACACTCAAGTCAATGGATTTTGCAAATGGCCGGTTAGCACGCAATTCCAACTTCCTTCACGATCAAATTTTACATGATACGATTTCAATTACTTGGTTTTTTTAGTCTTTTGTTCTTCTGTTTTTAAAACAAAAAGTTTTAACCGACTAGTAAATTTTCATTAATCAACTGACATTAATTATGATATTTCTACGTACTTATCAACTCTTTACATGATGTTTTATAAGGTACAGATGAACTAGCGATTAATTGTTAAGGATGAGGGAAATTAAATGCCTAATCTCACGATTTCAATAAATATGAGTAAATATACATCAATTCGTGCTGCCGTTAAATCAGGAGCTAAGTACACGGAATCCGACATAAATTTATGTTATCATATTACAATGAACATGCTTATTATCATATATATATATAACAACATCTGTTCAAGTAACATTTGTATAACAGTATTCTTTATTATTACATGTAATACAATTAAGTGTTTTGAAATTTTCTTAGATACAAATGCAATATTTTGTACAAGGATATGGAGTAAATGTACATGATACCATAACCAGATGTTTAACTTTAAACTGCAATTAATGTTCAATTGAGATTGTCTTTGTTTTTTCATGTCAAAATTGAATTTAAAAAAAAATCCATTGTTAAAATGCAGATCAATTGATTGATTAACTGCATAACTGATTCGTTGTTGTCTGTTTTTTGATTTTTGTCCTGTCTGTGATTTTTTAAGCGATCATTAAGATTAAAAAAAAAAAAGCATTATGAAAATTTGATTCAAAACCAAGTCAAAAGATATTAGTATAAGCCCCCATTTGCAGGATTGTCAGGTCATAAGACAGACATCCTTATCATAGGCGAGCGGCGGATATCGAAAAAGTCGTCTAAATAAAAAGTTTAAATTACCCAAAAACCTCATGAGATTTTTTGAACTCAAATAAAAGGTTGATTATTCTATTTTATGGATATATATGTTTGACAAGTCGAATATGGTCAGAAGATATCAAAAAATGTTGTTTTGTACATGTACCCTATGAAAATCTTTTACGGCTAGATTTTTAAAATTATTTTTTTTACCTAAAAAAACACACACGAACAAAAATTGTAAATCACATCATGAAATACTTTGCTCAATTCTTTGTTTGCAATTGAAATTTTCAAAAACAATAATAGTTTTCTACAATTTTTATCGAATTAAAAATCACGAATAAAAGTAGCAAAAATACACCTTAATTTTAACTTTTGCAACAATAATTGTCATTAAAACCAAACAAATTGTATACATAGATCAAGAAAATATTCTAAGGCTACTTTTTACTTAAAACTGCATACTTCTGACGAATGATAATAAAGTTATACTTAATTGAATATGTAAGATTTTGAGAAAATTGACTGCAGATGACTCGGAAAACTGTCGGAGTGTCCCGTATTTACATTTTAACTATAATCTGATTGATTAGTAATTGTAAGAATTTTCATTTTTTTTGGTGTAATTATGAAGAATATGTGCTAGTTTGGGGTTTGTGTGAACACAAGAAATTAATATTTGGTCTTTGCTTTTATTTTTAACCTGCGATATTTGATAAAAGCAAAGTTTTTAAAATTTGTGAAAGGTGTACTTGACTTTTGAGGTGCGTTTGTTATGTTGAACTGAATAAAAATTCGATTGCAGAAAAATAATAAATTAATCCCGTATATTTTGGCGAAAATATTTGAAATTATGTTACTAGACTATCTATTTGAAACTAAAAGTATAAACTGTGCACGTAAGCATTCTGGAGCAAATCAAGAAATTTTCGAAAAAAGGGGGAGGGCTCTACATAAAGCATTGTTGTTGAAGATGTTCATGACAGTTTTGCCTGAAATCTATAAGATTTTTTTTTTACATTTTGTCATTAAGCGACATTAAGGGGCTCCTGGAACACCCCACCTGCTGGAGCCGTCATTGTACAATGATTTGATCGTCTTTTGAACTTATGACTGACGCTTAACAAGTTCTAATCTTTGAGCTCAAATTGCACAATGTTCTGACCATTTTAGAGGCATCAAACTAATATGTTCTGAAAGCCAAAACTCTTATCTCTCTATTAAGTCCAAAATATCGCCCAAGGTTTGTTATTAAGTTATACAACTTAAAAGTTTTTAAAACCTCTATTCGCCACTTAACTCTTATGTGTTTTAGTCAGTTTTTCGATGATTTTCTTTCTTTTTTCTGTGCAAAGTTATCGTTCTCTACTTAACTAGTTGGATTTAAGATATTGTTAATGGTTTTTGATTCCTATTCCGTTTTAAACATGTTAATGGTAACTCAGTACACTTTTTATTAAAAACCTAACATTCTGGTATGATCCACAAATGTGAAATTTTTGAGTCAAGGAACACATTTGAACCATTTATTTTTGTTACAAACGAAAGATAAGATAATGTTTTACAAATAGAGGAAAAAAGTAAGTGAAAATGTGAATTCTTTTTTTCGCAATTCAAACTTTTATACACAAAAATCAAAATAATTTGACCCTTTTCTAAAAATAGAAAAATTGACGTAATAAATTTCTTCAAAGAGACCAAAAGTGAATGATTTATATTCACTTATATATGTAAGTAATATTAAGTCTTTATTTTCTAACTTTTAACCACATTTTGTAACATTTTAGTTGCCTTAATGTTTTTAGACTCAAACTTTTAGATTTTGGGTAGTGACCTTTGACCTTTAAATTTTTCCTGTTCTGACCAGATTTCAAATGGCAAACATCGATATTATTAAAGCTGAAATATTAAACTATCAATATGGTTAAAAATATCCCATGAGGTTTTTGGGTAATTTAATTTTTTTTCAAGACCCTTTCCGCCGCTCGCCTAATCATACTTGGCTAGAGTGCCTAACTACTTGTACCCCTTTGTGAACCTGTATGAGTAATCATGTAGACAAAATTTACCGCCTATATACCCATCACTTTCCAACAAATTTTAAAAATTCTCACTACACTCCCATCATCAGTTCATGCATCATTTCATTTTCATTTCTTGATATTACCTAAAGCACTAAACACCTCTCACTCACGAAACAGATGTTGGTCCTTGAAATTTTAAATAAGCCTATTTATGGAAAACGTGATAAAGTAGTAATACTTTTCTTCCTCTCAATTTTTACTTCAAATGCTGGAATTGAAGAGTAATAAATTGTCAAAATTAACGGAAACAATCTAAAAAATAATATCAGGTTATTTTTTGCTTTACAAACGTAAGCTAAAATCGTATGTATTATATATGTTATATATTCTGATCATTGTTCTTACATGAGAACTGGCAATAATATTAAAATCTAAAGTTGTATTATTTAATCGAAAAAAGTAATTATAGCCGGTTGCTTAATGACAATTTCCTTATCGCTTTTTTTTCATCGCATGCATTTTCAACCTGAGACCCCATTATCCGCCAGATAGCATTTCGATATCTTTGTAAAAAAACGACATGACATGGGTCACTGTTAAGATATTCAAGAAGAGCCAGGAAAAACTGGCAGTAAGTCCTAGTTAGGTTGGATAAAAATTTCAAGAAACTAAAAGCATTTGTTTAACGATAGAGAAATACACAACTTTTAGAATCACCTTACCTAACCGAAATAGACAATATGAAATTATGAAATTATGAAATTGGTGACAAAACCTAATCATGGCAAAAGTAAGAAATTTGATTAAAACAAGAAAGTATTTGAAGGGTAAATACACCTAGGGATAGGACCAAGCGTATGCTGAAATGTTTGATTTAATATGATCATAAGAAATATATATGTGTTTGATATGTCGTCTACGTAAACTGTTATAATAACATTTTTTGCTGATTTGATATAAGAAAAATTAGGGCATTTTGGCATATGACATCTTTTCTTAATTATAACGTAATCAATTTGATCAATTGAGAAACAAAATTTACATAACTTTTAACATACATAATTATTTATAGATTTTTGAAAAAAAAAGATCTTTGAAAACGCCACGGGTATATATGTTTCTGCTGTTTTAAAAGGGAATGTTCAAGTTGCTTAAACTGAAACGGAAATCCTATTACCGATGTGCTTTATTTGACTTATAATTGAGACAAACGAATGTTCGTTTTTAGTCATTTCAGCAAAAATTTCAAGTGATTTTATTATTTTAATTCCAAACATGGAAGTAAACACAATCCGATTTTAATAATATCTAAATGTCTCATCACTGCACAAATGGTGCCTGTAGGTGGTAAAAGTCTTTTCAGGAAACGATCTTCCTTAATTTGGATATTTTTACACTTGATTTCCAGTACAAAGGCATTAGAACTGACCTTAATTGACTGGAAATTAGTTAAGCACTTGTTGCTCTCAAAATTATTAATGTTTTTAAAGTTTAAGAAAGAGCCACATTTAATTTTAACATATATTTAAGTTGAACAAGGAACTTGAAAATGCTATTAACATTAAACAAATTATTTCAGCCATTTTCACTTAACAGCACAAATTAAAGATGGTAGAATATTTTGGATAGCATTTCTAATAATTTGATTGGGTTTTTACAGTCATGTGAAAAAAAATAATTGGAATGTCTTATTTTGTAAATATAGCATTGGAACAGTTCTAGATGTTTCCCTGCTTTGTTTACATTTAAATTATTGTACCGCTCTTGAAAAATGAGTATCTTTCAGGATTGAACCATCCCGAGTTGTAATCCCTCGGGGTTGTTGTTTTTCTCCGAACAAGCTCTCTAGAAACAACTTTGTGCTTTGTCTAGGAATATTGATAGGGGGAGGTTTGGCCAAAAAAAAAACTAGTTTAACCCCGCCACATATTATATGTGCCTGTCCTAAGCCAAGAATACTTGACAAAGCTTTCGTTTGTACTTGTCTTTTTTAATGTTTTCCATTCCTTGTTTAAGAAGGGGGTCTATCTATAACTATTTCAGGACTGGATTTGAATTACATGCTTTTTATTTAGACCATGGGCCAATTGCATAACCGCGAGCAGCACCTACTGGCCTCGTTGAAGGCTGATGGCAGTTGTCCATTGTGATGTTTTTCTGAATTGCCGCTTGATTATGGGCTGTGTCGCGTACACTTATTCCACAACTCACTATTTTCTACATGTATTAACCACCGGGATAATAATTCAGGATATCCCCCTTATTGTGAGCAACTATGCAATATATTGTCTAGCTAGTCTAAAATAGTTGTAATATGATATGAGGAATTGTCAATTTTAAATGGATTGCAAGTGATCTTATTCTTTTTTTTGGGGGGAGGGGGGGGTCATCACTTCTAAAACCAATGTGGCCTATGAAATCCTTTTTCTGTAAACGATCTACCTTGATAAAGATATTTTGACACCAAATTTCAGCATTTGGCAGACCTAAATTGACTGGGTATTGGTAAGCTCTCGTCGCCCTTATAAATAGTTCATGATACATGTATGTTTTTTTATTATCTAAAAATTCTTTCGTCTTGGCGAAAGAGTATTTAGAATAACGATTGACCTTTTGAGCTTAATATCATAATTCATGGTCATTGAAATGTAAGGTAACAGTAGACAGAGTGGCGTTCTTGAAAACATTTCAAAGATCACTGAATGACCCACGCGGTGTCTGCTAAATAATTTTGGACTTATTTTCAAAGTTAGTAATCCCCATCGCCGGAAAATGAAATAAAAAAGTTGGGAACACAGATTGAGAGGAAAGATATTCAAAAACAAACTATTCGTAAGGCCAATAAAGCATTTGTTTTCTTCGATGGGGAGTAAATACGTTTTTGTATCAAGTTTAACAGATCCCCAAAATGTGAATAAATGCTAGGGTCCGCATGTAAAACCAGGGTAGGTAGAAAACCCAGAAACACAAACTTTTTTATTTGGCCTAAGACACAATATCTCGCATAGGTAAATCCAAGCCTACACCAGTTTTATTAATAAAGAAAAAAGCTTTTGACTATCAACTAAAAATGGGAAAGAAGTTTCGAAAACCGCACTAAGCATAAGTGTTTAATGCATTCAAAATAATACTTGAAATTAAAATAAGTGGTTTCAATTATAAATATCAAAACAAGTATTTTGCTTTCGACAGCAATTGGGGCGATCTAGATATATCTTTTTTTAATTTCAGTACAGAAACAGGACTGTTGTATTTTTAATCTTCGATTGTGATTTTATTTTACTTACATATAAATGACCGGAGGTCAATTTATAAGAAAACTACAGAAGAAGTTTTAAGATTGTTTTTTTTTGCATTTCGAAAAAAAAATCATGCTATCTATTTTCAACAAAGCATAAATTTACAACATTAACCAAATCGTAACTTTTTTAGAGTTACGTCTCACTTTGCTAATATAATTACAAGCCAAAGCTCATATAAATCTTGTTCCTTTTAATGTATAACGTAGTTTGGGTGGCTTGTTTATAAAACTTATCGTAGGAATTTCGTAAGATGAAATGAATAATTAGTCGGCAATATAACGACGCAAATTTCAATTCCTATGTGACATCGTAAAGAAAAAAAACACAGATAAAAGCTATGTACTATCTAAGAATACTTTCTATGGTATCTATTAACTATGTCGTAATTGTAAGGAAGAACCACGGATAAAAGTGAATTACTATCTAAGGACACTTTCTATATTTTTAATAAACAATTTATTAATTTCATATTAGTGAAAATAATGCCCCCGAGTGCTAACTACATGAATGTAATATTAACTTGTACAAAACAAAACTGCGTTGGTTAACATTTTAATACGTGTTCCATTTAATTATTAAGGCCTTTTTGTACCAGAATCAGTAAAAAAGAGGTTCTCTGGAGACTGAACAAAGTCTAGGTTTGAATTGATACTTCAACTTCAAGCAAAGCTTTTCAAGATTTTAATTTATTTTTATTCTATGAGAGACAACCTCATAACGCTTTTTGGGGGGATGGGATGAGGAGATGGGGGAGGGGGTTATAAACTACATTGTATCTGTAAAAGGGTTCATTAACAAAGGCAAGATCTACCAGATAAATACATTTAAATAAGCATTTCTTTTACCAGTTCTTTTAACAGTTACATGACAATTTTAAACCTATTCAAGTACGGGTTTTTTTTGTATCTAATTAGCTAAAATAAAATCAAGAAACGGCTTTTTACTTGCAAAAGTTTTCTTTTTCGAAAGAAAAAGACCAATTATCAATTTGAAATGACACTTATCCTTATTAGGGGCCAGCTAATCTGGCAACTTAGAGTTTATAAAAGTATTGTAGAACATTTTTCATCATTTTTAAGAAAGCAAAGTTTTGTTATATTTTGATATTCTTCTATTTAACTTATTATTCAACAAGAAAACAAGTTACAAGAATACCAAACCACGTGATTATAAAAGCTATATGACAGTTTGGGTCAAATTAACTAAAACTGCTATTTGAAATCGGATTTTGACTAAAGAAATACGACGTGACTACAAAACACGTGCTATCAAGATTTATAGGCTTGGAAAACACTGCGGCTGATCTTTCCCAAGTGATAGAATTTTTCAGTCTTTTTGCGAATGGAGCGCAGCGAAACGAGCCAAAAGACAAAAACAGTTATATCAAGAGTAAACGATCATTGCTGGCTTTCCAAGAACGCGTGTTGGTACCCATTTCTTCCTTAAAAATATTTTTTTTTATAAACTGAAACCTTAGGTGACTTCATTCTAAAAACCGAAAGCATTTCATTGGTCGACAGACATCATCAATCAATATCAGTACCAATGACTTTTATTGGTAAATTGACCCGTGTGAGATCGGTGCACGTTGTCGCATCTCAACCTGGTCATCGCACGCTGAAGAAAGGTATTTACGAAAGAATTAATTAAATTTTTGACAGACTTGAGATTATTACGTCGTGACTATACTGCGGCGATAGACGTCATTTTTGTTTCATTCCTAGGAGATGGAATGTTTGATGTTGATCTTGTTAAACAATATCTAATTTCAAAGAAGCGCGATTTTCATTTTGAGCGCTTATAATCATCGTGTTAGATATAAATCCTCAATATGAATTCCAAATAAAAGTATTTTTTGCACTTTCCTACAAACAGGAGAATCCTAAATCTAGCAATATTTGAAGTTTACTTTTATTGGCTAACAAATAACCTCTAAAGCATATTAGGATCCTCAACTCTAATCAATACATGTACATACAACATTATATGAATCTAATAATAATGAGGTAAAGCTGATTGGCAAATACGTTTATTGGTCAGGTTAATCAGTTGCTTTGTAAAGTAAAATGCCGCTCGCTTGTTGCATTCAAAATGTTTAATTATTTTACCATATCAGGGATATGTACGAACATGGAATGATGATTAAGGGAAGAGGAAACGGGGGACCGAAGGCCAATCGGGATCACAGTTTTGGCATAGGAAAATGGAGGATAAGTAAAATCGGACTATTTTGCCTTTGGCAAGTGCACAACAGCCAAGAGTAATTTAAATGTGAAAATTGAAAAACAGAACTATATTGACCATGAAACGAGTGAGTGAATTGGTTTATGCGCCCTTGCAACACTATATAAACTATATGAGGACGATTAACATGAACAGGATGATGAAATAAACATAAACAGAATGAATATTATACATGTAGAGTCAGAATTGCAAGCTAAAAGAACATGAAATTATAATGAGAAATATGGGGTTGGTTGGGAAACAAATGAACAGTAAGTTTTGAAGACAGCTGGTAAAGGGGAGAGGTAGGTAGGTACTGAAAATTTAGCCTATGTAGAGCACTAAGTGGCGGTCTATAGACGGATGTTTTACGTGCATAAATCGTGGCCATCTCCACATAGTTTGCCCACAATGTCAGCGGACAGGCTTTCCGTATTATAGATTTAACAACCCCCGCGAGTGTCCATTACTGCTGCTTCATTTATGGGGAAGCATTTTTGCAACTCAAAAGTTGTGTAATGTATTTGAAATACAAAATTGATCAACTTATATTTATGCTGCATTGCTGTGCTCGCATTAAGGCAATGCCTAGCTAATATTATGTTTCTTTTTTATGTTAGACAAAACTGAATAGGGCAGGAAATGGATGTGCTCTAATCTTTTAAAAGACAGAGCTAATGATTTTTTTTCGCCCAAAACGCCCAAAATTAAACAACCAATAACTTAAAATAACTTTTGGAGACACTTTTATTCACGAGTCTGAAGTTGTCAAAACTTTAGGCATGTTTTTTGACAAAAACCTCACAATGGAGAAACAGTGCATATCCATATCAAGATTATGTTTTATGCATTTACGTAGGATTGGGAAAATTCGACCGTTCATATCTGAGGACGCGTGTAGGATCTAGACCTTAGTGAATTCTCTTGTCACTTTGAGACTAGATTATTGTAATGCTTTGTTGATCGGTGTTAACAAACAATACCCGGACATACTCCAACACATACAAAACAAAACAACGCTGCAAGGGTCATTACTCGAACAAAGAGATTCGACTCTAACTGCTGTGCAATATTATCTAGTTCTCGCGAGATAAGACTATTTTGCATATCACGCTCAACACGATGTGATATTAAATTTCAAGAAATTTGATTGGCTGTTCCCACGAGACACCGCAGTCAGATACGCATCTCGTGGAAAGCGTGCTTACTTTTGTTTGGACACCTGTTGATCTCGGTTGAATAAAAAGACAAACAAAGTATTTCTAAAAATGCACAACAGTGTTTTTTTATTTTATAAAGTTAACTTTTAATTAAAATTTTTAATAAAAAGGTTGTACTTTTTTATTTCACTACTTTTTAGCTCACCTGGACAAAAGGTCCATGTGAGCTATTGCCATCACTTGTCGTCCGTCGTCCGTCGTCGTTAACATTTTTCAAACGTTAACTCCTCTAACACCATATGTCCAGTGGCTTTTAAATTTGGCACAGTTGTTTATTAGCAAAGGTGGTATAAAACTAGCGTGAGGATTTTTGATTCGTTGAAAAACATGGCCGCCATGGCTAAAAATAGAACATAGGGGTAAATTGCAGTTTTTTGGAAACAACTCAATAACGGTTACAGATATCAAAATTCTGGCATAGGATAAAGTGTTCAGCATCTCAAGATCTACCTGCCCTATAATTTCCATGAAGATGCAACTACCCATGTAGGAGTAATTGCCCTTTTTCTGGATTTTTTGCAAATTTTGCACTTATTAAGCTCAATATCTTAAAAACTATTCAAGATATTTCAGATATTTTAATTGCATTTTGTTAAGCACATCAAGATCTACAAAATTTGTAAAAGTCATCGTTCTAGGACCATTCCTTTTAGGAGTTATTCCCCTTAGAACGTCAAAATTACCCATATTAACAGCAATGCCATGTTACATTTAAAACGTTAAATTCTCTGACACCTTAAATCCAATTGGAACCAAACTTGGCACAGATGTTTATAAACATTAGGTCTAAAGAACTGATGTGGGAATTTTTGATTGGTTGTAAAACATAAAAATAGAACATAGGGGTAAAATGTAGTTTTTTTGCAAATAACTCTATAACGGTGACAGATTTTTAAATTCTTATAAAACACAAAAGTGATCTGCACCTCAAGATCTACCTGCCCTGAAATTTTGGAGAAGATCCAACAAACCATGTAGGAGTTATTGCCCTTTTCCTTAATTTATATAGATTTTGCACTTATTTGTCTTAATATCTTGAAAACTATATAAATAATGAAGAAATTAAAATTGCATATTGTTTAGCACATCATGATCTACAAAATATGTAATAGGGTCAATGTTGTAGGGCCATTCCTTTTCCGAGTTATTCCCCTTAGAACGTCAAGTTTGAATATTTTTACAGCTTTTACTCATTACATTTAAAATGTTAACTCCTCTTACACCTTTAGTTCAATTTGAACCAAACTTGGTATACTTATTTATTACCATAAAATGTTCAGAACCCATGTGGGGTTTTTTGATTGCTTGAAAAACATGGCCGTCATGGCTAAAAATAGAACATAGAGGTAAATTGCTATTCTTTGCTTATAAATTATTCTGCTTAGAAAAGGATCAATGTTAAATAGTATTTGCCTAATAGCCTATAGTTTAGGCACATAAGTCAGGTGAGCGATTCAGGCTCCTGGGAGCCTCTTGTTTTCATAAGTTTGCTGAACAAAATACATAAGATTATTTTCCTATGAGTTGTAATTAAATAAATAATTTGGGGCCTATACTTTCACGTTAGCAGTTAGAGAAAAAGGTTTCACAACTACAAGTGATGAGATACGGATTTTTATCACACTCGTTAAATATTTGTCAAAGGAAACTCGCAAATGCTCGTTTCCTAATTTGACAAATATCTAACTCGATGTGATAAAAATCCGTATCTCATCACTTATAGTTGTGAAACCTGTATAACACCTGTCTTGATCCAGTTTCACTGGCTTTCAGTGAAATATAGAATACAGTACAAGATCGACCTACATGTATATGTTTTCAAGTGTTTGCACAATCTTGCTCCTGCATACTTGATAGAACTTGTCACTCCATACACCCCAAAAGACCTTGAAGGTCGGGATCTGCTGGTTTACTGACTGTGCCGTCAATAAAGACAAAGACATATGGGGAGCGTAGGTTTGATAAATCTGCAGCGTCTTCTTGGAACAGTCTGCCAAAAGAACTCAAAATCTTGAAGGCTTTAAATAGGATCTGAAAGCATACCTTTTCAGGAAGGCTTTTAACTTGTGACATTCTTTAACGATGTACAATCTGCTTCTGACTACGGCTTTGGGGTTTCTATTTTTAAAGTATCCTATTTGATATGCTATCTTGTTTTACTTTTTACTTTTTATTTATTTGTTGTTAGTTTTTTGTCTATTACATGTATTGCTGTGCTTGTACTGATTATTTACAAAATGTATTTTTACTTACTTGATTATTTCACTTTTTATGAAATTTTTCTTGTAAACCGCTGTAGAGCATTTTTTAGATAAGGCGCTTTATAAGTATACCGTATTATTAATTAATTATTATTATTAATAGGTTATATACGGGCGATTCCATTAAGGGGTAATGAGAAATATATGGATGTGAATTTCATTTCACTTTTTTATGTTTGATTTTTTATGCTAGGCAAAATTGAAAAAAAGTACTGGTGAGAGTAAACGAGCGAACAGTGGTATATTAATATTTTAGTGAGTGAGTTAGATGGTGTTTAGTACCCCTAGCAACAAACCAGCAAAATAGCATCATTTGTCACGTTAGGCAAAATTTTAATAAAATAAAACATTTTTTATATTTTTAACGAGAGTGGTAAAGGGGATTTCCCCGGAATACAAGAACACGTGCTTAAAAAATGTCGAAAACGAAGATCATAAAAAAAGGCAAATGAATTTGAATAATTGTGAAAGTCAATCAAATTCTTTTGATTTTTAAAAGTTTTAGGAATTTAAACTCATTTCAACATGTTCTAGATTTTGAAGCAAAAAAAAATGATAACGCACGAAAAATATGCTGTCCAACACGAAACACGGGGTAAAAAATACAGATGAAAACGGACCGCTTGCAACCAGCATGTCAAGACGAAACACGAGAAATTAAAATCAAAATCACGGAAACGCCGAAAATAAAAACGTCGAAAACGTGAACATTGTATCGGGATGTGGTGAGAAAAACAAATGACAGTAAATGTTGAAGACCACTTGAAAAGGGCATAGATTTGGCTGGGACGGAAACACTACTCGGTGGCCAACAAGAAGACTATTTTACGTGCATCTGTACACATGTTAGCCAATGATTGTCAGCATTTCTATTTTAGACCTTGAATTTTCATGGTCTACATCGATGTAAATGTTCCGTAAGGCAACTTTTCCCGCAAATTACAAGTGTCTTTATTGACTATCGGAATATCGAAATACAGTCATTACGCTGATAAAACATAACAAAAATTGTGCCTTCCTTGTCTGAGTTCATTGTAGATATTTACATGATACAAATTTGACAATTATCAAGTTTATCAATATCAAATTCAACGCCATATGCCATATATGAGAATAATAAATTAACACCAGAGCATATGAGTGTTCCTCTGGTTTAATCAATAAAGGTGACTATGATAATAAAGAATTACAACTGAATTGCAGATTTTCGTATCGTTATGAAGATAAAATGCCGTTCGTTTGTCAAATCATATTCCATGTATTCAGCATATTTAAAGAACGGAGAGGTACAACAAAATAAAATCGCAGCATTTATCACTAAGTTGAAAGAATTTAAAATGTAGATAGCATAATTACATGATCGATTGATTGATTGATTGATTGTTGTTTTCTAAATGTCCCGCGGCGATATTGCAGCCATCATCCGGACACAAACAATTTGTTATATCTTAATACAATTTCATTTCGTCAATTACATGTAGTTGCTTATAATATTTCACAACGTTCAAGATAGTTGTTGATGTGTACTACTGAATAACAGTGTAAGAACAAAACAAAAACAAAAACGCTAGGCCAAAAAAAAAAATAAGTTTCTGGTTTCCTTACCTATCCTTAGGCTAGTTTTTTTTATGCCGGCCCTAGCTATTTATTGCAATTAAGGTTAGGCACCGTTAACCTTGAAATTTACCCCAATTAACTCAAGACAAAAAATGAAGTTTAAAAAAATAAATGCCTTCCAACCGGTATGAAACTAGAAACACGCATACGTTTCTTTTGATCCACATCCTGCAATACTATACTCAGAACAACTTAGACTATTCTATCATGATTCTTTTTATAAATGATAAAATCTTATTGTATATTTTAAACGAAATGCCAAATATATCAAACCCAATTAAAAGAGGAGCCGTTATATCAGAAAATCTCCCTGGCGCTTTAACAGTATAAAGTTTTGATAAAAGAAGTTGAAAAAGACTAAATAAGACTTTACCAGTGTTTATGTAAACCTTGAAATAGCCGTCAAATTTTCAAGAAATTGATCAATTTTTCATTCCGGGGTTAGAAATGTCAAATAAGTATATACAAAATTCCATTTAGTGGTTTAGTAGATGAAATAAAAGTACCCTGAGGTGTTACAAACAGACAGAGGCATCTTATAATTGTATACCTACTGTCTTCTTCTCTATGCAAAGTATACATCTTCGACTAAAATGTAATATGCCCACGCATCTGTTTATTGTGAATTTCATAACACGATTCAAAAAGGACCTTTAAGAATAGACATTTTGATACATTTTTATATACTTTCAGCCTTTATTTTGACTTTTTTCGTTACTGGTCAATATATTTTTCTCTATTGATATTTTTTATATCGATTTGTTCTTATAACAATTGAAATACATGTACATGTATTGTTTACTCCAACCAAGACAGGAGACAGTTAATCAATTGTCAATAAACCATGCAAACTTACATCAATCAGAAGTGTGCAAAAACTTGATCTTCTAATATTATGCAATCACTGAAATTGATTGGTCGCAATTGTTTGAAGAAATGTAAAAATTTGTTAAGCTAAAATGTATTTTGAATTTTTAAAGAATACATTGTAACATTGGTTTGATACTAACGTGCTAAGTAAAAGCGTTTAGGATTGACTGCTTCAGTGTTTGAAATAAAAAAAAAATCACGTGCGTTTACACGTTATGAAAAAAAAGTACGCTTCAATAATTGAAACTTCCACGACTTTGTTTTGTGAAGCTTTAGCAAATGCATGTTTTGTCTGTTTCGAGAGCCGAAAACATGTTGTCAAAGCTTTAAAACTGTGGTCATTTAAGCCGATTAAGCTTAGGCTCTTGTAGTCCCTTCTTTAAATAAACATGGAAAGCTGCCAACGTTGCGAGTGTTTTTTGTGTTTTTTTGGTATTGAAACTGTCTTGATAATGTTTTACTTTATAAGGCCAATTGTTGAACGGCTACAAGCGTCTATTTGCCTCGTTGAAGACTATTGTGGTTTTTCTTTATTCCCGCTTGTTATGGCTGCTGTGTCGAGTATACTTATTCCACTTCTCATTATTTCTGTTTAATGCTATATTTTGCTGTTTTTTTCTTGACCACTCTCATTCAAATAAGAATTTCTATAACTATTTAAAAAAAAAATCTATATCTATATTTTATCGATTTATAGCAAGAATGCTCGTTGTGGAGACATGAAAAGCCTTCTGAGCCAATGTTGATTATGCATGTATCTCACTACTGCAACTTTACGACAATTTCAGACATTTTTCAGATCCAAACTTAATAATTTCCTTCAGTTATATGTATGTAGAATCTAAAAATGCGTAAATAGATGTTTGTGTGCGAAAAGTTCTTAATTTTAAAACTAAACTTAAAATATCTTTAATATGTTTTGCATGTCTTGCTACATGGTAATTGTGTTTACTCGCGAAATTTTACGGAATAGATCATGTGGTCTGATAGTAATATGAGAGTCCTGTCACTCAGATGCACGAGTTTAGATGTGGGTTTGTAATAGAGTTTTTGCGGTCTTGTATTTTCCCCGGTTTGAAATAAAATACTGTACATTAATACTTTGCAGTGTTACAAATGCAATAAAAACAAAAGCTTTCTACCCTTCCTGGGTATTCGATTTCCTACTCCTTTCTACGTGTGTTTTCTTTGTTGATGGTTGTTTTGTTTTAAATGATTATGTTTTATCATATTGCCCGATTTTTAGTGTTGTCTTTTGTGTCAATTTTTGGCTTTAGATTTTTCGGAGATAATTTGAATGTTACTGTTATGCTTTAAATAAGTTTGTAATGCATTTGGAAGTGCATTATCTATGAGAATATTAAATAGGATTTAACAAAACGATACCAAATATTAAAATATAAGATAATCGAATCTCAATATAAAAGATTAGCCTTGTGGAACGGCTACCAAATGATGAAAAAAAAGAGGACATTTTTCCTATTAGCAAAAATCAACAGATTATATATGAGTTTCAATACTGAAGAAAGATATGTCTTACCTGAGGTAAACTAAATAAGGCACTGAGAATCCAAGATATAACTATCATAATTCTAACCCTTTTTGGAGCTTTGTGTCTACTGATTGGGTCCATTATAACACAACATCGGTCTAGGCTTATCACAACAGTTATATAGGTAGAGGCTAACAACCCCGTTGCTGTACAAAATTTAACAATTTTACACATTGCGTTTCCGGCATACCATTGCACCGTTGATGCCCAAACTGTTTCAGCACCCATGATAAAAAATGTTATGATCAAATCAGCCACTGCTAAGTTTATGATTAATGTGTTAATAGTTGACCGCCGTTTTCTCATTCGGTACATCTGTATAATTGTTGCCGTGTTACCAACCAAAGCCATTAAGAACATTAAACCCAAAACAATTGTCCGAGTCATCAGCGCTTCGTTAAATGTTGGTGGACCATAATTTGGCTGTGTGTTGTAGCTATTCCAAAACGTTACATTCTCTGTAAAGAACAAAGTTATGTTTTCAGTAATATTTTCCATCTTGATTGTAGTATTAATAAAATTTAGTTCCATAACGCTGAAGTTAAACCATCTCTGGTGATATTCTTTGTATCGTCTTGCAAGATGTTAATGACATTCCACTCAAGGGAATGATTTAAATATAAATCAATAGACAGCAAGACACTTGAAGAAAACTAGACAGATCACCTGAAAATTATAAGACCATATTTATATCTTAACATTATTTGCAACCATTGATTCGCTGCAACGCATTTCCAAGCAAGTCTTACGTGTATTTTTATTGGTCAGCTTATGTGACATCTGCCTGATTGACACAAGCCGCTAAAACTCTCATATAAGCTAATTGGACTTCAGGCGTTTATTACAAAACGGTCTGAACTTAATTTGGATAAACCTCATTTTATTAACGTGTTTTGTAGGTAATTTCTTCTATGTCCATAAAAGCCAAGGCATGGATGCGGTTTTTTTAAAATTTAGAACAAAAAGGTTAGACAAAGCGGGGAAATGTCAGCTATAAAACTTGAGATCAGAAATTAAAAAAAATACGCTAAAGGATTTTCATAAAAGCATTTCGATAATAAATAATAATTATGATGCTGAACAAGCTACTTGAGAGTTAAACATCCATCTTTCTGTTTAGTACAACAATGTATTTTGGGGAATGGACAGAAAAATATTAATCTATATTATATCAATCCAAGGAAAAACATATCCAAAAACGTTGCGACATAAATTTTGTATTTTGGCATAAAGGACTATGACATTTACAAAGTTCTATAGACGCAATTTACATTTTACGGTATAATTATGTTTTTTCTTAAAGTTCAGCAGTAATAAAAAGTATTGATCAGAAAAAGATAATACATGTTTTATGTACAACCATGGTCGAATCGTTTGTTAAGAATTCCTCTTAATCAAACCAAATTACCCGGAGAGGAAAATCAATGTAAAAAATCTCAGGCGTAGGAAGAATACAGTTACCGGAGAATTTTAACAGCACCGGTTCCGTTTTTATAAGTTCATGCCTTTCAAAGATGATGGGTTGACCGCCGAAAGGGGGGACTTTATAACTTTTATATCTTTTTGGGGGGTTAAAAATATGTTGTGTAATAATTTATGTGTGTCAAAAATTTTAATTTTACATTAAATTGTTGAAAATGCATATGATACCTTTTATTTTTTACTACATGTACTATGTTAAGATATTTCCTTTTGATTCAAACAGAATTAATGCTGTATGAATTTTCAGAATGAGCAAACCTTCTATGTCACACGTATTTTTTAGGGTGTATTTTAGAGCCTTGAATTTTCGGGGGGATGAATTACATAACCAGGTTTTTGGGAGGTATGATGTGAAAAGTTGGTATTTTATCGGGGTATTTGAAATATTCCATGACGAGCCTGTAAATGTGATATTTGAGAAAAACCCTCCTCCCCGTTTGCGGTTGACTTAGATTTTCTCGCACAATATGTTAAAATAAAATATTAATGATGTGTTTTTATGTACCATAATGCATAGGTGTTCATGCATAAGGTTCCATGATGATATTGCATTTTTTTCATGAAAAAGAAACTGAAATCTAGGTCTTGAGATTTCGGCATTGAATTTTCACTCCTTATGACTACACGTATAAGGCTTATATTGTCTTCTGTGTGGGGGTTTTCAGGACTTAAACTAGAGGCTCCCAGGAGCCTTAACCGCTCACCTTGTATTCAATGATAATTATAAGCTGAATATTTTGCAAAGGACTGCTACTCTGTGGAATTTTCAATTTCAATGTTCTAAGGGAAACAACTCTTATCAAGAAAGGTCTTACAACTTTGACCCCAATACATAATTTTTAGATCTTTAATGTGCTTAATCATATGCAATTTATATTTTTCAAATATCTTGTATAGTTTTTCAAGATATTAGTCTAAAAAGAGCAAAATTTGAAAAAAAACAAGAAAAAAGGCAATAACTCCTACTACCATTGTCAGATCTTTTCAAAACTTCAGGGCAGGTAGATCCTGATGTGGTGATCACAATTACCCAAACAGAATTTTAATATCTGTTACCATTAGTAATTTGCATAAAACTGTAATTTACCCTTATGTTCTATTTTTAGCCATGATGGCCATGTTTTTTGTCGAATTGAAATTTCGAACGATGGTTTTGTAGCAGACATACTACACAATAAACCTACCAAGTTTCACTACATTTGGCCAAACAGTTTCAGAGAAGAAGATTTCAAAAAGTTGAACAAAAAGCTGTGAAAATGGTCATTTTTTTACAATCCAATTAAGGAGTATAACTCCTAAAAGAACGATCCTACAACTTTGACTCCGTTACAACTTTTGTAGATCTTGATGTGGTCAACCATATGCAATTTAAATTTTTCTAATATCTTGTACAGTTTTCAAGATATTGGTCTAAAAAGGTGCAAAATTTTGAAAAAAAAATCCTACAACAATTGTCGGATCTTCCTCAAAATGTCAGAGCTGGTAGATCTTGATGTGCTGATCACTTTTACACGTGCCAGTATTTTAATATCTGTAACAGTTTTTGAGCAATTTGCAAAAAACTGCAACTTACCCCTATCTTATATTTTTAGCCATGGTGGCCATGTTTTTTGTCGAATCAAAATTTCGAATTATAATTTTGTAGAGAACATACTATAGAACAACCCTACCAAGTTTCATTACATTTGACTAAGCAGTTTTAGAGAAGAAGATTTTTGAAAAGTTAGACGACGGACGACGGACGCCAAGTGAAGGCAAAAATTCACATTGCTTTCGGCAAAGTGAGCTAAAAAGAAAGCCGGACATCTGATCATATTGAGCCAAAGTGCACGCACAAGAAACGTGAATGCTACACAGTCATATGTTAAATTTTCCGTCTCTACCAACCTCTGATTTTTTTCAGAAGCCTTTAAAATATGTCATGTCCTGGTGTTTTGTATCCTATCCCAATGTTTTGACATTCTTTTAAAGTTCATCGCTTTGATATCACCTTTAAAGTGTAAAAACCAACTCGCCTACTTAATGTGAAAGACTAGGTCTAAGGATCGACACCTCCGCCTAAGTTTTCTGTCAGTGTCCTCATTTAGGGAAAGTCTACTTCTTTACCGGTCAACAAGATTTTCCGGGATTTGTTTCTTGATTAGCTAGCCCTTGAATACGTCATAATTTATTGTAAAACAACCAAACATAGAATCTAAAGATGTAGTTTATAGTATCAAACAAGTAGAACTTTTAATTAACCTTCATGAACATGAAAATGTCAATACATGTACTTACAGTACAATTAAACATAATAGGTATAAGTGGTAAGGAGGGTTTGGCGTCATAAAACCTGGTTTGTTATGTCTGTACCAAGTCAGCGCTAGGACAATTGCAATCTTTAATTCCTACGGTATGTCTTCCTACTTTTGTTTTTTCTCTTGGACATTTAAAATTGATGCTCGAAGCTCGGTTTCCCGTGCGGGGCCCGGGTGGCGAATGGGCCCACATCAAAGCCTAGCTTGTCGTAAAAGGCGATTAAGGGTCTTGGGATTCTGACGTCGGGTCAGTGCTCAGCCCACAGCGACAAAGTGTGCCCTAGGTGGCTAATAGGGTAGCCCTCGTCCGCGGGGGTTGTCAGGCCTATAATACGGAAACCCTGACCGCTGACCAAAGTGGGCCAACGTGCATGTGTGGAGAGTGCCACGCTTCATGCACGTAAAGTTCCCTTTGTGGACCGCCAAGTAGTGCACCACATAGACAAAATTTTCCACCCCCTATCCACCTCTTCCCTATTCCTGTGGTTCTTCAAAATTAACCGGACCTTTGTTTCCCACCCCACCCCAATATTTCATTTATCATCATCATTTCATGTTCATTTTATCATCCTTTTCATGTTCATCGCCTGTAAATAACCTACACCAACTCACTCACTCGAAGCTCGGTAATTTTGTTATTATCTTGATTCATTTAATTATTTTTTAAACACTTCTGTAGAAAATTGACCCGATTGCGACCAAATATTCAAATAAAATCCAAAAATACATCTTTGAATAATGATTGATATAAATTCACCAGTAACAGCATGTCATATATGATACATTTGTCTTTATCTAATATTATACATCAACAATGTAGTTTGAAATAAAACTATGCTTTTGGAGGTCACCAAATATTTCGAGGCATATAATGATTATTGCTTAAAAAAGTAGGTGTTGCTTAACTTATGGCGAGGTGTATAGAAGACATGTACACAGAAAAAAGTGATATAAGAGAATCCATGTATAATCATGCTGTTTTTTAGGGGGGATGGGGGTTAGTTTTTTCATTATGTACCTATCAGATATAACAAGAGGCTCCCGGGAGCCTAATTCGCTCACCTGACTTATATTCCTGAATAAAAGGTTATTAGTAAAAAAATATTTGATATTAGAATAATCATACGTTTAATAAGGGGTCAACATGGTTAATGCACTAAATTGTCGAGTAATTTCAAGCATTTAAAAGCTTTTTATTTTTCTTCTTTTGACATTTTAAGGGGAATAAGTCCTAAAATGAACGGTCCTACAACTTTGACCCTGTTTTATATTTTGTTAGATCTTAATTGGTTTGCTTAACAATATGCATTCTTAATTTCCTAAAAATCATTCATAATTTAGAATATGAGCTTGAATAACTGAAAAATTTATAAAACAAAATAAAGAAAAAAAGTTGATAACTCCCACGTGAGTTGTTGGCTCTTCTTCAAAAATTCAGGGTAGACAGATCATGGGTGCAGATTAATTTTATTTTGTGAAAAACTGTCATCGTTTTAAGCTATTGGCAAAATACTGAAATTTACCCTAAGTTCTATTTTCAGCCACATCAATATCCGGTCATGTTAAATGGCCAATCAAAAATCCACACATCAGTTCTATACACTAATGATAATAAACAACTTTACTAAGTTAAGTCCAAATTGGAGTAAATAAAGTCTCAGAGCAATGTAATGGGGAAAGCATGTGAAAATGAATAATTAAGATACAATACCAAAACGGGTATAAAAACAGCTAATTTGGTTATGCTGTATATCGATATTTCAAGGAGTAACCTCTCATCAGCAGCATTTGAATTAAATCATTGGTAGGTCAAAAACCAAAAGTATCGATTGGAAAGTACTCAAAGCCAAAAGGTTTGATCAGGAAAGCCAAATCCGGCTTAAAAATAAGATATCGACCATATGCAGTACAAGGAAAGAAACCTGGTGTTTAAAACAATTTAGAATTTAACTATCGGGAATTTCAACATCAAGAAAAATATCAATTCAATGGCAACGTCGTGTCAGACAAGTCTGACAATTAGGCTTGTGATTTACCTTGGGGACCTCAGGTCCACCAGCAGCGGTCATCGACCCAGTGATTTTAAAATACTATACCCAAACGGGTATTAAGACGGCGTTCGACGTTCAACAGGGAATAACTCCTAAAAGGAACAACAAGATGCATTTATTTTTTTTTTCAAATATCCTAGGATGTTCTTAAGGTATCAATAAGCTAAATAAGTGCAAAATTCATAAAATTGAAAGCACCAAAGTGAGCACTCTAACATACCCTATTAGCATGCACATTTTTGACAGAGATTGTGTATTTTGAGTTAGGAATTAAAAGTCGGAGTTGTTGTCTTGCATGTCTGCTGTATTTTTAACTGATTTTGAAATTTAGTGATATAACAATCCATACCGACCACAAAATGAACTTATCTTCATTTTCCTAATATGAGATAGGCATTGCCTAAATGCGAGCACAGCAAAGATATAAGATTTACATGCCTTTTGAGTTGAAGAAAGCCCCCCTGTACAATTAAACATCAAGGATGGATCCTCTTTTTGGCCCTCATATGACGGAGTTCCACGCCTCAATTGAGGAATAAAATCGTTTAGAATTCAGAATATAAGATCTAGAGGACCCAATTCCCGAAAATACTTGGACACTTTTGATGCATTTATTTTTATTTTAATCAGTTCAGTTTCTGGAACGTTCAGTTTTGGGCGAGGTATTTGGGGCGAATGAGCGTAAAAAAGAAAATGTAAAAAAGGGAATAAAATTTGTTCTACTTAAAAAATGAAGTAACTCATCGTCATCAGAATATTTTTTCTCCTTGTTATATATTTACAAAGAAAAATTTTGGAAGGCGATTAGCAAAATGGTAATTATTTTCAATTCACATCGAATCTGTGTGCACGAGAACATTGTGAGAACATATCCGGACGAAAAAAAAATTAATATCAGTATTAGGCATTTTTTTTCGCGGGAACTTGCTGTAGAGCTCTCCGCTCTCGCGGGCAATTTGTGCCCGCTACGAGCTGTGCTCGCTATAAACTTTCGTTACAAAACGAAAAAAGAACATAATGACTATGTTTACGAGTTATAAGGAAGTAGTTTAGCTTTTCCTTCGTTGGACAAAAGATAACGATAATTAATAGATATGAATTGATAGCTGTAATTTATACTTTGTCTTTATAGTGACTGTTGAGTGGATTACGTTTTGCTCGATATATTGTGCAAAATCTTGTAAAAGATAAAGCGGCTAAATGTTTCAATATATTAAAAAAAACTATTAAAAAGCTACTTGCAAAATCTCGAAATAGTTTGTTTATGGAATGACTTAAAAAGAGTTATTTTTCAGGGACAATTTTAACTATCATTTTAATGCAAGAAAGGTTATAGAAATCGGGTATGGTTAAAATTAGTTGGCTTCTTTTTGCGGCAATCTGAAAAAAAAACCAAAAAAAAAACTATTCGAAGTTTTTTTTTAACGAAGGTTCGATGAATCAGAATTTAAGCTTATAAATTGTACAACAAAAGAGCATAGTAATGACGAAAAAGACAAATCAATCAAATTATCTGAATCGTATAAGAGTATGCTGTACATTTATAGATATTTATTTTTCTTTTTAATTTCTATAAAAAATCATTGAACCTATATTTTGTGTGCTTCAAGCGTAGATTTTGTTTGTGGTCGTTGATTGACCCTTTTCGCATGACATACATGTGTCTTTATAATGTGTCCTGTGTTCTGGGTGGCTCCAAACCATTGGTTGTTTCAACTTGTTCTTGTCCTGGTGAAGACAAACCAATTGTCGACTGGACAGTTAGCAAACAGCAATAAACCAATCAAAACAGGTCAATTGCAACATACAAGGTCAAATTCCCAACGTCTCTATAGTCTCCAAAATTCCGACCAGAACTTCCACGCGTAGAAAGACGGACACTGCCTCCGGTTCAACTGTAACTGGAACAGATAACTCTGGCAGTGGTGTGTCATGGGCTGGATGACCCATGGCACACAGCGAATCTTTTAAAAAGTCGCTGCAGTCAGGCTGTTTTAGCCCATAGTCACGACTATAAAAACCCATTGATTGATTGACGTCTCCATAAGTATTTCCTTTTGATATTCAGCTGATATAGCAAACCAAAAATATGATAAATGTTTACTTTCCAATAACTTTTGATAGCCAAAAGAAAAAAAGAACTAAATGACTCATTGTTTACTAGTTGTAATAACTTTTAGCTGTCTCGTTTTTCGTGACCTAATAGTTTACGAGAAACTACTTCAATTTTAATGCTAGACAAACGCCAAGGCTTACAGTGTCTTGTAATTTTTAACTATACTAAACAACATAAGATAGGCAACACTTCCATTCGTTTTCTTCAACTACAAAACTTAAAAGCAGATATCCATCGAAGATGTGGCCGTAATGACCTGAGATTTTGATACAAAATGTATGTGCTTCCTAACATTTATCTCTTCAAATCTTCGAATTTCTGGAAAATTAGTTCTTTTATCCCTCAATTTTTAGAAAATTTGATGCGCTTCCTTAATACATGCATAACAAGGGAAAAAGAGAAAAGGTTATTTCTTTCGAGTACTGATAGAATGTTTTTGAATCTCTCATTTTTTAATTGAACAATTTAAGACTTTTTTCCCGAACCTTTTTAGCAAAGTAATACTGGAACTCCGCCAATGCAAATTTCGCAAAAATGGCTTTGATCTTTCAGCATGAAAGAGTCGATGTTTTTTTTTCAAAATTATGAAGAATCCTGTTAAAACAGAGGCGTTGCGTTATTGTCATGCTGAGTATTGGTCTAGTTGGCGGTTTAGTGGGATTATCTTATACTAAGCCACCTCTCTTTTAACAGGATTCTTTATAATTTTGAAATGCCTGTACCAAGTCAGGACCATTTCGACCCAATTCTCAGGTATAACTGATTCGTTTTTGTCATTTTCCCTGGACTATGAGATTGATCATTCAGGTTCGGTAGTTTTGTTATTACCTGTATTTACACAAATGAAAAGGTACTGTACCAGGATTGAAATAATATGTCAATGGCATAATTTTAGAGAGGTTTTTTTTTCAGGAACAGTATTAAAAGTATACATGTATGCTTTATCTTTAAATGATAAAATAACGGATACGTTTTGAAAAAAAAACTTATTTCCTATTTCTTTATTAAAATAAGTTATTCAAATTCAATCGATCGTCGTGGCGGTTAACAACGGCTATATACATGATATAGGTGCTTGAGCCATTCAGTATCTGACTATCAAAAAATAGCTCTATGGTATTTTTGGCTCATCACATATCAATTCAAATACGTGTACAAATTCACGCTCGCAGTTTAGTTTCTTCCTTCAGGGATTTTATATTTTCGTCGCATTACTAGAAATCCAACTCTAACTTTATATTAAACACGAACAATCTTAAAAATTGTACATTAACCTGGCTAACAATACTTTCAGTACTTTGATTTTTATGGCCCGACCACGTATGTGGATCGGACATATATTTTCACTCTTGTCCGTCCGAACGTCCGGACATCCGTAACATTTTGGGTTTATGTTTTAGTTGTTCATACTCTATGTTGGGGACCAATGATACTTCACCACTAAATGTGTCTTGGATAGTGCTAAACCACCCACCATACGACGTACACTACAAATTAGGTCACTGTGACCTATATTTTACGGATGAACGACTTTGGTTAAGTTCTTGATTAAATCGTCGATAGTTCAGATGATACATGTTGGGGATCAATGATAGCGTGTTTCAACACTAGATGTGTCTTTCGTAGCGCCAAAAAACCTAACATCGGGTCAGGCCGCTTAACCCTTAAGCGACTGGAATGTGTGCCACAGGTGGTTGAATAGGCACCCCTGTCGCCATGAATACCGGGGTCGTCAGTCTAAAATGATGAAAACCTGACCACAAAACATAGTGGACCAACGTGTGTTGAGAGGGCCACGCTTCATGCACGTAAAAGATTCCATTGTGGACCGCCAAGTAATTCACCACAAAGGCTAAATTTTCAGCCCTTACCTACAGTTGAGTCCAGATCTAACATCTCTTTAGAACTGTCAGGAACTGTCAGGAATCTGTTCTAATTCTGTTCTGCTGACAGTTCTAGGACAGTTTATGACAAGCCCTGTCCTGTCAAAGAACAGTTCTGGACAGTTCTATCCCGTGACAAATTTAAAACTGTTCTAACCCCTGACAGTTCTAACCTGTCATACGCCCTGACAGTTCTAACCTGTTCTGTGCCCTGACAGCTTAGAACTGTTCTAGCCTCTGACAGTTCTACCCCCTGACAGTTCTGATTGTGACGATTTCAGAACAGTATAGAATAAAAAATTGTCTGGTTAAAATAAATTTATATATCGAGTTTCATTAAATAATATAATGCCGAAAATATGCGCATTTTCCGAATTAGAAGTATTTTTTATAACCGCGTGACGTCATTTAGAACTGTCAGGGTGCAGAACTGTCAAAGGCTAGAACAGTTCTAACCTGTCATGGCCCAGAGCAGTTCTAAGCTGTCAGGGCCTAGAATAGCTCTAAAGGTGTCTTGGGCTAGAACAGGTTATGGCAGTTCTACCCTAGAACAGGTTATGACAGCTGCTGTCCAGGGTTAGAACAGTTCTAGAACTGTCAGGAGAGCTGGACAGTAGAGATGTTAGAACTGGGCTCAACTGTACCTCTACCCTTTTCCTGTGGTCTTCAAAATTTGCTGTTCCTTTGTGTCCCATCCCCTCCCACCCCATAACTCCTTTTTATCATCATTTAATGTTCATTTTCACTCTCATAATTTTCTTGTTCAACGACTTTAAATAACCTACATAGCGTTGCAAGGGCGTAAAACACCAACTCACTCACTCACGCTCTCACCCACTAAATTTTGTAGAAAGTAGTTCAATGTGACCTATATTTAACACACAAACGACTCAGATTAAATAGTTAAGGTCAAAAACACTTCTTTTAGTAGATGTACGAGTTTCCAGGAAATCATTGTAGAATGACTGAATCGTTTATGATGTAGTACGTGTTTTAGCCATTTTTTTTTTTAAATCTGTATTACAAGACATTACTTACATTCAACCCCCTCATTTCATGTGTTTTATTATAGTTAGCGGAAGTTTAGTTAAAGTGTTTAATGTGAAAGGTGAAATAATCTAAGGGACCGACAATTTAACTTAAAAGGAGGTGGGGCTTGTTTTTTCCTAAAATTTAATTTAAACATTATTTATGATGAAGGAAAATTTTCTGGCAGCAAAGGTTAAAACAAATATTCTATAGAAGGATTTCAGCTATATAATAAAATTACGTTTATAATGAAAAAAAAAATAGAAGGATTTCAGCTATATAATAAAATAACGTTTATAATGAAAAAAAATATCATGTCGTACGTGACTGACGCCTTTTAAAAAAATGTTTTTCCGTTTCAGAGCGAAAAAAAAATCGGACTAAAACAAAAAAAACAACATTATCTTAAATGGTTCATCCTTTAGAGCAGTTTGCTAATAGATCTTTACTTTTTAGTGATATAACAAACTCAAAATATATTATTTAATGTTTGCTATCTAGTTATTTTTCATAGCCAAAAGCCAAAGTACTAGATGACTCGTTGTTTACTCGTTCTAAAAAGAAAATTGCAGTATCACCATTCTTTACATGTATACTTAATTTAGTACTAGTATTAGAAAATGTTAGACAGTAATTAAATGTTATTGATAGAACGTCTAAAATAAATTGTATGTTCTTTTGTTACAAATGTATTTATATAATACTGTTGAGTAGGTTTAGTGAACTTACATGTATCTTCAATTAACTCCTATTATGGTCATTTGACAATTTTTGCCTAATGGACAATTTTGTAGATCTAGAGTTCAATTAGCTGAACTTTTAAGCAAGCAAAACCCTTTCCCTATCTTTTATGGTTCACAATCTACTAGGCCAAAACCTCTATTTTTGGGGTTTAGGGGGCAATAACCCCTATAAGGGGTCATCTGACAATATCAACCTAATGGACAATTTTGTAGAGCTCAATTACATGTAGCTAAACATTTAAGTTAGCGAAACATTTTCCCAATCTCCTATCGTTCACATACTATAAAGCTGTAACCATTATTTTGGCGTTTAAGGGGCCATAACCCCTATTAGGGAACATCTGACAACTTCAACCTAATAGATTACTTTGTACATCTCAATTAGCTGAACATTTAATCAAGCAAAACCTTTTCCCTATCTTCTATCATTCACAATCCGTAAGGCTAAAATCCGTATATTTGCGTTTAAGGGGCCATAATCCCTATAAGGGGTCATCTGACAATTTTGACCAACTGAACAATTTTGTAGATCTCAGTTAGCTGAACATTTTAGCTACCAAAACCTTTTCCCTATCTTCTATCGTTCACAATATATAAGGCTAAAACCACTATTTTCGTCATTTAACTCCCACATGGTTTGTTGGAATTTCTTAAACATTTCAAAGTAGGTAGATCTTGACCTGCTGATCAATTTTACCCTATGCCAGAATATGTATATCTGTCACCGTTTTAGAGTTATTTGCAAAAAAACTGCTGTTCTACTCCCCTGCTCTATTTTTAGAAACGGCGGCCATGTTTTTTTTATCGGATCCATATAAAGTGGTAATTGTTTGTAGTCAACATGTCATACATCATTTCTGTAAAGTTTCAGTTCAATTGGTTCAGTGGTTTCATAGACGAAAATTTTCGAAATTCTAACGCACAACTGTACATACATTTTTGATCGTCTTTTGCTAGAATATAAAAGTTAATACAATGTATGCATAAACTGTGTTTTACATAAAATATAAGCCTTCAACAGTCCATTCGGAATTAACTTACTGAGTAATGATTATTTGACTGCATGACTCTAATCGTAAACGGAGATATTATGATGATATAAAGTATTTTTAAAGATGAAGTCATTCAATATAAATTATATAATTGATAGGCCCGCAGCAGCCCTAAGTCTGTCGGTACAAGTCAACTATAAGCGCTCAAAAACCTTAGTTTGGGTCAGTCAGCTTAGCCAATAAAGCGATCGGGATGTGTATCCCATGTGGTTGAATGGGGCAACCTTTCATAATAAATGCCAGAGTCGTCAGGCAATAATGCGAAAAATCTTACAGCAAAACTGGGCCACCAACTATGAAAAATTTTACGCTTCGTGCAGCTATGAAATACTTTTTTAATTTTTGCCTATAGATGGGTCAAAATAGGGACTTATCGCAACCCATCCTTTGTTCATAAATGTTTGCATAATATATGTAAAGGATGTCCTTTCGGTAAAATACTGGACCTGTCTTATATTTTACCGAAGTACTTTAACTTGGGGAAATCAGCAACATTTCTCATATCAGCCCACAGTCAAAATCATCGGTTAAGCGTCTGTTCATGGATCTGATATGAGAAATGCCAATGTGTATTCTACATGTACATGTATAAATATTTATCATACATTTAGCTTTGATACCTTTAAATTGTCCGTTTGTAACAGACGTAAATTTACAAGCCATATCTTGACAAGGGACTTTTTTGCCCTATCAAGCCCTCGCATGCACAAAAGTGGGCAAATATGGCCATATCAAGACCTCGCGTGCTCAAAAGTGGGCTAATATGCCATATAAGGTCTACAGCCTCTTTTTGAAATTTGACGTCACAGTATATTTATATCATCTGCTATTTATTGTTGTTTGCGGAAAATGTATGATAAAAAGTTTATGAAACAGGTCCCATATCATTCCTCGACCCATATAAGGTCTCGGCTACCGCCTCGACCTAATATGGGAGTCTCGGAATGATAAGGGACTTGATACGGAAACATGTGTAATAATCTATATATATCAGTAACGAAATGATATATAGTGCCGTCACCTACATGCATCTGACATGCTAATTTTGAAACCTTTTAAAACCAATATAAGAAGAGAAGATTGTTTTAGCGTCGCTGAATATTTAAAAATTTTTAAAAATTTTGGCATGTTTAAAAATTATTCAAAAAACGAGATATCAACGAAACTTAACCTCAGAAGAATATTTTTTTTTTATTTAAAGATTATCTTGTTTTAAGATCTAAAAATTACTATGTAATGTTGGATTGGCATTTTCAATGTATTATTATTTGAAAAAGCAAGGTGAACCAATAAAAAAGAATCTTAACACGAGTGTTGAATTCACGCTCCATTATTATGCTTCTTGTTATTGAACGCCTTCTTAGTTTTGTAATATTTACCATATATAGGTGTATATTTGTTCATAGAAATGTTTATTAATACTTTCCATTGTTTGTAATGTTATTACATCAAGATAGATACATGTACTTTGTATAGCTATTTTTTGTAAGAAAACACATATACTACTGGATTTTGCTGAAAAAAAAATGAATTCTAACCCTAACTCTGGAATTCGTTAAACCCTGATAGCGATCAATGTTCAAAAGTTTCATTTCTAATAAAACTACTAGTCGGTTGTACATATTTGTTTAAATAATTTGGATGGATAATAATATGATAAGAATAATGTGCATGGCATGTTTAAAAATTATTCAAAAAACGAGATATCAACGAAACTTAACCTCAGAAGAATATTTTTTTTTTATTTAAAGATTATCTTGTTTGAAGATCTAAAAATTACTATTTAATGTTGGATGGGCATTTTCAATGTATTATTATTTGAAAAAGCAAGGTGTTCATAAACGTTTGCACAATATATGTAAAGGATGTCCTTTCGGTAAAATACTGGACCTGTCCTATATTTTACCGAAGTACTTTAACTTGGGGAAATCGGCAACATTTCTCATATCAGCCCACAGTCAAAATCATCGGTTAAGCGTCTGTTCATGGATCTGATATGAGAAATGCCAATGTGTATTCTACATTTACATGTAAAAATATTTATCATACATTTAGCTTTGATATTTTTAAATTGTCCGTTTGTAACAGACGTAAATTTACAAGCCATATCTTGACAAGGGACTTTTTTTGCCCTATCAAGCCCTCACATGCACAAAATGGGCAAATATGGCCATATCAAGACCTTGCGTGCTCAAAAGTGGGCTAATATGCCATATCAAGGTCTAGAGCCTCACTTTGAAATTTGACGCCACAGTATATTTATATCATCTGCTATTTATTGTTGTTTGCTGAAAATGTATGATGAAAAGTTTGACACAGGGTTTTCCATATCAGGTCCCATATCATTCCTCGACCCATATAAGGTATCGGCTACCGCCTCGACCTAATATGGGAGTCTCGGAATAATAAGGGACTTGATACGGAAACATGTGGAACGCCGCAACTGTCTTATATGGTCACTTTTTGTTATATGATGTCGTTTTGTCTTTATATGATGCCGTTTCGACATTATATGATGTCGGTTTATCATTATATGATGTCGTTGTGTCCTTATATGATGTCGTCATGTTATTATATGATGCGGACTTATCATTATATGATGCCGTTTTGTCATTATATGATGCCGTCTTGTCTTTATATGATGTCGTCTTATCATTATATGATGTCGTCTTGTCATTATATGATGTCGTCATGTCTTTATATGATGTCTTCTTGTCATTATATGATGTGGACTTAGCATTATATGATGCCGTTTTGTCATTATATGATGTCGTTTTGTCATTATATGATGCCGTCTTGTCATTATATGATGTCGTTTTGTCATTATATGATGCCGTATTGTTCTTATATGATGTCGTCTTGTCATTATATGATGTGGACTTATCATTATATGATGTCGTGTAGTCATTATATGATGGCGTTTTGTTATTATATGATGTTGTTTTGTCGTTATATGATGTGGTTTAGTCATTATAAGATTTAGTCATTATATGAATCAGAAAAAATCGAAAAATTCAGTTTAGATAATTTAGAGGAAAAAGTTATTATCATGATGATGGGGTCTACAGAATAGGCAACATTGACCAAAACCTTTACAGATATAGATATGAAGGTGTCCACATTTTCGCCACTCAGTTGATCTTTTATAGCACAGGAGTATAAACTGTCACAATAAATACATGCCCCCGATACTATTCTTTTCTTCATAAAACTGAAATATTGGATGTCATGGATTACCCCGGAATAACAATTAATGAACAATAGCTAGCCACCAATCATAGATTTGACCAAATATATAGTTTAAAAAAGACGTTAAAATGGGTGAAAATGACCCTCACCGTGTCTACGGAATAATGGCGTTAAATTATATAGAACAGAGAACACGGGAATATTGGCCATTATAATTTTAAGTATATACATGTAGAATCATTTGAAAAATAAAGAAGGAATAAGTCCATGGAACACAGATGCCTCTCTTACCCTGAACAGAAGTAGAAGGCCGACAGGTTTGAAAGTTTTTAAGATGGCAATGCTGAAACATCCTACAAATTTCCAAACCATTAAACCATGTATGGTTTTTGAAAAAAAAAGCTTACGGAAATCCGTACGGACGAACAGACATGAATAAAACTTAACCCATCTCCCACCGCCAACATGTCGTCGCAGGGCCATAAACATACAGAAATCGTGTTAATAAATTAAAAAATACAGAAACGATTTTAAAAGAATGCAACATTTTAGGTCATGTATGTTGTAGCAGAAATGTCCAAAACACCATCGATCCCTGGTTATATTTATTTTTTTCTTTTTTTTTCTTCATCTACGCAGACAATCCTATCAAGCTTTCTAATTCGAGGGAATAAAAGTTCGACTTCACAGTTAAAAATAAATAAAAAATGGGTCAAACTTTTAAGACAGTGGTCAGTGGTTCCTAGTACAAACAGTTTTGACTTTGTACGATTATCTTGACTTGATGGTTTTAAAGGCTAGAAGCATCTGCAGCGACGTTCAACCTTTCGGTTGATAAACTTGCTGTATGCTTTGAGTCGTCCAGCTCGTCGGCATACCGTGCACCGCCAGTGTTGACCGTTACAGTTATAAGGGATCCGGTCCTTTCGTGTCGCTGTTACGATGCCTTACTCTCACCACGTGGAGGTTCTAGTCGGAATTTGAGAGTAATATAACGATTATCTGTTCGGTTATTGGTACGTTTCGACCTTAAAGGAAAGCAATTAATTTGCCGTTAGCTTAAGTAAATGAATAAAAAAATAAGTTTTTTTTTCTAAATATGAAAGACACACAAAGCAAGGTCATTGATCAGACTTGTATGACACAGATTTACTTACAAATTTCTAATATTTTTGCTTTTGAATCCCTTTTAATTGTTACATTAAATAAGTAAATGTATTTCTGGTATGACGCAACAGTATCATGTGTATGAAGACTATTGAATTTCCATATTTTAAGACTTACGTAATTATATATGTTTAAGTTTATGTCCTTCTTTATGCTCTTCTTAATCATTTAGTATTTGGCATTTTCAATATTTTTTTGGTAGAGCGCCTCTGATGAGTCTTAAATAGACGAACAGCGCGTCAGGCGTATCCAAATTTATTGTGTGGAACTTTTTTGTCATTTTTATTTCATTCATCTAGAATTTTGTGCCAGTCCGTCATACTCAAAAATAGTTAAAAAAATTGTTTCGTTTTTATGATCCATTTGGACAAACAAACGTTTAGAAAATTGAGTTAAAAGATATGGTAGTTAATTGTTTTAATTAGTGTTTGACTGGTCTTTTGTACTGGGATGATCACCTCAATATCCATATTGTGTCTCACAACTATGTTGTGTTCTATGGTCATTACCGTATCCTAAGATCGCAATGGAAGAGGGAGGTTTGGCGCCATAAAACCTGGTTTAACCCACCATTTCGTTTGAAATGCCTGTACCAAGTCAGGACCATTGCGATCCACCAATTCTCCGGTATGACAGATTCGTTTTTGTCATTTTCTCTGGGCTATGAGATTGATCATTCAAGTTCGGTAGTTTTGTTACTAACTTTATTTACTGAACTTTTGCCTTTTTTCCCTCCAATAAAATAGCAAACGCAAAAAGTCTCTGAATTATTGTTTGTTTATTTGTTGTTTGTTTTAAATATACTTTCTTGCGCTAGAGTGTACATTATTTTAATTTCAATTCTTCAATTTTCTCAACTATAATTAGTAAATGAGCATTTTGATTGGATGAAAAAAGCTGTTTGTACGAATAGCCGCACAGCAAATCGTATACAAACTGTTTGTACTAGGAACAACAGCCAAAACTATTCAGGTTAAATATGTATGACAAGTCAACATTATATAACGACAGGAAGACATCATATAATGACAGGACGGCATCATATAATGACAATACGTCATCATATAATGACAAGACATCATAAAATGAAAAGACGGCATCATATAATGACAAAACGCCATCATATAATGACAAAACGCCATCATATAAAGACAAAACGACATCATATAATGACAAGACGACATCATATAATGACAAGAAGGCATCATATAATGACAAGTCCACATCATATAATGACAAGACGACATCATATAATGACAAGACGGCATCATATAAAGACAAAACGGCATCATATAATGACAAAACGACATCATATAATGACAAGACGACATCATATAAAGACTAGACGGCATCATATAATGACAAGACGACATTATATAAAGACAAAACGACATCATATAATGACAAGACGACATCATATAAAGACAAGACGACATCATATAAAGACAAGATGGCATCATATAATGACAAGACGGCATCATATAATGACAAGTCCACATCATATAATGACAAGTTCACATCATATAATTACAAGACGACATCATATAAAGACAAGACGGCATCATATAATGACAAGACGACATCATATAATGACAAGACGACATCATATAATGACAAGACGACATCATATAATGACAAGTCTACAGCATATAATGACTAAATCATATAATGACTAAACCACATCATATAATGACAAAACGACATCATATAATAACAAAACAGCATCATATAATGACTAAACCACATCATATAATGACTAAACCACATCATACAATGATGAGTCCACATCATATAATGACAAGACGACATCATATAAGAACAATACGGCATCATATAATGACAAGACGGCATCATATAATGACAAAACGACATCATATAATGACAAAACGGCATCATATAATGCTAAGTCCACATCATATAGTGACAAAAAGACATCATATAAAGACAAGACGACATCATATAATGACAAGACGACATCATATAATGATAAGACGACATCATATAAAGACAAGACGGCATCATATAATGACAAAACGGCATCATATAATGATAAGTGCACATCATATAATAACATGACGGCATCATATAATGACACAAAGACATCATATAATGATAAACCGACATCATATAATGACAAGACGACATCATATAATGTCGAAACGGCATCATATAAAGACAAAACGACATCATATAACAAAAAGTGACCATATAAGACAGTTGCGGCGTTCCATAGAAACATGTGTAATAATCTATATATATCAGTAACGAAATGATATATTGTGCCGTCACCTACATGCATCTGACATGTTAATTTTGAAACCTTTTAAAACCAATATAAGAAGAGAAGATTGTTTTAGCGTCACTGAATATTACATCAAGATAGATACATGTACTTTGTATAGCTATTTTTTGTAAGAAAACACATATACTACTGGTAGTGGTATATAAGTAGAACATTGGTTATTTTGCTGAAAAAAAATGAATTCTAACCCTAACTCTGGAATTCGTTAAACCCTGATAGCGATCGATGTTCAAAAGTTTCATTTCTAATAAAACTACTAGTCGGTTGTACATATTTGTTTAAATAATTTGGATGGATAATAATATGATAAGAATAATGTGCATGGCATGTTTAAAAATTATTCAAAAAACGAGATATCAACGAAACTTAACATCAGAAGAATATTTTTTTTTATTTAAAGATTATCTTGTTTTAAGATCTAAAAGTTACTATGTGATGTTGGATGGGCATTTTCAATATATTATTATTTGAAAAAGGAGAACCAATAAAAAAATTAATCTTAACACGGGTGTTGAATTCACGCTCCATTATCATGCTTCTTGTTATTGAACGCCTTCTTAGTTTTGTAAAATTTACCATATATAGGTGTATATTTGTTCATAGAAATGTTTATTAATACTTTTCATAGTTTGTAATGTTATTCATTCAAAATTGCCCATAATCGCCGCGAAAATTCTCACGTTTTTTTTGTTTTTCACTTCACACCTTATATTATATTGTGAAAAGCAAAGAACGAAAAGAGTGAGCGAAAAAAAAAACAAAGTATACAGTCCATTCAACTTATAAACACCATCAGGGAAAAAATAAATAAAATATTGAGCCAGGAATCCAAGAAGTGCACTCCTTTAAGATCAACGTTATCCATATAAAATTTAACCCCCCTCCCGAACAATCAGTAGACATTGATCAGCCTTACCCATCGTTATTTGTTTTGGCTCAAGCCCATGAAGTATACATATTACAACTTATTTTTTTATTTTAGTAAAGTTGAATGTTATTACAGCAGCTCTTAAAAAAAATCAATAGCAAAAACATTAAAACAAAAATCAACGTCTGATTTTTCCTATCTACTATTTCATACCTGTAAATAACCTATATAGCGTTGCACGGGCGTAAAACACCAACTCACTCACTCACTCACTCACTCACTCACTACTTCATACTGTAAACTGAAATGATACTTGAAATGAGTAAATTGTGGTTACAACTTTAATAGCAGACGAACCAAATCAAGATGAAGCACTTGTCGGCTGTCACAGCCTTGACTGTCTTGCCGGGGAAATGATTCCTCTTGTCTTGTGTTTTGGTGGAGCGTACCTTCCTATGGTAAAAATTGTGTTTATTGGGTAAACAAATTCTTTAAAGCACTGATATCAAGTTTACACACTTAAGGATGTATGTACTCTGGTCAGGAGCCAAAATTTTAAAGTATTAGAATTTTTTTCTTACCTTGATTTTTGCAATGTTCTGACCCTACAAAGGCAATGAATGAGGAAAATTTCATAGGTTGTTGTGCATTTTTCTTTGCTATAGACGTTTAAAGATTCATTTTTAGCCATTTTTGCCAAAATTTTGACTATTTTTATTTTTAAAAATCAACTTAGAGTATTAAACTTTTTCTTATACTTTCTGATGAGTTGTATATGGTAAATATGAATGTATGAAATTTAAAAATGGATATAAGAAAGTTTTTTCCCATTTTCATGTATTTTAGGGCATTTTTTGTCATTCAAAATTTCCCTAAGAATGCTGATTTTCTAAATATTCTTACAGCTTAAGTTTAAAACTTCTTTGTTATGTCTTGTCTAAAATTCAAGAGTAGTCTAAAATGCAAAAAACTATGATATACATGTAGTCGAAAACAATAGGTTCCTGGAATCTTAATTATAGAAAATATTATATGAAAATAAAAATCGTATAAGAGGCTATGTATTTTTTTTATAATTTATAAGAATATTTAGATTTTCATTTAATTGAACGAATGTTATCAGTCTTATAAAAATGACGTCGATTGGGATTTACTTTGTGATTTTAATAGCTAGATTCATGAATGGCATCATCAAAGATCCTTATATGTTTGTTTTAATAATTTTTAACGCATCATAAATTTCTATGAGCTTAACCCAAGGAATATTGGCCGTACTCCTTTGAAATGAATTACTTTAGTATAGAAACCCGAGAAATCTGTTACGACAAATTGTCTCTAAAAAAACAATCTAGTTGGCTCAGGAAACATGACATAGATGTACGAATGACCTGGAAAGAGGGGCATGAAACATTTCATCATGCTTACGGTGTGTATCAAATTTAAAATCAATCCCTTCAGCAGAAACCGACAAAACTATAACGAAATAAGTAACGGGCGGACAAGGTGATTACAAATCGGGGGATAAAAATCAGTATAAGATAAAAAGAAGACAATCAAAACTACAACAAAGCAAAACCCACAACCAGAAACACCGATATCCCGTTTTTGTTTGAAGACTCTCTTAGTAATAATTTGGTTCCCCAGTTTGGTATTTTTGGTTATACTGTTCTATGCTCTTCATATTTATACAGTGTTTGGCATTTTCAATATTTTTGGTAGAGCGCCTCTGATGAGTCTTGAATAGACGAAACGCGCGTCAGGCGTAGCAAAATTTATTGTCTGGAACTTTGTTGTTATTTGTATTTCGAACACACGAGAAGGTTAGCACTGCTGGTGGAGTGTAAATTCCCCGAGGTTAGCCCGCTCCGGCACCAACACTTTTTGAGTTGGAGAATACATCAAAGCTTTAAATTATCCGTCTAAATTTCAAAATTGTCTAAACCCTAAGGTTCTTCCTACCCCAGACATAGGTTGATTATCTTAGTAATAATTTGGTTCCCCAGTTTGGTATTTTTGGTTATACTGTTCTATGCTCTTCATATTTATACAGTGTTTGGCATTTTCAATATTTTTGGTAGAGCGCCTCTGATGAGTCTTGAATAGACGAAACGCGCGTCAGGCGTAGCAAAATTTATTGTCTGGAACTTTGTTATTTGTATTTCGAACACGCGTGAAGGTTAGCACTGCTGGTGGAGTGTAAATTCCCCGAGGTTAGCCCGCTCCGGCACCAACACTTTTTGAGTTGGAGAATACATCAAAGCTTTAAATTATCCGTCTAAATTTCAAAATTGTCTAAACCCTAAGGTTCTTCCTACCCCAGACATAGGTTGATTATCTTAGTAATAATTTGGTTCCCCAGTTTGGTATTTTTGGTTATACTGTTCTATGCTCTTCATATTTATACAGTGTTTGGCATTTTCAATATTTTTGGTAGAGCGCCTCTGATGAGTCTTGAATAGACGAAACGCGCGTCAGGCGTAGCAAAATTTATTGTCTGGAACTTTGTTGTTATTTGTATTTATACAAGATTTTGATTGACGTTCATAACAACTACCTTGGACAAGTTTGAATTTGAGAATCATAAGACTATTCTTGTGGAAGTTGTTCGACTTTTTGCGAGTATACTTTGAATTTTTGACTCCTGTTAAAATTAAAATTGCTAACATTGGGTTACGTTGCTCTCCGGTTGTTGTCGTTAATGAAGATAATTTACGGACGACATCATGTGACTTGAGACAAATACGAAATTTCCTAGACCAACAAACCATTATAATAATGTTATAGAACACCTCAAGTCAGTCTGTTAATATAGAATTATCTAGATACAAGATCTAGACCACGTGGGATGCTAACTTTTTTAAGTATTGATGTTTGAAAAAGTAGGGTGATAAAACTAATAAATAAATGTTAACACGTGATTTGAGTTTGCGTTGAATAATAAATGTTTGGTTGGCTTTTTTTTATTGAACGCCTTCTTCGATTGTGAAAGTGCCATGGACATGAATGTATACATTTTTTCACCTCGCACCTTTTTCTTATGTGGGATGTAAAGACCGAAGAGAAAAAAAAAACAAAGTAAATCTAAATCTCCTTGAAAAAAGAGACTTAAAGTCTATCATAGTCACTCAAGACAATCATAAAAAATAACCTTTACAATTTTGAAATATTTTACTACTGTCATCTACATTTAAACGGAAATTTATTTCCTACGAAAAGAAGACATGATTTTTCAAAGCGAGATACATGTAATAAGAATATAAAAGCAGTGTTCATGAATGTACAATTAAAAGGATTTTTTGTTCCAAGCCACAACGCAGTGCGGGGACATAGAAATACTGGGCGTCGGTCCATAAGTGTGTCCTTTAAATTTTTGCTGGCTCTCTTTCGCCTTTAATTCCCGGCGGATGATTGTGAAATTTATAAATAAGAATTATACCACAAAAAGCTTTGGCAAGCTTGAATATGGGAACTATGCAGCTGTTTTTGTGGTAGACAGGTTTTACTGTATGTTACATTTTTGTTATTTCATTATAATGATATGTGTTTGTATTTGTGTTTTCATTATTTAACTTAAAGTATGTAAATTTGAATAAAGAAGATTTCATTGATGGATAAGCAATGGAGTTTAGTATCCAATATCCAATATATCCAGAACTTCCCTACCAAGATACTACACAGTTCATCACTTGCCAAAAGACTCGAAAGATTCAACATTGAACCAGCAGTAATAGATTACAGATACAAGAAGAAAGCAACAAATAAGAAAGATTTCAACTGGGGTGAATAACAGACCAAAGCACTCGAAGCGCTGAAAAACCACTTAATAACAGCTCCAATCCTGGCCTATGCTGACAGCAACCTTCCATATGAACTACATGTAGATGCAAGTGGATATGGACTTGGTGCGGTGGTTTACCACACCAGGAGCAAGATGGACAGAAACGCGTCATCAGTTATGCCAGTCGTTGATTGACCAAATCAGAGCGCAACTACCCTCCAAACAAGCTAGAGTTTCTGAGTTTGAAATGGGCAGTAACAGACAAGTTTAAAGACTACATATATGGTGCCAGATTTTCTGTTTTGATGGATAACAACCCGATGGCGTACGTACTCACATCAGCAAAGCTTGAAGCGACGGGTCATCGATGGTTAGCCGATTTAGCAGCTTTTGATTTCAACATCCAGTACCGTCCTGGTAAGTCCAATGAGGATGCTGATGGTTTGAACAGACATCCTGTCCACAACGACTCTGTTAAAGCCATTTGTCAGTCAGCTGTTGCGTCACCACTTGTGGAATGTCTCTCCATAAGCCCTAATGATGTGGATGATTCCGATATTCAGACTGGAACACCGTTGGGAATTGACATCGATTAGAGACGTTCCCAGTTGAAAGACAAGATGCTCAGTCATTGGATGGACACCATTGAGAACAATAAGAAACCGGAAAAGGAAGACAGCAACCTGAAAAGACAGCTGCCTCACTCGATGTTGGACGACGGGATTCTATTTCGTAGGACTAAGTCTGACGAAGAGGTTAAGTTGCAGTTAGTGTTACCAGCCCAACATAGAAGCTTTCCACGACGATATGGGCCACCAAGGCAAAGATAGGACTTTGGCACTGTTGAAGGAGAGATTTTATTGGCCTGGTATGAAGAAGGATGTAGAAAACTGGAAATCATGTTTTGGTAGATGCCTTAGAAGGAAAACACTTGCCAACCAACGAGCTCCACTTTGTAGCATTGAAACTACAGCCCCTTTACAGCTAGTGTGTATGCACTACTTATACTTTGAGCCATCAAAGGGAGGACATGATAGTATTTTGATTATCTGTGACCATTTTACCAGATATGCCCAGGCCATACCGACTAGGAATCAGACGGAAAGAACAACAGCCGAGGCTGTGGAAGTTATGCGCCCTTGACCACTTAAATAAAATCCAATGTATCTATCAAACCTTTCTTAGCGATCTCACGCATACAATTCTCAATCATTATGGATGTTTGTGAAATGTATACATAATGTTTATATCGCCAATACATTGGACAAGTTTGAAAATACAATTCCAAAACTCGTATAAAAAGGCTTAATTTGGTTATTGTATATCGATATTTCAAGGAGTATGTAAGCTCTTACCAGCAGCATTTGAATCAAAACATTGGAAGGTCAAAAACCCAAACTATCCAGGTACTGTGTAACTATCTTTAAGGAAGTTGCGCCCCATTGACCATAAAAAATAACCGTTGACCATCTTGGGCAAACGTGTGTGGAGAATGCCACGCTTCATGAACGTAAAAGACCCCTTTGCGGACTGCCAAGTAGTGCACCACATAGGCTAAATTTTCCGCCCCTACCCACCTCTCCCCTTTTCCTGTGGTTCTTCAAAATTAACCGTTCTTTTGTTTCCCACCCACCCCCTTACTTCATTTATCAACATCATTTAATGTTCATTTTATCATCCATTGCATGTTCATCGCTTGTAAATAACATATTTAGCGTTGCACGGGTGTAAAACACCAACTCACTCACTCACTCACCATGAAAATGAGGTCCATGTAATCATCATCCTCTTGCCAACTATTCTCAATGGATGCTTTTGAATTCATACTTAATGTTTATAACACTAATACCTTTAACAATTTAAAAATTGTGGTACCCTGTTACTATTTTGTTGACGTTGTGCCCCGTTGGCCATGGAAATGAGGTCAATGTATCATCACACTTTTTAAGTGCTCTCGTGACTACAACTCACAATGGATGTTTATGAAATTTGCACAAAATACCTTGGATACGTTTGAATTTGGGTACCATATGACCTTTTTTGTGCCCCTTTTAGCAAGCATACTTAGAATTTGTGCCACTCGACGGGACCCCAGGAGTTCCATTCTTGTTATAGTTGAATGAATTGCTAACATAGGGTTACATTGCTCACCATTTGTTGTCGTCACTCACGACATTTTACGGTAGACGTCATGTGCTTTTCGAAAAACACGGGATCTCGATCTCTTAGATTATCGCAAATGTTGATTGGACATAAAGGTTATTAATATTTTCATTCTTATTCGATTTGACCCATACTACATGTAAATCGATCGTTGAGGTTTCTGTGCGCCCTATAGTGGATTTTTACAATTAGGTTTGAGAGTTTTGCCTGTTTTTGTTGAAATGACGGATGGGCCATATTGATCAATTTAGCCTAATGCACGGGGATCCTACGGGTCCTATACTTTTCTAGACATGCAACAAGGTTCATTAATCCAAAACACGGTGCACCGCTATGGTTTTTGGTGGGTTTTCCGCACTTATAGCCTCGCGACACCGGCAATCTTTCGTGAATTTTGACTAGTGCTGCTACGGGCCTTTTCGACATCCAAAACATGCAAGGGTGTAATATCTCTAAGGGTCAAGGAAAATATTTCAGTTTAAAAAAAAATTATAATAACCGTGTCTAGTGTACTTTTGAAGAACTATAATTTATACATGTATCAGTCATTGGTAAATGTTTTTAAAATATGTTAGATGGAATTGCTCGTATTTCATTATTCCCTTTTTTTAGCTTCCTTATAACCCTGTTTAACATTGAACACTGACCTTGTGTCAATATTGTTTAATGGTATACTGGTCCGTTGACACCAAGCCATTATCTATCAAATCGCTAAAGTGTAAAATCTTTTTACCAAAATTAGATTTAAATGATAGAAGAATCAGTATAAATCTCAAGACACTTTTTTAACTGTTAGCTTATCATCTTTGAGTAATTATTGACAAAAATTGATAATTCAACAAGAAGATTCATGAAGTACATTTTAAAAATCGGGTCAAAACAATGAAAAATCTTAAATATCCTTGGTTAGCTAGTCGATTGAAAGAAAAAATGTATGCTTAAAGAGCGATAACCTTAAATTTCCACTCATTCAAAAACAATTGTATCCATATTCCCTCTTTTCAGTTAACATAGGTTATCTCCCATATGCATGAGTTATCTAACTTTACAGCAGGTATGAAATCTATTTTCTCTGGATTTATTGTTGAAATCCTATGATAAATTTGAGGGGTTCAGAAAGAAAAGGGATTTCCCAACATTTTGAGATAGTTATGTAACTTTTTAAAACATTTCCTTTTACAAAAATACTTATTAAATAATCTGCAATAAAAATGTAAACTTTAAAAGATTTTATATTGTAAAGTTCTTGTGAAATTTAGGGAAATCCCTAATTTCTTTCAGATCTCTCTAGATTTTTCTTTGATTTTCCATGAAAAGAACAGAGGGGCTAAGAAATTACACCTCCTGCAAAGTTAGATAACTCCTGCTTATGGGAGATAACCTATGTAAACTGAAAAGAGGGAATATCGTCAGACGCGATCTAATTTTAAAATGTAAATAAATTATGACACATAGAAAATAATAAAATTACATACACCCAGTGAGTGCATTACAACACCAGTTAGGTGAGCATGAACTATATATCGATATTTCAAGGAGTAACCTGTCATCAGTAGCATTTAAATCAAAACATTGGAAGGTCAAATTCCAAAACTGTTGAAATCGAAAAGTACTCAAAACCAAAACGTTCGAAATTTTGAATGCCACAGAAAAAGGGGCGACGTGGATAGAAGCAAAAGATTTATCCTATGTGGTGCACTACCTAGCGGTCTATATTGCATGATGCGTCAATGGGGTGATGATAGTTTTGACCGTCGCTGGAAAGGGAAAGGAAACAATTGAACCATATATTCAGATACGTTTTCAAACTAAGAGCGATTTACTCGGTTATATACATTGGACATGATAAGCCTTGTTCGTTACAGAATATCCATTTGTCTGAACGTATGGAATCACAATAACAGCAAAATTCCAGACAAAAGATTTTGCTACGCATGACGCGTTTTATAACCCCCAAAAATGAAAAGTCAAACACTTTATGAACATGACGAGAATATATGCCCAAATGGATCCAAAATTATGAATATATTAAGATCAACCAATGCCTTTGGTATGACAGGATATAAAAAGAGATGCTTGCTGACGCGCTAACTGGAGAAAATGAGCAATTGAACTTGATAAGTACCGCGTTTGCATCCTTGTTTTCTATCGATGTTTAATAAAACATTTTGAGTACTATTTCATTCCATTCATTATAGCATTTCTTGTGGTCAACAAAGATGGTCATGCATATATTTATGAATCTAGGGCACCTCTGATGTATTAACGTTAAACAATTACGTAAATTCATAAGGCCTTAACACAGTTTCAATAAAAAAACTTATACTTTCGATGCCACGAATGTAAGGTTTTAACTCTTGAAATCTGTAAAGTATTAAATGATATTGTGTCCGTTACCAAATGAGGTCATTTAATGAGGGATGCGCTAAGCAAGAGCCATCATTTTAGCCCTCAGGCTTATTGATGCTCCAGAACACTCTCAATTCTTTGTTTGTTCTGATTCTCTCTCTTGTCTTCTGGTAATTGAGAATTGTAATTTAAAAAAACCATTAATTTCTAAAATTGTATATATATAGTTCATCAATTGATAAGAGGTGGCGTGGAATTGATTTTCATATGGGTACCCAGTCATACTGGTATTCATGGGAATTCAGTCGTGGACAGGGTTGCAAAGGAAGCCCTTCGGAATCCAATATCCAAATGTTGTATTCCTTATTCGGACTGTAGAAATAAAATCAGAATATATGTTCAAAGTTTATGGGACGAGGTTTGGGCTGCCGCTGAGCACAACAAACTTCATGAGCTCAAGCCACAGCTTGGGGAGAGTCATGCCTCATTCCGATGCCGTCGAGACCAAGTAGATATATATACCAAGTTGAAATAATTATGTAAATAACACATTAACATAAAACAAAGTCAAAAGACCGTAGATAAAATAAATAGAATGACTAGAAAATAAATAGATAAAATAATAATATATAATAATAATAACTATATATCACTAGATGCCCCATAGGTCATTCTAGAGTCACTCATGGCTACTTGATGACACAAGAGAAGGAAGTTCCGATGTGCATCCCTTGTGACTCACGGTATATTCTTTGAGGCATGTTCTCCTTGACTGTGTTGATCTTGCTCCTATTCGTATGAAGTATTTCAACTGTGCATCCATGCACGATTTGTTCAGCGGCATCCCAGCCGATGCCATTTTATCATTTTTAAAAGGAATTGGTCAGTACTCAAAATTATAATTCTTAAAATAAAATCACCATCTGTTAATTCTTTTCTCGTTATTGTCAAGTTCTTTGCTATCGCTGTAAATGGTTTTATTTTTTAGTGTGTTAATTTTAAATTATTATTTTATCTATTTATTTTCTAGTCATTCTATTTATTTTATCTACGGCTTTTGACTTTGTTTAATGTTAATGTGTTATTTACATAATTATTTCAACTTGTTTATGTCCCGATGATGGCTGCAATATCGCCGACGGGACATTAAACAACTAACAATCAATCAATCAATCAAAGCGCTTATGAATATATTTCTCCGGTAAGAAAATTGTACGTAAGGGCAAAGATGCAGCATCGAAATAACATATGCCTAGCTATATACATAATATTAATATACATACTAGTAATTCTTAAATCTAGTTGGGTTGTCCTTCTTTTGACATATTCCTAAAAAATCAAAATCTGGAGATAAAAAATGGTAGAAGAGAGTAAAGCCCAAATGTTACAAATCCGAGAGAAAAAGTACATTTTTACGTTTCGATAGGTTTTGTTTATTTTTGTGTATTTTGTGTTAGTTTATGACTTTTAATTGATACTAGAAAATGGAGAAATGTAAATGGCTGTGCTTACATGTATCACCCTTATGGAGTGGATATTTATACGGTTAGATATTCAGTATTTGCTAAAATATTCCCATATAGCCTTACATAAAACACCAATTCACTCACTCAGTCTCATGTTAGCACGACTTCAGGAAGATGAAAATAAAATAATGAAGTGGGATTGGGACATGAGTTGGCAGTTGCTCTTCGAATAATATAAATTGCAATTATGACCTATTTACGTAGTTCAACTACGTGTTCATTGCAATAAGCATACGTCCAGATAAAACAGATACGTTTAGTCATTTAATACTCTGCATGTAATAGGGATGCGCTTACGAATATATTTATACGGTTAGAAAATTTGTATTCCATACAAATTGTACCTTAGGTCAAAAGTGCAGCATTGAAATAATATATGCATAGCTTTATATACATCATTATTTTAAAACAAATACATGTACACCAACTTACAAAAAAAAGCCTATGGAGACAAAAGCAGCAACAGCGTGAGATAAAAGCGGATTAGAAATAGTTAAAAAAAAAAGGTTATTGAAATGACAGACTAAAGAAAGAACTCGAGAAATTGAGGATTAGTATTTTCCTGTTGACCTCGACTTCAATCCGAGAGAAATGGGCTTTTACTGAGTGAGCTTTACTCCTCTTATGACTTTTTCATTTTTTTTCTTTGCCTTCAGATTTGTTGGCCTCTCTTGAATTGGATATTCGAATGTATCATTGCTACTCGTTCTTGTGCTTAAAGCAGATTATTTTTTTCTCGAAAGTATGGAATCAAAATTACAACAAAGTTCAAAGCAAAAAACATTGCTACGCCCGACGCGATCTACCCCCAAAATTGAAATGTCAAAGACTTTATGAATACATGTATGAAGAGAAAATTAAACGATAAAACCAAAATATGTCCAACTCGATTCAAAATTATGAATATGTAGAGATCAATCAATGCCTTTGATACATGTATGACAGGATATAAAAAAAGCTTAATGACTCGCTAAATGCAAAAAAAAAAAACCAACAATATATTGAATCAAAAGTACGTGTCTTCTTCCTTGTGTAATTTTGCTTGATGTCTAACAATACATTTTGAGTACTATTTCATTCCATTCATCAAAATACAAATGACAACACTTGAAGTTCCAGACAATAAATTTTGCTACGCCTGACGCGCGTTTCGTCTATTCAAGACTCATTAGAGGCGCTCTACCAAAAATATTGAAAATGCCCATTACAATATGATTATGAACAGCATAGAAAAAGTAAACCAACAAAATACCAACTATTACTAAGATGAACAACCTATGTATGGGGTAGGAAAAATCTTAGGTTACCTAAGAAGTACCTCTGGGTAATTAAGATGGCCATATATTTATGAAACTGGGGCAACTATGATGTATTAACGTTAACCGAGCACGCGAATTCAATGACATTTGTAAAGTATTAAATATCCGTAACCAATGACCCGATTTTCTTTTAGTCATTTAATGCTCCCCACATTCATGACATTAAAAGGATGTGCTAACATATCTATTTTTTGTAAGAAACTATGTGTTCCATACACATTGTAACTTAGGTCAAAATTACATACCTTAATCTAGTTGGGTTGTCCTTCTTTTGACATATTCGTATCAAACCCTCAAAATCTGAGAGATAAAAGTAAATTTATGCGTTTTGATAGTTTATTTTTGTGATTATTCATGTGTATTTCTGTATTATGACTAATAATAACTAAACATATTTGGAATGGGAAACAAGCTTAATGCTTATGTGAATCCCTCTCCAGCTAGCAGTTTGTGAGTGTGGCCTTTGAAGGGGCCCCCATTGAGCCTCTTATCGAACTCCACAAAGGAGTCTTTAACGTGCATGGGGTGTTGCTCCCATTGAAAATTGAAAATTGGTTCATAAAATTTTTACCCATGACGAGGATCGAAACACGAACCTCGTTGTTAGTAGCCCGGCGCATTAACCACTAAGCCATCGGCTCTCTATAGCTATTGCCTATTTGTTAACACTAGAAATGGAAAGACGGGAATGGCTGTGCTTATTAGCCTTTTCCGCGGAAATTTATACGGTTGGTTATGCAGTATTTGCTAAAATATTCTCATGAAGCACGACTTCAGGTCTGAGGAAGATTAGCATTAAAGTGGGGACACGAGTTTATATGCAACTGGCCTTCGTTAAATACAATGGTTTTCTGTACCTATACATACATGTACATCGCATTTTTTGTCCATTCAACAATATTTCAGTCACAATCAGGACAACAACTAATCGACACAACAAATTACGTAATGGGGCAATGTACGACCACAGATCAGAAGGAAAACGACGCATTTTACAAGAGAGACCAATAAATTCTCAACGCACCCTAGGCCAATGTACCCAGAAAGTGACGAAACACTTCACCTAAAATTTTGCAGATCTGGTACCTTAATCTATTGTGACAGACAATGAAAAACCCTTACCTGAAATACCTGTGTGGGATATAGCTAGCCCTTACCCAGTTTCCCATAAGCAACCCTTATCTGTCGAAAATACCATGCTGGATCCTGTTTGAACCTACACACTGAGAGAAAAAAGCAAGGGTGGGATGGGAAGCAAAAAAAACTGAAAATTTCGAAGTTCATTGAAAAAGTTGAGAGGTGGGTAAAGGCAGAAAATATAATCGATACTTGACGGTCCACAAAGGAATTTTTACTTGCTTGAAGTACGAACCTCTCTACACATGTTGGTCCGCTATGGTTTGTGTTATTTTTTCCGCATTATAGCCCGACGATACAAACATTCATTATGACATGGCTGTCCCATCCAACTACCTGGAAAATAGAGAGGAAAGTTATAATTTGGCAATTTGCCTTCTACAGGGGAGCCTACGGGTCCCACTTTTATCTAGTCGGACCGGAATCATTACTTTATATCGTGCGATAAACGTGACGTGTACCCCACAAGGTGCACAACTATAAGGTTTTCCGCGTTATAGACTGACAATCTCGACATTCATTATGACAGGGCTACCCCATTCAACTATTTTACCACATTTCCTCGTCGCTCTGTCGGCAAAGCGGCCTGACTCGATGTTAAGTTATAGTTCTTTCTTTTTAGGACCTGTATTGACAAGATAAGCGCTTTTAGAAGCCTACTGTACTCACATGGGGCCCATACGGGTGCATTAGTTCTTATTTGCGTGTTTCTACCAGATGTAACAGATTATTTTATTACACAATTGACCAACTATACACTGAACACATGGCCTGTTGGTATCAATATAACCAATTAAAGGTGTTAAAGATTTATCATGAGAGAAACCTACTCACTGACTATTATCTGATATATTTATTAATGTAGTTTACAGAAAATAAACAGACCAATTTTTTAGACAATACAAATCCGTTTACTTGTATATCATATTTATCTAATGTTAAAAAACAGTTCCCTTTTGGAAGTAAAATGAATTTTTCGCAGACTGATTTCACCCGCGTTGTATTGAAATTTGTTTTATATATATGTTTTTGTCAATGCATTGTGAAATAAAATATACGTCTGTTACGCATTGTACGAAGAATAATAAACAATTCAGGATGTTATGTATTCATATTCCGAAAAGTTTGTTTCCTTTGCGTTTTTATAATTCGCCACACAAAAATGGCAATATCATGTCCTAAACCATCCAATGGGGGTTATATCTTATATACATTTTAATTTTGATTTCAGCAAATAAGAAAGGTCACATTGCTTTTTTGTAGACAAGGCAAGTTATCATTAGATGCAATATTTTTTTAAATTGGTTTAAAAAATTCCATGTTTGAACTTACATAATTTGTTTTCGATAGTATGATTGTTAAGCTTTGGAAAGTTTGAGATTTTATTACTCCCATGCGGGGCCCTGCGCAGCATAGCTTAGCCTTTCGTTAGAGGCTACCTAAGGTCTTGGAATTCTGACTTTGGTTTAGTGCTCACTAAGGTGGGTACCTCAGGAGGCTTAATATGGTGTCTTCAGTTTTACTCGTGTTCGAACGTACGATTTTCAGTCAAGCCTTTCCCAGAAAGCATTCACAAGAAAGATATCTAATCACTTCTAAATAAAAAAGATCGTAGACTAGCTCTCTCTTTTAACCTCACTTTCCGTTATATTGATGATGTCTTTTCACTAAACAACTCTCGATTTGATGACTTTCTCCATCTTATATATCCTCAGGAACTTTAGATTAAGGACACTACGGATTCTAGGAAGTCTGACTTTCAAGGAAAACTTTCAACAAAGCTCTATGACAAACGTGATTACTTCAACTTTCCAATCGTCAACTTTCCCTTCTTGTGTAGCAACATTCCGTGCGCTCAAGCTTATGGAGTTTACGTTTCTCAATTGATTCGTTACTCCAGAACGTGTGGGACTTACATCGATTTCCTTAGCAGAGCGGCACTTCTGACGCAAAAATTGCTCACACAGGGTCATCTTGCTCCTCGGTTGCTGTCTTCACTCAAGAAATTTTACGGAAGACATCTTGCACTTACAGACAAATATGGGATTTCGATCTCTCAGATGGGTGCAGATGTTGGTTTGTTATAGGGTTTGTTTTGTCTTCTTTTCCGGATTTGACACACTGAATTGACTGTTGGCAACGTGACGGGTGTGCTATAGCAAGCAGGAACTGCTAACTCTTCCGGAGCACCTGAGTTCACTCTCTTTTCGACTGGAGTTCGCGTTGTTGATTGACATTCAGTTATTTGTGTTTCCATGTTTTACATGTTGTCTGTTTTTGTTCCGTTCTTGTTGGTGTTTACTGGTTTTGTCTCTGCCCTATCGGACTTTTAACATTCGGATACTTCACCGGTTCCTCTGCTTCTTTGACAGTGTTTTTTTTTGTGGGCAAAGCGGCCTGATTCTATGTCAGGTTTCTGGGCGAAAAGTAGACGGTTACATACAAGCTTATCACTGCTGTTGGCTTATTCGCCACATGGAACCTGCACGAGTCAAGATAGCGCATAAAAAGGGTTATAACCCATAGAAGAGACCCTTATTTTAGGTCCAGGTGAGTGATCCAGGCTCCTTAGAGCCTCTTGTTATGTTCTTCCCCCGCTGCTTGAAATTTATGAAATTTAAAAATAACAATAATTTATGAACTGTAACTGCTGTACAATTATTCTGATATTTCGACGCCTTAAGTTTATCACTGTCAGGGATACACGGAAGGATCGAAAAGTCCCCGTGTTTTGAAATCATGCACTCGTCATTTGTCTGCTTACGTCCGTCGTCGTTAACTTTTCTTCAAACTTCTTCTCCTCTGAAACGGCTGAACAGATTCAAACCAAATTTGGTCTGATGGTACCTTAGGGTATCCCCCACAGAACTGATGTGGGGATTTTTGATTCGTCGAAAAACATGGCCGCCGTTGCTAAAAATAGACCAGGGGGGTCAGACTACTGTTTTTGGCTTGTAAATCAAAAAGTATTAGAGATAGATGAAATCTGATGCACCCTACTGCTTCAGCATTAAAAGCTCTACAAAAGTCTCCATTTGGTCCAAGTTGTTAGATGACCCCTTATAGGGGTTACAGCCCCTAAAAGGTGAAAAATAGCATTTTTTTTCATGTTTTTGCCCTATAGTATGAAAACTATTGCAGATAGAGAAAAGCTGTTGCTTGCTTACATGTTCAGCTCATTTAGCTCTACAAAAGTCTCCATAGGGTCGAAGTTGTCAGATGACCCCTTGAAATTGAAAAATGATGTTTTTTCATGTTTTTTGCCTATAGAAAGAAAACTTTTGCAGATAGAGAAAAGCTGTTGCTTGCTTAAATGTTCAGCTCATTTAGCTCTACTAAAGTCGCCATAGGGTCGAAGTTGTCAGATGACCCCTTAATAGGGGTTATGGCCCCTAAAATAACCTTTTTCATGTTTTTGGCCTTTAGAATGAAAACTATAGCAGATAGAGAAAAGCTGTTGCTTGCTTAAATGTTCAGCGCATAAAGCTCTACAAAAGTCTCCATAGGGTTGAAGTTGTCAGATAACCCCTTATAGGGGTTACGGCCCCTAAAATAACGGTTTTCCGTGTTTTTGGCCTATAGAATGAAAACTATAGTAGATAAAGAAAAAAACTTGCTTGCTTAAATGTTCAGCTCATTTTGCTCTACAAAATAAAGGGTTGACATCAAGACCAAGTGAGCGATTTAAGCTCCTGGGAGCCTCTTGTTCCATTAATTACACTGATTTTCAAAAATTTTCTTCTCTGAAACTACTGAAGGGATTGCATTGATACTTGGTATACTTAATCTTAAGGACGTCCTCTACTAAGTTTGTGAATTATATACACGTCGACCAACCAATATGGCCGCCGTTGCTAAAAGTAGAACAGGGGGATCAGACCATTGTTTTTGGCTTATAACTCAAAAAGTATAAGAGATAGAGAAAATCCGAAGCAACCTTTCATGTTCAGCATCAAAAGCTCTACAAATCTCTCCATTGAGTCAAAATTGTGAAACGACTCCTTATAGGAGTTATTGCCCTTTAATCGTCAAAATTGACCATTTTTGCAGTTTTGGACAATATCTTGAAAACCGTTAGAGCTAGAGGAAAAATTAGCATTGCAGAATTGTTAAGCTCATTGCGATCTACAAAAATGATTTCAGGGTCAAAATTGTCAGATCAGCCATTTAAGAGTTATTCCCCTTTAATTGTTTTTTCCATTAATTTTAACTGATTTTCAAAAATCTTCTCTGAAACCACTGAAGGGATTGCTTTGAAACTTGGTACACTTGATCTTTAGGATGTCCTCTACCAAGTTTGTGAATTATATACATGTCAACCAACCAACACGGCCGCCATTACTAAAAATTGAACAGGGGGTCAAACCATTGTTTTTGGCTTATAACTCGAAAAGTATAAGAGATATAGAAAATCCGAAGCAACTTGTTCAGCATCTAAAGGTCCTTATAGGAGTTATTGCCCTTTAACTGTTTTTTTCTTTTAATTTAAACTGATTTCCAAAAATCTTCTCTGAAACCACTGAAAGGATTGTTTTGCAACTTTGTATACTTGAAAGTTTGTGAAATTTATTCACACTTTGGCATTAGAGATCAGGTGAGCGATTAAGGCTCATGGTTGCCTCTAGTTTTTACATTAATGTTCAAAAAATTTCGTAACAATTTTATCAGCAACTTCTCATCACAGCCTTTTGATATTTGGTATGAAGCAACAGAATAGGCTCCCATAACTTGAGATTCAACTTAATGGCTTTGGCCTATATACTTGTTAACTAAATGTCCATTTCTGTCTATGACCATTTTTTTTAAATTGTTTTGCGAAAGAAACATCAATCGTTATGACTTCTAAGCACATATGAACGATTTGTAAACCCATAGTTACAGTAAAATCCCGCTATTTTTTAAATTCCTTCTTCATTCTCATCTCCACAAGGACCCTACTACGATTTTCGTATTACTCGGATCAAGGAACTATAATCAATTGATAAAAGAGTAATACTATTGGACTGGGGTGCAAATCACAACTTGTAAATGCGCAAAATAGTTCAGACAAATGAGTAAGAATAAAGTAATTTCTAATCGCCATCATGGTAAATTATTCGGACTTATGATATGATATTTAAAATAAGGACATGCTAGATTAATCTATTATTGCTTAATCATCTATTTGAAAGTTAAGTGATAGAAAAAAATTCATACGCTCACCGTCGTCATCTTCACTCGATTGTTGATATTATTATGTAATCGACTTATTTACATCGCTAATTCATTGTAAGATTTAGTATGATAAGTGTATGGATTTTCAAACAACAATAATAGTGTATTGTCATCGACATGCATTTCCTCAAAGTGTGCATTCACATTGTATTGATTTATTTACGCATGAGATAAAATTATCTATTTCTAGTCTTGAAGATGATGTGACGCCTGTCAAAATTTGTAAACTTTGATTCATTTGTCAGGCCTACCATATTAAACATGTATCTGTGGCATAGACTTGTACGAGAGGAATCGCTGACTTAGACTTCTGACTTGCCGTTAAATTAGGAATCATAAAAATCGAAAGGAAAGCGTATCTATTACTGGGGGGGGTGTACGTGGATGTGCCAAAAATATGAGTAGGTTTTTTTTAATATTTATTTAAAAATGGGTATAGTTTTAAGACAATTTTATATAAAAATGGGTATGCTTTTTAGTTTTCATTGAAAAATTATATGGTCTCATATAAATATGGGTCATGTTTTGTCCATTTTGACTGTTTATATAGATATGCCCATGAAATTCTGCATCAGCAATAAGCTGTGAGAAAATATCTTCATCCCAAATTATATTTGGCAACAATTAAGAGCCATAGTATATCAATAATGAAAGAAATAATAAATTCACCTGTAATACAGTTTACTGAATGTCAATATGGGTCATAAAAATGTCTATTTTAGATAAATATGAAACACGAAATTTTTCGATTTTATATAAATATGGGTCATGAAAATTGAAAATTTTATATAAATATGGGTATTGAATTCAAAGCCAAAATGGCACGTCCTAACCCCAAAAATTACCTAGTCCCTCCCCCCCCCGGATCCATTAGTGATTCGATTCTCTTCATTTTTTATACATCTTTAAAAGGAAACAAATACTTTGCAATGAAGTTTATTTACAAAGATATACCTAAAGGACTAAGCCTTCCTAATGCAAAAGCATGAGATTTGAAATGACCTTACACACTATAAAATCTTATAAAAGCTTCTTGTTAAAAAATCAATGGTTTGGGAGTGCCGCAAAATAGCGTCGTTCGTTTAATTCGGGCTGAAATGTAAATTGTTACCAACAGGTACATATAATATGTTAAAATAAAGGAAGTAACTACATTAAAATGCTTCATGTGGTCTAGTTGGTGATTTACATTTTAGCTCAAATTTGTCTTTCGTGATCTGCCTCTGATCGAACTACTATAGGTCTAATAAATATTTAAATTAAAATAAGAGGAGAGAACATAGTTTACCGCATGTATCGTCATATGGTATATAACAGACTTCAGTGTATGTTTTTTTTTAATCGCCACGACAAGCACATCGATAGCTCTCTTCGTTCTGTAGCCTTTGATAACAATTAACTTTAAAACAAACAAACAAAAATGAACAAACAGCAAAATATTTATTGAATTAATATACGTATATTGGAAAAGAAATTTAGCCGAGTATCCTTTGATATGGGTTTACCCATATCCTTTCTTGTTTATACTCCGACCTGTCATACCGGAAACGTCTTAAACATGTAAACTCTCGGTTCAAAATCGGTTTCCTCATCCGGGTTTATTATATAGGGGTAATTTGCGAAAAGCAGAAACAAAGGCGTCTGTACTGAAGTAAGTTTTAAACTACACCATGGTCCAAAACTTCTGATATATAAAGCCTGGCCGTCGCATCTATTGTTGAAACGGCAACACAGCTAACAAAATGCGTCTCATTAGTTTAGTAGTATAGATATGACTTAAGGGACTGCATGTCTATACATTAAGCATATTGGTTTAAATAAGATATGTAACCATATATAAACTGAACTTTCCAGAAGTGTCCTGTCCAAAGGAAGACAAGGAGTTAGCTGGTTTATTTGCAGTTTATTTCCATATATGTGTAAAATAATGTGGTAATTTAGTGAAATACTTATTAAGAACTCCCATGTTTGTCTAAAGCTGGATATTTTGATAATCAAGATATATATTCATCAATTGATTGTTTAAATATAGATATATGGCTAAGTCAATGCAATATTGAGTATCAAGATCCGATAACAATGCTATTCCTTAATGATACATTGAATCATTGAGTTTTATTAAAGCAATAAAAGACCTTTTTTTATTTATTCAATAACGATTTCAAATATTTCTACAATCACCCTTATCATCTACTGTATAAATTATACTAAAACCGTTTCCTCCAATCGGGGACTCCAGTAAAAAAAAAATATTTCACTTGTTTAGTCTGGTCTTAGCAATTCTTATATAAATTAATAATAAAGATGATAGGTTCAGCAAACATCATATTTTTAATGTACGGTGTTCCAAAACACGTGATGCTCAAACCTTCTTGCAACTCACTGAACCATGAAGCTGGTGGTGAGAGTAAAATTGTCGGATGTTTGAATTGTTTTAAAAAGATACTTAATACCCTGTTTTTTTTGTAGAAAAGAACCTTAATATAAACCCGATTTGGGACTGACGGACCCTAACCTTGCCTGCGCGTCTACTTTTCTTGGATGGAGCATATAAAAAAGCCAAATATTGCAATACACTTGACACTTAAGGTTAAGTATTTTTTTTTGTCTAGCAAAGAACTAGACAAATAAAGATAACAAAGGTCTCTAAAATGCTATCAAAAATATTTTTCAGGCGTGATATATGCAACAAAGCGCCAGGCAACTTTTTTTTCTACGCCTGACGTGCGTTTCGTCTTTCAAGACTTATCACGGGCGCTTTACCAAAAATATTCAAAATGCCAAAAACTATATGAATATGGAGTGCATAGAACAAGAAATAAATAAAAATGCCGAAAATTGTTACCAAAACTATAGACGCTATGTTTTTGGTAAAAGCATTTGAGAGTTTTGATATTTTTGAAATTAACTAATTTTTCAAGGCAGAGCATTTAATTGTAAAACAGAATTACTAATTGTACATACAGACTGTTTAATAAAATCTATCCATTTTCACTTTAATATACATATTTGTCATTTGTAAATTGCAACGCATAATGACGTATCTGGAATTAATACTATAACTGTCAATTGAATGTGTGGGACTTTTTTATTAATTGTAAACTGTTTTTAACGTCATGCAAAATGTTCTACTTTTCGGATTGGTCAAATATAGACTTTACCAACAATTGAGTTTCTTTTAAAAGCTTAGGGTGTAATATAATAAAAATAAAAGTACTTTACCAATAAAAATGTACAATATGCTATTAAAAAACTTCAGCTTGGCTACATAAAATACGCTATGTAAGTTAAATACAAAACATAAATGTTGGTGCTGTAACCAATAAGAAATTTAAAGAGAGCAAATACACGATTTGTAAGAAATATCATGCTTTTTTGCAACCTTATTAAATGAGTGGTAGACATGCTTTAAATCGTTTTAAATAGAACCTTTTGGGGTTTGAATTCACGATAAAGGCATTACCAGAAAAAAGAACTTCAAGATTTTTGAATTCTCAAAACACCAATTTGTTCCTAATACATGTAAGTCGAAATAACTAAGTGCTACATGCTCTTTACACCTCGACGACCGATTTTTTTTACATAAATATGGGTATTGAATTCAAATCCCCACCCCAAAAAATACCAAGTTACCCCCCCCCGAATCTTTTTGTGCGTAACCATAAGCATATTTTTTTTCAAACATCGTTTATCTGTTGCTATAAAAGTGCAAATTTTATTTCAAAATCAATTTAAAGGGCAATAACTCTTACATCGGTTGTTGGATCTGCTTAGAAATTTAATAGCTGTTAAATCCTAAGGTGCTGATCATTTTTGGTTTCACCTGAATTTTATTATCAGTGTCCATTTTGGAGTTATTTGCAAAAAACTGCTTTTTACCCTTATGCTCTATTTTTTAGCCATAACAGACATGTTTTTCGTCAAAACAAAAATCCGAATGACTATTTTGTAAAAGACTAACTATATATATAATAGAACAATCCTTCCATGATTGGCTACATATGGCCACGTTGTTTTGGAGAATAGATTTTTGAAAAGTTTAAAAAGATGTGATAATTTTCAATTTTTACGGTCTTAAGAGTATAACTCCTAAAAAACGGTCCTACAACTTTGAGTCTGTTGATGTGCTCAACCATATGCAATTAAAAGTTTTCAAATATCATGTATAGTTTTCAAAGTATTGGTTTGAGAACGTGCAAAATCTGGTACAAAAAAGGGCAATAACTCCTACAACCATCGTCGGATCTTCTTCAAAATTTCAAGGCAGGTAGAGTTTGGTGTGCTGATTACTTTAACTCGAGTCAGAGTTTTTGATATCTATTGCCGTTTTTGAGTAATTTGCAAAACGAGTATGGCCATTTTGAAATTGTATTCCTCATAAGAAGCTCTAGAACCCCTACATAGGAAATCCACAATTCAAAACAAGACTGTTTCAAAATGCACAAAACCAATGAAATCTAACTGATCAAATTATTGAAGGACAAACTACGATGAAGGGAGTTAAACCTAAGGTTTTAGAATTTACATAAATGATAATATGAATAGAGTCTTTACATGAGATATCTCATGTACATGTACACCATATCTTAGAAAAAATAGAGCATACATCTGAATTCTACTTTATATGAATGAGGAAAAAAATCAGCAAGTTAATGAGCACAACTTATGGATTTGGAATGCCGATAATTTGCTTGGTCCTACTGGTCAATTCACGTCGAAACATATAGCAATGATTGTGTTATAACCTCGCATGCAGCACCACGATGGTGTGCGATTAGAATTTTCTGTTTTATGTCATGACGACCCCGGTTATCAATATGACATTTTCACTCCATTTAAACACATAAAACGCCTATAAGTAGTCAAAATGTGGGCATAGTCGGGCATAGCGGGCGTTAGAAACAAATATATACAAGTCGATAAAGAAACTTTAACTTATTTAAAACAATAAGACAGTTGTTGCAATAGACAAACGATGAACAAGCGGATGTTTAATATTATCATACATCTCCTATTCTTTGCCATAAGTGTATAAGGTCTGCGATAATTTATTAGACGTCTTGGTATTTTTTGGGGTGGGGATTTGAATTCAATACCCATATTTATGTAAAAAAATTCAAATTTTAATGACCCATATTTATATAAAGTCAACAATTTTCATGACCCTTATTTATATAAAATAGACATTTTTTATTACCCATATTAATCTTCAAGAAAACTGGAATGTTATAGTTTCATCAAATAAACATATATTTTAGCTCTTAATTATTGCCAAATATAATTAAGAAAGAAGATAATTGCTGATGCAGAATTTCATGGGGCATACATGTATCTATATAAAATTGGACAAAAAAAGACCCATATTTATATGAGACCAGACATTTTTATATTAAATTGTATAAAAACTATACCCATTCTTATATATTTTTTCAAAAAAAACTACCCATATTTTTGGCACATCCACGTACACCATTATATAGGAAGTTACCTCCCCCCCGGGAAAAAGATCTACAAATTATGTAATGTGGTCAAAGTTGTAAGGAGTGTCTCCCCTTAGACGTTAAAATTGATCATTTCACAGACTAGCAGTCCCTTGGTAAAAATATCCAGCTTACAATTATTATTGAATACAAGGTGAGCGATTCAGGCCTCTAGTATAAAATATTATTTACAATAGCTTTTCGAGGTGCGTACCCCCTTATGTGAGTGAGTGAGTTGGTGTTATATAGGCTATATAGGTTATTTACAGGCGATGAACATGAAAAGGGTGATATAATGAACATGAAATGATGATGATAAATGAAACATGGGGGTGGGTTGGGAAACAAAGGACAGGTAAATTTTGAAGAACCACAGGAAAAGGGGAGAGATGGGTAGGGGCAGAAAATTGAGCCTATGTGGTGCACTACTTGGCGCAGTCCACAAAGGGGGCTTTTACGTGCATGAAGCGTGCGTACCCCCTTGTAGTAGGAACGCTAAATCCATGTTTTGGTTTGGGAATTAATAAAAAATATAGTAATATACTGATCTAATTTAAAAATAGGAGGTGCACATCTACATCATGTCACACAGATTTTGTGAAAGTCATGAAAATCCCTTTATGTGCTAAGGAGTTGCGGATAAGAGATTGGTATTCTCTTGTTGTCGAACATTTAAGTCTGGTTTTTCAATGGGAAACCCTACATGTACAAAACTATTTTGATCAAAGTTTAAAATAAGACGTGCACATATACATATGTCAAAGAGATTGTGTGAAAGTTCTATTAAAACCCATTAATTGGTTTAGTAGAATTGCGGATTTGAGATAGGTACCCCCTCGTAATCAAACTTTTAAGTTCATATTTTGCTATGGTTAATTAATTCTTTATAAAGACCATTCTGATCAAATTTTAAAATAAAAGGTAAACATTTAACTGTTTAACTGATGTCAAAATTATTGTGTAAGTTTCATGAAAATCCATCAGTGGGTGTAGATCCGGAGGAGTTGCGGATAAGAGATAGGTACCCTTATGTGAAATAGAAGGATAGACGGAAGAACGGAATATCCAATTAATGAAATAAGCAACCAAGTGATTTTAAGAACCCTTAAACTGTTATAGCTAAGAGTCTGTAGTTCATCCAGGGTATTTTAGTGAAATGACTGGTCAAATTGACACGTATAATTGTGAATATGTACATTGTACCAGCACGTGGCACAATCTCGTGCTAACATAGTTATGTACGCCGACGTTTCAAACGGAAAACGTCTGCTGTAGTAAAACACGTGACCAGTTATCAGACGGCGTCATCATTATTAACCGGTTGCAAGGAATTATTAAAAACACTTGGACTGATATTAAAGATATTTATGATACACGTCGGAAGGACGTAAGATGATAGTAAAATATTTTATCTGCGACAAAAAGTCGGCATTTTAATTGAATTTACACTCCAATATATCAATATTTACTATATTACTATTTCGCAATGACTGGTAATTTTTCCCTCATTTTTAATGATCATACAATGTTGACATTTTTATCTCGGATTTCTTGGATTTGTCGAAATAGCACTTTTATATACATTTGTTGCAGTAGTGAACTTTACTTCATTGGTACACTATTGAACTCGTATCACCAACGTGAACAAACGTTAAAATGTAGGTAAACACGTTGCTCCCGAAAAGGTAATCGATTATTGTTTTTGTGAGTGACCGAGTTGGTGTTTATAAACGCCATTGCAACCTTCAGTGTGATGTACGAATGATTCATTTTGGAGTAGGTTAACAAATCTCTTACATCAAATTAGAGTTTGTCATGTGAACCAAACGAGGTAACAATTTATGCTTCATCTGGATAGTCATTCTATTCACTACAAGGAGTATGATTTCGGCTATATCCATGAGATGAACATGAAAGGGGTGATACAATGTACATGAGATTATGACGAAGTAGAGAGGGGTTTTCACAGGCATTGGAAAAAGGAGCGATGGGTTGGAAAGGGCAATTTAGCCCCCAGTCTGACGATCCCGGGATTCATTATGGCAGGGTTGTCCCATTTATCTTAGGGCACACTCCCAAAGGGCCGATGTCATATTTCTGAGCGCTCTTAAGTGGACTTCTACCGACAAGCTTAATGATGCTGTGAGTATACTCGCCACCTGAAATCCACACAGGTTAAACTTTTTACTAATATCGTGTTGCTGATACCGGTTTACTTAAATCGTATTGCTGTTAACGGTTTACTTAAATCGCGTTGCTGTTAACGGTTTACTTAAATAGTATGGCTGTTACCGGTTTATTTAGATCGTGTTGCTGTTACCGGTTTATTTAGATCGTGTTGCTGTTACCGGTTCGCTTATATCGCACTCCTCTTGTCGTGCATGTCTCCCTACAATAAATTATATTGTTTTATGATACTTCCTTATAGAACACACATGTTGACTAAAAGTTCGTTCAGTTCATAAGGTTTGACAATCGTCTATACTTAGACATATAAGACCAGTTATACTTTCTTGACCTTTCAATGTCGGAAATTCAAAAACAAGAATGTTCACATTTTATCTCATCTTAAAAACCATTGAAGAAAAGTCAAAACATCTTTGGTCTTAAGCTTTGAACAAAATTCACAAAGAGAACCCATTATGTCAAGAAGTTGTCAGAATATCATATGAAAAGATCACTTTTAATATTTTTAATTTCGATATCAGCAATTGGTATAAAAATACTAATATCTGCCGAGAATATGATTCGTGATTGTTTGAATATATATTGACTGTCTGTTTTACTGAGATGATCACCCCTAATAGTATCCTACAGTCTTGCTGTAGTCTGATTTACCATCGGACCCTAGGATGATAATGGAACAGGGGTAGGGTGTCACAAAACCTGGTTTAACACATCAATTCTTTTGAAATGTAACAAAGGAATCATTTACATCACGAGTGATCTTAAGATAATTGAAAATGATTTATTACGTAATGTGGTTTCCCATGGACCTAAATTCAAGGAACCGCAACGTATAAATTGGAATCATAACTTTAAGATCATCATGGACGCTGTGGAGGACTATGCTAGAGACTGGATAAAGAGGGAAAAGGACCAAGAACCAGGGCTTGAATCACTGTCGGACTGGGTAAGGACTATCCGATCTCTTGTACGAAGCCGAATAGACAAACTTCGCAAATGTGTGAACCCCCGGCCTTCTTCTGTATTTAGAGATCGTGAAGCTCTCAATTGTCTCTCTTCCTTACATGACAGGTATGTTGTCACGCCAGCAGACAAGGCTTCCAATATATAGTTTTTGTATGTAAAGCACATTATTACAATTGTCTAATAAAAGAACTAGGCATTGATGGTAATACTTCCGCTAGTGCTACATACACACGGACTACATTTAACAAAGATGAAATCATAGCCAACCATAGCTCTTTTATGTCCTCTTTCAATATTCCAATGAAAGAGGAGCATAAAGAGTTACCATATTTGTACTGGATACCTAAACTTCACAAAAATCCGTACAAAGAAAGGTATATAGCTGGATCTTCATCATGTTCAACTACAGAGCTGTCCGTTCATTTAACTAAAATTTTGTCTGCTGTCAAAGAAGGTCAACAAGCATACTGCGACACTATTTATAATCGTAGTGGAATTAACCATATGTGGATTTTGAAAAACTCAAAAGATTTGTTAGATCATTTTCTGAGGTTCACTCTTTGAAAACGTTCGATTTTTCAACTTTATACACTACCTTGCCACACGAAAAACTAAAATGTCGCCTGAAAAAACTTCTCGAAAAAGCCTTTTCAAACTCAAGGAATTTTGTTGTTTTGGGTTATAATTCTACATTCTTTTCCAAAACATCTTTCAAAGATAAAATTTGTTACACACTGGAACAAGTTTGCAGTATGCTTGATTTCCTCATTGACAACATATTTGTCACCTTCGGAGGAGAGATTTTTCAACAACAAATCGGCATTCCAATGGGCACAAACTGTGCTCCTCTCCTCGCCGATTTGTTTTTATACTCTTACGAGACTGAATTTCTTCAGGGACTCGTAAAGAACAAGAAGATGAAAGAGGCACGGTCATTTAATCTTACATTCAGATATATTGATGATGTCCTTTCTGTCAATAACACTTCATTTGGTAGTTGGATTCCTTCAATATATCCTCCGGAATTGGAGATTAAAGAGACCACCGAATCTAATTGCTTCACGTCTTTCTTGGATTTGCACCTCGAATTTGACCCAGGTGGTCATCTCAGTACAAAAATTTACGATAAACGAGACGATTTTAATTTTCAAATTATTAATTTTCCTAATCTACAGAGCAATATACCTACTTCTCCTGCATACGGTGTTTATATTTCTCAACTTATTCGATATGCCAGAGCTTGCACACATTTCACAGATTTTTTGATCAGACACCGGTTTCTTCGTGACCGACTTTGGAACAGGGCTATAAGAAAATACGTCTCATACGATCACTAAAAAATTCTTTCTTCGTTATCAGCCACTAGTACAAAAGTTAAAAATTGAGTTAAAAGATATGATAGTTAATTGTTTTAATTAGTGTTTGACTGGTCTGCTGTACTGAGATGATCACCTCAATATCCCTATTGTGTCTCACAACTATGTTGTGTTCTATGGTCATTACCGGATCCTAAGATCGCAATGGAAGAGGGAGGTTTGGCGCCATAAAACCTGGTTTAACCCACCATTTCGTTTGAAATGCTTGTACCAAGTCAGGACCATTGCGATCCACCAGTTCTACGGTATGACTGATTCGTTTTTGTCATTTTCTCTGGACTATGAGATTGATCATTCAAGTTCGGTAGTTTTGTTATTACCTTTATTTACGTGAATGAAGCGTAAAACTTTACCCACTGCATATGTTGGCAAAGTACGGGCAGCAGTTATGCTTTCTGTATTATAGACTTAAAAACCCACGCGGACAAGGTCCACCCTATTTAGCCAACGATGATACACACTTGGTTGCTCTGTGGGCTGAGCAATTACCCGATATCAGAATCCCAAGAATTCTATAGTCGCCTCTTACGACAAGCTAGGCTCTGCTGAGGTCTATTCGCCATTAGGTTTCCACAAGGGACCTTTTCAAACAGGATCATTGCGAGCTTTCTAAAGTATGTTATTGACCAGTGAAACTTATCATCCCTGCTCGCGATGTGATTTATTTTGGAGAAGTATACAGCACAACTTTGATAGCAAAATTGAATACACAGTAAAAAAATCGTCATCATGTGTCACTTTTAACTGTCGAAGATCTTGTCCTAGAAATACTTAAAGCAGCGTAGATATAACGTTAAAGTGCTGAATTATTTCTAGCAATTATTCCATAAATAGTGGGTGTCTAATTGCACGGTAGAAAACGTCTTAATAGCCTTTTTCCCAAACTATTGTTTAACTATATCGGAATAATTAATGCTATTATCCTATCGCTTAATCGAGGCATTAACAATTATACCATATAGCTTTCCTATATGTTTTTATCTCTCCCTTTGGCAAATAACACAAAGAAATATATACGTTTACGAGTTTAAACTGTACGTTAAATTTAATTTATTTAAAAATGGTCATGTAAATTTTGAAAATATAATTGCATACCTGTACGACATTCAAAAACACACGTCAAACAAGATTTCAAACTGGTGTAATTTTTCTCTCAAGAATTGTAATGACGTTGATATGTTTTAGGACAAAATTAAGCCAAGGTTCTTCATTTTTCCGTAAATTAGCGTTTTCGAGTTGAGATGACCGGTGGGCGATGCGTTCACGTTAGAGCTTCTCAACTCGCTTATTTTCCAATCAGGTGACTTGTTTTAATATAAGGATGTCAGGAATATAACAGTTCAAAGCAGGGGCACTACGTTTTCGCCTAAACAATGAAACGCAACGCCACAATATAACATTTCAAAGAAAATGCAACGTCACAACTAAACTAGCAATGCCAATGTGGCGATTCTCTGGGAGATTGATTAATTACGAAAGAAATAGGTACTTTCACATGTTCTTGAAAAACCGGCAATCATATCTTTCACTCGTTATTCAAATTTTATGGGTCTTTTTGGTCGTTCAACTGAGCTCCATTCGCAAAAAGACTGGATATTCTATCACTTTTGAAGGATCAGCCGGTCTTTTCCAAAAAACTTATGTAAGAACCTATAAATCTTGAATGATTTGATAACATATAGAGTTACCTCAACACAAAGTACAATAAGATATTAACTTTTTTTCTCAAAAGACGTGTATTATATAAGTGACCGTTTACAATGTGGAGATGACATTCACATGCAACTCACTATTAAGGTTAAAATACTTCAAGATGCCCTTAAGAAACTGTAGGATAATCAAGACTTCATCGATTTTAATCTATTTGGAAAATTGTGACAGGTCTTTCGGCTAAACATGATTTCAGAAAGTCATGCATGTCAGGTGTACAATGTAATTTATATATCTTATTGCCTCAAAGACAAGGTTTATTTTACAACATTGAACCTATCATTTTAACAAGTTGCTATTTTAGAAAGAACAAAAGAACGAAATGCACGTAAAATGAAGACTTTATTGTATTTGTCATCGTACTGAAAGATCTCTGACATACCTGTTAAACCAACAACGTTCTGGAACAAACCAAATAAAAAAAAACAAAGGTTCTAATTTTGCATGCTACATAAAATCCCTTACAGCAGAAAATTTTGAGTTTTACGAGTATTCCTAATGTTACGGTCAATGCATGTTCAGAAGTAAATTTTACAAGGTTAGGTCAAATAAGATTTTGCTTTTCTCTGGAGCAGCGCGAATCACCTTTATTAAGGATAATTAAAAAAATACAACAAAGTTTTAGACAATAAATTTGGCTACATCTGACGCGGGTTTCATCTATTTAAGACTCATCAGAGGCACTATACCTAAAATATTGATAAAACCAAACACTATATCTAGAGATAAACATGAAGGTTAAAGTTAAACATGAAATTAAGTGAGGGGAGGTATTGGACACGAAACCAGTCTGGACTGTTATTGGTCAAAAAGTAATGGGTTAGGTCGAACCATTAAGCCTTATTCATGAGTGAAGCAGTTGTCAGCAGTCGTCCATCCAAACGGTGCACTGTTCCATTATGGTTTGTGGTCAGGTTTCCTAGGCCTGTAAAATGGCATGACAACAACGTCATGAAAGATGATGATGCCATCTAATTCAACCACCTTTACCTCATCTGCACAGTCGTTCTGTGGGCAAAGCATCGCGACTCGTCGTAAGTGAATTGGACACTCTTAAGTAGTTTTTCATCTACCACTTAACGCTGCTGGGGAGCTACTAGTATTTGCCACCTGTGGAGCACACGGATTTGCAAGTTTAATGTAGAAGTGACAACAACATTTAGTTAGTTATTGCTTTGCTTCCAAGCTTAGTTGGTTTGTTAGGCATTGTTCTACTCCAAAGCAGCGCGATTTCGGGTATTACCGGGAGATGCACATGATACTGATGATACAATGATTATGAAATGAAAGAAAGGGGGATCCAAGGTTAATCGAGGAGAGGAGTCTTGATTGCCACTAAAACTAGAGGCTCCCAGGAGCCTGAATCGATCACCTGATCTCTAAAGCTAAAGCCTCTTACCTAGTGTGCAAGATGGTCTACATGTACTTGGTATGTAACATTAAAGAAACTAGTTAGAATAGAAAACACTTTTAAAGATCTAGAATACAAAGTTACAAAGCTTTCCAATTGTAAGGAAAAAAAAACAAACACGTAAAAATTGATTGAAAACACTTAAAAGGATGATCTGACAATTTTGACCCTGAAATCATTTTTGTAGATCTTAATGAGCTGAACAATTTTGCAATGCTAACTATTCCTCTAACTCTTATGGCTTTTAAGATAAAGTTAAAAAACTGTGAAGATGGTCAATTTTGTCGATAAAGGGGAAATTACTCCTATAAGGAGTCGTCCCACAACTTTGACACAATGGAGAGTTTTGTGGAGCTTTTGATGCTGAAGAAGAAAGGTTGCTTCGGATTGTCTCTATCTCTTATACTTTTGGAGCTATAAGCTAAAATCTATGGTCTGACCCCCTGTTCTATTTTTAGTAACGGTGGTCATGTTGGTTGGTCGACGTTCACAAATTTCGACAAATTTGTAGAAGACATCCTAAAGATCGAGTGTAAAAAGTTTCAAAGCAATCCCATTAGTGGTTTTCAAAAATCAGTTGAAATTGATAGAAAATCCAGTTAAAGGGGGATAACTCTTAAACGGTTGGTCTGACAATTTTGACCCTGAAATCAGTTTTGTAGATCTCAATGAGCTGAAAAATTTGCAATGCTTACGTTCCTCTACCACTCAAAGTTTTTAAGATAGAGTGCAAAAACTGTGAAAATGGCCAATATTGACGGTTTAGGGGAAATAACTCCTATAAGGAGTCTACCCACAACTTTGACTCTATGAAGAGTTTTGTAGATCTTTTGATGCTGAAGAAAGAAAGTTGCTTTGGATCTTCTTTATCTCATAAACTTTTTGAGCTATAAGCTAGAAACCTTGGTCTGGACCCCCTATTCTATTTTTGATAACGGCTGCCATGTTGGTTGGTCGACGTTTACAAATATCACAAACTTGGTAGAGGACATCCTAAAGATCAAGTGTATAAAGTTTCAAAGCAATTCCATTACTGGTTTTAGAGAAGATGTTGGAAGAAAAGTAATCGGACGAAGAACGGACGACGGGCGCTTAAAGATGACAATAGCTCAAATGACCTTTCGGGTCAGGTGAGCTAAAAAGGAGTGACGGGTAGGGAAAGGCAATGTAGCTTCCTGCATGGGAATCCTACGGGTCCTACTCTCACTGAGACCTGCAACAGGGTTCTTTAACGTGAGAGGGACGTGACTTTGGACACACGATCTAATCGCTCTATGTGTTAAGCGGCATGATTCGATGTAAGGTTCTGAGCGCTATTGAGCGGATTTTACCGACAAGCTAATTCTGCACTGGGCATATTGACCACACGGATTCAAGCCAAAAAAGTTGTACCTGATTTTTCTTTTCTTTCTCCATTTCAATTTGATTGAATTATTTTTGTTTGCTTTTGTTTTGTTTCGATATTATCAATAATGATAACAATTGTTAGCTGTTGTTTTATAGATTGTTCTGAAGAAGTCAACTTCTACTGCGTTTCTCATCCTAGGAACATGAATGTGTTATGGAACACATATATTTGTCAGTTTTAAAATGCCATGAAACATATATTTTTAATGCATTAAGATTTTTTTTAAATGGTTTTGCTTAATGTGCTTGTTTCAATTTCACGTTTTCATCCGATCGTACAAATGATTGTCTTCTTTCTTTAAAAATAAACTGATCGTGTTGAAAGAAATCGAAACTTTTTTGCAACAATGGTTTTTGTTCTTGGATAAAGGAGGCAAAGGTTTCAAGACATTACCATTAGACATAAAATCATCACAAAATAAAGCACACTACATATTGTAAATAAATATCGTGCACGTTACAAACAAAACAACGTTAACCATGTTAACTTACATCGAAACGAAATGGAACGCAGAGCACCGGAAGAGTAAGAAGTTCCTGCTTGCTTTAGCATGCTAGTCACGTTGTCAACAATTTATTTAGAGGGGTCGAATCCTGAAAAAGACTAAAGTAAACAATTGTGGCCCGCAATAGAGGGAAACATCCCGAATTGAAATTCCTTGGAAATAAGTTGTTTTCCCGAGGGCTTACCCCGAAGTGATACCATTCGAGATGTTTCCATCTTGAAAGGGACACAATTGTTTTATTATATTGTTAACCTTGTGATGTCACATTATTGATTTCTCAAGAGTGATATAAAAGTATTGTTTCCCTTGAAATGTAAACAAAGCACAGAAACATCCAGGATTGTTTACAAAATACTTTTTTATTATATCACATGACAGTAAAAGCAAATCAACTTATTAGAAATTTACCAAAATATAATAATACTTGACCTCAAAATTTGTGCTTATCTGGTGGATAGAAATCATGTTTTGTCTACAAGCACATGATGTCTTCCATATATTTCTTTACTGACGACAACAACCATGTGATATAGCAACATGTCGGAGTTGATGAACAAATAATCCCCACAAGGGTCAGTTTATACCTAAACCCTGTAAGTTGGAAATATGTAAAACATGTATAAACAGAAATTTACTGTTTATTTATGAATTGAAGTTTTTTATTTAGATGTTTCATAGGCGTGACAAACCGTTAACCGTAGCACATTTCGAATGAGGTGCGCTAGCGCGTTGTTAAAAATATGCGACCAGTCAACGGTTTTACACGCCTGTGAAAACATCAAAGTACAAACATTAAATTCTTATAATTACATTTTATTGTTTTTTCGTTTTGTTTTATGGTGTATGTTTGTGTTTTATTATTTGCGCAGTAATATCCAAAAACGAATTTACCTGGATAAGAACAAATTTTAGTTGTTCGTTTAGTAAGGTCATGACCCGGCTACGATCACGTGACACAGTGACATTTCATCGAGGTATGAAAGACGAATTAATGTGTCAATTAACCTATAGATTTACTGCATTTTAATTATATGCACGGTCAATGCAATTTAATTATTATACATCACTATTTACAGGAACATCGCAAACTAATGTTTACGTTATTTTATCTTTTCATATACAACTTATTTATCAAAAGATAGTTGCTTTGTTATACATAGAGCATTAAAAAAGATAGTGATATCCATCAAAGTAAGTTACATGCCTCCTTTTTAAGCATCTTATTAGTTTTCACTTGTGTTTTTTATTTATTCCCATTATACATGTACAAGTCTTGTTCAGGCAAGTTGCATTGGGCCTCTTGTTTATTTCAACCACTGTTTCCCAAACGTTAACCTATTTGTCAATTCTACCGTATTCTGCAAAACTAAGTTACAGAGGAGATATTTTAATTATGATATAAAACCATTAAAATAGAAAATTACAATGCTGAAAGAAAAGTAATTGAAAAACAATCCATTAATTATTAATTATCATAGACAAGTTGAATAGTTCATTAGCGGGGGAGTGTTGTAAGATAAAATGTATTGCTTCGTTAACCATATTGATTCTTTATCATTTCTGATGTGAATTGTCTGATAACAATAGAGTTTGACAATAAAAAGTTTCCATTCTAGATTTTCTTTTGATATCATGCAATATTACCAGTATTCATTGTATGTACGATTAAACAAACATACATGTCCAACATCGTATTGGACTAGAAAAGTTGTTCGGTACGTTCAACTCTGAATATAAAATATTCATATCGGAAATCTAACGATGTACGTTTTAGCAGAATCTTAGGGTCCTGGCTAAGGGTTTCGTCTTTACTTTTATTATTATTAGCAATGGGAATGTGTTCTTGTATTAATTGAACTACAGTGTTTTCTATTTGCTTTATGTCATTTTTTAGCATTACAGCGGTCAAGTGTGTCGGTTTTGTGTGATGATACATCACCAAATCATTAATTGTTTGACGCGTGGTGTCGGATTTAAAATCGACATACTTTTTTTTTTAAACACCAGTCGATAGATGCTTCTAAGCTAGCTGTCAGTAACTTCGAGTTTTCTCAAGAGAGTATCTCTACGCCCCGTTATTTTCTTGTCCTTTTGTCTCAGGTTCTGTCTTGTTGAATTGAACTTCTACCGATTTGATTCATACTGAGTGTTATTTTGTGCTTTGTTATTAGTTATCAATAGGGGAAAGGTTGGCGCAAAAAACCAAAACTAGTTCAACCCCGGCACATTTTAAATGTGCCTGTCCAGGCCAAGAATTTTTATCAAAGCTTATGTTTGTATTTCGTCGAATTTTTGTTAATTGTTTTGGGTTTTTTGTCAAGAAGAGGGTCTTTCATTGCACTTTCAGATTGGACATGAATCATATGTAGTCTATTTTTATCCAGGGCAAATTAAAAAACAGCGAGCAGCGACCACTGGTCACATTGAAGGCTGCTGGCTGTTTTCCATTGTTGATTTTTTTAATTGTCGTTTATATTGTAGGTTGTGTCGCGTACACTTATTCCACATCTTATTATCTTCTATGTTGAAACTTATTTCTGATAAGACTATAAAAGATAAGCCTGATATTCCAAAAGCAAAAACGGGCATCGTACAACGGAAAAATTGCAACAAATGTTAAACATATGTTTGCAAAATCATAATGTCATCATTACGTTAAACATATGTTTATCATTATGTTTGGTGCCCATATGATAAACATATGTTCAAAAATATATGATTATCATATGTTTTATGTTTTGATATGACCAACATATGTTTTTGAAAAGTATGGAGAAACATTATCATTCATATCATACGTCCACTTATTTGATAATTTTGTGCAAACAATGTTTAAGCACCTGTGTAGCGATAATAAAGTTTTTCGAATCATATGTGAAATGATTTTCAAGGGGTAAAAAGTTTACTTATTGCTTTGTTGTGCAAATTTGGTCATATAAAAAAATAACATGAAAGAGCTGATAAAGTTAACATGAATGAAAATAGAGGGTACAAGGCAAATCGCATTAATTCTTCAAGTGAGTAATAACTCGCGTCATATGCATGAAGCAAGCAGAGGTACCAACGGGGTATCTGAATGTCAAAAGTCCGAAAGGGCAGAGACAAAACCAGTAAACACCAACAAGAACAGGACAAAAACAGACAACATGTTAAACATGGAAACACTGACGAAAAAAACTGAAAATCAATCAACAACGCGAACTCAATTCGAAACGAGAGTGAACTCAGGTGCTCCGGAAGACTGGTAGACTTATTTGCATTTTCGATAAGAACGGCTTGTAGAAATTTATTTTGTAAATCATTTTTCGTATTATTCGAAAATAAACTTTTATTGCTAAAGGACTTTTTACACAAAATTATAAAATAACTGGACGTATAATATAAATGTAAATATGAAATAAAAGTGTTCGTATACGATGCCCGTTTTTGCTTTTGGAATATCAGGATCTTGTCGGCATACATGTGATGGATCTGTGCATGCTTAAAAAATTTCCGATTTGATTTAATTCAAGTTTAAACAGTATAAAGAAAAGGACAGATATGGCAGACCATATGTGTATACAATTTTTTGTTGCTTTGCCAATGAATTAGTAAAGGCATTTAAAAGCAGTAACTCTCTATCATCATTCCATGTGTTGAGACTAAATTGTTCATCCATTTCCTAATCTAGCCTAATTCTTTATTTTTACACTTGCGGGATGTTTACTATTTGTACTAGTGCATTTTCGATAAAAACGGTTTGTAGAAAGGAGTAGAGCCGCAAATGCCTGAAATTGGCCCGGTATTTTTACTAATTTTTAAACTTCTTCAACTCTTCGTAAATTTATCCAAACTGAATTAAGGCATAACTGACTTTTTCATATATGTAAGATTTAGCAAAATATGTACATCACAGGTCTAGCCTTTGCATTTCAAACACGCCATAAATAATACAATTTTTAATATTTCTCCTATTTTCACTGTTTTCTCGTCATATTTTGTCAAAAAAAGTATTGGCCACATTCATCGACCATCGTTATTTTTTTATTATCATTTTATAACATAAAAATACACATTTCTATCACAAAATAATTTCGGTCGACGGGTGTGGCCATTTTCATTTTCACCGATTTATACATGAAAATCAATGAAAAATGTCAAAAAACGAGATTTTGTACAGAATATACTGATTGATAAACAATTGAACCAAAAGATATTGCAATTTATAAAATATGAAATCTAATGAACATCAAGGGAGCAATTACAAGGAAGTATATCAAAGTTGAATTTTTGGGCCGATTTGGGGCCTTCGCGGCTCTACTCCTTTATTTTGAAAACATGCTCGTGGTAGGTTACAAACACACGTCAGTTCATTTGACCGATGATATTTCACATTATGGCCATTTTAATACCTATAGCATCATCAGAATTGCTCTGTACTTCTACAACAAAAACTGCTGATATACAGGTGAAAATTAAAAGCAATTCCATGGGAAATGATGATACAAGAATATTGTTATATGCAAATAAAAACATTCTGAAACTTAACATCATGTGTATATAACAAATGAAATGTACTTTTACGCAGCGATTAAAATATAATTAATGAAACATTAAGGAATGTTTTAACATAAACTTCGATGTTTCAATGATGTTATTGGTTACTAGTACGTGCATTTTGTAGCGTCTACGTTTTCACTAAGGTACATATTAAATTATATTTTGATTTAAGAAATCAAAAGTAGGCGATTATACGTTTCTTGCATCAAATTGGCGGCTTATTAATAACATGAAGCGTTAAAAATACAATACCAAAACGGGTACTTATAAAACTGTTAATTTGGTTCGACACTTGAACGATGTATCAAGAGGTCAACTCTCTACTATATAAATCTTAACAGTCATTAAGGTTAGTAAGGACACCTGTCATGTGACCAAAACAGCTAAAAATGCAAAAAACAAGTGCAAATGTCACAAATACCTTGGTACTTGTGTTTATTAGTTTGATATAATAAAACTTAATAAAAATAATTTAATTTTAATATAAATAGAATAAGCATTCCTTCATAAATAAAATTTTCAAATACAACAAGGGAGATAATCCACTTGAAAAATGACCAAAATATTACAAAGATTTGTATAGTAGAGCGAAAAGTAAGCTGGTGACCCCCAGTTTTTATTGATTTAATTCAAAATATATTGCATTTCATTGATTTTTATCAAATAAAAATAAAATTTAAATTCGTAGATTTTTTCTGCAACAAGATTTTATGCTAATTATTTGGCCTTTCCTATATAATCTATAGTAATTTGGGACAACTTTTAGTCTAAATTTTGGACAAACAAGCCTGGAAAGGGGGTCCAATATTTTTACACAAGATAAAGTACATACCTTTTAACTAATATATTTTAAAAAATGGACATTTTAAATTCGGCATTATTTTTGGGGTCAGGTGTCCTCACTAACCTTAATGCAATGATTCTAGATCAAGAATAAATCAAGGTAACAACAAAATTACCGAACTGGGATGATCAATTTCATATATACAAGAACAACAGAGAAAACAAGGCAAAGACATACCAAAGAAATTGAAGATTTCAATGGTCCTGACTTGGTACAAGCATTGGTGGGTTGAACCAGATTTTATGGCCCCAAACCTCCTTCTTCCATTGCAATCTAAGGGTCTAGTAACACAATCACAAAAAAGTTGTGAGACACAATAAAGATAAAATGGTGATTATCTCATTACAACAAACTGTCATAAACTAATTGAAAAAATAACGAATCATTTCATCAAACATAATTTTGAATTTTCCTACCAGTGGCTGATATCGAAAGAAATACCTTTTAAGAGACCGGATGAGAGGCATTTTTTATAACATTGGTCCAACAGCCGATAACGGAGACAACGGTGTCGGGTCAAAAAATCTGAAAAATTAGTACAAGCCCTAGCACATCGAAGAAGTTGGGAAATATACACCCTATTTGCTGGTGAGGTGGGTATTATCCACCATTATGACTGTTATCCAGATGTCATAACTGTTACTAAGACGTCATATCATATACGACCTTATATATTTCGTTTGTTTGAAGAAATGGAGGAATAAAAAGGGAGGTTTGGCTCGCCATAAAACCTGGTTTAACCCACCATTTTTTTAGTAATGCCTCTACTGTCAGGACCATCGCGATCTTCAATTTTTCCGATAAGTCTTCAATATTTTTTTTTCTTTGACATTAAGATTGATCCTCAAAATTCGGTTTTTACCTTTACTTCTTTTTTAGTGATATCTGTAGGATTAACTACTTTTGACTGATCAATTATATGTGTAGGATCAACTACATTTGACTGATCAATATATTTGTAGGATCAACTACATTTGACTGATATCAATTAGATCTGTAGGATCAACTACATTTGTCTAATCAATCATAACTGTAGGATCAACTACTTTTGACTGATCAATTATAAGTGTACATGTAGGATCAACTACTTGTGACTTATCAATTAGATCTTTAGGATCAACTACATTTGACTAATCAATTATATCTGTAGGATCAACTGCTTTTGACTAATCAATTATATCTGTAGGATCAACTGCTTTTGACCGATCAATTATAAGTGTATATTTAGGATCAACTACTTTTGACTGATCAATTATAGTGAGCACAGCTCGTAGCGGGAACGAATTGCCCGCGAGAGCAGAGAGCTTTACAGTAAGTTCCCGCGAAAAAAGCCTAATGCTGATATTGATTTTGTTTTCGTCCGGATATGCTCCTCACAGTTTATACAGGTCCGATGTAAATTCAAAAATAGTAATCAAAAAATTTTATATCTAAAAATAGAACGAGGAGAAAAATATTCTGATTTCGATGAGTTACTAAATTTTTTTAAGTAAACAAATTTATTCTTTGTTTTTACATTTTTTACGCTCATTCGTTCCAAGCGCTTTGACCCAAACTGAACGTTCTGGAAAATCAACTGATTAAAATGAAAATATTAAAGTACGATGATTTCTATCAATTGTGGTGGTTTAGGAAGAGATCACAACCATTAACAATTGCATCAAGTGTCCACGTCTTTTCGGGAATGTGGTCCTTTAGATCTTATAATTCTGAATTCTAAACGATCGATTTTAATAGTCAATTGAGGTGTGGAGCTCCGTCATATGAGGGCAAAAAAGAGGATCCATCTGTGCTGTTTCATGTAATATAGGGGGAGCCTTTTTCAACGGGTATGTAAATGTTTTTGAAATATAAAACTGATCATTGACAACTAATATTTATGCTGTGCTCGCATTTAGGCAATGCCTGCCTGATATAATGTGTATGTTTATATTAGTGTATATGTAGGATCAGCTACTGATAATCAAGTTTATCTGTAGGATTAACTGCTTTTGACTGATTAAGTATATGCGTATATGTAAATATGTAGGATCAACTACATTTGACTGATCAATTATATCTGTAAGATCAACTAAATTTGACCAATTATATCTGTGTCAAAATCAACTACACTTTACTGATCAATTAAAACTGTAGGATCAACTGCATTTGACTGTTATCAATTCTGTAGGATCAACTTCTTTTGACAGATCAATTTTATGTGTAGGACTAACTACATTTGACGGATATGAATTACCTGTAGAATCAACTATATTTGCCAGATCAAATATCTGTAGAATCAACTATATTTGTCACATCAATTATATCTGTAGGATCAACTACATTTGACACATTAATTATATGTAGGATCAACTACATTTGATTGGTATCAATTATATCTGTAGGATCAACTACATTTGACTGATTAATTAATTGAAGGGTCAACTACATTTGTACATTTGACTGATTTCAATATATCTGTAGGATCAACTACATTTGACAGATTAATTAATTGAAGGGTCAACTACATTTGGCTGATTTCAATATATCTGTAGGATCAACTACATTCGACTGATTAATTATATGAAGGGTCAACTTTTTTTGACTGATATCAATTATATCTGTAGGATCAACTACATTTGACTGATTAATAATATGAATTCGAAGGGTCAACTACTTATGACTGATATCAATTACAACTGTAAAATCAACTACATTTGACTGATATCAATTATATCTGTAGGATCAACTCCTTTTTACTGATCAATTATAAGTATGCATGTAGGGTCAACTACATTTAACTAATCAATTATTATTTTAACAATAGGATCAACTTTGTTTGACTGATAAATCATATTTAACTAAATCGATCAATGGATCTTCTGTAGGGGGTTTAATTGATCGGCCCTATCCATCACCCCTTTTTCAGTGGCAGTCAATGAAATTTTCAGTTAAGTTTGTTTTCGAAGCATGACATTAGAGCCCATTACTAGAATTAATAAAATTAATAAAACCATTAAAGTTTATCATCTTCATGCAAGAAAAATATTAATTCTTGGGTTAAAAGGTAAATGACAAGTTTTGCCAGGCGAGGACATTGGGCCATTCTCCTGTATACTTCTTCAGATGGAAACATTTAGCTTTTTGAAATCATACTAGAAAATAAAATAGAGTTTATTGAATTTAATGATTTATTAGCTTAAAGGCTAACTTTGTTAATATAACGGTCAGTCAGAATCCGCATCAATGTTCAGAGAAAATCACTTAAAATAGCCTTTTATCAATTAAATCACGATTAGTAGCGGATTTTCCTACTTTTAAAGGGTTTCTCAATACTGACACATACGTCTGATGTAGTACATCTTAATGTTGAATATTTGAACAGTTTCCTTTTTTGTGTTATCTCAAAAGAGCAAAGGAAATACATGGCATTTAGTTACATTTGTAGTACACCACATTAAGTTTTTGTGAATATAATCAGGAAATTTTGATTCTCAAACTTTTCAACAACAAAAATGTCACGTTAAAGAACCTTCTGCAGGGTTCGTTAAGAGTAAGACGGTAGGATCCTCATGCAGGATTCTTAATTGCCCGTCCCTTCCCATCACTCCTATTTCAAGTGGCAGTCAAATTTCTCCTCCGGTATTGGATTGTGTCCAACTTTCCTACACTTCATAATTTCTTTTTCAGCTCTTTCATATTCATCTCCCAGTTATAGCCAAAATCCCGCTGTTTGAAACTTGCGCTGAACTACATGGACCTCTTATTAAAGTTTAACATGTTTGGAACTCTCAAAATGACAAACTCGGTTATTCGAACGGCATAGTCGTTTCTCAAATTTAGCCGTATTGCTACGTGACAAATCCCTATAATATTGAGAAAGCAATGTATAAATAAATAAAAAAAGAGTTCCATTACTTAAATGCAAATCATGAATGAAGGTATAGTGCATATAAATAAATAGGAATAAAAAATATATACGGTTATTTCCTTATATATAAGAGGTTTCTCTAGGAATAACGATACTTTGTCAACTCTTGCTTCCATTCTATTCATAAATGCATTCCATTTTAATGTTGTTTTTCTAATCTTATTTTTTATACCTTTATCATAAATTTGGATTTGGTTTAATTTTAGAATTCCATTAATGCTTAACTAAATTATAAACCAGGGCCAGGTTTCAATGTATGTTTTGTTAAAGGCTAGGGATTTGTATATGTGTGGCAATCGCTTATTTTTCTTACGAAAAGATTAAGTGTGTCATAAATATTTAAACAGAATTTTTTTTAAAATCTCTTGAGAATAGTTACTATTGGACTGATCTGAGAAATTATTTATCTTTTTATTTTTATTTGTAAATTGAAACCTTAATAAGTTTTTTTTCTATCGGTATAATGCACATAAACTTCTGGGTTCAAATATTTCACTTCTTAATAACCTCAGGTCAGAGGTTGAGTCCGCTTTGACCTTTAGAAAGAAATGGATGTAATTAAAAAAGGGCGTAAAACTCAAACACAAACTCAGTAAAATTGATTTTCGATCAGCTTTTCTTTTGAAAAATAATAGTTTTGTTTTGTTAAACAAAAGAATGTAATCAGTGTTGGTATTTATGTCTATTTATTTTGTTTTGTCCTTTTTGGACTTGCGCTATTATATATTTGAATGCCAAATTGGTACTAGACTTAACTAGTCTTACCGCCTCCGAATCTGGGAAAAGTGATTGAAAACAGAACAAAAAAAATCTGTCATTTGTGTTTATGTTTGAAATCGAAATACTAATATTGATCTGAATGGTTGATTTAGTGTTTTTTTATGTGTTGTGTTTCTGCGTGCTGTTCTCGTTCGCGTTTACTGGTTCGTCGATAACCTTTCGGACTTTTGACATTCGAATTCAACTTTTGTTTGAACACCTGTTGATCTCGCTTGAATAAAAAGATAAACAAAATATATCCAAAAATGTACAAAAAGGTCTTTTTATGTTCTAAAGACTACTTTTAATTTTAGATTTATAATAAAAAGGTGGTAGTTTTTTTATTTGACCACTTTATTTCACATGTTTGCTAATCAAAATATATATAGGACAGTTATAATTAAATTAATAATTTTGGGCCTATACTTTCACGTTAGACAGTTAGAGAAAAAAGTTTCACAACTACAAGTGATGAGATACGGATTTTTATTACACTCGTTAGATATTTGTCAAAGGAAACTCGCAAATGCTCGTTTCCTAATTTGACAAATATCTAACTCGATGTGATAAAAATCCGTATCTCATCACTTATAGTTGTGAAACCTGTATGTCTTACATGTAATTTGGTTAAAACATATTTTTTTTTATTTTAATGTGAGATTTCTAATTTTTGAAGAAAAAAAAGCTGTTGATCCAGGTTTAACATATTATTTATCATAAATATATTGTCTTTTATTAATGATGTAATTATCTCATGATAGATCTTGCAATAATACATTAGTTATACATGTTAACTCTTTAATCCAGACCAAGAATATGGTTCATAATATTCCTCAATTATGTTTCTTTTCAATTTACCACAGAGGATCTACCTTCTGAATGTCATCGGTTGTAGGACAAAATTTAAGCAGAATCGTGTTACAGTAAAACAATATATTTTTCTTGTATTCTAATAGATATTAAACAAAGGATGGTCATTAAAAAAAAAACATTTCCAAAAAATAAGCCAGATCCATACAACATTATGATTACTATGTGGGCTTATATTGAATATACATTAGCAAGAAGTTATGGAGAAAAGGTACGGTATTAAAAACTTTGATTGTGCGAGTTATATTGATGTTGTTAGTAATATATATCTCATTAATCGCGAGTTTGGGGTTCATCATCGATTGCTTTATTTTACTGTTCCTTACTTCTCATTGTATAGACTAGGAACCTGCAAATGTATTGAGCTAATTTCGTCACCTTTATATCAATATCCCTGCAATATAAAACCCACTAGAGGAAAGTATTTTCATTTGTACAAATAACAACAAAAGATTATAAAGGGTATTCTGAACTACTCATAACGTTGTCAGAGCCCGCCAACGCAAAACGGGTATTCTTGATTCGGTTATCAGTTGGTGCATGGCGCACCTTACTCAAAGCAAGAGAAACTTTCATCTTTAAAACTTTAGAATAACTGTTATTGGATAAATACGTTTTCAAAGAATGCATTGTATACTTTGATAAAGGTAAGTTTTGTAATTAGTAGTTTTGTTTAGTTTTTGATTTAAAAACAAATCATTAAGTATTTTATTCTATTGCAAACTTTTTTATACAGTCTTGATATTAGCACTATATTAAGTTTTTTTACTTTATAATTACCGGTTGTTTGGTTGTATTTATAAAAAAAAGTGCAAAAGAATAATGTTATTGATTTTTGTTTTTTTTTTAACACATTTTTAAAAAGTAATAATTATACCTTAATAAGATATATGTAGAATCTTATGAAAATGTATAATGTTTTATACTTAACCTGGTTAAAGAAATGGATTAAAGTACATATTACAAAGTGAATATATTTTGACAACAAAGATAAACCTGCAAAGCATGTCTTGTAAAACAAACATGGTTTGAATAAATTTTAATAATTCAAATTCAAATATGTGATAATAAATTAAAATCATGGATCCTTAACTTTTGTCCAAGTTTATATATTTATATCGGTCTTACTGAAAATTCAAATCTTATTAGGCTTATTTAAACAATTGTAGTATTTATTTGTTATCAATTAGAATTTTAAATAAAGCATTCGAAAATCTTGTTTACATAAATGGGTAAATATCAGGTGTCAGACAGACCTCTCAAACATTTTGGTATCAGTTTTACCAGCAACTCTTTATCACATTTTGAAATTTGGTGTCCAGCATCAACATGGGGTCCAATATCATTCGATTTATTTTCAGATGTGTTGTTTATCTTGCTTTTTCGGCCATTTTTTCAAAGAGGTTTTAGTGTTTTGTTGGTGTTTTTGGATATAATGTGAACAAAGAGCAAGGTTGGATAAAAGCAAATGAACACAATTGGTATTCAAATAATGCAAGTTTTGAAATGCCGATACCAAATCAACAGATTTATAAATTTAAAAAAAAACTGCAACCAGCAGCTTGATTATGTGTCGATACTCAGGTGCTCCCGGGACGGGTCAGGGTGAAGCAGTTATTGCTCGTCTCGTCTCGTTGTCAACGATCAGTTTTGTTTCATTAAAATCCGGTTCAATATACCAGTTAAATAATATAAAAATCAAGCAGACAATTGTTACGGGATTTCAATATGAAGATATCAAGAATCTTGACTTTAACTTATAAAAAAACGTTAATTAGGAAAAGAATATTATTTTGTCTCCCAACACAAATTCCACGGAGCCTTCTCTTCTATAAAATTTACAAAAAATGTTATCATTTTGTATAGCTTGTATTGAGCATTTGTTATTTAATACCCGGTGTCAACTTTTGACTTTTGTCCTAACTTTTCAAATTATTAAGCAAAATTCAGGACCATGCTATTTGGGGCCAGAATAAGCACTAAGGCTTCTCGGTAAAGCTCGCTAAAGAATACACTGGCCGTCGTGTGAATTCATCTTTGCAACCGAGATTTGGATTTGGTGCCTCGTGTTCACGAATTAATGACGTTACCCTGTTACCTAAACTATTTGGGTCTTAGGGGCCATATTACAGCAAAAAAACGGACCTGGAACATTAGTGATGCACCATGTGTGGAAAATGCAAAGTTCTTCGAAATTGGAAAACAGTGCTGCAGATGTGATCGGTTAAAAGGCATTAAGACTAGGCTCAACAAACAATATAGCTTTGAATTAACGTACAATGTATCAAATATTGTTAGAATAACGGCAAATACTAGTATCTAAATCGTATTTCGGATAATGAAAATGTAACAAAACGAAGACTGCAAAAATTAACCTTTGCATCAATAAGATACTGAACATCATGTTAATACCTTTAGGGGCATTGACAAAACAATATAAACGCACACTTTGTTCGACTCAATACGTCAATTATGTATGCTAATTTCTTACATACGTAAATCGTCAAGCATAGTAAAACTTTGTTTACCACTTTTTTATGACATGCTTTAGACATTTATAAAATCAAAATAGAGGATTCGTGGACAAACCTTTTAACCTTATTTTGATGGTAAAAACCAGGGGGTTCCGGAAAAATCCCAAAATATGACCAACCAGCATCCTTAAGCTGTGTACAATGTATGTGTGCTTTGTAGGTAGTGTGCGTTTTTCGTAATTCTTTCGTCTACTGGTTTTGTTTTGGAACTGCGTTATTCAATTTAGGTAGTTGGTTATTGTTTTACTTCAGCACTATTACGGCTGAAAGGAGAACATGGAGAGGGGATTATAAAATGAACATGAAATGATGATAAAATTTGGTCATACCAGACACATAGCCGATCGAAGAGGAGAATTTTGACTGCCAGTGGAAAAAGAAGGGATGGATAGGATCGGACAATTATTCTCATGCATAGGAATTATACTCTTATCGAGGCCTGCAGAAGAGTTCTTTATTGCACTATAAACGTGACATTTTTCCCAAACACGATGCACCATTATGGTTTGCAGTCAGGTTTTCCGAATTAAAGCCTGACGACCCCGGCATTCATTGTGACAGGGCTGTCCCATTCAACAGCCCAGTTCCTTTACGGGTAATATGACCTTATCCTGATGTCAGATTTCTGAGTGTTCTTTAGTGGACTTATGCGGACAAGTTTAGTGCTATTGCAGGCCTAACCACCACCGAAACCCACACGGTTAGCGACGTTCAAATGCGCAATTAGTATTTTTTTTTCTTTATCTTAGTATATTCACTTGATACAAAAAAAGTCCAGATGCGGCAATATAAAAGTCTTTTTAAGAGCCGAAAAATTTAAATTCTTGAAATTACTCGTTTTGATATACGGTATGTTGAATTGTTTCATCAATTAAATGGCTTCTTCAAGTGATGCAACTGATATATAGTTCATCTAACCCTGGTCCTTGGAAAAGTCGTCCTTGAGAATTAAAACCGAAAATTTGGGAAGTGGGCGATACTAGACTTAAAGTAAAAATCTCTTATCATAGATTTTAATCAAATAAAACCACAATTTACTTATAAATTTATCATCATTAGAGCTTATTTCTGAATGGTTAAAGTGATTGAATAAGTATTGCATTCAAATTTTATTCGTATATGAATAAAACATGTTTTGGACAATATTTTGGAAAGACATCGAAAACATTTAATTGTTTAAGGCAAAATGATCTTTTTTGAAAGTATATTTAAGCAATATATGTCTTTTTTTCGGTCAATGAAAAATTAATATATTTATATCAAGATCGATTAGATACATCAAACTTGCTATTATAACTTTGGGAACGTTTTGTTCACATGATTGTTTACAACCTCAAACTTTTGTCCATCATATCATGGATCAAGTTTTTTATTTGATGGTACTGCATTAGGAAATTTGCTAAAAGAAGGCTCACCATAACACAAATTGGTAGAGTCTTTCACAAAATTCAATATCTAATTGAAAAATATAACTGTACACGTCGATTTTTTTTATTGTGAAAGGAATCTCCCATTGGAAGCAAACGCATTCAAAAATAATTTTTGGGAATGAAAAAGCTGACTTTAAAATATATTAGAGAGACGGTGGTATAGTGGTTAATACATTGTTTGTTGGGTTACGACGATCAAGGCTAGTTTGTGGTTCGATCAACATGATAAGGGGTGAAAATTTCATGAACCTATTTACCTACTTTCTCTTGACACCATTTGGGAGGAGGGTCTCTTGGAACGATGCTAGTCTTTCAAAAGGTTGCCCGTATATGGGAGGGCAATATTCCATGCTCATTAAAACACAGTTATAGAGTTAAATAAGAGCAGGCTCGATGGGGGCCGCTACAAAGGCCACACTCGCAAAATACTAGCTTGAAAGACATTCACATAGGCACTATGCGTGTTTCCAAATCCAGGATAAATAAATATGTTTAAACTAAAAATTATTTAGTAGAGCATATATGAACATTCTGGTAAAAATTTTGAATTCAGTCTTAATTGGTAAAAATATTAATTATTATATATTAACATTAAAAATGTTAATTTCTTTTTCATCCTTCTGTCATTTTTAAGCATTACAGCTTTCAAGCTTGTCGGTTTTTAATATGTGATGACTCTTCACTTCAATCATAAATTGTTAGTAATGTTGAGTTAGATTTAAAATCGATATACGTTATCTTCTTACATCAGTCGATAGATGCTTCTAAACAAGCTGTCATTAACATCGACTTTTCTCAAGAGACTTCCTGTATGACTCGTTTTACTTGCTGTCTTTATGTCTCAGGTTCGCTCTCGTTTAATTGAACTGTCAGCGATTTTAGTTTTATCGTGTGTTATTTCATGCTTTGTAAGAGATTATGAGTAGAAAGGAGGCTGGGCACCAAAAAAACTTGTTTAACCCGACAACTGGTCATGTTGAAGGCTGCTGGCTGTTTTCCATCGCGGATTTTAAATAACCGTTTGTATATGTAGGTTGTGTCGCGTACACTTATTTAAAATCTCATTATCTTCCAATCCTACTATATTATCTTTTCTTATTGAGAAAACATATGATAGAAATCAATTTATAAGCAATAATTACAATATTTTAATTGCCTCTTCGAAACAACATTAGAAAATGAGGCACACACTTTTGTTTTAGTTAAAACATATTTCATTTTCAAAGATGGTACAAATTACAAAAAGGATAGGACAAAAGTCTACCAGACGTATGAAGTACTATCCGAGATATGTGTAAGATGACACTGTAGATTCAAATTTATTTACCTAGTAATCTTTGGTCAAGATAACATCACATCAATTCTTATGAAGTCAAAAACTTGCTCGAAGACTTCGTTTGCTTATAAGAAAGCATGACGGTTTCTTTTGTCAATAGATCTATGTTTAGGGTGAGAGGTTAGAGTGTCCACGCTAGTTTTATAGATTATAGGCGTCATCTTTCGTTTTCATAGAAACAAGTAATGAATCGTGTCGTCCCTTACGTATTACTACGAAAAATTTTGACATTTCAAAGTTCAAGAAGGAAATGGAGCATCGAAACAGAGTAAGAAATACGTTAAGTTTTCTTTGTCAATAAAGAAAATAAAATGTAAGTGCTGTTTTGTTGAATAGAAAATAATGAGATGTGGAATAAGTGTAACCGACACAGCTCACATAACAAGCGGCAATTTAGAAAAAAAAACACAATGGACAACCGTCCACAGCCTTCAACGAGTTAAATTTTCCTGTTGTACAAGATTTCGAATAGTAGAATATAATCTACTCCATGACTTTATTGTCGATGGTCAAAAGATTCTACTGTTATCAAAGTCTGCAAAAGGTTCATTATATTATTTCTGTTTCAAACTGTATAGATTATTGTATATTTGATGGAATAAGTTTCTAGACAAGCATGTCTGTGCATTCCCACTATGAATATATATTATAAAACATGTGTATTTTTTTTTTTTGGTTTCTCCTATCTTTCATTGGTTTCCATCCCTATTTCTTTTGGTTCTAATTATCTACATTCAATAGGGAGTCCTGTTACCATATGGGCCGCTTCAGGGTGAAGTTTTTTTTTCAAATTTGTCCGCGTTTGTTGTTCCGCAGTTATCGCAGACTTCAGAAGCGTATTCAAAGATTTGTTTAATTTAAACATGTTTAATATGGCTTACACATTTGTGAAGCCTTTGATATTGTTGTCGTTCCTTGAATAACAGTCATGTGGTGTACAGTCAATAACCCGTGGAAAGGTATTTTAGAATGCTTGCGAATGATATTCATGTCATTTTAGAGAAAGAAAAATACAAATGACTCAATACAAACATTTCATATTTTATTCGCGCTAAACTTACTTGTTTATAATTATGATTTATAACTGAGTAATTAAGTTTATCAAAACAAGAAAACAAGCCAAGTTTTCCGATCTTTTCCTTCTAATGAGACTAATGATAAGGAAATGTGATCGTGTAGTAGAAGGCTTCCGTTGCTCTCGCAACTATTAGCCTCAATGAGTATTAAATCAGTCGACATGTTTATGTGTATCTAACGTGTCGATCATATCAAACATATGAGTAAAATTTGAATAAAAGGAGAAAAAAATATCCAATAATTTCTTTTAAACAGAAACGAATGCATAAATAGGGGACTTGGGACAAGTGTCAATTATATAAGGCGTAGAATATTAAGAATCGACCGGCAGTGCATTTAATATATTCAAGCATGCATTTGAATTAAAAAAAATCTAAAATAATCAAAGAGGGCCGATGGTGCAGCATCCAGCCTACTGACACCAAGGGTCTTCCTTTAAAAGGAGTAAAAATTTCAAGGACTTATTTTTCTTTTTAACACTTATGCGAGGATAGTCTCAACAAATGGGAAAGGATAATACAAGATTGTCCCGTGTATGTGGAGAGCAATATCCCATGCACGTTAAAGAAGACCCTTTGTGTATAATTGTAGGGCAATCTTGGTCAATACGAAGGCCACATTTGACAAGAACTCGCAAAAACTTACAGCTTGCTTTCAATGAAGTATAAATAAATATGTTCGAACTAATATCGTCAATTGATTCCCTACTTTCAAACATAAACAACAGAGATACATGTAGAAATTCTTTCATAGATTTCGTAGTCCTAGATCGATACAAGGTCTATAAAACTATTCAATACGCATTTTAGCAAAATATGTAATGGGAAACAGAAAACTGCACGCCTCTTTGATTTATCAAACCAGTAGCCACTGCTGAATATCTTGCGAGTTTCTCTAGACGTAAAATAAAATGTAAAGGATTCAAATCTAAAATTGATATGAATTTACATTTGTAAGTACGTTTTTATTTCATTTGGAAATCGATCCCTGCAGGGTATGAAAAGACATCATATACATTATTCACCATATCACGGATTGGTGATGTTTTAACATAAATGCATTTCTGCTTAAACAATAATAATTATTAATTACATGTAGTTTGTGGTTCTTATATATACCGCTTTTTACAACAATTTAAAAACTCGTCTAAAATTGGTTCACAAATTCTTACCCTTGTAAATTGGCTGTGCGAACGAAAATCATTCTAAGCTCTTATTGGAGCAGACAGCCGGGGCTGCAATTCAGGCACTAACAGCTGTCACACAGCATTCCCATTACAGCAAAATAAAACTTTATAATAAATACTAGCATTACTAACTAAATGTTTCTTGTTGCAGAATTATAGAAGACAAGACAAACGCTCATCATCATTGCCAATGATTGAACTATGCACATACTCACATTTATATGGGTAAGTAATTTTAATATTTACATATACTAATATGGCCCCATTACTATGTTAAACGATATTAATTGGATAGTTAGTCAGTCAGTCAATAGTTTAACTCTCAAGCAGCTCGAATTCGGCAATATGAGGGAGATGAGCATGAAAGAACGAAAAATGATGATGAAATGGAGGAAATGGCGACACAAGGCCAATCGAGGATGAGAATTTCGACTGCCACTATAAAAAGGATGGATTGGACAATTAAGCCTCTTGCATGGATGTCCTACCCTTGTTGAGACATGCAGCAGTTTCAACGTGCATCGAACTTGACATTTTCCCAACAAGGAGCGCAGGTATGGTTCGCGGTCAGGTTTTTCGCTTTATGACCTGACGACCCCAGTATTCTTCATGATAAAACTTGCCCATTTAAACACCTGCATGGGACAAACATCCTAGTCGCTTTGTGGGCAAATCGACCTGACGAAATGCCAGGTTTAGTAGACCTTTTCAGACAAATTTACGCTGTTGCGAGCCCAATCGCCACCCGGAACCTGCACGGGCTTTATATTTATTTGATTAATACTTGTCATTGGACGAACTCGGCATGAACAATTTATTTCCTTAATATGTTTTAAAAATAACTTAAGTTTAATGAAAGTTTATATTTCTTTTTATTTTTCAATACAAACTTTTGACATAAGATTGTCAATGGAGTATTGAGGTTAAAAAGAGGGGCATAACATCGAACTTCAAGTAGACACCGACTTTAAAAGTAATAATGCTAAAGTCAAAGATATGCCGGGATAGACATGATACTAGATGGATTCATTTACCACCGCTAGCCCCTGTCACCTTGTTATCAGCTCTGAGAAATTCACAAGTTTCAAAGAAGCCTTTAACGGCCTTACAGGTGGCTTCAAATCGTAGAGAGCAAAGTTATCAAGGTGTTGTCAAACTATAATACGGGAAGCCTGACCACTGACCAATGTGTGCCAATGTTTGGAGAGTGCACATGCAAGAGCACATCAGATAGGTTAAAGTTTCTGTCCCTACCCACCTCTCTCTTTTCTGCCTTTTCCAGTTGTCTTCAAAATTCAAAAATTGTTGTTCCTTTGTTTCTAATCCCAGTGCCATTTTTCTCATCATCACCATTCCAGGTTCATCGCCCTGGTATAACCTATAAAGTGTTGCTAGAACGTAAATCACCACCTCATTCACTCACTTAAATTTTGTCCGACTTCCGTTTATTTTCTTCTGAATGTTTCTATTTGAGAGATTGAAAAAGAGATACTTTACCGTTTAATAGGCTATAGTTGGGTGTCATGTTTTTATTTGTTTGGAACCCATATTCGTTGTTTTCATGAATGATAGTCAACCACGAAGGGAGGATCAAACAAAAAAAAGTATTTATATTTGGGAATTGGGCAACACGAAAATCGATCTTAACGAAAAACTTTAACTTGAAAAATGTTGTATCCTATACGCAAATGCATGTGCAAATGTTATATATATTTTACTGTGCAACTATCCTTTATTTGTTCAGATAACATGCTGTATATGCTACACGAAGTATGAAAGTTCATTTTAAAACCCATTACCTTAAATCGCTTTTGTTTTATCTATCTTTAAAGAATATTTCCAGATGTGAAAGTGTTGAATTACTTATTTACCCAGATGAGCAAAAACCACATACATGTATACGATCAAGAGCATTTTGTATTCGTTTACCAATGAGTGTAGGAGGCAAAATGACATACATTACTATCGAGCTTAAAAGATTTTTAAATGGAAGCTTTTTAAAACATCTTATTATGTTGTGTCTCCCCCAACAACAATTTTTAAGCATTAAGTAGATCTAAATAGCTTGTACGAATGACGAGAATTATCTGGTTTTAACAATCGACAATTCATTAATGACAAATATACGAGATTTTTTTCTATCAGTTCCTTATAAAATTTTATGTATTGTCTTTCACCGATTTTGGTATATACTCAATTACTCGTGGGGACACGACGAATGTTTTACAACAAGCAGAAACTGCTTTTAAAGCCTTCTGAGATCCAGCAGCCATTTCACAAAAATCTTAAGAGTAAAATTAAAGTGCTGTTTTCAGTCAATCTTTGAAAAACAAACTTAAGATAGTTTTTACACTTAAGATTTTTGTGAGCGAATCACCTGATTTTCCTCTTGTAAAAAATGCAAATTCGCGTTGCTGGGTGCTTTTGGGTGTTTTTTTTTATATTTGCTTTGTTCAGTTACTTTGTTTAAACTTATATTGTGCTTTTTTTTTGGACTTGCGACATTGATATTCGTTTCTTCTGATACTCTACTTTTGTATAAGAATATACTTTATCTTAGTCTCTTTGCCTCATCTTTAAAATTTTGAACGATGTAGTTCTCATATAATTTGTCTGAGAACCGGTGGTCTATTAGTTAACGCGTCGGACACCTTTTGACTATGCTCTCTAAAAAAAAAACTTTGAAATTACTCTCATATAAATGTACCTCAATGCTTTCTACGACCACGTTGTTAATTCTGTGGCTTTAGCTTTATACTTCTACTACCCTTTAGCCTGAAATATAATATATTCACTTGACCAGGTTTTACAACAAATCGATTCAATTTAAACAAACGAACAAAAATTAAAAGCAATTTGATATTTTCATGAACATCTTTCAAAATTTTGACAATTTATTGAAATAAAAAGTTTCATAATGAGCCGTGTTGAAAATCTGGCCTATTTTTTATCGTGAAGGATAAGCCTTCTGCAAATGGGCTTATATCAAACATTACATGTACCTTTGTAAGTAAGTTATATATTTAAGTGGAATATCAGTAACTGAAACTCATTAAAATAAACTAAAAAGACGGTAAATAAAAGGAAATAACAAAATGACCTAACTTGGAGGATAAATCTCAATGTCCAAGAGAAAAGACTAAACAAGAAATTGAAGACCGCAATGGTCCTGACTTGGTACAAGCATTTCTAATGAATTGATTGGTTAAGCCATATTTCCTGACGCGCTAAATCTCCTTTCTATTGTGATCTTATGGTCCGGTAGATTCACACAACACGGTTGTGAAAACATAACAGGGATATTGAGTTGATCATCTCAGTACAACAATTTGCAAAACGCTAATCAAAACAATTACTAACCATTACGTTCAACGTAATTTTGATTTTTTCTACCAATGGCTGATACCAACGAAAGACTTTTTTAAGGATCGTGTGAGACGTATTTCTTATAACCTTGGTCTAATAGTCGGAGACTCCGGTATCGACTCAAAAAGAAAAAAAAGTTGTAAATAAAGGTAAATAACAAAATTACCGAAATTGGAGAATCAATCTCAAATGTCCATAAGACAAGACAAAACATGGAAGACTTACCGGGGAAATTTAAGATCGCAAAGGTCCTGATTTCAAAAGAAATGGTGGGCTAAACCAGGTTTTAAGGGTCGCCAAACCTCCCCCTTCCATTGCGATCTTTGTGTCCGGTAGTTACACAGAACACACCAGGTTTGTGAAGACATAATAGGGGTGCTAAGGTGATCATCTCAGCACAACAACCAGCCAAACACTAATCAAAGCAAGAACTAACCACTTCGTCTTACATGATTTTGATTTTTTCTACCAGTGGCTGATAACGAAGGGAGATTTTTTAGAGATCGCATGAGACGCATTTTCTTATAACCTTGGTCTAATAGTCGGTCACGGAGAAAGCGGTGTCGGATCAAAAGGTCTGAAAATTTGTACAAGCCCTGGCATATTGAATAAGTTTTGAAATATAGACACCGTATCCATTTGACATTGGTATGTTACTTTCCAGGTCAGGAAAATTAAATAATTTTAAAATTAAAATCGTCTCTTTGATCGTAAATTATGTACTGAGATGACCACCTGGGTAAAATTCGAGATGTAGACTCAAGAATGATATAAAGCAAGTGGATTCGGTGGATTCTTTAATCTGTAGCTCTATGACAGCAGACAAGATCTTAGTGAGTTGAACGGATAGTTTTGTAGTTGAACACGATTAAGATCCAGCTATATACCTTTCTTTGTATGTTAGGTATCCAGTACAATTATTAGGGTAACTCTTCGTGTTTCTTTTTTAATTGAATATTTCAAGAGGACATGAAAGAGAATATTAACACCATAAGCAGGTGGAAAAGGTACGTAACTTTTGAGGTAAGGAAAATTAATAATTTGAAAATTACAGTTGGATCTTTTATCGTTAAAATTTATACTGGGATGACCACCCTGGTCAAATTCGAGATGCAAATCCCAGAATGACACAAAGAAAGATTTGGTGGTTTCTTTAACCTCTAACTTTGGAGGGTATATTGAAGGAATCCATCTACCAAACGAAGCGTTGTTAATAGAAAGGACATCATAAAATACATATCTGAAAGTGAGACTGTAGGACCTTGCCTCTTTCACCTTCTTGTTTTTACGAGTTCCTGAAGAAATGGTCTCACAAAAGTATAAAAACAAGTCGGCGAGAATGGGAGCACAATTTGTGCCCATTGGAGTGTCAATTTGTTGTTCAAAAATCTCTCCTCCAAATGTGAAAAATATGTTTTCAATAAGATATATAATCAAGCATATACACTGCAAGTTTGGACCAATATTTAACAAATTTTATCTTTATATGATGTTTTTGGGAAAATGTAGAATTCTAACTAAAACAACAAAGGTCTTGAATCTGGAAAAGCCTTTTCAAGACGTTTTTCAAGACGACATCTCGGGTTTTCGTGTTGAAATGTTGTGTACAAAGTTGAAAAATCGAAAGTTTTCAAAGAATGAACCTTTGAATAAGACCCAAGACCATGGTTAGATTTTCTTTATTTTCATTTAATTGTCAATATAACGTTTGGTATTTTTTTTAAATACACTATTTATTTTCTAACCATATTTTTGCACACAAAAAAAGTACATTATAGCTTTCATAAAAAAATTAGAGAAATTTATTATGTTACAGCTATTGAACCGTGTAACTTTCCCATTTTATCGTGTATGGTGTAATGGTGTATCGTGTATCGGTCAATCGTGTATGGTGTATGGTGTAATGGTGTATCGTGTATCGGTCAATCGTGTATCGTGTGATGAAAAGCCAATGGTGTATCGTGTATCGTGTATACACGATAGCCTAGCATTCCAATTGGTCTACAACTCAATTTCGTTTCGTTTGTTTTTTTCAGAATCATTCAACGAGCGAATTAAATCTATCGAAGAAAGTGATTGAACAAAATAAATATTCTTAACAGCAAAAACAATATTTAAATCTTAATGAACAAATGGTGTCTTTTGAAATCCTGTACCCCCAAAACGGACTAGATCTGACTGAATCACGATTATTGAGGAAAAAAGAGTGATGTCATGCTATATTATGGCCTGGAAAAGATGGAAAAATTAATCTGACCTCTGCATCAAAGATTTAAGATGAATAATCCGTCCCTAGATTCCTTAGTATCGGGCTTAGTATAGTTTGTAGGTAATAAATATTCTTGATCAATTTTCTTTATTTTGAAAATAAATAATCAGACTCGATCTAACTGCCATTCCCGCCCTCCTCAGAATAAAATGGTCGTCTACTCAAACATTTCTTGTTTATTTCACTTTGAAACGAGAAAGTATACCTCTCTTAACTCCCTTATCAAATGGTTTATGGTTCTATCCGTTTGTTGATATGATTAGGTAGTTTAGAATACAATAATCCTTCGGGACCGACCATTTGATTTTAGGGGGGGGGCTATGGTGAAATTTGAAATAAAAAGGCAGGACAGTGCTTTAAATTAGAAAAAAGGCAGGATGGTTGTTTTGCCTGAAAATTAGCTTTAAAAATGAAAAAAAAATGACGCGCACAAGCTCGCAAAAAAAAAAATCCAGGCTCAGTTTTTTTCTGAAAATAAAAATGCAGGACGAAAATGATAGCCATTTACCCAATAAAATCAAATGGTTGCTACCTTAGAACGGGTGGTTTTAATAAAAAAAAGATTTTGTTACTTAATTCCTATGAGAAAATTACGTGACGAAAATAGTGTCTTAAATTCAAAAGATCGGCATCATAATAATTGACATCAAGCACGAACCGTAGAATCAGAAATGTTTAATTATTATCGGAGGTCTTTTTATTTGAAGTAATGAACCTTAAGGAACTTGGACAAAAACAATCAATGACAAAAACACTACTTTTTTTAGAAATTTCCGACTTCTAGCTATCTTCTAGCCTTCTTCGAAACTGTATATAACGACCGGGATATGAAAAACTTATTACGGACGAAATGGATGCCAGACGGAAGGATTAACTATAAGAGCAACCAGCACTATACACGCCACATCTAAATCGAATTTAACATATGCTCGATCAACTCTTAACCTTATAGAGTAAAGTTTTATAAACTAAAGTGGTTACAGAGAACAGATAATTTGTAACCACCCCCCCTTTTCAATTTTAGAGTGTGTAAAGATTCGTCGCAGTAATTCACAAAAATCACTAAAAAAATGAATTATCATTATTTATGAATATTTATATAAATAGCTTCATCTTAGACCTTGTATGCCTTTAAATTTTTCACGTCTAATAGCAATAAATTATAACTCAAACAGGGCCAGATCCAGAAATTTTTGAAAGGGGTTGGTCCACATAAATTCCGCTGTGGACGAAGGACGAAAAGGGGGTGGTTCTAGACGTTACTTGCGAAATTTTTGTCGGAAAGGAGGAAAATTCCAATCTCGGACACCCCCCCCCCGGATCCGCCACTGCTCAAATATTTTTGATTGTCACCTATTCAAAGATTGTCCCTCCCTTTATGATATAGACTAAAGCAAACTTATACACGAACGTTGCAATCCATGTTCCGCACACAGGGGCTTGGATTCTGGTCATTTATATTGACTTTTAAGTCGCCCCTCTACTCTATAATCCAAGCCCCTGTGGTTCTGCACAGTTAAAATTATTTTCTGACATGTTTGTAGTTTTGCATCTTTGGTTGTACATTTTCTGCACCGCCAATGTATATATAGTTATTTTAATTGTAACTCACTGTCTTTGCATTTGTCAAAAAGGGGTTTTCTTTAGCAAAAAATACTTTCATACTTTTACCAAAAGTTGTTGAAAATATGTGATGGTCTTGCCAAAACTGGGGCATGCCCCTAATTCATGGACTTGTAAAGATGCCAGAATTCATATGCAAAGCATTTCTTTTTGCTATTTTGTTCATTTATGCATACATTTTCTGCATATTATAGCAAATTTAATTTAAACATGTTATTTTTCACACACAAGTATGTTTAAAATGGAACATTTTGATGTTTTTGAGGAATTTGGAAAATGCCCCACATACCCCCTACCGATGCTGGGTAAAGAAAATAATGATTTTCAAAATTTTTTGTAGAATTAAGAAGCAGAAATATGACCATTTCAAAATTCTTCTTTCAAATTGGATTATTGGAGAAAAACAGAGATAAAATAAACCATTAAAAAGTTAATTTTTTGCATTCAGCACTGTTCAGTGTGGCTAATTTTTCCAAGAAACTCAGCTATCCTGATAATGGCCCGTCTGTCAGCCATCTTGAATTTCTTGAAAAAAATATTTTGCGAAAAGGAGTCTTAAGGGGGGTGCTTTATGTTGTCCCATCCCTTTTTTAGATCTGAAACTCTTGCATCTGGACCAAATTGCATGGTTTTCTCAAAGACACGCTCTTAACGTTGATTCAACATGCGTTTTCAATGTATAATCAACATAGATTTAACATAGTCAATATAGAATCAACCTAATATCAATGTTTATTCCTAGTTGATTTCAACCTGTTTTCTACATTAACCATTAGCAGTCGTTGTGTCAACATAAACTCAAGGTTGATTCTACGTTGAAAACATGTTGAAAACATATTGGTGTACATGTTGTATGCATACAAATGGATAGCTCTCCTCCAAAACCTTAACTCCAAAACCAAGCACCAGTACAAATGTATTTAAGCACGTAAGCAACATACTTAAAGATGTTCAAATAATGATTCAAAAGTTTCCAAACAGAAATTGATGTAACAAACATTATTTAAACAACTAACAGCATAAAACACATATAATAAATAGGTGTACCAACAATAACTCGTTTGATAATATGAAACTAAACCCAAAACCATTGACACCATGCTTGTACATTTACTATATTGATGGGAAAAATTGGGCCTAAAAATAAAACAATATGTTTAGTATTTTGCAAATTGAGTTTAATTGTCATTAAAAAGGTACATACTAGTTTAATCAACAAATTACTTTATAGTAAAATATTTTCACTCTTGCTAGCTGGAAACAATGTGTTTGCATATTATATATGTCTCTTTCAGCTCAAATACGATACAAAAGCTTTCAAAATTCTGAGTTATGTTGAAAAGAATTTAAGTGATATAAACATTGAACAAGCGAGTTAAACACTTTTACAGATTATTCACTACAGTTTTTGAAATTTCTTCATCCGTCACACTTTCCACTCTTTCTGTTTGTTGTAAATTGTAAGAAATCGACTGTCTTCTGATGAACTTTTTGGTAACCTTCTGTTTCACGATTACATCAGGAAAATAAAAATAATAATTCATATTTTGTAAAAGACATCTCCAATGTAATTTAAGTTTCAAAGTAGCTGTATATATATCCCTGGCAACTTAATTTTAAAAACAAAACTTTGAAATTCTTAAATTAAGTGATTTTAATTTATGAAACAATCCATCTTAACAAAATGTTACTGTTTCTAATCTATTAAGGTTTCTCGAGGGATGTTAACTGATCATTAGCATCGAGTAGCACGGAATACAGATGTTTCATAAAATTGATAAACTAGATGGACTCGGCACATAGAAACTATATAAACATATGTTATCAATTTCATAGCATGATGATATGCAGTACAACATTTAACACAATAAATTATAGACATTATATATAGTCTTTTGATACTAAATATAAAAACAAGCTTCAATTTTTTGGTTTGTGTTTCTATTTAGCAACAACGATATTATTTACCCATATGTTAACAAAAGGATGGATTTAACCCATTAACTTCTTTCATTTTCAATATGCATTTATTTTGTTACTTAACAAAAAAAATAATTAAATGCAACTTACCATTCTAAACTTTTTTTCTTTTGTTTTTCATTTCCATTAATTATTTTTGTCTTATTCCACAGTGAAACAATTTCATCATCACATCTTGTTTAAAGTCCAACAGCTGTAAATTATACACAAAGTCACATATCAGTATCAGATCTAAATTACTTTAAAGATAAGACTGCAATTGAATGGTTGTGTGTGTACACGTGTAGAATGATAAGATGATTGACGATTACAGCTGCCATGCCTTTAATTTTTAATTATCTCTTTGTATGTCTATTGATACAAGTGTATTATAAAATACCATAATCAAAATAGATATATAAAATAGCATAAAAATGTATACATAACATAATGTATCTTCAAATTAAGTACCATTTTTAATTGTAACCATGTGTGTGTTGACTATATCTGATAACATAGTATATTAAAAACCCCTTAATCAATAATGTAATGAACAATAAGTTTTAAAAAATCTAAATGGATCACCAACTGAAACAATATGTTTAAAATAAATACTTTTAAAACACTTACCATTCATTTCCATTTCCTTGTCCACAATTTGAAAGCTCATGTAACTTTTAAGCATGCGCGGTAGAGGTAACGATGGGGAAATGTATGGAAAAGAACATTCAAATTAAAAGTATATTTATTTCAAAATTAAAGGAAATTATCCATTAACTTAATGTTATTATCATAATTATATTATTTGATGAAACCAGCCTTAAACAATGATATTTTTGTAGTTGCTATGATGATCATCGGGGAAGCTCCCTTTCTGTTCCTAATAAATATAGGTATATTTAAATATACGGGTCAACATACTGTATCGGTTAATATATATTAAACGTTTAATCAAGGTTGTAAATTCAACGTTGTAAAACCTAACGTGGAATAAATATTGATTCAATGTAAGCAGTTCAACGTTGACAGACAAACGTTGAATAAACGTTGAAATTAGGTTGATCAACGTCTAAACCATATCTCAATGTTGAATCAACTTAGATTCAACATTCTGTGCCTGCTGGGGAATGGCCCAATGTGGTTATTTTGTCATTTTCTAAAAATCAATAAAATGCTTGAATTGTGTGTGTCTGATTGACCTATTTTGCATAAGCATTACTTCTGTCTGTGATAATAAACTTTATTCAATGAATTAACATTTTGCAGTCAAAAATTTAAAAGAAAGTACGCTTAAACATGTGCACAACCTGATAAAGTGACTACGCCATGTACGCTACATGATCTAGTTGAATCGCATTGTTGCTTTAAAACACCACCACATAAAAGCATGAAAAACGAAGATGCTGTGTACAACTTTTTTGCAAGATTAAACTTATTTTTGGTGTCCGAATAGTATTTTTGTCCTTTAAACTTTATTCAATTAAGTAAATTTTCGCAATCCAAAATCAAATATCCATTACGCTAAAGCTACGCAAGATATGCTACACTGACTAAAATATAATCCGAAGCGGAACACATAATCTACTGGTCGCGGCCATATTGTCATGATGGAAATCCGAAGATTGAGAATCCGAATATAGCCCCCGAGTGAAAAGTGAAAGTGTGTACATTGCAAAGAGCTTTTGTTAATATAGAAACGACGGAAACAAACGACCTAATTTCAGTATCACTGCCTTTTTCTTTATAATAGGTAGTAATAACAATACTTATTAACAAAATTTTACTTTTTGCATCAATTCAATTCGTCTTAGTTTATGACTTTTATAATCACTTTCATTTTTAACAGAAAAAAAACCAAAATTAAAAGATTATTATTATGATATTAAGGTGTGAAATAAAAAATATGGAATAAGAATATTGAAATCTAAATTGTAAAATTAGACGGTAAGATAGAGGAATTTTTTATAGCAAACATAAGGCAGACAAACAAAACGATTTTGATTTGATTTGATTTTATTTTGCGGTTTGAAGAAAGTATAGCGTTGTTTTGTTTTTAAAGTCTACTTGTGTATATTAAATTACATGCTGTGAATTTAATTCGCTAATATTTTGTGTTAATCCCCGCTGTGAGACGCACGAGACAGGATGTTATTTAAATGACATGTATATTACATGTGTACTAAATACCTAAATACCTGACCCGGTAGCAGACGAACTAATTAGCAATTACCTGTATAATGTGCACTGATCAATGTATACGGGATATACATGTAAGATGGACAAAAGAAACAAAATTTTAAGTTATAATAGAATTTACAACATTTTGATAAGAGCGCCTCTGAAAAGTCTTTAATTTACAAAACCAGAATTTCAATTTCTTGTAATTTTATTTTGGAAACACTGGTGCTGCTGGTGGAGATTTTTAATGTTTTATGTTTCGGACTACGTTGTAATTATTTTCCGTGTTTTTCAAAATTGAAAATTGTCAATTTTTTCGATCTACAGTCTTTTCCGACTTACGACAGTCAATTGCCACATCGGTACACATTTGCTTCATTCAGATTTTGCTAGGCTTTTTGCATGATGGATAGAGGGCCACTGGTGAAGCTAACTGAATAGACAAAGCACCTATACATTTTCTAAGAGAAAAAAAAGTGTTACAGTTGAGATGCTATTAGTCTTAATTAAGCAAGAAATTTTAAAATGAATAAACATCAAACGAAGAAGATTTCTTCTCAAAATTAAAAAAAATATAAGAAAAACATGAAATACATGTAGGTCAAGTAAAAAAATAATGAAATAAAGTCACAGGAAAAAAGTCCCCTCTCCCGAAAAATCCTAATCATAATTATGGCTTTCAGACAAACTTATTACAACTATTTGTAAAACATGAAATTATTTAAAGGCATGGAAACATTATTCAAACTATTTCAAACTATTAGAAAAAAAATAGATCGCTTGCAATTGAAAAGTGGAGGGTGGATAGAGGCGGATAATTTAGCCTATATGGACAACAAAGGGTTCTTTCACGTGCAAAAACATGGAACTCTAGTAAACAGTATAGCTCAGTTTCAGAGTATATTACCAGACAAGCCCGACGCACGAAAACCATCCCATTAAGCCACCCAGGGAAAATGCTCTATTTATTTAGCACAGACCCGACGTCAGAATTCGCCACCCGTATACTAACAACCCCCTCCCCCCACATGTTTGTTGGTATTTGCTGCCCAGAAAACTGTTACGAAAACTTTGATTTGTTAACATAATGTGACGTACTTTCCTTTTATCGAAAATAAAAACAGAAAAGTTTTCTCGTCTTATTAAAATATGAGATAAATAAAATGAATTTTTAAATAATGCAGATTTCTGTCCTTCATACTTCTACACCCGAGTGAAGTCACATAATAAAGGCAAAGAACGTCCGTTCTTCCTTACGGCGTCCAAACACAGATTTTGCCGTTTTTCAAAGTCAAAAGGTTCCTGTAAAAAATCTGGACGCATGGTATACAAATTTAAAGCTAGAAATTGTAAAGGAGTAAATGATAAAAACATTTGAAGCACAAAAAAAGTATTTTAGCGTAAATGTTTCCTTAATTTTTAACGTTTATTTCTAGAAAATATGCAAAATATCGTTTTCCAATCGGCTGTAAGGCACGGACCATTTGATTTTCTGGGGGGGGCCTGGGATTTTTTTGAAAAAAAATTCCCGGCCCTGATTTTTGTAAAAAAAAATAATCTGGCCAGCACCTAGGTTGAAAAAAATAATCTGGTTTCAATCTTGCCAATTGAAAAAAAATAATCTTGCCAACAAAATTTCCTTGCTTAATATGTGTGTGAAAAAAATAATCTGGCCCGCAAAGTGGGCGAAAAAAATTTCCCGGCTCAAGGTAAAATCCCAGGCCTCCCCCAGAAAATCAAATGGTCCGTGCCTAAGTGATTGAAATCCCAAATTTATATAAAAATGCACAAACTTATCACAAGTTGGATTAATTGCTTAGGTTATTCCTGATATACACGAGGTCAAATGAAGAATTATCTTTGTTTTTAACAAATTGTTTCTTTGGTAGGAATTGCATATTTAAAGACATGGTAGACTCGAAGAGGTTATAAAATATTCTATATAAATGATCATAATGAAATAACGCATTGACTACAATCAAATTTACAATTTTTATAGAAAATTAAAAAGTCATTTGTTCAGAGAACAAATGTGAGGTCTTTCCCTGTCTTATGTTTTTGTTATGGTATTTTATACAAGGACTCAAGACATTTGAGTCACTTTGTTTATGACAAGATGTTGCCAGTTATTGTGATATAGGCTCCAGAATGAAGAGCAGGGGACCTAGAGTCAGAAAAAAGTATGGTTGCTAAGGACTTTTATGACGGTTGCTATGGACTAGGGGTTACTTCCGGTTGAAAAAACTTAACTCTTAACTCAAAAAGTAGTTTTGGTTTAGAATATATATGGTTGCTATGGACTTTTCATTAATGTTACCTTGTTGCTAGGGAATGACCTTGACCTCTGACCTTTGACCTTGGACTCAAATTGTAGCTCTTTATATACTGATTCATTTAAGTATACATGTTTACTATACTATCTGTTATGGTTTTCAAGTTATTGGCAAAAAACGTGTTTCGCGAAAATTGTTATGGCCGCCATTTTGAAACCGTTCAATCGAATCATGTACTGTTTGGGTTCAAATTGTAGGTAATTTAATCCTGTTTCAAATGAACCCTATGTTTCATTCATCATCTTTTATGGTTTAAAAGTTATAAACAAAAAATCATTTAAAAACAAGAATCAAGGGCGATAACTCAAAAACGACAAGTTTTACGCTTTCGCACCTGAAACACTTTTTGTAGATTTCGACATGGTAAACATTTTTTCCATGTATTGTCCGCTTCAATTTTGTACGGTTTAAGTGTTATTTAATAAAAACTGTTTACGGTGTCAGCCATTTTGAAAATGGCTGCCCGTAACCATTCAACTTTGGTCTTAAATTGAAGGACATATAATGACGGTCACAAAAAACCCATATGTTTACTATATTATCCCTGTCGGTTTAAAAGTTATAAGCCAAAAACAGATAAGCGGAAACGCGTTAAGGGCCATAACTCGAAAACGGTTTGTCGTACAGTGTTCGACCCTTTATATCAAATAAAGGTCTAATTGAGACGAGTATTTTTTCCATTACATGTCTGCTTCAATTTTGTATGGTTTTTGAGCTATACTGCAAACAAGGTGTACCAAGACCTCTGACCTTGAGATTTGACCTTTGACCTTGACATTTTTAGATTTAACATATGTCATTTAGGATGATTGGTGAAGGTCCCAAGTCTCTAGGACTAACCGTTTTGAAGAAAAAAAATTTTGACGAGTCGCGACACTTTTCGTGTCAAAAACGCGTAACCAGGAAGTTGATCGAAAAAAATTTTTTTTTGTGACGAATCATGACCATGAGTCTAGCAACATTTTCCCGGCTTCAGATTTTTGATAACGGTTACGGTTATTGAGTTAATCTGCAAACAAGGTTTTTGGGTTCCGGGCAGATAACTCCGTTACTAAAAATAGATCGGTTTCGCAGGGTTACTCAAGTCATGCCCTTATAGTGTCGGTTAATGGTATGAAGTTTCGTAATGTTACGTTAAGTATTTCTTCTTTTTTTTTTGTGGCGGAAAAAAAAAAATAATAATAATAATAATCATAAGAAATACAGTAAGGTCTTTCCTTCTGTGGAAGGGAAAGACCTTAATTATAGAAAACTACGAAAATTGAAGGGAACTAACCGTGGTCTCGTACCAGTTGTAATGTGACCTAATATAAAGCCTCTGATAATCTTAAATCTAATTGCAAAAATTAAATATACCCTTTGATAGCAAAACTAGGTTCTTGCTAACAGTAAATTCAGACCGTTATTTCTATACTTCAATTATTCATTTGTATTAAATTCAACGTCTTACTGTTTTATTGAATATTGTCGTTTAAGCCAGTCAATGAAATTCCCTCACACAGCGAAACCACGTTAATTTCATCCTTGATACCCTAGTTTGAGTATCTGTAAAGCTAAATACATTTGTATGTTACTATTTTAGTTATTTAAAAACTATCCATCAATTTTGATTAATGGAGAGTAACAATATAACAACGCGGAAAGGGTTTTTGTAAAAAAATAAAACTATTTACATCTGTCTTTAAATACGGGAAAGGCAATGCTTTTACAACTGTCTTATATTTGTTCAAGCAGTTTGTTTTGTTTTTTATTTCTTAATTCGAATGTGAACATATGTTTCAGTGAAATAGAATCTTGAAATATCAAAAAATAAACAAGATAACTACGCGTAGCAAATTTCATCAAAATCCGTTAAACGGTCCTAGAGGGGTTGCACCCACAAAAGAGTGACGGACGGATTCACGGGCACACGTACGGCCGGACGAAGACCATTACTAGGTAACTCCGTTGCGTTGCGGTTGGGAAAAGTAGAAACATCAAGATTTAGTTTAAAACACAAAATTTCTGCCTTTATCGGGCCTCTCTTGTGTTTTAATTATTTTAGTTTAAATTAAGTGTTTTGGTTGCTCATAACACTTTTTTACGCAATGAAAAATTGAAAATAACAAAACTGCCGAACTAGATTGATCGCTTTCAATATATTCAAGAAGAGAAGACTTAACAAGGCAAATAATATCGGAGAAATTAAAAATCACAATGGTCAAGACTTGGTACAGGCATTACAGAAGAAATTATGTGTTCAAATAAGAGTTTAATTTATGGCAACAAACCACTTTCTTCCATTGCGGTCCAATTGTTTAATATGGATAGTGATACGATACAATTAGTACAACAAACAGCTGACAACTCACGAATAATTTCATCTGACATTATTTGAATTTCGCTACCAATGGCTGATGTTTAAAACATAATTAAATACCGTGTGAAGCACTTTTTCTCATAACCTTAGTCTAACAACAATGGCATTGGGTCAAAAAATCAGAACACTCTTGCGTTTCAAATTTGAAATGTACACTTCAAATGCCAGTGAATAGGTATGTTAGGAAAATTAATAATTTGAAAATTCAAATTTTCTCTTTTATCGTATTTTTTTTACTGGGATGACAAATTCGTGAGTTTTAAAATCCAAAAATGACGTGAAGCAAGTTGATTTAGAAGTTTTTAATCTTGAGGATAAATTGAAGAAATCAATAGCAAACGAAACAGTTATGAGAACATCTTATATTATCTGAAAGTGAGATAAAAAGGTCTTGCTTCTTTTGTTGTATTTTGAAGGCGTTCCAAAAGATTTGATCTCGTAAGAGGATAAAACATCCGTGTGCCCATCGGTTTGCCAAGTTGTTTCTGAAAAAAAAAATCTTCAAATTGCGTCAAATATGTTGTCAGAAAGAAAATCAGGCATGCTGCCAACTTTGTCCATGGTGTAACAATTCTTATCTTTATAAGATGTTTGTTACAAATCATATCTTAACAAATCTTATTTTTATAAGATGTTTTAGAAGCAAGTCTAACACAACAAATTTACAATATTTTAAAGCAGTGTTTTGAATGTAAGTCCTTTGAGACGGCATTGTACTTTCTTGTGAGGTAAGAAGAAGCACAAAAGAGAAAAAAATGAAAGATTCCAAAAACGAACTTTCAGAAAATAATTGGGATTTTTCCTTCAAGCAAAATATATGTTCTTTAATACCATATATATGTTATTGACTCCACTCCTAGCAATAAAGTCGCATTATATTGGTTTGAACGCAGGTAATATTTTCTTGATTTGAGCGGACAGTAGAGAGAACACGATGATGATCTAGATATAAACATTTTTTAAACATTTTGTGTAGTTTAGGATTTCAATACAAATATATTAACTCTTTACGTTCCTTCTTCAATTCGAAATTAAAGAGAACACAAATGAGTTATGAATAATTAGCGTTGATTTCAACTATGTTTAATGGAGTTTTGGTATTGGGCACTGGGAGAGGCTAACATATCACTACCGAGTAAGAGAGAGAAGATTCATGAGTAAGCGAAAGAAGATCCACTGGGTGTCCAAGGATGACATAAACTACGTTGCGTGAAGACTGCGAACCCATTTAGATGCGTCTCTTGACCGGGATATTTACGTTCAAAACGACTTTACAGAAAAAAATTACCTTGTACACTGAAAAATCCGTCTGAACGTAGAAAAATGCAATGTCAATTTTAGTTAGATTCTGTTCCTTTTTTCACGCATAACTAAGATTTAAGAAACCATATCTAGAAAACACTTTGTTTTACATTAATGCATCGTTTTTGTGTTGGTTTATGGTCATAACTTGAATATGGTAAACCCTTGCGTGTACAAGGAGTAAGACTTAATACATAATATGTATGATTAGTTAATTGGTTTTAAAGTGCTTTTCATATATGCCCTTGTTGATGTCCCGCCAAAATTGCTATTTTTAAATGCATATATAGAAGAAACGAGGTCCATAACACTCATTCTTATTTCATATAAAATGTTTAGCACTTTGAACAACATGACTGCAACTTTTCACTAAAATCTTGAGCATGCTATTTGGTATCGTCACACCTTAAACACAATTTATGAATACAGACAATTTAAGATGTTATAAATCTCAAAGTTATTAATTTTACAAGAATTTGCATGATGTTGTGCATATTACCCGGTATTTTTATCCACAAATTTCACAGGTTCTTTCATTTTTTTTTTATTTTTTTCAGGTTATATTGTCAACATTCCCCTTGATGAGTCGTGCACTAGTTAATTCTGGAACAGATATAGACAGACACAACAATTTACTTCGAGCAATACTCTGGGAAGAAAGGTAAGTTATATTACTCCCTCAGAACATTCTAATTATATTTTTCATTCAAGCGTTTAATATTCTTAAATTTATGTTCACGCTGTTGCATTTACCCAAAAAGCTTTTCTCATTGCATAAGACTTTTTTTCTCCAACTTGGTGAAGAGAAATAGTGTTTTTGTCATGTCCGTTCGTCTGTCCGTCTTAAGTTTGTCAGCACAATTTCTCTGAACTACTTAACAGAATTCAACGAAGCTCGATATACAGGAAAGACACAATATGTAGTTCATTAAAAAGAAATCTTAATTCACAAATTTTTGTGGGAGTTATGACTCTTTGAACTTCGACACTTGCTGTATAACTTCATTTATCATTGTCAGCGCAAGTCCTCTGGCATTTGTTAGCCAAATTCAACGAAACATGGAATGTAGTAAGGTCACCGTATGCAGTTTTGCTTATTACCATAAATTTTGATCCTCAAATTTTATGGGAGTAACAGTTCTTTAAACTAAGAATTTTGTGAAAGTCTTCATTTATCATCCTGTCAGAGCAACTGCTCTGATACTTGGTATGTAGGAATAAAGGTTACAACAAAATTACCGTAATTTTACGTTTTTTACGGAAAAGTAAGCTGTTCCTGCCTGCTATAGCACACCCGTTAAAAATTCGGAACCTATTTGTACTCATTATGATCTAGGTTGTAGAACTTACATAAATCTAGTTAATGGTTATAATCAAAGTGTACACATGAGAAGTAATTTCATGTACAAGTACACCATATCTAAGAAATAAAGAACATACATCTAAAACACGGGAATATGTCTACTAACTCCACACGGCATTAACTTTGTTGGAACAGGGAGAGACATCGTTTTTGAAGGCAAAAACAATCTTTATTTATATACATATATTTACGGGGCATTTAACTGAATACTGATGTCGTTGTGTGTGCAACATAATCACCCTGTCCAATGTTTAGTTTAAAAATGAACTTTGTGTTGTCGAGAACACCACTTTTTAATTAAGAGTTTAACTTTTTCTTCAATAAAAGTTTCCTTTTTCTTATTATCGGAATAAAAAATATAAAACTTAAATAGCTCATTCGGTAACGAAAACTATGCACAAAATAATTGCCACACATGCTCGTAGTTTAGATTGGATATAAACAAGTTATACTTGTTTAACCATTACAGGCACACGTACACTGGATGTTGACGAGGTCTAAAACTTTTTCAAAACACTTCAAATCTTGCTGAATATTGCCCTACTATATACAGATATTATAATGGTGTAATCAAAATGACAATACATAATATTTACAGGGTAACATGGTAAAAGTAAGAGTTCTAACAATACACTCTAAATTGATCGAGTGTTGTCTGTAACACATTATATAGATAGAGAGGTTGGTCTCCATGATTAAGGTTAACAAACATATATATAGAACTACATATCAGTGCGTTTATTAAAAGAAGTAGAATGGTATATTACAAGTATGTTTCAAGTCTACAAGAAGCTGGGTATACTCGCTATGGCTAAACTTCGAATTTTAGACATTAAGTCTATTTTCCAGCCTATGGTAAGCTTAAACTAAACATAGAGCTGTAGTTAAAAAATGGCATGTTCCTTGTACGTTAAACGCTGATGTAGATGTAATAATAGGACCTTCTGAAGTAAGATATGGTGTCTGACTTTAACTATTCCCCACTTTCCAGCGTCCAAATCCTACTTGATTATCATTTCATGTCAATTCTAATCAACACCCTTGTTTTAGCTCACCTGGATATATAGGCTATGACATCACTATTCGTCCGCCGTCGTATGTACACAATTTAAAAGGAAAAATTAGACTTTGATGTTGTCAGCACAATGTCCCTTTTTTAAGAGATTCTAACCTGTTCTGTGCCCTGACAGTTCGAAACCATGACAACTCCTGAGACTTCTTAACCCGGAGGTTTTAAAGCTTTTATGGTTCATTGTCTTAAGGAATAAAAGTTGCATGGCTATCGGGAATACAATTTTAACAGAAAGCTAATAATTTTTAAATTAGCTAAAATAGCTGTCAAAACATGACAATAAACAACACATGACGTCATTTAGAACTGTCAGAGCCAAGAACTGTCATGGACCAGAGGAGTTCTAAGCTGTCAGGGTTTAGAGGAGTTCTAAGCTGTCATGGCCCAGATCAGTTCTAGAAGTGTCAGGGGCTGGGATAAAGTATGACAGTTCTGCCTCAGTATACAGTTATTTAATGCCTGTTCATGGGGCAGTCAAAACTATTATCCCGAGGTGCTGGAGATGATTTAGGAACTGTTGCCTGAGGCCGCAGGCCGAAGGCAACAATTCTTAAATCATCTCCTGAGCACCGAGGGCATAATAGTTTGACTGCCCCATGAACAGGCATTAAATAACTGTTTTATTAACTTATAGAATACATAGAGAGAGTGTGCGCTCCTTCAACAGTGTGACGTCAAAAGAATTTTGCGCTTTGTTTTTCCTACGATTTTCCATAATTTTCCTGTGTTTTCTACTTTCTACCGCATAAAAATGCATCAAGAGGTTCTCTTTGGATTTCTAAATAAACAAACTACAGATAATCATGCATGAAAATCTGTTGAGAAATGGCATGGGAATAATTTTTATAATTTAATTGATATGAAATATATAGATAAATAAAGGTAATAACAAAACTACCGAACTTGAATGATCAATCTCATAGTCCAGAGAAAATGACAAAAACGAATCAGTCATACCGGAGAACTGGTGGATCGCAATGGTCCTGACTTGGTACAGGCATTTCAAACGAAATGGTGGGTTGAACCAGGTTTTAAGGCGCCAAACCTCCCACTTCCACAGCGATCTTCAAGTCTATAATATAAAGTTACGTAAAAAATATTATACACCTAAAAAGTATTATACACCGTAAAATTTGCTTAGCTCATACATGTAATATATAAATTAAGCGATGCTGTAATATTTACTCGGAATAAATTTTCTAAGTTGAACAAGATATGATATGGAATATAACATAAGCAAAATCATAAGCAAAATCTCGAAGTTCTGAGAGTTGTAATGAAACCAGAAGAATCAAAGATCGCAATGGTCCTGACTTGGTACAGGCACTTCCAGAGAAGTGGTGGAAAATAGTAATTTAAATTAAAAGCGTAAAATATCCTTGACGTCGCTCTGTACTGCGCATCGTTCACACACATGGAACAGTTCGTTCCAGGAATGAAACAGTTAACTATTACACGCTGACGTCATTTCGAAGAAAAATGAATGAAAACATCCAAAATTACTTCATATGAAAAATATTCACTATAAGTTAATAAAACAGATTATGACAGTTGGTGTCCTGGGTTAGAACAGTTCTAGAACTGCCAGGAGAGCCTGACAGTAGAGATGTTAGAACAGATCTCAACTGTACCTGAAAGTCTAACTGAAATTGATTAATAAATGTCCCTATAAGGGCATAAACCTGGACCAAACGCCCAGTGGAAAGTGGAAATAGTATATAGACGATATGATTATTTTTATGTACACGTTATTTATCATAAAAAAAACCTGCACCCGAGCGCCTGTATATAGACGATATGATTTTTTATATATACATGTACACGTAATTTATAGTAAAAAAAAAAAAAAACCTGGACCCAAACGCTTGTGATCGTCTTATACTAATTGTAACAAAGCAAACGCACAACCTCTTAACGAAAATGCTTGTTCTTCATCTACACATATGCAAATTGTGTGTTCCTTATTTTTTCATCGAAAATCATATTTTTAAGCAAGTTGAATATTGAATAAGAACAATTGTTAAAGCAACATTTAAAAAAAAGTGGAGAAAAGAAGAAAACACGACCTTATTTGAAAACAACATAGAAAATGCAATGTTTACCCTTAAGACATCCCCCTTTTATCTTGTTAAAACACGTCCAACGATAAAATGACTGGACCAAATTTAAAAACAATGGTACTGCAATATAGCTTTATCAACAGGCCCCCGAACTGTGCAACTAAATAATAAATAATCATTTCATAATGATGTTTTTCTTACCTTGCAAAGTTTGAGGCGTCCTAATTAATGCCATTTGCGACCAACTCGAGATCAAATGTCAAGTGTACATTAGGTAGGGTGATAATATGTCATGATAGCTAAAAAGTTTTTTCGTTATTTTTTAAATATTAGATTGAAAAATGAATCAATATTGTTAAAATATGCATATTTTCCCCAAAATAGTTTTCAAAAAGTTTGATAATCATAATCATGATAATGATTGTACCTAAGAAAATGTGAAAAACCTAGGTCAATGACCTACTCATTTGGAAACATCTGGCATGGCATACTTTAAGAAACCTTTGACGTATTAGACCTCTTTTTGTTTTTATTAAAACTACTTTTAACATTTTCCAATATAAGTACACAAAATCATGTTTGAGACAATTAAGAATCAATACAAATGCTTACTAAATTTGTATGTTTCTTGGTGGGTGGAACTGTTTTGACATTTTTGAAAAACTATAAATGAAAATATCACATGCTAGCTTTTCTGATTATTGACTTCGAAATAATTTTTAATTTAATCTTTTTTCATCTAATGTTCATTAATTGTTTTATCTGAAACATAAATTACAATAAGTCATTTTTTTCTGGTCACGCATATGTAGTATCTTTAAGTCCTTTTTAATTATGCGATTTACAGACTGCAATGTTTTACCAGATTTAGTTACTATAGATAATGACAGCCTAAAATGCCAAATATGAGACATGCATCTCTAACGACACTCCCTAAGTGTATTTATGTTACAGCAGATCCATGGGCTACGTTGCCTCTATGCTATAAGGCTTTTAATCTTATTACAGTACTGTAAAAATAATTTCATAACTTTATTAAATATACTCTTCATCCGCCTAATTTTCCTATGTGACATTTTACTAATTTTTAAATAAACCAACTATTTTAGATATCGATGAAAATAAAACACGAACACAATCAGCCGCTGTCTAAATCATATTGCAACCGAAAAAAATGATGAACTTGCAATGGCAAACAGCGCAAGACATCTGTCAATGATAATGATCCTTTCTGGGCATGATTTCGCATATCATAATAGTCAAAACATTTAAGTGTTATGAATCATCGTGAAACTTGGGAGGGGTTGTAAACATAAGCACTGGTGGTAAAGTGGTTAACGCATCGGGCTACTAACACCGAGGTTCGTTGTTCATCTTGTTCAGGGGTGAAAATTTCATAAACCAATATTCCATCATGGGTCTAGTAAGAAAAACAAAGGACTAGAGCCACGAATCCCCATATTTGGCCCTGTTAATACTCAAATATCAAAATTGGTTTGTTTTACACCAAAATGTGTGTATGTATAGTTTGATGTCTGTGTTAAAAGAGAAAAGATTTGACTATGGTCTATAAATGAATTTTTAAGTACCCTTACCCTTCAAAAATAGCCTAAATCAGTGATTTTTCACTTTTTGACCAAATGACTTGTTTTTCAGTCACAATTTAGTTTTGTAACAAGTAATCATTCTCGACTACTTGGCCACAAATATCTTATCTAACAAATGAATTTGAAAAAAATGGCCTTATATTCAGGGCCACATATGAGGATTCGTGGCTTTAGTCCTTTACAGAAAATCAAATAATAGAAATGCTCAATTTTCTTATCAACAACATATTTGTAGTTTGGTGGACGTGTTTTTCAGCAGACAATTTATATCCAAATGGGCACAAATTGTTCACCATTGCTTGTCGATTTTTTTGTTCATTCATTTTAAGGGTTCTTCTTGCAATCACGTCTAGACAAAATGGATTGCAGACTTGCTTATCCTTTCATCTCACATTCCGTTATATTGATGATGTCCGTTCACTGACAATCCTCGATTTGGTTACTATTTAAATCTCGTATATCAAAAGGAACTTGATATAGAGGACATGACAGATTCTAGGAGGTCCGCTTCATATTTGGATTTATTTCTCAAAATTGACATACTAGGCAGGCTTTGTCACGAATTTCTGGTCCTCGCAACATCCCCGAATATAAATCGCTCGCGAAAATGATTTGGTTTACAGTAATTGAGCTTAGAGCTTTAGAGTTTATCGTCTTCAGTCCCGGACGTTACCTTCTTAACTGCTAAAAGGGGTCATCTATCAATTACGAAGAGTAACATAATGAACAGCATATGATAATAGCTTTATTAGGGCCCCGCATCGAAGATGCGGACGCCCTATAGTTTTCACTTTGTCCGTCTGTCCGTCCGTCCGTCCGTCTGTCCGTCCGTCAACAATTCTTGTGAACACTAAAACTCAAAAAGTATTAACACCACAGTCCTGAAACTTTGCACAGCTGCTAAGTATCATGTCATGATGTGCATATTAAAATTTCGTGCAAATCTGATTAATATTTTTGGAAAAAACTTCATTTTTTATCGAAAATCACAGATTTTGAGAATTGGACTTTGTGAACACTAAAACTCAAAAACTGTTAACAATACAGTTCTGAAACTTTGCACAGCTGCTAAGTAGCATGTCCTGATTTGCATATTAAAATTTTGTGCAAATCTGATTAATATTTTTGGAAAAACTTCATTTTTTATTGAATATCACAGATTTTAAGAATTGGACTTTGTGAACACTAAAACTCAAAAACTGTTAACAATACAGTCCTGAAACTTTGTACAGCTACTAAGTAGCATGTCCTGATTTGCATATTAAAATTTCGAGCAAATCTTATTAATATTTTTGGAAAAAACTTCATTTTTTATTGAATATCACAGATTTTGAGAATTGGACTTTGTGAACACTAAAACTCAAAAACTGTTAACAATACAGTCCTGAAACTTTGTACAGCTATTAAGTAGCATGTCCTGATTTGCATATTAAAATTTCATGCAAATCTGTTAAATGTTTTTGGAAAAAACTTCATTTTTTATCGAAAATCACAGATTTTGAGAATAGGCATTTTTGAACAATAAAACTCAAAGGCTATTAACAATACAGCTCTGAAGTTTCATATGCATTCCATGGAACATGCCTTAGTGGTTATAATTAAAGTTCGTATGATTTTGAAAACACTTAGATATTTTGCCGCGGGGCCCTTTCTGACTTTGTCAGTATTCTAGTTTAACATACCCCGGATGCCTAAAATTTGACAGTTGAGAACTATGAATTATTTTTTTATATCATCACCATCATATAGTATGAGAAAAAAAATTAAACAACCTTAAACTAGATTTTAGTTTGATTTTATTATCGTCATCATTTAATTGTTTTAGCAAAACAGTTGGTTGGTGAACCTTTATTTGTCTTCGAATATCGCTCTCGTAAAATCAAAAGTGCAAAACTCAGGGTTAAAATGTGTTAAAATATATTTAGGCTTAACAGAGGGGAACATCGTTTATCCGAACAATTTTACCATTTACCGTCATTATAAAATTTATACCGGTATTGTATGATAATAATATTGTATTATAAAATATAACAGTGTTGTTATGTAAAGAAAAAGTAATATTGTTTCTAAGTCATACATATGACTAGGAAAATATTTAACATGTATATCAGTGTGGAGGTGGTCGTTCCTATTACATTTGTGTGTTGTCCCAAATCGATTTCGAGGGTATTTTAATATACTGAAAGCTATCCATAAACAATAGTAATAAACTTATAGATTCCCTTTTCTGTTCAATTGTCTTTTCAATGTTTTGATGTTAACATTAACCGTCTTTAACAGTCAGTTCTTGAACTGTTAATTCACTTTGGAATTCTGGCATAATAAAAGCAATTTAGTTTTTAAAATGTCATTTCTACTTTAAGGGTGATTGTTAATGAATTTTTTTTAAGTTTTGTTGTTTTTTTTAGCTTGGCAATTGTTATGCTAATCCTTTTCATACTGTACACATCAATTGGACTTTTTATAACTTTACCCTTACATTAACGAAATTCCGGTGACTTGAAAGTGTTATTTCAAATAATTTTCTAACAGACGATAGTTTGATCTTAGATCAGCTTTGTATTAGTTAGTTGTAGTTTACAACTAAATAAGGAAACCAATATAAATGATAAGCCTAATTCGAATAATCAAAAATCCATTTGCAGTACATCATGTTTGAACTTATGCTAAATAGACTGTTAGATTTTTAAAGACATTGCTATTAATTAATGTGAAATTTGCATTAGTAAGCATTTCTTAGGTACTTTTGTAAGATATTTTCTATTGATATTGAAATATTGAACGTAAGCTGGTATTTTAGTATCAAATGTACTATATTTACAACGCTTATAAGATATTCAGATTTTAAAAGGTTATTGTCAGCATATAATAACTTAAAATTACCATAAACCATTAAGTAGATTTAATTTGACTGAACATAATTGCATCAAAGGTCGAATGAGATACGGCTTGTAACACCAATATCACTTTAAGCATCAGTTTTAGTGAGTATCAGCATTTTGTGAAGCTGTTCTCGTAATTACCAGCTTCAAGGTCTAGCTCTGGTAGAGCTACCGGGGCTGAAGACGATGTACTCTAAAACTGGTTTTGATTATACAATTGAATACAAATAAAACTAGAATGGCGGTCTTCTATGGAAACGTATGTCGTCTGCGTCTAAAAATATAAACAGGAAGTGGTTGAGTAAAGGGTATAGAATCGCTTAAGGGAGTACGAGCCTGAGATTTTTTGTAATTAAATGTTATTTAAAATAGAAAATTTGGAAAGAATAGCTCAAAATGGCTAGACTTTATGAAAAAAGTTTTCAAAACCATGGAGCCGTTTTTAAGATATAAGCACCGAAAAATATGGCGGGAAAAAATCTTCTCTGGGTTTTTCATAGGAAATACATTGAAAATTCTTTTTCTGTTTTAACATAGAAATAATAATTAGAATTGGTAGAAAGTTTCAAAAGGAGTTTATTAGGACCTTCTCTAATTAGTAATGAACAAATATTAGGAAACCATGTTGGAAAATTTTTAATGCATTTGAATGGATAAAAGCCGAGAATCCCGAAAATCTTCAATTTCTGAGGCTCGTACTCCCTTAACACCATATACATGTAGTACTTCATGTATATGAGGAAGCTACATGCCATATTGCAAGAGACTGTGACATGTGGTTTCTCGGAAATTTTTGTGACGATGCAGGACGACGCTAGTCGACGGATGGTGTCACAATGACTGCTTTATGTTGCTTTGCAATACCTGAATACGTTGCAGGTGACAAAATAAAGCAGTGTCACTTTGAGCTCTTTTAGAAATTTGGCAACAAAAAATACAAACATTAATTGGGTCAAAGGCAGAAGAACTAAAGTTAAATAAAATTGTAATTTGAATGGCATAGCTTTTCAAAATAAAGAGATCAAGCTCAATGTGTTACTGATTTTAATTGAAATAAACTATATACAATTTCATTACAATAATTTTCATAACATCAAGAGTCCTAACTTTTAGTCAAAAGTGCCCCTACAACACTATACTAATTCTCATCAAATACTTTTTATACCTTTGAATGGATAAATTTAATTAAAACTAGTAGATAATATTTATTAAGCAAAAAATTACAAACATTAGTTTGGTCAAAGGTAGAAGAATTAAATTTAAATCAAATTGCAATTTGAACAACAAAGCTTTTCAAAATAAAAAGTCCAGGTTCAATATGTTCCTAGATGACATTAGAAATTAATTATATTCAATTTCATAATAATAATTTCCATAATATCAAATTTCCAAAAAGAAGTAGAGGCAATAAGGCCTGTTTTTGGCCTAAAGTTTTACCCAAGTCTCAACCTTTGAATACTGTTGTCAAATGCTGATAAAACGTTTATTAGATGTCCAAAAATGAGTAACTAAATATATGTTTGATGTTCTAAATGATTGTTTCGGCGGGAAATATGAAATAAAACTGACCTTCATTAAGAAAATCGGTAATTTACATCGATTTTCAGTATTTTTAAGATAAATTTTGGACTAGAAAAGTGTCTCTGCACATAAGATTTACAGATTGTTTAATAATATGACTTGTATAAACCTTCTCTAAAAGTATAAACTTGTTTCTCGTGTGTGCTAAAATCACTAGAATTATGACGTCATTATGACGCTTCAGTATTAGATTTTTAAATATTTGGACAAGTTTTCCTTTTAGGCAGAGTTAACACTATGTTATGGCCAGAAATGGACACTTCTGCATAACCTTCATATTTTTAGGCTAAATTAGGGCTTTATCGCCCCTTCTCCTTTAGTCCACAATGCACCTACAGCACTTAACCATTTTACTTAAATGCTTTTGAATAAATAAAATTTTTAAATCACAAAAAATAAATATTTTCAAAGGAGTTTAACCAAACAAATGACAAAATTGTTTTTAGAAATAGGCAGTTAACTTTAAATAAAATAAATACCTTTTGGAATTATGTTTATTATATTTTTGGTAAATGTAAAAATCTTTGTGTTAAAACGTTACTCATCCCTTCTTTATTTTGCATTTATTCTCCAAGAAAGAGTTCATGTTTTATTAGTTGTCTCCTAAGGGTTTAATTTTATTTGTATAATATTATCTCAAACTAATTGACAATACTTGCATTTTATTTCTATATTTATAACTCGTCGAGCAAATCACTTTTTTCTATTATTTTATTATCCCCCCAATGCTAGTAAGCTCTTTGTATGTACTGTTTGAGCTCCGAATACCATGTTGCTATAAGCAGCTTGTTAATCAAAATTCAAATATTTGTCATTGATAATAATACAATTTCATTGTGGATTAATTAATTAGATTTTTTAAAGTAATGTCGTTTCTGTCAGGCGCAATCTCCATAAAGGACCAAAGAGTATGATCACGAACAATTGTGCGTCGGTGGAACTCCTCAGAGTGCTCTCATGTCTTTGAAGAGCTGAGTGAAATATAGCCTCCTCTAGAGGGGATTCAAAAACTAATGTTGCAGGCTTATTATTTCATGACTCGCTCATTTGTGGTACAATGCCATAAATTATTCTGCATTTCACACCTTATGACGCACTTGCTGGTTATGTGACAATTTCATATGGAATATAATGGCAACTTACTAATCAGGCAGGGTTTTGTCATTATTATTGATACCATTATCTTTTATTGATACGATATCAATAGTTGAAAGTGACTACATGTAACTGTTACATCTATTGATTGTTGAAAAAATGACAAAGATTTTCTCTATAAATGCTGTCAATCCAACCTCAGATTTATATCTTATTTTAGGTTAACAATTGATAATTCCAAGTGAAAAGGCTACAACCAAGAATTGTCCTAATTATTTTTACATTCGTCATTCCCAAAAGTCGACAATGACAACAAAAGACCAACCACCAATGATTTATCAATACATTGTTAAAGAGATCAAATATACCACAAAATGCTGTTTTAGTTAAGTTTTCATCAATTGTTAACCGATCAAAAAAAAATATGAAAAGAAATATCTATTTCACTTTTTCAATATGGTATCTTTTCATTAGAAAACAATTTGCAACTTATAGATGCACGTTATTTTAAGGCATATGCGATATACCGTGATCCCTTGATAGAGCGTCCCGTCTAGCACAAACATTACTATCACAAGTCTATGTTGCTTCAAGTTTGTCCATAAACCATATGGAAGACAACATGTACTCTTCGAGAAATACAGAATTTCAATATATATCAGAGGAGTAAAGATGTGGGGTCGTCATAATTTTGTTTAAACTGAACTGATTTGGCTCAAACCTAATGATTGATGGCCACGGCATTGTTTAGTTCCAAGAATCTACTATCACCTCAAAAGCACATGTTTGTTCTACGCAACGTGACAAACACGGCCCAACTGTCCAAAAACAATACATAACGCTATGTACACTTACGTGGTTTAATGTAATGTCACTGTATGTAAACGTCTGTCTACAGCTTTCGCATTATGCATTGACACAAAAAGATGTTTATATTTTGCTTAAGTCCCAAAAATGACAACTTTATGAGATTGATGCCATGATCAGGATCTCTGTACCCTTCCAAGAGCGCATGCAGGCTCGATTGAGGCTCACATGGCTGTCTGTCGCCAGGTGTACTGTGTGTTACTTTGTAATGTCGTCTAATTGTTTTTGATTTCAACACAAAACTTAAACATCTCTTTGGTATTTTTGGTTTTTGCTCAGAAAAAAATGTATGATTTGATTGACATTATATATTCTCTACTGTCCATATAAACAATTAAATATGTATTTTCTTTCTTTCAGACAATTTGACGATATTGAAAAACGAGCATACGCTTCATTAGAAACACATACCCACCTAACTTCATGTTGTCCTACCATTAAAAGACGAATAGCGCCACGTGGAGGTTTATCTAGAGAGGGAAAGCTGTTAGAACTATATCGAGATGTAAATGCTGTTCAAAGGTTTTATGAAACTATCTGCCATCCGGCTGTTGCTGAAATGCCTTGTCGATTTATTGACCATTCTTTATATCAATCAAAATGTATTCAAAATTATACTTACATGTATGCTATTGTACGAGATTTTAACGTGACGGAACCTTACAGAGTCGATTATATGCGGGTCAAATCTGGATGCACGTGCAAAGTTGAAGAACCAAGAGCAGATTTTATTCAAGTGTCTGGAACTAAGAAATGAAAAAAAGGAAGAAATAATTTTAAAAAGTTCTTTTTTTCGGTTTAAGAACTAAGTTAAAAGTTTAGTTCGCAAAATAAGCCAAATGTATCAAGTTATTTCTTTACAAAAGTTTTAACAAAAAAAAACTTGTTTTCTCTCGGTACATTCCTCTTATAGCCATTTTTTCTCGTCAAGGGTAAATCACAAGTACTAAAAATATCAGACTTAGAGAAAAACATTTAGAGTTTAGATTTAGACTTAACTAGTGACATTTTGTAACTTTTTCCTCAAATTGAAACTATGGATGTATCAAATTAAAACATTTTTCTTTTTTCTGTCTTACCGATTCTAGTTTTGCCTGACGTTTTAGTCGGTCAGCCATATTTTGTCATTTCTGGAAAATCTAAACATAGATTGTGCTGCATGCTACTTCTTTTTTTAACTAAAAGCACTTTCAGTACTGATGTAAATTGAACTTGAAAGAATATCATTGATCTTTAATCATCAGTTTCTTTGTGTTGTTCTCGATGGTGTTTTCTGATTTTGTCTTTGTCCTTTTGGACTGTTGAAATTCGAATGCCCCAATTGTACCTATCTGGTTCTTTCTATATCTACCATCTTTCTTGCTGGTCAAGTTATTATTGGTAGTGTCCTTTAGCTGTCCTTTGACCCCTTTTCAATAATTATGTTCTTATTAATTGTTCTTAGAATGTGCTTTGGTATATGTACTAATAGTATTTCTGTATTTACTTGTATATCTGTTAAATAATTTGTTAAAGTATTTCTCTATGACAGAATAAAATGGATATATTTTGTTTTCAATTTCGCATAAAATGTATTTTGATAAAAAAAAATACCTTCAATTGGTGACCTAAAATTAAGCTGAATATATATCAATTATCAACTTGTTTTAGACATTTGATATAATAAATTAAAATATGGTCTTATTGAAGTCATGTACTTGTTTGTTTTTGCAAACTTTCGAGTTATTAGGCAGACTACGTTTTATTGAATCATGGTCATGTGACATTTTCTAACTCTGATAGGGTACACAGGCAAATTTGGCTCACATGAGTTTTACTTGAATTAATCTTCACATGAAATTCATGTGACTCACACTTCAATCACATGAGTTTCACATGAAACTAGTTTATATGAAACTGATTTGAATGTTTTCATGTGAGATTCGCGTGAACATCATGTGAAACTCACGTGAGATTCATGTGAATTTCATATTTGAGCTCGAAAAGGGTGAATTTCATGTGAATTTTTTCACGTGAAACTCATGTTAGCCAAATTTGTCTGTGTAGCTGTAACCGTTTAGATCACGTATCGTAATATCAAAGCCATGTAAATTTGCTGTATTTTGGGACATTTTTATACAATGTTATATACTAGGCAATTTCAACAGAATAAAATTCCATTAATTCAAAATTACTTAGTAAAAATATCCATATCGATCTGATATAATTTTTACTGAACATAGAGTAAACCTTAATTACCAATTTAAGAAGAAAAGTCTAAAAATGTTGAATTCTTACAATTTAAGAAACCACTTTTTTTGCCAAAAATGCCAAACTGGAATATTTAAGCGAAATTTTTAGCACTTAGCACATGGCTTTGAAATTTCTACCTTTTTTGGAAGAAAAATAACGGAATTTCAACATTTCGAAACCGACGTGCTTTTGTTTTTAAGCACATTCATAAAAGTTCACCATTAAAAAAAATGGGAATCAAACATTTTTTGAGATGACATTGCAGTTAGGTATCTGTCTTTTGGCCTTATTCTAAAATATATTAGAAAAGTTTTGATTGTTTTGCATTTAAATCGCAAAGGGAATTTGGTTTATGTACAATAGTTATGAAAATACAATTTTTTCGACTCGTGTTTTACAGACTCTGTGTTTTTAGAAATGTACCCGTGGTTTTATGTATTTGTTCTTGAAATTGTGTTTTCTGTCTTTTTACCTTACAAAAGCAAACTATCAATCACTGTACCTGTATGAAATATCACCTGCTATAACATATCATTTACTTGAATTTCTAAAAAAACGCATATCTTAAATGCTTATATTAAAATTGTTGAATTAAAAAACTCGGAAATTTGTGTTTTTGATCTTTTTGTCGGTCGTATTTTGGAGGTTTGATTGAATATTTATGGCCTATGTTGATAATTTAAATTCCAAAGGCATCACAATTGATATAATCACATTTGAATGATTGTTATTATGTTGTTTCCCCTCGGTACTCGGTATTTACATGGGCGCTGCGCACATTGAGACGATAGATAACATTAGAGTACGTCTCGCCTGCCGGCATCATCAGAATACCTTGTTTTTCCTCAATCACAATCAAAGCTACTATTGGGCATTTGCATACCAAGTTTAATTAATCTATGACTTACAGTTTTATCAACTGAGGACTTATAGTTCTTGAGATATCGAGTTGTTCATAAAACCTTAACCTATATAAGTATTGAAAATTGTCTCAACCAGAAAATCAAGGTCAAGGTTAAAAGATAGGGATGCAACTGTCCTAACCTACTACTTGGGCATATGCATACCAAGTTTGTTTCTTAACATAAAAGTAAACGCCGACGCCGCCGGTAAAGTAACACCTATGTCTCGCTCCGCTTCGCAGGCAAGACAAAAACTAAAGGCTCCCAGGAGCCTGAATCGCTCACCTGATCTCTTATGTTAAAGCCTCTTACTTAGTGTGCAACATGGTCTACATGTACTTGGTAAGTAACATTAAAGAGACTAGTTAGGCTAGTAAACACATGTTAGATCAAAAATACAAAGTTACAAAGTTTTCCATTTGAAGAAAAAACAAGCAAGTTAGAATTGATTGAAAACACTTAAAGGATAATAACTCTTAAAAGTATGATCTGACAATTTTGACCCTGAAATCATTTTGTAGATCTTAATGAGCTGAAAAATTTTGCAATGCCTCTAGCTCTTATGGCTTTCAAGATAAAGTCCTAAACTGGGAAAATGGTCAATTTTGACGATTAAGGGGAAATAACTCCTATAAAGAGTCGTTCCACAACTTTGATTCAAAAGATAGTTTCGTAGATCTTTTGATGCAGAAGAGGGAAGGTTGCTTCAGATTTTCTGTATCTCTTATACTTTTTGAGCTATAAGCTAAAAATCAAGGTCTGACTCCCCTACTCTATTTTTAGTAACAGCAGCCATGTTTGTTAGTCGATGTTCACAAATTTCACAAACTTGGTAGAGGACATGCTAACAATCAAGTGTACAAAGTTTCAAAGCAATCCCATTAGTGGTTTCAGAGTAAAAGATTTTTGAAAATCAGTTAAAATTGATAGAAAAATCAGTTAAAGGGGGATAACTCTTAAACAGTTGATCTGACAATTTTGACCCTGAAATCATTTTTGTAGATCTCAATGAGCTGAACAATTTTGCAATGCTCACTTTTCCTCTAGCACTTTCAGTTTTCAAGATAAATTCCCAAAACTGTGAAAATGGTCAATTTTAGTGTTTAAGGGGAAATAACTCCTATAAGGAGTCATCCCACAACTTTGACTCAATGGAAAGTTTTGTAGACCTTTTAATGTTAAAGAAGGTATGTCGCTTCGGATTTTCTCTATCTCTTATACTTTTTGAGCTATTAGCTAAAAACTATGGTCTGACCCCCCTGTTCTCTTTTTAGTAACAGCGGCCATGTTGGTTGGTTGATGTTCACAAATTTCAAAAAATGGTAGAGGACGTCCTTAAGATCAAGTGTACAAAGTTTAAAAGCAATCCCATCAGTGGTTTCGGAGAAGAAGATGATTGAAGAAAAGTTAACGGACGGACGGACGGACGGACGACAGACGCTTAGCGATGACAATAGCTCACCTGACCCTTCAGGTGAGCTAAAAAACTAAATACCTGGAAAGAACAAATGTACTATTTTCCTTTTGATTAGTTAAAAATGTATAACATATATTATTTTTCGAAATACAAATACCAAAACGGTTATATCTCTCATCAGCAGCATTTGAATCAAAACATTGGAAGGTAAAAAAAACAGAAGTTTTGAACGAAAGGTACTCAAAACAAGAAAAGTTCGAACAGTTAAGTAACACACGTCTTCTACTGATAACTCCTCGGAGAAGTTCCGTTCTTTAGGTTTTTATATCCTTCCTAAGGAAGCAGATGTACCAATGGGGTATCCGAATGTCAAAAGTCCATAGGGCAGAGACAAAACCAGTAAACACCAACAAGAACAGGACGAAAACAGTCAACATGTAAAACATGGCAACACAAAGTACTGAATATCAATCAACAACGCGAACTCCAGTCGAAACAAGAGTGTACTCAGTGTTCCGGAAGAGTAAGCAGTTCCTGCTTAAAGTTAAGATTAAATCGCAAGAAACAACCACTGTTTTATAATAAAAAGCAATCAGATAACTTCATAACAGGTCTTGATGTTCACGTTGTATTTTATATTCAGTATCATTTACATTTATTTCACCACTTGTTATCAGCTGGAACAATGCAGCGTTTAGGAAACAACCAGTAGACAGGCCTAGTTTTTTTCCCTTTCAGAATTTTACATGTAATTTTTTTGTAGAAAAAACTTATATATCTTGTTAAGCAGATGTAAGGAAAAATACTATGATAGAAGATTTGAATAAAGGTAATAACACAACTACCAAAAGGGATGATAAATCTCAAATGTCCACCCAAAATATAAAAATAAGAAATAAACACACTGGGGAAAATAAGGCTAATTCTGAAAATACTAAGACCCCTGTCTTCAAGTTAAATGGTCGGTTACGTAGGAGTACAGTAAAAAGTATATAAATATAGAAAAATCTGTCAAAGTCAAAATGGCCGGATTTTGTTAAACAGGAAGTAGGTGAGCGACAGACCTGAAATCGTTTCACACGTTATGGGACCCCACCCTGATGCTACATACCAAATATCAAGTGGCTGTGATTAGTAGTTGCTGAGAAAAGTGTTACGAAAAATTTTCCCCGCCCGCACGCCGCCCGCCGTCCACCCGCCCGCCCGACATTCACCATTTTATAACCCGGATTTTTCACTCCGTGAAATCCGGCCAAAAAGGATAGGGTGTAATTTTAAGCTAAGACCAAGACCAACATAATTATGCTTAAAAGTTGATGATTATAAGAAATAAAAAATTGACAGCAAAGCTCGAGGCAATGAATTTTACTACTCCTGACAAGCGATTCGTTTATTCAAGACTCATCGGAGGCGCTCTACCCAAACGATTGAAAATGCATCACACTATATGAGCATGAATATCAGAGAAAATATAACCAAAACTGTCGGCCTGGATCCGAAATTATGACGGAGACCAACCTAGTTCCTGGGGTTGGAATAACCTAAGAGGTTTTTTTTAACAATTTTAAAATTTACATGGACAATTTAATAACTTGATGCATCGATGAGTTGGCTCAACTCGGGGAATTAAAAATTCGTCTAGCAGGGCTTTACTTTCACGGGCGTAAGAAACCAAATCTGCAACAAATTTTCAGGCAATGAACTACGCCTACATTGGAACAGGGGTAAATGATTTCATAATTTCTAAAAGGTAAGTGAAGCGATATAAAACTGATTTTTTATTAGTTGTTTCCTGCACAACTATTTTTACCCTGTTTTCGTTCACATGAAAGAAGAAGAGAAACACCAAAGAAGGACATTCGAATGTCAAAAGTCTGAAAGGAAAAAGACAAACGTTTTGGCATTAGTCAGATTTATATACAATTGTTAAAATCAATTCAAAACGACGAAGTGACGTCGGTGATGAATTTACACTTAGGCAGTACAAGTATTAAAATGTGCATTATTTTCTTTGGAATAAAAAAGTACTTGTATCTGCATGCAAAATACGATAAAAACAAGAATATCATTCTCTTTTAGAGCCGACAATAGACCAATCGCGAGTTAATCCATTCTGGAACATTCCGGATATTAGAATGTCCAAAAGTCAAAGGTCAACTAAGGTAAGATCTGACGTCAGAACATTGGGATCAATGGAAGCAACATGTTTACCGATTTATTTTAGGAAAATTTGAAAGTAAATTGAATAAAAAGTTTTGTTTATCAATTTGTAATGGTTAAAGAAATATAATAAAAACAAACATTTCCGAGGGATAGGAGAGAAAGGACAAGGTTTCCCTGTTTGATTTATCACAGAGTAGGTACAAGTTTTCCAGTAAAATCGAGGTAAAATGGCGACAATTTTGGAACTCGCGATCCGGGTATGTAAGTCCATTCAGAAGAATTAAGTTTTTGTTTATTAAACGTTTGATAGATTGTTTCATCACATGTAATATGGTTTCCTCCCAAAAGACATTATGTTGATTTGTTTGGTTATTTTGTTGTTTGAACAAGTTGCTACAATGAACAATGCATCATCTTATTTTCGTGGATGACTACTACCCACGGAAACCACGAAAAATGATGCCTCTCTAAAAATACTGAAACCACAGAAAAATTATGATGGCTAAATGTACATTTTAAAACAAGAGAATAAAGCAATACTCTTTCGCTGACGCCGGCCAGAACGGAATTCTATAAGGATTCCTGGGGTTGTTTTTTATTTGCATGTTTTTTACACAATTGTTTGGGTATTTTATGGATCGTATTAAAGAGGAAAATTGGCATACCATCTTGTATAAGAGCTCCCTATTGCAAAATATAAATCATTTACTGAAAAAAATATTGATACAAGATTATGTAGAAAGAACTAAGGAATTTCCATTAGTAGCTTTAACATAAGACATACTATTTTAGGCTCTCATAGATAACATACATTGAACATTAATCTTACTACTATACTAAAAGAAGCAGAGGTACCAATGTGGCATCCGAATGTCAAAGTCCGAAAGGGCAGAGACAAAACCAGTAAACACAAACCTATGATGTTAATACGGATATATAATTATGTTAATGATTGCTTTTGTATTCATGGTATACAAATATATCATTATACTTCTGATCATAAGATTTTTTCCTAACAAATTTTAATTGAACAATTCAATTTATCATATAAGATATTTCAAAAAGGGTAAATTATCACCCCAGCGGGTCATAATTTTTTATCTATCACCCTCTCGTGTGCCGAGGTCGTGCACAGCCTCCATTTGACATTCTTATCCAGGTGTATAATTGACAACAAACATTAATTAATGCATATTCTAACAGAGTGTTTTCTTAAATTGTTTCACAGGGTAATATTTTATTTCAGTTAAAAGAAAACAAATAAAAAGATTTGAAAATTCGTGCGTAAAAGTACATTTTGAAAGATTTTCTTGTATTTGAGCATGATTCTGGAACCAAACTCTAAACACCATTGTTACAAACCATTGCGTTGTCGAATGAGCTGCGAATCAGTTGACAGTATCAATCTACTCTATCACCCTCTCAGCTATATTTATTCATATATTAGTATTTTCTAAAATAAACCTGAACTCTGATGGTTTTATTACAACAGATACAAAAAAAAACTGAATTTAAACTCATCCATTTATGTTTTACGTTATCTTGATAAGCTCAATTATTTTACGGAAGACGACAAACTTTATCTTCATGGTCATCTGTAAAATTAATTCTAAAAATGGATTCTTTTTATTCTTTTAGCGAAACCATGAAACAACAATTAAGACCCGGTAGATTTATGAAAAAATCGGGCGATACTATATGTAGAAAATTCCAAGACATAGGAAAAGCTTCACAATATTGCAATGTACTTGGTGATGAATTTCACTTTTACATCAATTACCCATATTATAATACTTTATGAAATATATTCTTTCCTAGCATAAAAAACAACCATTTTATACTTTATTTTACTTATGTATTAGGAATAATCATTATTACAGTTTACTGAAAGATTCTTATTTCACTCCATGAAATGCAGCTGAAATAATTATATTCCTAAAATCCTTCAACAAAGTCAATTAGAAACAGGCGGACGATAAGGTGTTTACTCTGTGAGAATCTTTCAACTGTGGAATTTCAAGCAATTTGGAGGAAACCCACAACAGGCGCAGATCCAGGATTTTCTATTAGAGGGGGTGCAGGTATTAAATAATCGCGAAAATTTTTAGCCTTTTTTGATTGATTTCATGGAAAAACAAAATTTCACATTTTAGGGGTGCGCCGGGTGCGCCCCCCGCCTGAATCCGCGCCTGCACAAAAAAGATGAACACGACGAGCTTAATGAAATGAACATGAGGTGATGGTGATTATGAAGAAAAATACATAAACGGTTTGGCTAAATGAGTTATTTAATTTACTATCATCTAACAAAATATAGAAGTCAAAAGCCATATCAAATATAAAAGTCAAAATTAAGTCGAAAGCGACAGCAAAGCTCAGCACATGTTAGCAGCTAAGAAAATTTTGATGCTCGAGAATTTATCACTTCAGTGAAGCTATAGGGTCTAAAATCCTGGAAGTACAGATTGAATTTTGAATAACAAATCAATAACAGAAGAGAGAAGCAGAGGCACCAATGTGGCATCCGAAAGGACAAAGACAATACCAGTAAACACAAACAAGGACAGGACGAAAAAAACAGACAACACAAAACACAGAAACACAAAAACTACTGAATATCAATTAACAACACGAGCTCTGGTTTAAAATGTTCTTAATCAGTATGAAAAAAAACATCAAATAGTGCTTTTAAGTACTTTTCTAATCCTAAACATTTTTTTTAAAATAATGTAATAATGATGAACGCCCTCATCTGATGGACAATGTGCACCTACCTGATGCTACTTCATCATTTGACACGGAAGCTAGATTCGATGGCTGGCAAAATCTTAAGTGGTTGGGTAAAAGCCAACAGATGCGACTGAAATAAAAATGAATAAACTGGGATCGAGAGAGAACCAGGAAACTTTTACTGGACCGTCCAGAAGCATGTAATTTATTAAATATAACTTTTTCGTTTTCTGCATTTTACAAGAAATTAACAAACAAATAGACAAACCTTCACAAAGCAAATCTACAACAACACATTTAGGTAAAACTCATTCGAGAACCTGACACAGAAGACAACAAGAGCGAACGAGAGGTATAGTGGCGGATCCAGAGGGAGGGTTGGGGGTCGGAACCCCCCCCCCCTTTCCTCCGAAATTTTGAAATTTTTGTGTAGATTTCAGCAAAATTGGTCTGGAACCCCCCCTATGGCCCACAGAACCCAGTATGTGGAACCCCCCCCCCCCTTTTCGAAAATTTCTGGATCCGCCCCCAAGGTAGAAGAATTCTCTAGATAATACTTGCTTTTAACTCATATTCTTATTCTTAATTCTTTTAAAATAAAGTTTAGGGGTATATTGTTTATACAAGTCGGCTTTATAAAGGGTCATGAATTAGGATGTGATATTCCTTTCATAACGAAGAAACATGCAATATATATATAGGTGAAACTTGGAGAAATATTTAGCTAAAGATTTTAGTCTTTTAGATATTTTTCTGCTTTAGCTCTAGAATCAAAAACACCGCTGCAATATCAGATTAACATGCGGATACACTTTTTGTATGGAGCGTTCCCATGCGTTACCTGGACAGGCATAAATGAAGTACTTAAACTCGCAAAAAAAACACAAAAAAATTCACGAAATCAAGATAAATACATGAACATAGAAATCGAAAAAATGCACATCTACATTTCATATAGAAAGATTCCATGAAAATATGCGGAAAACACCAACTAAGGCGACTATGAGGAGTAGCGGGTACAGTGTGACAGACTGATGGTAGGACGGAAGGAAGCCAACCGAACCTATAAATCTATATCAACTCGCCGCTAATAACAAATATGAACTCGCAAGGTCATCATAAAGCTTAAACAAACAGCTTTTGACCAAAAGGATACGGAACGTATAATAGGGCAAATATAGGAAAACAAAAGATTTGAACGAAATGCAAAATTCAAATTTATAGATTTATCAATCCGTCAAACGAGTTAGCAATTTCATTCAACTACATTGTAACGTGACTTAACGCACAAACTAAACATCTTAAGAACAGAATATACATTTTTACAACGAAAGATAATGATCATTATGAAGCCATAAGATGGCTTAAGACTTCCAAGAATAAAACAGATGTCAAATAAAGATTTGTAATAATTACAGCTCGAAAGGTTTTGAGAATCTTTATCAAAGCTTCTATCGTATGACATAGGTGTAGGAGTGCGAACATTTATGTAAAATATTGATGAAGAAATCCTTCGATCAAATAATACCTTCCCAAGAAATTGTTTTCATTTTTTATATCAACGCGAGCTTTTTAAAAAAGCAATGCCTTTACCATATTATATTTTGGGTCCAAAGCATTTATCTAAAAATATTGCTTACGTTCAATGTATACTAATTGATTTTTTTGTGTTTTTGCATTAACAACATTGCAAATGATTTTATTATTACCATTACAGGAGTCTGATTTGCCCACCTATCACCTACATTGTAATCATTTATCTATAAGGACTTTTACATTTTACCCCTATAACACCTCCTTCACTCGGCTAACTGAGAACTCGGTCTGTTGGTTTTATTTTACATGGAGGCTATATGGGAAATGGGTCTGTTGGAGAGTCGGCTAAAGTCTGTTGGTCAAATACTATCGAGAAAAACATAGCAAGGTCAATATATTTTACTAAATATTTCTTTTTTACTTACTTTAATAAAAAAAACAATTTATGTTGGGCAAAACAATATTGAATACTGAACATATTCATATATTGTTTTTCTCTGTAGCTTACATTGGTAAGCTACAAAATGGAAAGGTGTGTTGCTCATCGAGATATTACTACCAATTTTGTCATTCAAAAATTTAAACATTACAGTGTTTTGCTAAAATTAAGTCGAAAGCATTACGAAAAAACGAAACTTAAATTGTACATCATGTATGATTGACATATAACTGTACGTATAAGAGAGAAAAACCGACAGACATGCGTTTTTGTGGCATTATTATGTTTTTGCCTTAAATTGGGTCTGTTGGTGAGTCGGCTATAACGAACTCGGTCTGTTGGTAAGTCAGTTGAGAGTAAATTAATCAACTGATATCATACTATATTTCTGCCATAACACACATTCTTTACAAATAGAAATAATCTTACAAAGTGACATAAAGCGTATATATTCGTAGTGATGATTGTTTAGTCATAAATTATACATAAAATCAATATAAATCGCGTTATAACAAGCACGTCAGTCTGTTTGATCAAGCTTACCATTAATTTTTCAGTATGAAAAGGAAAAGAATGAACTTTTCCAACAGAAAGCATGGAAGGGAAAAAAATTAAAGAAATAAACAAGGGATTGCACTTAGTCGTGCTAAGGATACCCCTACTCGACCACTCAGAAAACAGGAAGTAGATGCGCGACTGACCTGGAAAGAGGAGGCACGATACAATTCATCATGCTAAAGCTGTATACCAAATTTGAAATTAATCCCCTCAGTAGAAGCAGAGAAATCTGTTACGAAAAATTGTCTATTTTTTATCCTTAAATAAGACTAAGTCGGCTTAGAAAACAGGAAGTAGATGTGCGACTGAACTGGAATGGGGAGGCACGATACAACTCTTTATGATAAAGCTGTATACCAAATTTGAAATCAATCCATTCAGTAGAAGCAGAGAAATCTGTTACGAAAAATTGTCTATTTTTTACCCTTAAAAAGACTAAGTCGGATCAGAAAACAGGAAGTGGATATGCGACTGACCTGGAATGGGGAGGCACGATACAACTCATCATGATAAAGCAGTATACCAAATTTGGAATCAGTTACTTCAGAAGAAGCTGAGAAATCTGTTACATATACGAAAGTTTGTTACGGACGGACAGACGGACGGACGGACAAGGTATTGCAATAAAGCCCCCTCTCTTACGAGTGGGGGTATGAAAATCAAAGATGAAGACGTTAAACAAGAGACGCTTATCCCTAAAATACTGAAAAAATTCTAACACTAGTCTTAGAAAGAGAGTGAAGAACATTACAACTAATTATAAACTATGCCAACTGACTTTGTATTGCAAACATGTGACTTTGTATTGCAAACATGGCCAAAAACCATTATAACCTCCAAAGTAAAATGTATTATATATATATATGGCAATCGTTTTAAGGCATACATGATACGTGCATTAAAAAAATAGAGAATTCTAACAGTCTGTTACCGGTACTACCCGGGTGGGTGGGGAATGTTCGTTCGGTCTGTTTATTCCCATAAGATAATCTGTGATTGAACCCATAAATCAGATATGTTCTAATTTATGCATTTTGAAGCCCTTATAATACTGTATAAATATGTACAAGTAAAAAGTACATGTACTAATTCAAAATCAACAATTTTAAAGCCATGTTATTGTCCCCGCGCTAGCGCGGAATAATGTTTTGCTGTTCGATGTACGTACGTACGTTTGGCGTTAATGTCCATGATAATCTCTGTAACCACTGGGAGTAGAAAGATGAAACTTGGGTTATTAATTGCATTGTGGGTGGGGACTGTGCCGAAGGTTTTGGAATTTTGATAATGCCCCTAGGGGCTAGGCTGCATGGGTAGCATTAGGGTACACTATTCTTTCGTCATGCAACTCCTCCCAGGTTATTTTGAATACGGAACTGAAACTTTGCTCAGTAGTTGCACTATGGATGTAGATTCTACCGAAAGTTTCGGAATTTTGATAATGCCCCTAGGGGCTGGGCTGCATAGGTAGCCTTAGGGCACATTCCTTCGTCATGCAACTCCTCATAGGTTATTTGAAATATTGAACTGAAACTGGCTCAGTAGTTGCACTATGGATGTAGATTCTGCCAAAGGTTTCGGAATTTTGATAATGCCCCTAGGGGCTGGGCTGCATAGATAGCCTTAGGGCACATTATTCCTTCGTCATGCATAATTCTTTACATTACTATCACTCCCACTACCAGGGAAAAGTCTCATATTAAAATACATATACATTTGATAGTACTAGTAATGTTCATTATAGTCATAGTTTCTTTCAATTATTTGCCTTTATACTATCAAACACCAGCGTAGCGCGGGGATATGCAGCGTGGCTGCTTCGACTAGTTAAATACCTATAATTATACCCTCACTTTTAAGAAGAGGGTATACTGTTTAACCTTTATCCATATGTCCATTTGTTCGTTCGTACGTAACATAATTCCGTCGCGGTTATTCAAGCAACTACATAAGGTAAAGGTATGATATTTTGCTTTGTCTTAAAATGTCATATGGTGTATTTCGATTTTACGCCCCTAGGTCATCTACCTCTTGTTAACCGAAAACTTATGTTTTTAGACGTATTTTACATACATGCAAAATTTTCCTCACAGTTTTCTCAACACTTCATGACATAGAAGTTGGGGTATAATACCTTGTATACAGCTTTATCCTATAGTACCATATGGTGTGTACTGATTTCGTGCTTTTATATTTCTTTTTCCTGTACGTACACGCAAAATTAGAGATAATTTCACTCTTGAATTAATACAATATAAAATGTTAATCCCAAAAGTTTTTAAAAATTCAAAATATACCTCGTTCGCAATCATTCTGTCTCGGCTAATTAACTCTCAACAGACTTTAATTTAATTTGCCGACTCACCAACAGACTTTAGCCGGCACATTTTTAAAGAAAAACTGATTTTTTATAACATTTTAACATTAAATCACTTTTTGTTGTTTGAATATTTTATTTTTAAACTGAAGAAAACCTTTCGAATCGCTAACTATATTTAAAAGGTGTAAAAATTTTGTTTATTTGTAAAAAAAATCATTCATACTAGTAGTTGCCAAATTTGAACATACCACTTTCTAGCCTTTTCGTTTTATCGAACACTGGTATAACAAATTGACTCTGTTGCAAGTTGAAAATGTGCTCAAAGGAATATAATTTTGGTTGAAAGATTTTGTATTTTGACAATTAATTGACATTTTGCCAAAATAATAACTTTTTCACAAAATTTCATGACCATCCATTGGATTTTACTCTCAACAGACCTATAGCCTACTCTCCAACAGACTCATTTCCCATATAGCCTCCATGTTAAATAAAACCAACAGACCGAGTTCTCAGTTAGCCGAGTGAAGGAGGTGTATAAGAGGTAATCTGTATTCTGACAAATTAAATCCAATGGAGACTTTTAAAGATATCATTGAATAGGTTTATTTAGCAACAGCATTACTTTTCACACTGTAGGACAAAAACATGTAAAAACGCTTTTTACATTGAAAGGGTCTTAACCCCAAAGGGGTCATTTCAACATCTTCAACCCAATGAATACTATTGTGCAGCTCAATGCAATGAGCTGAAGATTAATACAAGCAATATCTTTGATCTGTCTATAATACTTTTCATTATCTAGGACAGAAGTATTAAAAATTCTATTGTTTTACCTTTAAAGGGCCATAACTCCCATTTAAGGAGTCATTTGACTCTCACCCTATGGAGACTTTTGAAAAGCTAAATGAGCTAACCATGCTAACTGTTTAAGCAAGCAACAGTTATTCTTCATATTCTATAGGACAATAACATTAAAAATACATATTTGACCTTGAAAGGGCAATAATACTGACGGGTCATCTTGACAAATTTGACCTAATTGAGATATTTATATAGCTTTTGATTCTGAAAAGACTAAGATACTAAGGAATTTTCCGATGTGTTGCGTTATGAGCCACTTTAAGTGACTTTATCCCATGTTTTATTAAAGCTGCCATAATTTTAGTTAGAACATACTGATTTATCCTGGATTAGGAAACAAGTTTGATGGTTATATTAATCCCTATTCAGCATGCAGCTTGCCAGTGTAACCTTTGTATCTTTGTAGCCTTTGCCCCTGCGCATACTCATATCGAATACTACAAAGGGATCTTTAGAGTGTATGATGTAATTGCTCTCCCCATACACAGGCAAACTATTTTCGTCGTTTCCGAAGGACTAGCATCGTTCCTTGCTACCATCCTCGAGAGAAAGAGTAAGAAAATTGGTTCATGAAATTTTCACCCATGAAGATTGAACCAAGACCCTTGGTTTTAGTTGTAGTCCGAAGCGTTAACCATAACACATTCGGCTCTCGTTTTTATCAAATCTCTTCAAAATGAGGAAGTTTTCTTGCTTACATGTCATATGTCATTCTTGAAAAGTTTCAGTCAAGATGGTTTAATGGTCTCTGAAGAGAAGAATTTTTTCAATTGTTTGAGGACTATGGCCGGCGATCTTTGGTTAGGTGAAGCGGTTTGAAAATTACAGGAAATACTTGTTCGGATTTCGAAAAGTCTTCACGCACTGAAAAACGGCGGAAACATTAAAATAAAAATAGAGCCGGTGGTATAGCGGTTAACGTGTCGGGCTACTAACACCAAGGTTCGTGGTTCGATCCTCGTCCGGGTTGAAAATTTTATGAACCATTTTTCCGACTCCCTCTTGACAGTATTTGCGAGGATGGTCTCAAGGGACGATGCAAGTCCTTCGGAAGGGACGAAAAAAGGTTGTCATGTGTATGTGGAGAGCAATACCCATTCACGCTAAAGACCCCTTTGTAGAGTTCGATAACAGTACGCTCAATGGGGGCTGCTGCAAAAGCCACACTCGCAAACTGCTAGCTGGAGAGGGATTTACATAAGCATTAAGCTTGTTTCCCAATCCAAGATAAATAAATATGTTTAAACTTAACTAACGGCGGAAACTACTTATCATCTCATCCGTTCGATCCAAATTACACGTTTCCTTGGAGTGGATTTTGGATTTTTTCCTTCTTCTTGTATTTACGCGAGCAAGTCTCATATTAAAATTACAATCAGCAACATGAACATGCGTTGAGGCAAAAGCAAAACTCGGGTGTTCCAAAAGAGGAAGCAGCTCCAGCTTTATACAATGAAAGAACCTTAGTGAGCGCGCTCACATACCCCACGCGTCCACATAATGGACAAAGAATATCTATTTCGAGTTAGGAATATAAAAGTCAGAGTTGTTGTCTTTCCAAGTCGGCTCGTTAAACAGGAAAAAAATGAGTGACAGACTTGAAAATGTTTCTCACCATATGAGTCTCCAACCTAAATCTATGTACAAAATATCAAAAACCTATGATTAATAGTTGCTGAGAAATCTGTGACGAAAATTTTCAACCCTGAAAATTCAGTGAAAAAAAATCAAAGTATGCTCGTTTAACAGGAATTAGCAGATCAACAGACCTGAAAATGTATCCCACCATATGGGACCCCTACTTGAAGCTACATAACAAATATTAAAAGCCTACAATTAAAAGTTGCTGAGAAATCTGTGACCAAAGTTTTCAACCCTGAAAAATAAGTGAAAAAAATTTAAGTCGGCTCGTTTAACAGGAAGTAGCTGATCGACGGACCTGAAAATGCACCCACCATATGGGACCCCTACCTAAAGCTACATACCAAATCTTAAAAGCCTTCTATCAATAGTTGCTGAGAAATCTGTGACGAAAATTTTCAACCCTGAAAATCTAGTGAAAAAAAATGTAAGTCGGCTCGTTAAACAGGAAGTAGATGATCGACAGACCTGAAAACGTATCCCACTATATGGGACCCCCAATTGAAGCTACATACCAGATATCAAAAGCCTAGGATTAATAATAGCTAAGATATCTGTTACGAAAATTTTGATCACGGACAGACGGACGGACGGACCAGTCAAAAACATTATAACCTTCGCAACTTCGTTGCGTGGGGTATAATAACTCGCCTTCGCGTTGCCAACGACCAGTTTAGGGAAGTCCAATTCAGATAATGGACGACAAAAAAAACAAGCAAAAACTCCAATACAAACTTACAACTTTGTTGTCATTCGAATTACATCTATACTTTTTTACAGATAAAACAACTCGTTTTTATACAAGCACGTGGGGTCTTTCATAGATTTGTTCCATGAAGACATTGTACCAGGCGAAGATAACCCTGAGTAAGCAATATATGCATGGTCAGACGTGACACAATATCCCGTAAACTCTGGAATAACGAATCAGTTGCGATATGGAGCTTCAACTTATATATTTCTAACAAGAGGCTCCCATTAGCCTGAATCGCTCACCTGAACTACACAGACACATATATTTTGTAGATATTATTGTGCAAAACCATATGCGATTTAAATTTCTGAAATATCTTGGTTAGTTTTCAAGATATTAGGCTTAATAAGTGCAAAATTTGGCAAAAATTAGGAAAAAGGGCAATAACTCCCACATCAGCAGTCAAATCTTTTCCAAAATTTAAGCACAGGTAGATCTTAATATGCTGTTCTTTTTTTATTCTTGCACAATTTTGATATCTGAAACCATTTTTGAGTTATTAGCAAAAAAGTGCAATTTACCCCTATGTTCTATTTTATCCATGGTGGCCATGTTTTTTGACGAATCAAAAATCTGAACAATAGAGTTGTAGCATATAAGCTATTAAACAAGTGTGCCAAGTTAAAATGCAGTTGGTCTTACGGTGCCAGACAAGTTAATCTTTGAAATTCAGGGAAAAAGTAATGAAAAATGGTAAATTTTGTTGCTTTAAGGACAATAACTCCTAAAAGAAATGATCCTACAGCTTTGATCTAAATACATGAAATGTATATCTTGATGTGCTTAATCATATGCAATTTAAATTCTTGAAATACCCTGTATAGTTTTCAAGATATATGGCTAAAAAAGTGAAAAATTTTGAAAAAATCCAGAAAAAGGGCAATAACTCCTACATCGGTTGTTAAATCTTCTTGAGATGCTGATCACTTTTGTCCCCATCAGAATTTTGATATCTGTAACCATTTTTGAGTTATTATCAAAAAACTGCAATTTACACCTATGTTTTATTTTTAGCCATGGCGGCCATATTTTTTGACGAATCAAAAATCTGAACGATAGAATTGTAGCATATATTATATTAAACAACTGTGCCAAGTTTGGTTGAAGTTGGATATATGATGTCAGACAAGTTAATCTTTGAAATTCAGGGGAAAAGTAATGAAAAACGGTAAATTTTGATGCTTTAAGGGCCATAACTCCTAAAAGAAATGGTTCTACAGCTTTGACTTAATTACATGAATTATAGGTTCTTACATAAGTTCTTGGAAAAGACCGGCTGATCTTTCACGAGTGATAGAATTTTTCAGTCTTTTTGCGAGTGGAGCGCAGCGGAACGAGTCAAAAGACCAAAACAATTCTATCACGAGTGAAAGATCACTGACGGTTTTCCAAGGACGCGTGTAAGTACCTATTTCTTCCGTAAAAATCATTTTTTTATATTCTGAAGCCTTAGGTTACTTCATTCTAAAAACCGAAAGTTTAAAGTAACATTGCATTTTATTGGTCGACATCATCGATCAATATCAGTACCGACGGTTATAATTGGTTAATTGACCAGTGTGAGATCGCTGCACGTGCTCGCATCTCAACCTGGTCATCTTACACTGCAAAGAGTCATTTACGGAAGAAATGTAGATCTTGATGTGCTTAATCATATGCAATTTGATTTTTTAAAATATCTTGTATAGTTTTCAAGATATAGGGCTAAATAAGTCCAAAATTTTGAAAAAATCCAGAAAAAGGGCAATAACTCCTACATTGGTTGTTGGATCTTTTTGAAAATTTCTGGGCAGGTAGATCTTGAGGTGCTGATCACTTTTACTCTTGCCAGAATTTTGATATCTGTGACCGTTTTTGAGTTATTTGCAAAAAACTGTAATTTGACCCCCCCCTGTTCTATTTTTAGCCATGGCGGCCATGTTTTTTTACGAATCAAAAATCCGAACGATAGTTTTGTACACATAATGCCACTAAACAACTATACCAAGTTTGGTTGCAATTGGACTTATGGTGTCGGACAAGTTAACGTTTGAAAAATTGTTTACAGACGACGACAGACGACGACAGACGACGACGACGACGACGGACGCCAAGTGATGGTAAAAGCTTGCTTAAAAGTTAATAGAAGAAAATGAGATGTGGAATAAGTGTACGCGACACAACCTACATTATAAACGTATATTTAAAATATCCACAATGGAAAACAGCCAGCAGCCTTCAATGTGACCAGCGGTCGCTGCTCGCTGTTTTTCAATTGGCCCCTGGATTGAAAATAAAATACATATGATTCAAGCCCAATCCCAAAGTGCATTTAAAGACCCTTTTCTTGACAAAAAACAATTAACAAAAAATTCGACTAAATACAAACATAAGCTTTGATTAGGACAGGCACATTAAAATGTGGCGGGGTTAAACTAGTTTTTTGGCGCCAACCTTTCCCCTAATGATAATCAATATTAAAGCACAAACTAACACACAGTAAAAATCAAATCGATAGAAGTTCAATTCAACAAGAGAGTATTTTTTTAAAGCTACTTTAAAAAATGTTTGTTACCTGTGTGAAAAACATTTGACATCGGAGATACTAGTATCTAAAATGTATCACAGACCAATAACAATGTATAGCATCAGACCTATAAACATTTTAACAAAATGCCAAACTCAAGCTTAAGCCAGCATTTATATACATGTTATGAAATATGTAGCTCATGTAGCTTGCTAAAGCTGATTTTTAAAGTAAATAACAGCTTTTCTTTAGCTGCAATAGCTGTCATTCTATTTGGCAAAATCAAAAGGCCTATAATGGTTCGTCTGACAACATCAACAATATGCTGTATATCGATATTTCAAGGAGTAACCTCTCATCAGCAGCATGTTAATCAAAAGGAGCAAAGGTGTACCAAAGGGGTAAACAACATCATTAACCGTAAAGACAAAGACAAAATCGGTAGACAAAAAATCATCAAAACATAACAAACCAAACAACAACATAAAACACACACACACAAAACAACAAAACCGCATTAAGCAACGTGAACTCAAGTCGAAATACAAATGACAACAAATTTCCAGACAATAAGTTTTGCTACGCCTGACGCGTGTTTCGTCTATTCAAGACTCATCAGAGGCGCTCTACCAAAAATATTGAAAATGCCAAAAACTTTATGATTATGAGGAGCATAGAACAGTAAATCCAAAAATACCAAACTGGGGAACCAAATTATTACAGATGATCAACCTATGTCTGGGGTAGGAAGAACCTTAGTGTTTAAAAAATTTTGAAATTAAAACGAATAATTTAAAGCTTTGATGTGTTCTCCAACACACAAGTGATGGTGCCGGAGCGGGCTAACCTCGGGGAATTAAAACTCCACCAGCAGTGCTAACCTTCACGGGTGTTCGAAATACGAAAGACAACAAAGTTCCAGACAATAAATTTTGCTACGCCTGACGAGCGTTTCGTCTATTCAAGACTTATCAGAAGCGCTCTACCAAAAACAGTGAACTCAGGTGCTCCGGAAGAGAAAGCAGTTCCTGCTTGCCGTAGCACACCCGTCACGTTGCCAAAGATCGATTTAGTGTTGGTCAAATCCAGAAAGGATGACATTACCAAACTCTATGTCAAACCAACATCTGTGCTTATCTGAGAGATAGAAATCCCGTATTTGTATACAAGCACATGATGTCTTCCGTAAAATTTCTTGAGTGATGACAACAACCTGGGAGCAACGTACCCCTGTGTTATCAATTTGTTTGTCAGCCGTGTAGCAAAACATTCAAGAAGATCAAAAACCAAAAATATTGAATGAAAAGCACTCAAAGCCAAAAGATTCGATCAGGGAATCCAAATCCAGCATTAAGGATATCGACCATGCATGTGCGATACAAGGAAAGAAACTTTGGTGTTTTCAACAATTTAGAATTTATAACAATCGGGAATTTCAATAAAAAAGCATTGAAAGCTAGAGCTGCATCAGATTCCCTCAACTGGTAATCATGCTTTTCCGAATTTTCCACTTGAAACTAACTAAACTAATGTTTACACAAATCATTTTTGAATATGGTATTGAAAAAGACAACCTAAAAACACTCGTAATAAGTCTGTGTGCATTTTGGCAAGTGCGTAATTTAAAAAGATGATTTTGAAAAAATTAAGGGATAGAGAACGGACGTCCTTCGTATAAGTTGAGATAAAAAAAAATTCAAAGACATCTCAAGACATTTTTAACAAGTCCCAAAGATACAGTTGATCTGTATCAAAAATGTATTATGACTTAATTTGTCTCAATATGTCTCAAATTGTCATTTATTTTCTCGTTCTATCTTGTGAAGTTCTTCTTTGTTCGTCTTCTCCTAGACATTTCAAGTTTGTTCATATATTTTAATTCCGTAATGCAATAAAGAACTTTTAAAGTGCGTTTTTCCCACGATTTGTCTTTTCCGTGTCATGAAAGACGCTAAATAAAGTTGGTTTAAAATCTAAAAGATTTAAACGGCTTCATTTACGTATTGCAAATTTATTCACCAAACATTAACTGTTATAACCACTTTAAACTGATCTGCCATTTCTGGCTTCACCTACAATACTTCCCGTGAAAGGGAAAATCAAAAGCGGTTACACAAGTCTACTTCTAAGCTAAAATTTCTGTAAGTGTCACTTTGGAAAAATCACCGTGGACTTTTCTGAAATTCTATTTTGTGGGAACAACACAAGAAGTTTTTTTTTTTTTTCAAATAAATGAACTTAGGTATATGGAGTCATATTTAGTATAGAAAGTGTCCTCAGTCCTAGTTGCTTTCGTGGTATTATTGAAAAAATCTTTACAAAATTTTATCCTCAGAAAAATTTCTTTAGACACTGGCCTTTTTTGTTAAAAGAAAGATAACTCTACTCGTCTTTATTCTTAAATTTTTACAGATGATTCATGTACTTACAAAATTACAAATATTTCAAGTATTAAACTTTGTTTGGCTCCTTAAACCTGTCAACTGTAGTCTGTGCTGTGAGTACTGGCAATGTAACGCCTTACAAATGTACATTCGCGAGGAGTACTGATTTGAACCTTCTTTATATAAGCGAGCTCTTAGCTTAACTCCCACCTGACACAATTTGCACAAAAAATGGTTTGGAAAAATATATATAGGGAGCATTTAGTTTAACTCAAAAATCATGAACATGAAGATGCGATATGGTATGATTTATAATTATAAATATATCGTATTAAGAATATTTAGGTTTTTCCGGACGTCGTACTTTTCGCCAGATGGGGGTGTGTGGGTGTGATACACAATTGAAAGGTACAAAATAAATGTAGGTATACATACTGAAAGCTGGCGGAAGTTTTCCAATGTGTTTATTTTTTAATAGCTGTAGTTTTATGCAGACTGTCTTTCGTACTATTAATATTAATTCAACTTTTGTTATATTTGTATTTTGGTATTAAGGCAGTACGGTACGTTCGATGTAAAATGATCAAAGATACAGTTTGGAATTCTTTATTTTTGTAAAAATTTTATCTTTATATTCTTCAACGCTTCGTAAAAATTTGCAATGCATTTCTTTGTATTCCTTTTTATGTTGAAATAGATGTCCTGCATGTACTGATTCTTCCCAACAAACGCCTAGGACTGGTATGCTATTTTTCTTCCACAGTTCAATCATTTCATCTATTAGTTCGTGGTCACTTAGAGGGTCATTTCTACAATAATAGAAAATGGTAGGCACCGAAATAGGTTGGTCTCTAAATTTAACCATGCCCTTTTTATAGAAGTCTACAGTTGTTGATTTAGTAAGAATAAAATATAGAGCGAAGAACTGCTGAATTAAAATGCGGATTAAATTGTTCTTAGTAATTCCGTATGCGACACCGATTCTCATTCGTTCATACGACCCATACGTTATGCTGTCATAAATGTTACCAACTAACCGTACGGTAAAATTCCAGTACTTTTCAGGATGTTTGCTTATTTCCATTAAACAAGATGTGTAGTTGTAAGAACCAATTGAGGTGCTGTGAACAACGAAAAATCGGTAATGACACATCTCTCGACAAACGTATTCTAGAAAAGTAATAGCTAGTTGGACGGATGTAGGTGGCCATGCAAAGTGTTTAGCAAGACCTGGAATATGCAAAACATCATATCCTAGCGAATGATAAAGCTCGAAGTACTTTTCAAGGGATCTTTGTTTAGCTCCTAACCAGCTAAAAAATATAAGTAATGTTGATTTGTCTGCACTCATTGATAAATCTGCCGACAACAATCTCAACTCAAAATTTGCATCGGCGACGCTCTTTACAGTAACATCCATAATGTGTCCTAAAAAGTAAGAAAAAAAGATAAACTTGAAAAAAGAAATCAAAGAAAAGTACGAAATAGTATCTATACCTCTTCTGTATGAATTAGTTTTTTTTAATCGTAAAACGTTATAAATCTGCATTAGTTCGTATTATTACATTTAATAAGCTTTTCAGACTCATGCACTACTGCAGTGGGAGGTTTGTGGCCCGTACCCCTTTTGCAGTGCCCTCTCCCTCCTTTTGGCAAAATGTTCGAATCCGCCGTTGTACTTGACAAGCTAAAAATACATTTTTGACATTTTAACGCACACACGAATGAATACAAAGCTGCTGAAGGATCAAAGGACATCAAAGTAAGTGTGTTTTCCAAAAATGTTCACGTAATAATGATCTAGATGTGGAATGCAGTGTATGCGACAAAACCTACATGGCAACCCGCAGTCACGGCGGTAGCTGCCTTCAATGTGACAAGTGATCGGCGCTACTCCATGTTTTGCGATTTGCCCTAAAGTTGCTAGACTGAAAATATAATACCGATGTTTCAAAAGTCATCCTAAAATGTCAAAAAAGGCCTTATAATGACAAAAACAAATACATTCTTATATCTGCTTATTTAAAAAAAAAGAAGTTGTGGCCCGATTTGTCTGAAAATCGTTTGGGACGTATAGTTTGTCATACTGAGATGACTGAGCCATCCTGTCAATTAGAATTTTAATATTCCCGTGTGCAATTTCTGAGAAAAATTTGAAGGACATTTTTTTTACTAATTTATATCGGCCCAGTCCCAAACAAGAAGTTGTGGTCTGATATGTCTGGAAGTCGCTTAGGAATCTGGACGTATAACTTTAATACTAACTTTAATAGGATGCTTTAAACAAACTCCTGCAAAATCCTCATGATCAATTTTAATGAACGCTATCTGACGGAAATTCATACGGACAGACGAACAGACAGACGTACATAGGTAAAACCCCCGGACATGTCAAATTAAACCGAGTTCGTGGGCGTTTCTTAACTACTACGTACTACCATGCACTACAAATTGGGCATGTGCTGCCCAAATTGCAAAAATACAAACTCAACAAAATATAGGTAAACAAATTATAAATGTTTTTGTTTATCGCCAATTGTACATTGTTTGTAACGTACACATTGCCATAAACATATAAATACTTATAAAACTTACTTTCTATTTCATTGTTTATAAATATTGTTCTAGATTTTGAACCCTATTTAGTTTCAAAGTTAACCGGACGGAAACGAACAAGAAACGAATTAGATCATGTTTTATCATATTATATACCACTTGTTTTATATACCCGCTTTTGATATTTTTTCGACCTTATTTTATAATAAATAAGTTATGAAAACTCACCTAGACGATTTTCGTAAGTTCACTCTAACCGGCTTTCATGAATTTACTTTATCTTGTAATTTAGATTTTACTAGTATAAAAACTTGATAAAAGTTATCAGTACTACTGACATGACTGATATACTAGCTTATACATGTAACATAATTGATGATATTTAATGCATTATGGCCCGGGATTTAAGGTTCAGGGTATATAAATCGTATTATCTGGACAAATAAAGCGTAGTCTCACATATACTGTATGGATTAAATCGTAAATGAATGAATACAATGTATACATATAAAACACTTGAGCTTTTAAATTACCCAAAACAGAAAAAAATATTTTTATTTTCTCTTGTGCTCATTTAAAAGACCTTTATGAAATACATTAAATCTAAGCACCAAAAGAAGAGGATCCCCTTAAACCTGTCAGTTAAAATGTATTAACCAGAATATTATATGTTAGGTATATCAATGGGGAAAAAACAAGATGTCTTGAATGATTTGTGACTAATTGGTATTAACGTCTGAAGACAATAAGATTAGCATAGTGAAAGGTTGTTAAAATTTCTGTCCTTTCAATAAGATTTATATATATCCAACAGGTAAACTATTTTTTATGGTTCAAATGTGCATGTAATTCTCGAAAGCGATGGCCCAAAGGGCTGTGTTTTGCAAATCTTAATTCCATTGACTGGGGATAAAGTGAGGCGGTCTGTCATTTGATATGAATGCGAAAAAAGTGCAAGATACAAAGCTCAACAGGTTGCCCCTAAATCATATTATGTATATACATGTATCAACACGCGTGAACTAGTTTTAATAGGTCTTCTTGAGAGGTGGAAAATAGACATTAAGGAATTCAATTAAATATAAAACTTTGCAACGATAAAAGTCATCAAAGAAGACACAGCGTGTCATATGACCATTTACATGTACTTATTTAGCTAAGAATCTTTGCATTGTCAGTGCTGATTGTTGTCCGGGTCTTTTTGTGCTATTTTTTTTATTTCCAGAAATGTGTCTATCCTTGATATTTTTAAAATTGATATTTTACTTGTGCAGTGTTATTAATGATGTCATGATAAGCGGAAGCGAAAAGCAAAATAAAGAGCCAATGACAGCTTTTCCATGTGGAGGTTGTGTCACATGAAGCATCAAGTCATACCACATCTAATTATAACATAAAAAAGATGAACTTTTGAGTAAACATGTGCATTAATGATTGGTGTAAAAACGTGTAACCAACAAGACTCAATATTAGAAATATATTACTATTTATTAATCATCCGAACGGATTACTTTTGCATGGCTTAGAATGATCATCTTCATCAACCAACTTTGGATCACAGTTGTCACCTTTTATGATATCACAATTAGGCGGGGGAATCATCACGCCAGCTTTTATTCCAATTCTAATCAGAAAAGAAAAAAATACAGATTATAATACAAACAGTTGATCTACATATTAGTTAAACTCTACATGTTCAATTGTTTTATAACTAATTTAAGAAATCAAAAAGTCTGACGTGCACTATCCAAACTTAATATCAACTCTGTAAATAGCAAATTATGTTTGCATTGAAGAACTATTAAATAATGTGCATTGCAAGAGACTTTTTTACGTGTATAATATATGTCATGGGAAATCACAGATTTGATATTAGAACAGAGAATGCAATAAATGCGTACTTAGTAATAATTTAATTCCTTTGAATACTGCACACATACATGTATGTTGCTCGAGATTAAATAACGTCAAATGCATACAATGAAGGTTGTTCTTACCCACAACCGGAAAGAAAGCCCTTGTCATTGCAGGATAAATCCACACAAAGGGTGTAGTCTATGAGCGTAGTATTGGCTGGCATGGTTATGTTCTTGTAGGTGCAATGGGTTGGATCTGCAAGGAAAGTGAATGCATGTAGATTCATCGTTTTGTCTTTTTTTAATCAAATTAGATTGGAATAAATGTAGAAACTCTTCCATATAGTAAACTGTGCTTTCATTCTATTATTTCTAATTTGTTTTTTTTAATCCGTTACGTAACAATGTACTTAAACAGGATTATAAGAATTTTAAAAAAGGCCTTATTTTGTTTTGCATAGCACCAGACCACCTTTAAAAGTGTCAATTAAATTACAATCCTGCAAAACAAAGCATTCCATGGCTTTAATCGAATATGTTTAATTAAAACATATTTATTACGTGATGTTTATCTCAATAATTCAGGAATTAAAGCCTTTTGTATGCACGCAGTAGTTGAAACAAAATGTTACATCGAAGCACCAAGCAGATATATTAAAATGCAAATGGTGCGTGTTTTGTCTATAGAACAATTTTTAGGCAGTTCTTATATGACGGGAAGCAAAACCATCGAATGTCGAAAGTCTGATAAGACCAATAAGAAGATCGACTGAAACAAGAGAAAATAACACGATAGAAAGGACAATGTTAAACTTAAACTAACCTACATTATATGCTAAACTGTTTTTGTAATTTTTGTCTGTTGATCCTATTAATTTATACATAATTCAATGGTATAAAATATTGACACAAATAATATTATCTCAAAATTACAAACAGTAAGCATTTAGGGATGCACGATTTAATACACTTATACCCACCATCTTCAGAAGGCATCCTCTGGAAACAAAACGCATCGACAGCATTCAAACCAAAACTACAAACTAAAATGGTTAAAAGTACCAAAAGGTCTTTCATTGTTCACCGTAATGTGGTTGATATTCTTGATCGTTACAGATAAGCTTTTGGATTTTCCACAAAGACTTGTCTCGTGACGTAACCAAACTAACAAATCAGAGGTCATCGCATCACATTTAAGTGATACATTTTATTGTCAAAAAGTGTTTGTTGCTTTTTAGATGTAAGTTAGTTAGTTAGTTATTGCTTTACTCAAGCAGCACACTTTTGGCTATATCCGGGAAATGAACATGAAAGGGGTAATACAATGAACATGAAATGACGATGAAGTAGGGGAAAGAGGGATACAAGGCCAATCGGAGAGGAGAGTTTTGACTGCTACTGGTAAAAGGAGAGATGGGTAGGGACAGGTAATTTAGCCTCATGCATGGAGTCCTCCTAATCTTACCAAGACCTGCAACTGGGTTCTTTCACTTACAAAGAACTTGACATTTTTTTTTGGGTGTAGGTAATCATCGAGTTCGAGTTCGAGTTCGAGTCAGAGTTAAAGTTCGAGTTAGAGTTCGAGTTACAATTCGAGTTCGAGTTAGAGTTCGAGTTAAAGTTCGAGTTATTTTTCGAGTTCGAGTTACATTTTGAGCTAACTCGAAACAGTAATTTTCATAGACATAGTCGAGTTACGACTCGAGTTCGAGTTAGAGTTCGAGTTACAAATCGAGTTCGAGTTAGAGTTCTGACCTAAAGAAAACCTATTTTTAGCAAACTACAACACTTTCCACGAGAAAAAAATAATAATTCAGACATCTATTATGTTGTGTTGTGGTTTAAAAAAAAAAAATATTAATCCACCCAAGGACGAGACAATACTTTGTAATACCTTGGTTTATTTTGTTGCAAAAAAGGGGACGACCATTTGATTTTGAGGGGGTGCTGTTTTTGTTTTTGTTGTTGTTTTCTGGCTTGGAAAAAGTTGGAAATAAATTATCTGGCCTCTGTTTGCAAAAAAATAAAAATATGTCCCAAGATCCTTGCTCAATGCAGAAAATAAATATTCTGGCCCGCAAAATTTTGAAAATAAATAATCTGTCTCGACCGGAACTGCCAGCCCTCCTCCATCAGAATCAAATGGTCGTCCCCCCTAAACATGTATATGTTACTCTCGATTATTTACTAGAGAAATTTGTATACACATCATGTTCTTATATAATCAAATATTACATGTACTTGTATGGGATTTCAATCTAACACATGAGTGTACAGAAGCTGGTCTGTTTCTGTTCGACAGGGACCGGCTTTTAAAATGGAAAGAATCCTTGTTTTTAAAGAATTTTAATGAAAGTAAATTGTCAGCGCATGCAAGAAAATTTCCGGACGGACGGACGGACGGGACGATGGACAGATAATGATGAACGAAAGACCCAATTCTGGACATAGAACAATAAATAATTTGTAACTCTAACTCGAACTCGATTTGTAACTCGAACTCTAACTCGATTTGTAACTCGAACTCTAACTCGAACTCGAACTCTAACTCGATTTGTAACTCGAACTCTAACTCGAACTCGAACTCTAACTCGAGTCGTAACTCGACTATGTCTATGAAAATTACTGTTTCGAGTTAGCTCAAAATTTAACTCGAACTCGAAAAATAACTAGAACTTTAACTCGAACTTTAACTCGAACTCGAATTATAACTCGAACTCTAACTCGAACTTTAACTCTGACTCGAACTCGAACTCGAACTCGATGATTGCCTACACCCTTTTTTTTTTATGTCAGGTTTTTCGCATAATAGCCTGACGACCCCGGCACTCATTATGATAGGGCTTCCCATTCAACTACCTGGGGCACACATCCCAGTCGTTTTGCAGGCAGAGCGGCCTGACCCAATGTCACGTTTCTGAGCGCTCTTTAGTGGACTTTTACCGACAATCTTAGCACTGCTGTGGGCATATTCGCCACCCGGAACCCGCATGGGTCGTATAATGTATAGGTTTGTATGATTTGTTTGAAAAAGACAATTTTCCATATGTTCTATCGTAGTATACTCATAGGAAATGATTCATGCATATTTGAGTTTTTTGATAAAATTACGTGATAAGATTATATGAAAACTTTTAACCTATAACTACCATCTTTGCCATCTTGAAGAATTTATTGTTCAACTTGTTAAACGTCAAATTTTCGTCTCTCCTGCGACGAATGTCGAAAAGGCGAGACTTAGGTATGGTGATTCAGGTGGCGGCGGTGCCCACAATTGGTTTAGTCTGTTTTATGTGAACAAGTTATGTTACACAACTGATATTTGGTATGCAGTTGCATTAGCATCAGTACAGATCAGTTGTAAAAGGATTTAATCTGTATGCTCCTGCAGTCACGGTCTACTGACTTTAAAATCTTACACTGATTTGACAAATGTTAACCTCTTTTCTAACGTCTGTTTAACATGAAGCAGTAGTCATACACCATGGATATTGAGTCTGCACTTGCATTAACGTCATTGCAGATCAATATCAAAAGTGTTTCATGTGTATGCTCTTGCAGTCACGGTCTATTGACTTTGAGATTTTATTGCTAATACTGATGTGGTCAAACAGGAGGGCGTGCCGTGTGTAAGCTGGTTCATATTCTTTTTTGTGTTCAGCTGCATCAGGCGAGACATCTCTCTATGTTAACAGTTTATTTACTTTACCCCCTTTTTTATTTATTTATTTAGGTTTCTTTGTTATTGTTTTTTTTTTCATTTTCAGGTTGATTCTTTCTTTCCGTCCAGTAATTTTATTGTTTGTTGTTACCTTTATTTACACTCCATTTTTAACAACCATAAACCATTAATATTGATCGATTAGAAATATAGTGCAAGACAATAATTTCTGTATTCTTGACGTAGACGTTCTCTGGACAGAAATCTTTAGATTGGGTTTGAGATCAATCTTAATTACAACTTAGGATTCAATAATTGCAGTCTCTGATTAGAAGTAATCACAAGTTAAAGACCATTGCTCTACATTTTATCCATTTTTGTATCAAATAGTAATTACACGGCATAGCAATTGTTATTATCTTAAGGTTATAACTCCAATTGTTTCTGTCGAGTCAATGGCACAAACCTTAGGGACAGTGGTTCAGTTGACCTCGTCGGCGTCGATTGCGTACACAATCTATTGGGAGTTTTGTTTTTGTTTTGTTTGTATTTGTTTTGTTTTGTTTTTTTTTTTTTTTTTTTTCCGTGGAGGGGGGTAGAGGGTCATCACCATTGATCACCATGTATGTATTAATTTAAGGGAAAAACAAACTGACCCATGTCCGCACCATACAGCCAGGCATCATAAGAGTCCAAGGTAAACACTTATAACAACTTTCGATGCAATATCATTCAAACGACATACTAGAATACTTAAAAGTAAAAGTAGATCATCCATTGCTGACAATAAAGTGCTTTAGTATAACAAAAGACTAGGAAAAAGGTGACAAGATCGACCATTGGTTGGGTACTCAAATATTATTTATACCCTGTGCTGATTCACTTCATTTTCATATGTTTGGTATATTTGGTTTTATTGTTAACACATTATTTTGTCGACTAACATTACTGAGTCAACTTGCAGTGAATATTTTACAAATTTTGTTAACAAAATTTGGACACTCGAAATATGTTTTTGGCTTTTCAATACTTTTGGTAGAGCGGCTCTGATGAGTCTTGAATAGACGAAACGCGCGTCAGGCGTAGCAAAATGTATTGTCTGGAACTTTGTTGGTTTTTTTTTATTTCAACCAGTTCTTAAGACTTCTAAACCTAAAACCAAAATGATTCTAATACCAGTAATATAGTTTTTGATTACGTGTACCATCCATTTGATGTTGTTCTGGTTTTACTTTGCAAGACTTATACTATTTACATGTATTTACTTTCATCTTAAATATTGTGGTCTTCATATCAATATACTGTTTGGCATTTTTCAACTTTTGACAGAGCGCCTCTGATAAGTCTTGAATAGACGGAACGTGCGTCAGGCGTAGCAAAACTTTTTGTCTGGAATTTTCTATTTCATCCTAAATAAACGAATCTAGCGTAGGGTGCATATTTCAGTTTTTTTCCAGGTTTGGTCGTTAGTGTGATCGAACAGGAAATTATCCGTTTTAAAAACCTATAATTAAAGTAGAATTAAAGTCAATTATATATTTTAAAGAAGCAAAAATGCGAATGCAAAAGTGCACAGTTATAGTCAAAAGACAAAGCGGTTATATAGGCTTACACATTATACAGTCATATACGGGAATAAAATGTAAAAAAAAACAACAATTTTAGAGTCCCATCACGATATCCGCATTTCAAATCTTTCATGCTAATATGTTTTCTTTACTGTTTGCATGTAATCAGTGCGCGTTCTAAATATTGTTTTTTCTGAGTTTCATTTCAACTTTTCTCAGTGAATATTTGTCGTCCTCTTTCAATGTAAACCATACAATTCCATCACTGTATTGTGTATGAGAATAATACCCAACGTGGTAGACGCCATTAAGGTTGCTAAGGTAACAGTTATTGAACCACCACCCAGACTTGTTCTCCACTGCGCAATGCCGGACGTTAAGGTCATTATCCATGTCCTCGGTACTGAATTTCATTCCATCATGAAAACTAAAGGAATCACCTGCATTTCCCATATAACCACCAACGTGGAGCTCGTAGTCTGTCTTTTGTCCCCCGACGTCAAACATCGAATATTCAGCAAAGTATTTCTTACCCTCCCAATCCCACATGTCTACACGCAAAGTATACTCATTTTGGTTGGTCAGCTGATGAATCAATTCATTACCAATCCAATGACTACCATAAAGATTACCAAATCCAAATTTATATTCGACCCATTGTCTGTTAAAGCTAAGTAAACCATCAGCCCGACGCTGTATAACCGTATAAGCTGTGCCGTTCAGAAATTCACAATAAATGTTATCCAGATCTGCCGCTCCGTCAGGTTGTATCTGGTAAACGCCACTGACGTCATATCCTAATTCGAATATGTCCTGACAATCTGAAAGAAAACAAAATTATTTTTGCTTTCTTATAGACCGTTGTGTATATTGTATCCTCATTGAAAAAGTACATTTAGGTAAACGGATTAATCATTTTGAGTAGTTAGCTATTCATGTATTTTTGTTGTATATACTCAGATGGATTCGGAATCAATCTGTAAGCTTTGGTAAATACTTTTTTTTTCATTTTGAAGTATGTGGGTTTTTTTGTGTTTTTTTTTCTAGAGCGTCCCATTGAAGCTCCTTTTTTTGAAAAACTAGATTCGTTTTGGGGATCATTCTCATCAGAGTTTATCAACAATCGTTAACGTCAGGAAATGTAAACGCAATCTATAAAATGACACAGAGTCTGCATTTTAAAAACGCAGACTATAGTGGCACACATTTTTTTCTAAAAACGGTTGTTTACCATTGCTTATTCTGTTTAAAAATACATACACCGCTTTATTTATTTGAGTGCGATTATATTTCCGTTCATGATTTCTGCTGCATGGTTATGTTCATTGAATCACAGGGGCTTGTGTACAGTTAAAAAATAAAAATCCCCCTATATATAGGGGGATTTTTATTTTTTTACTGTACACAAGCCCCTGTGATTGAATGTTACTAAAAGACAGAGAGAGAGTGTCGGAAAATTGATCATCCTTTGTCTTCTTTAAAAACAGTAAGAAATAAATTGTTTTATAATCAAATATATTTTTCCATTTATCTTACCCTTTGGTGGCTCTGAAGTGTGAATACGTTTTCTTTCATTTTTGGTAAATTCCTGTGCCTTATGCGGTGTTGTTGACTTGCTATTTTCAACGATAAGTTGTTTTATGTAACCATTATCATCTTTCATTAGCCTAAAGTCTCGTTTAAGATCGTCTAAAACGCCTTCCATGTGTCTAATTTGATTTTTCATGTTTTCTTCCATTATTTGGCTTTTATTGAGTTTAGATTCCTGGGATTTCATTTTATTACTGCAATTTTCTGAGGCATTTGACCAGATTCGAATCGTTGATGTTAAATTTACATTGGCGTTTTCCAATTTTGAAAGCCTTGATGACATAACATCAATTGATTTACTTGTGTAGAACGAGTTGTTGCTGTGCATGTTTTGTCCAAGTTTGACTTCCCTTTGTTCCATTTGTACCTGAATAACATCCCGTTTTAGAATGACCCATTCTGCTTTAAGATCTCTTACTGCGTTTTCAATGATATTCAGCATACTTGTATCTTGTTCGGACAATGGTCCCATTTGCGGTTTGTTAATGTTCGTCCTTATGTCTGCTACATCTTTTTGCAATCTATTGAAATTGTTTTTAAGGTGACCAACCTTTTTACGCAAGTCCACAATATTTCGCTCAACATCGGTCATACTACTTGAAGTGTCACGCTCAATTATTCTTCCACGAATGGATTTCATTTTCAAATCTGAAATTTCCCTTTCTAGATTTATAGTCCAGTTTTGGCATTGTTTAAGTTCTTCTAAAACAACAACTTTCATTTTGAGAAATTCCCTATCAAAATGACCGGAAACGTTTTCTACTCTGTTGTTTACATCTTTGACTTTTTGAACAATATCATTCCCAGGATTCCATACGTGAAAACTATATGCACATGGTGCGTTTTCTCTGTAAGCATCAGAATATCCTGGTAGGATGAGTAAAATGAGTTGAAACAAGTATAACCTCATTTTGTCCACAGTTTCGAACTTTGTCTCTGTAATTGGTTTGAATTATGACACGTAAAATCACTTTTCATTGTAAATAATTTCAAATAAAGCCAAACTTTTCAATTGTTCTATATTCTTTCCAATAAAATTCACAATTAATACATCATTGTACGCATTACTCAAGAATGCCACATCTTTATTTCCGCGTCTTCCTTTTGCAAACGCATACAAGACCTAAAACAATCCAAGACAATACATTATCGACCAGAGTAAATGAAAAACTTCATTGAACAGCAACATTAATCCATTGCAGCACAAGTTATAATTACAAGGTAGGAGACTGGCGGAATCTGTCAGAATAGCTCGTTTATAAAACCCAAAGAAGCACTTTATCCAATTAAAATGTCATGATGATCAGCGTTGAAGCAGCTTTGATTAACTTGAGAGAATTTTGATAGTTTTAAGCTTTCGTCCTGGGAATTTTTATTGAATTATCACCATATAAATGTATAAATCTTCTAAAAAAGATATATCTGTCTGTTCATAATTGAATTCCTCGCACTGAACGTCCGATTATTTTATAAAATCGCGTTCTATATTATTTATATAATGATCAATAAATACATGAAATTGCGTGTTCCTTTTACATTTTGCTAGACAATTTATGTAAATTGCAATTATTTGTGTTTTGTGCTTAGTTAAGTTTATTAGTTTAGCATTTATATTACATCCTTATTAGATGGTTTTTAATTCATATGTTTATATTGATTTTTTCTGCGTTTTAAGCTTTATAGCTTTTTTTTATATTATTATTATTTTTTGGTAAATATCCTAACTCAAAATCAACATTTTCAAAATTGATTTTTAAAAAGAAAAATTCAACGTTGACTAGGATTTCGAAGAAATTTAATATCACAAATGGTAATGAGAAAGCATACTACAACCACTTTTGCACCTATGAGTAACAAAAAAGTTCATCGGTATCCATAAAAAAATAAGATCAACTGACAATACTAGTACTGGGGAGGGGTCGAAAGTATCATGAAATTCGTGAAAAATGTGTCTTAGTCAAATTTTGAGACCAAGAATAAATCCTTTTTTGACCATCCTAACAATTTCTTAGAATATATGAGCTGTATTTACACCAAACAGCTTATAATTTGCAACGTGCTTAAAAGAAGAACCTTCAAATTGGTCTGAATTCAAATTTTGAGATTGGACCATCTTTAGAGACCTCTCTAATCTGTTTCTTGAAACAATCTAAGACATCTTCTGTAGGGGCGTCTTATTTTATACTACTATTTGTTGCGGGTTTTTTTTGTAATTGTATGCCCATGGCCATTGATCTTCTTAATCATAACTTTTTGATTATGCTTGGAAATTCGTTAGGAAAGTTTCCAGTCTTTCTTTTTGAAAGGAGGTTTATTCGCTTTGAACAGACACTGTGCTTGTTTTTATCGTGTTCATGATTACTAAATTATAAATGATTCGAAATCGGTTATAGTAGATGAACATGGAAGGGTTGAAAGATGAATATAAAATTTTAAAAATAAAATCGTCTCTTTTATCGTAAATTTTTTGTACTGAGATGACCACCCAAGTTAAATTCGAAATTGAAACTAATCCAAGAATGACGTGAAGCAAGTGGATTCGATGCTTTCGTTACTCTCAAACTCTAGAAAATATATTGAAGGAATCCATCTACCAAACGAAGCGTTGTTGACAGAGACGACGCCATAAGGAATATATGGCATTTTGATTTTAGATGGATTTCATCACAACAAGTATCAGTCGAGCCCGGTAGGGTGAGCCTGATACGTAAAGTAGTGAAAATCAATCTCAGAAACAAAATGTCTTATATTTTTTTATCGGCAATACCGATTTATTCATGACCAACGTCTTATTTCTTACTAGTAATAATTTCATTTAATGAAGAATCTATTTTAGCGTAGACGGTGATGCGAAAATTTCATGAATGACGTTCCAATATTTTCATTCATAAATTGACGCGAAAGAACATATACATGCGACGTCGTCACGCGCCTCCTTAGAATGCCGCATATTGCGGATGAATCAATAGATATGAGACCTTGTCTCTTTCATCTTTTTGCTCTTTATGAGTTCTTGAAGGAATTCAGTCTCTAACGAGTATGAAAAACAAGTCGGCGAGGAGAGGGGCACAGTTTTGCCTATTGGAATGCAAACTTGTTTTTGAAACATCTCTCCTCCAAATATAGCAAATATGTTGTCAATGAGGAAATCAAGCATAATGCAAAATTGTTTCAAAGTGTAACAAATTTTATCTTTATGAGATGTTTTGGAGAAAAATTTTTTAAATTATAACCTAAAACCTTGAATCCAAAAAGAAGGGATGAGTAAAGTCGGACAAAGGACTACTGGAAAGTATCCCTCTTGTCCGTCTCTTACCAAAATCTGCAACAGTGTTCTTTGCCTGAGCAGGTCATGAAATTTTTCTCCATATGTTGCATCACTATTGTTCGTGGTCAGGTTTTTTCGTATTTTGGCACGACAACTCTGCTATTCAAGTTGCAACGGATCAATCTTAGCCATCCCTCCATTTCCTAGTGGCAGTTAATCTAGTTTACCTATTGCCTGGCTTCTTGTCTTGCTTGGTGTCCCTATCCTACTTCTTACTCCTTACAATCATTTCCATGTCCATTTAATCATTTCTTTAATATTCATCGCGCGCGCTGATATAATAGCCGAATCTTGCTGCTTTCGAGTTGATCAATGACTAATGGTGGTTGGATCTGCCGAAGGGATGTTTATTTGTAAGAAGCATTTGATCAGTATTTCAAATGAATTTCTAAAATCTAAAAGTTATAATAGCGAAGACAAACCATTATTAAATTACAATCATTCGAGGTCTTTCCCTATGAAAATTTGTGCAATCAAATTAAAAGAAAATACGAAAAAATTATTACTAAGGACAAATTGTCATCCTTATTTTTGTCAAAATTCTTTAATATTTTTTTTAAATTGCTTAACCGAATTAAACACTCCTTAGACTTTAATTGTAGGTTTTTAAGAAACATTTTCTGAAAGCGGCCACTTGAAAATGGTTTCCTGTAGCCAATCGACTGTGGTCTTTAATTGAAGGGCATGATACTAGTATCTCAGTCTCAAATAACCCGTATGTTTGTTTCGAATCAGAAAATGTATGATTGCTTAGGAGTTTCTAATATGGTATTCTTGTTGCTAAGGTGTGTCGAGGTGTGCTGAAGTTATTTTTAACTGATCACAAAAAGTATATATGGTAACTATATCTTCTGTAGAAAATAAAGAGATGTGGAATAAGTGTACGCGACACAGCCCACAATTAAACGGCAATATAGAAAAACCACAATGGACAACCGCCAGCAGCTGCTTTTAGGAATAGGCAAATAAAGCAATGATTTTACGATTTTGAAAGCACTTAATTGAATCATATATGCTTCTTGGGCTCAAATTTAAGTCTCTTCCAAACTTCCCTTCAAAGTGGAAACCCTGACAGATGATATTATATCTCATAAAGATAAAAGTTGTTGCACTTTGAAGCAATGTTGTATGGGCGTTATATGACCATAGTGGGCCAACGTGTGTAGAGAGTGCCACGCTTCAATCACGTAAAACGATAACGTCTACATACTAACTTCGGTAGCCAGATTATTGCGCACGCATTTAACGCTATAAATAAATCGGGAAAACTCCTTGTTTATTTCCGGTTGAAATGAAAGTGTTAATATTAAAAAGAAAGTAACATGTGCCGGTAAAATCTGAGAATGTGTAGAACTGTAATTTGATCCAAATTATTTTGATGAGCCTTATCATACACGATTAAAGATGAGTTTTGACAATGATAATCATAGTACAGGTATTTCAAAAACAAAATACAATTTTTACTTGATATAATGTTTGAACAATTTACTGTTTATACCCAAAGTGGCTTACAAAAGTCACTTGATGTTATGAATGATTTCTGCTCATCCTGGAAGCTAGAAGTACAAAAAACAAAAATCCAAGGTGATAGAATTTAATTCAAACGGTAAAACTTATTTGAACTCATTCAAAATCAATGATGCATATATTGCAACTGTAAAGTCATATTGTTACCTTGGCATAACTTTAAAATATACAGGCAATATTAATGTCTCTACACGCTTATTAATGGACAAAGGACGCAAGGCATGGTTCAAAATTAAGAAAAACATCGGTTTAAATAATCCTTGCTACTTATTAGAAAAACTATTTGATACACTGGTTTCACCAATAATTCTTTATGGGTATGAAGTTTGGGGGGCATATTCTAATCTAAAAGATACAGACCCCTACGAATATCTACATTACATATCAAATTTATCAAATTTATCAAAGAAATCTTAGGCATCCATAGCAAAGCAACAAATGTCGCTTGCTTATATCTGAACTTAACCGATACCCCATGAGATCACCTTTCTAATTCAGACAAGAGTTTAGTTAATAAGATTTTTAACAACCTTCCCCCCAGTAATAGATGGATGACAACCACAAACCAATGGATCAGAGAACTAGGATTTAATTACATAACTCATAACACAACTAACTCTATGAAATATTTAAGTAACTTTAAACAAAGAATATATGACCAAGCATTACAAAATAGAAGTAGTACTTTAACTGAAAGCAATGAATTATCTTTCTATAACACAATATGTCAATTCAATCAAAGACCTCCATATGTTGATATCTGCAGATTCAAATCTGTTATTTGTAAATATAGATTAAGTGCCCACTGTCTAGCAATAGAAAGAGGACAGTATAACAATATTCCCAGAAGTGAAAGAATCTGTTTAAAATGTAATCTGTCACAAATCGAAGATGAAATGCACTTTTTCATCCACTGTCCTGCCTACAATATATTTAGACAAGAGCTTACTCAAAATGTCAAAAATGTCCATAAAGATTTCAATTCTATAACTGAAAACAAAATGTCTTTCATATTGAACAGCAACTCTTTAATAATAATCTAAGCAATAATTGAGTATATCAAAAAATGTCAAGAGTTAAATTAACAAAAACATTTAATAAGTATAAATAAATATGTACTTTTCTCTAAGTCACTACCGCTCCAGGTATATAGTTCTTAATTTTCTTTTATTTTTATCTCTATCATCAAATATTGTTTTCGGGACTGCGTCTTGGTGAGATTCTATATTTATTTATTTACCAATTGTGGTGAATGAATGTAGAGTTGCATCAAGACCAAGTTTCTATTGTTTGCATAACCATTATATCTCATTCTTAATAGAAAAAGAAAGTATTTATTTATCTTATCTTAGAATAGGACTAAACAATTCATAAGCATTATGAATAAGATTTTAGCTAATCTTAGCTTTTAAAAAACATCTTTAATTCCTAATGTTTTGGAATATCTTTGAGGCAGTTAAGGAGCTTTCGGTGTATGGTCCAACTTAAGCATTTTGCTTAAGCATTTTAAAGAAACAAATAGTCTTATAAAAATCAAGCTTTGGGATAGCCACTGATGACGCCGGTCCCATGGTTTTATACCAGAATACGGCAGAAACACCGATCAAATGAGCTATATAGATTTTGGGTGGGTTTGGATGATTTATAATATAAAACACCCCCTTGTGGACCGCCAAGTAGTGCACCACATAGGCTAAACTTTCCGCCGCCCCAGCCAACTTCTCCCCTTTTCCTGTGGTTCTTCATAATTTACCGCTCCTTTGAATCCCACCTCCATATTTCATTTATCATTATACAATTTTTGACTTAAGATGAGGTTTATATCATGATTTATCAACCCAAGAGATCAGATAATTACAGAGGACATCGGCCGAGGTGATTATAGATCTCGGGGGTTGATAAATCATGATATTAACTGAAATCTAAAGTTATCAATTGTTTTATTATATGACACATACAACAACATTTTCTTTCAAAAGTATTGTATTACCAACTAAGAAACTTAACAATATAAAATTTAACAAAACTTGTTTTTGTGTTTTTTTTTTTCATTCAAAATTAAAATTTAAAGTAATATTCGAACAGTTTTTAAAACTGGACATTTACACAGTATTATTGTTAACTTCATTTATGACGTCACAAATATAAGTACGGATTTTCCCTGATACTAAATTTAGGCACACGTACGTTGAAGCTTACACAAGTAATGATCACTTCGCGTGCATAATTGCGCGGTGATCATCATATTTTGCAACAATCTGAAAAGTACTCTCTCAACCAATGAAACTCTAAGCTATTTACAGTCATATAATAACATCATTTCAAGTCCATTTTATCATCCATATTCATCGCCAGTAAATAACCTATATAGCATTGTATGGGCGTAGAACACCAATTCACTCACTCACTCTATTCCAAATGAGCCCATACATCATCTTTTACGGTTTGAAATTTTTAAACAACAATCTATTTAAAAATCCGGATCAGGGGCAATAACTCAAAAACAAGTAGTTTTATGCTTTTGCACTTGAAACAATTTTTGTAGATTTTTCGTAATGACAAACATTTCCTTCGTGAATTGTTTGTTTAAATTTTGTAGCTTGTACAAAAAAAAACCTCTTTAAAAATTCTGTAAAAAAACTTGCTAAATGTCGGCCATTTTGAAAATAGCTGTCCGAAACAAATCAACTTTAGTCTTAAAAGAAAGGGCATGTTAAGACGGTCGCAAAAACTCATATGTTTACTTTTTTATCTCTGGTGGTTTTAAAGTTACAAGCCAAAAACTTATAAGCTTAACGTGTCAAGGGCTTAGCTAAAAACCGTTTGAAGAACATTGAAACAATACTTTGTGGAGTACTCTTTTCTTTTCAGACAAAAAAAGGACACGGGAAGGTAAAATGGCGAATCTTGCTATTCATAATGATGTCACTGACAGACTGACACCTAGATGTCCAATATGAGATAGAAAGGAGTTGAAGTAAGTAAATCAATCTATGAAAATAAGTAAAACAGTTACATGTACTTGAAACTAGAAAATGTATGCCCCAAAATAAGTAAGTATTTGGAGTTCTTAAAATAAGTAATTTCGAAATACTTAGTAGATCAAATAAAATTACTGAGTAATTTTAAAATTTTCAGTAGTTTAAAAGTACAACGAAATACAACTTCAGAGATACAACTTTTTTATTTAGTAGTTTACTTAAAATTAGTATTTGAATTTCTTGAAATACGTATTACTAAGTATTTTAATTTTTTGAGTGTATGAAGTTGCTTTCAAGGTTAGAGAAATTAATAATTTGAAATTGAAAGTCGTAAATTTGTGTACTGAGATGACCATCCTGGTCATGATTTGAAGCAATTAGATTCGATGGTTTCCTTAACCTCTCACTCAGCGGATATATCAAAGGGATCTATTTACCAAACAAAGCGTTGTTGACAGAGAGGACATCGTTGGTATATCTGAAAGTGAGATAAAAGGATCTTACATCTTTAATTATTTTCTTGTTCTTTACGAGTTCTTGAAGAAATGCAGTTTTGAAAGAGAATAAAAACAAATCGGCGAGGAGAGGATAACAACTTATGATCATAGAAATGCCAATTTGTTGTTGAAAAATCTCTCCTCCAAATGTGACAAATATGTTTTCAATAAGGAAATCAAGCATACTGCAAACTTGGTCAAATGTGTAACAAAATGAATTTTATGTAGAACTATGAAAACCCTGCTAATCAATCGTTGTGTTGCTTTAAAAAAAAGTTCACACAATAAAAACATTATACATGTACTTACTCATGAAATTGATCCGTACTGGTGCAAAAATAACAGTATGCCACATATTAGCGGGTTATATTACTAGTACACATAAAACACACATATTAAACATTAGCACGAAGGAAAACATTTATAAAAGTAAGAAAACTATGACTGTAGACTCATACAGATACTAGAAAAGGTCATTCCCCCGCTGCCCAGTAAACAATGTTAAGTGTAGTCACTAATGTCTTCTTAAAAGTTTATACTGAGACCAGCAGCGACAGGCAGATAATATCTCTGTGTTAGCAGTTTCTTGCTGTTTTGAGTCATAACCCAGGTAGCACGAACTCTTTTCATAACATTTTAATAAAGGTTTAACTGGGGTTGTCTGTAACATTCTTATTAAAATGTTTTAAAAACGTTTATAAAACATTTTACTTTTTAACGAAATGTTTTAAAAACAGTCCAGGAACATTTTCAAAACCAGTGTAAAAAGGTTATACTGAAACATTTATGAAAATGTTTTAATAATGGGAAGAAAACATTTCCCTTGAATAGTTTCTTGTGCTAATTGTAAAACATTCTCTTCAAATGTTTCAATAACATTTTCATTATGTTCACAGATATGTTCTGTTTTAGTGAAAATAGCATGCCGAAAAAAAAACATTTTAATGGTATGTTTTTTATGACGTAAAAATATTTTGCTTGGATAGTTTCTTGTGCGCTTTGTAAAACATTTATATCAAATGTATTTTAAACATTTTCATTATGTTCACTGATATGTACTGTTATTAAAAGTACAAACTTTATTCCGATAAAACATTTGAATGGGATGTTTGTCCTAAATAATAAAAAAAATAATAAAACAATTTTGGAAAATGTCATTAAAATGTTTTTAAAACATTTCATTTTAAAAGAATTCGAGTTTTCATCTTCTCGATCATAAGAATATTCAAACATATTTTTGAATGGGATGATAATGTTTTCCAATATCAAATTAAAACGTCTTAAATGCATGTTTTGAAAATGTTGATATTTGTTTAATTACAACTTACAAAGAAAATAATTTTCGTAAGGATATGAAATCTGCCTTTTACAAATGATGATTTATTAATCTGCTTATATATAATATCACAGTGAAAAATGTAGTAAATAAAACTTATTTTTATCCTAATTCATCAACCATTAATATAAGTCCAGTTAAACTTATAATATACTTTTCTTCTTTTATAATTAGTTTTTTTCTTGTTTCTATCTTCATTTCTTCATATTGGTTTTTTTCATGTCCCAATATAAAAATTGACTATTATTATAAATCAATATTTGCATTTAAAATCTCTGCATGAAAGATAAAAAAATAATAAACTGATAAGAGAATGGTAATCAATTTTGATACCTACACACTATTTATTGTTAACTGTCTTTGGTGGCATGTTCACTACATAACAGGAGTGATACTGTGACTAATTTGCTCCAGATGTTTGATTAGAAAATTATCTTTCGTTGCTATCAGTAAGATAACCATGGTAACAACCAGATATCTGTAAGTTTAGTGGTGTGCCACATGCTGTGTGTTAAAGTCTTAAAACAAATCTTTATCGGTATTAGTGTATTTTCGTTCAAGCAAAAGGAAACACATCTTGATTCAGAACTTTTATAGATTGTAAGTATAAAAGATTAGCTTTAAATTCAGTAAAGAAAGCATGTATAATACTGTTTTTATTTAAAGTTTAATTGCAAATGTTTAATATTTAATTAGGATCCTTTATTGTGATTTGCTTTTATTCAAATTATTTTACAAAGCACTTTTTTATTAACTTCATTTTTTTTGTAGTAAATACTTTGAAATTTATGTTATCATATGTCATTTCCGTAAAATAACTATTAGGTTTTTAAGAAATTCAAATGACAACAAAGTTCCAGACATTAAATTTGAATAAAGAATGAATATTTTAGTGAGAGAAAGCAAACTTTTCTTTTGGTATAATATTTAATCGCCGTGTACTTTATTTTCAGGTAATGTGAGAACAATGAAAAGAATTGAGGATTATTATTCCATATTCTCCAGAGGATATTTTTCATTCTTATTATTATATTAAAAATATGCTATGGATTTACAAATACATATAAAGTTTTTGCTTGAAAAAAAAAATTGTGTTGTTATGGACATAACTCTTTTTTAGTATTCCTTTTTCACTACAATAAAAAAATATGGCGAATTGTATTTTGTCGAAGAGCATGCAAAAGTTTTAAATAGTCAACTTTTCTGAGGACAGCTGTAATTGGATTAATTCGCTTTCTGACTTGGTTGTGATTTTCTGCATTATTCGCTCTTATATTTTCCCTTACTTCCTTTCAATTTCGTTGAATTTGTCGATTGGATGTTCTTAGGTATTGGTAAATTTTTCCAAAGCCAAAGGTTCTACGGCAAAAATACATGAAATCATCTCACAATAACATTTAAAAAACATTGCAAAATATGTTTCAAAAATGTTTCGAAAAACGTTAAAAATATGTTGTAAAAACATGCTTTTGCCATGTGTTGAAGTTATGTTAATATAACATTTCTTGAAAAATGTTTCAGAAAAATGTTTTCAAAACATTTTAGTAAACAGTTTTGTAAAATGTTTTTTTAACATTTCTGCAACCATACACTTTCGCGTAAAAATAACATTTCAAAAAAAAATTTTCAAACTCTTTTTGGAAACATTTTTTTCACGTTTTTTTCATGTTTCTGTTCTACCTGGGAACTCGCTCGAGTTATTGCTCTTTAAATGTTTTATCATGCTAAAACAAGACATTTGTACAGAGGTTTTCGGGGTTGCAAAATATGCTCTTTTTCTTATTCTGAGAATCATTCATGAAACTGTCCGTTTAAATTAAAAGATTTTCTTCCTTCACAATGCATATTTTGATGTACTATTCTGTGCTTTTATATTCATATATTGTTTTCATTTTCAACCTATTTGGTGAAGCGTATCTGATGAGTCTTGAATAGGAAGAACGCGTGCAGGCGTAGTCAAATACAATGTATATTGCTGAAAACTTTCTTACAATTTTGGTCTTTCACATTAAAGTGCCATATTTTTTTCAAGACAGATTTTACGCGAAAAATTGTTAATGTCAGGAAGCGTACGGGAGGGGAAAATCATAACTAAGCAAAGTCTTTTAATATATGGTAGCACCGTATCGGAAGGCTCGAAGCTCGGTCATTTTCTGAGGTTCATTCTTTTAAAACGTACGATTTTTCCACTTTGTCCATCACTTTGCCACATGTAACCTGGAACAAAAACCTTATTCAATTCTGGTAGTCGATTATATTTACTTTGTCATCAATGAGTCTAAGAAAAGGATAAAACATTATAGAAAATCAAATAATCGACATGCTCAATTTTTTATCGACAAAGCATTTGTTAAGTTTGGTGGACGTGCTTTTCAGCAAACAATATGGATTCCAATAGATACTACTTGTTCACCTTTGCTTGCTGATTTGTTTCTTTATTCATATGAAAGCTTCAAGCAGCCGTCTTACAATCTCCTCTATACAAAAGGATCGAAAACAATATTTTTCTTTTAACCTCACTTTCCGTAATATTGATGATGTCCTGCCAATGAAAATTGGTGACTTGATTTTCTCCATCTCATATACATGTATTCTCAGGAACTGTCGATAAAGGACTCAACGGATTCTAGTAAGTCCGCTACATATTTAGATCTACAGCTTGAAATAGACTATCAAGGAAAACTTTCAACTAAGCTCTATTCATACAAACGTAATGACTTCAACTTTCAAATCGTCGATTTTCCCTTCTTGTGTATCAACATTTTTCCGTCTGCTCAAGCTTATGAAATTTTCGTATCACAATGACTCGCTACTGCAGAGTTTGCGGGAAATACATTGATTGCCTTGGCAGCACGTCACGTTTGACACAAAAATTGCCAACACAGAGTTATGTTGCTACTTGGTTGCTGTCTTCACTCAAGAAGATTTACGGTTGACATTATGCACTCATTGACAAATAAGGGCTTTCTATCTCACAAATGAGTGCAGATGTTGGTTTATCAAAAGTTTTTCTTTCTTCCTTTACCGGATTTGAAACACTGAATTAGAAATTGGAAGCGCAATGGACGTGTTATAGAAAGCAGGAACTGCTTACTCATACGGAGCACCTGAGTTCACTTTCGTTACGCGTTGTTGATTTCTGTTCAGTGTTTTTTTTTTTTTTTTTTTTTTTTTTTTTTTTTTTTTTCAAAGCATTTTATTGATCACTATCAAATTGCCTCTTATGTGGTGTTCGAGTCCCGCATGTATTTTCAAAAATGAGACCTTCACACCTGTATGTGAATAGGAGTGTCCGTTATCTGTTTAAAGACATAGAACCTATCATTTTGGCAATTTTAAAAAATAATGAAATTCACACTATTTGAAGAATACATTGTAAAACCTTTGAAGAAACTGTTAAATTTTCAAAAAACCTAACAGAAAGTATTCTTTTCGACGAAAAACTGAATAAAAAAACGCAGTGTCAAAAAAGAGGACAAACTAATTATAGAATGTAAACACTTGCGGGTACTGTTAAACTAAGAAACGAATAGTAACCAAACGAAACGGAGCAGTACAAAAACGATATCGGTAAAGAAGGAAACGTAAACAGTAAAATAAGCAACCGAAATCTGTAAAAAAAGGAAAAGAAATGCGAGCAAAACTGGTTAAAAAAGAAAACTGAATCGATTTTATCCGACACCAGTCGTTTTTCTTAATTTACCGATTTCATTTTCTCTTCGCCTCGTTTGGTTACATTTCGTTTCTCAGTTTAACAGTACCCAGTTTACCAAATGTAAATATTTATGCTGGACAATACTTAATCAACACGAATAATTCAAATAAGATTATTGTATAGAAAACTGCAAAACATTGAGTTTTTATGTTGGTAATGGTAAGTTTTAGATAGTATATTTTTAATATGTGTACTTTTTATTCAATGTAAAAAATTGCGAAATTGATAGGTTCTATGTCTTTAAGGTCGGTGTGGTTTCCTCAGGGTACTCCGGTTTCAAACACCGCTAAAACAGGCCACCCTTTATGTCCCACATGCGTCGAACGGGGCGTTTAACACACATACACACATACCAAAACATCTTTTACAATTACTCAATGGATCAGGTATGCTTATTTCTATCAACAACATGGGTATCACATTTTGAGGAAAGATTTTTCAACAAAATATTGGCAACGCAATGGACACAAATTGCGCTTCTCCAATTTTGCGAGACTAAATTTCTTCGGGAATTCTTTAAGAACAAAAAGGCGAAAGAAGCAAAGTTAACATCTTACTTTCAGATATATCAACACTGTCCCCTCTGTCAAACTTCTATTAATTGTTGGATTCAATCAACTTTTCCACAGTGTTGTAGAGCTCAGAGAAACCCCTGATTCTAGTTGCTTCACGTCCTTTCTGTATCAACATCTTGAATTGGAATTTGGGTGGTCATCTCAGTGTAAAAAATAAGTAGTACTTTTTTAAAAGACACTACTTTAATTTTCAAATTATTAATTCTCGTAACCTGGAAAGAAGCATGCCTACCTCATCTGCATAATTTTTTGTATCTTTTTCAGTTTGTTTTTGCCATTCTTACATTGTTTTTATTTGGGTCTATATACTGATTTTGTCTTTTTCAAAATTTCGACAATAAAAGTCCTATAAGTACTTTATTAATTCAAAAATTTCATTTTTTTCTACGGTTTTATTTATAGTAATGATGACATTTTGTTTATAGTAAGATACTTTTTTATCCATGGCAGTCCATTTATAAAAGCAAACAAGTTGACAAGTGTGAGTCTTGTAACAAGTAAAATCTGCGTACTCTGAGTTCGATTTCGTTTTCTTGGAGCTTAAAAAGTATTACTTTGCCTTTTTTAAAGTCTGTTTGTTTCGCAAACAGAGAGTACTCGTACCAAAAAATTTGGAACAGGGAAGACAAATCCAGAGGATATCCACCGCGTGCATTCAAAGGAAAGAAACTTGGTGTTTTAAACAATTTTTGAATTAACACAATCGTAAATTTAGTATTAAACAAAATTGTTTGGTAAACTCGTGTCAGACAATCCGCATTTATCGGTTATTGACCTAGTGGTTTCAAAACACAAAATACCAATTTGGTAATGCTGTATATGCATATTTCAAGGAATAACTGAAGAGCAGAAACAGAAACGAAAGATTAGTTATTTTATCATGCATATTCAGGTGAGCTATTGTCATCACTTGGCGTCCGTCGTCCGTAAACTTTTTAAAACGTTAACTCCTCTGACACCATAAGTCCAATTAGAACCAAACTTGGTATAGTTGTTTATTAGAATTAGGTGTATAGAACTGATGTTGGTATTTTTGATTGGTCGTAAAATATGGCCGCTGTGGTTAAAAATAGAACATATGGATAAATGGCTGTTTTTTGCAAATAACTCAAAAATGGTGACAGATTTTAAAATTTTGATGGGAACTAAAGTAATTGGTACCTCAAGATCTACCAGCTCTGAAATTTTGAATAAAATCTAACAACACATGTAGGAGTTATTGCCCTTTTTGTGGATTTTTTTGCAAATTTTGCACCTGTTTAGCTCAATATCTTGAAAACTATACAAGATAGGGTCAATATTTGAGAATCTTAAGATCTACTTAATGTGTAATAGGGTCAACCTTGTAGGACATTTCCTTTTAGGAGTTATTGCCCTTAGAACGTCTAAATTTAGCGTTTTTACAGCATTTTCTCATTACATTGAAAACGTTTACTCCTCTGACACTTTAAGTCCAATTGGAACCAAACTTGGTATAGTTGTTTATTAGCATAAGATGTATAGAACTGATAAGGGGTTTTTTGATTGGTTGTAAAACATGGCTGCTGTGGCTAAAAATAGAATAAAGGAGAGAATCACAGTTTTTTTGCAAATAACTCAAAATTGGTGACAGATTTTTAAAAATTTGATTGAGAACAAAAGTGATCAGCACCTCAAGATCTACAAGCTCTGAAATTTTGAAGAAGATCTAACAACCCATGTAGGAGTTATCATAGCTACATTAAGTCAAACCATATTGTCAGATGACCCCGATATTAAACTTATGACCCTTTCAATGTCAAATAGATTTTGCCTAATAACCTGTACTTCAGGCACATATGTCAGGTGAGCGATTCAGGCCCCTGGGAGCCTCTTGTTATATCTCTCTATATATTCACATTTAAGGTCATTGGTTCGATGCTCTTCGGGATCGAAAAATTAATACACTCGATTTCAGAGTCAAATGACAGTAGCTGCGTGGATTGTCCTACATAAAGACGATAGTTATTCGGGAGGGTAAAAAATTGTTATATGAGGCGAAGCAAAGCCACATGCCCGTTATTTTAGATCACATAACAAAGTTTGATAAAAGTGGACCAGATCTGATCCGCTACAAAGATCATAATCGTAAACTGGAGAGGGACTCACATAGACATTTTACTCTAAAAAAATCCAAATCCAGTATAAATATTTGAAAAGATGGTGAATAAAGTGTCTTTGTACAAATTTGCACTACAAAAGATTATCATCTGCTTTTGATTTTTTTATTTCTATCAACACAAAAAAAACATCTTTCATTGTACAAAATCAAATACATATTTACATGCAATAAAGCCATTTGGTAAATTCCTTGCATTGCAAAGATATTATGATTTATGCACATTTAACAATTTTACAACATTTGTCATTGTATATTTAAATGCGCGAGCCTCGTCTTCATTTCTTCAACTCTTGAACACTGATTCTAAAATGAATAAATTGATAGTATAGCATCATTTATATAGCAAAAGAGAACAAATTGAGCATTCGAATTTAGCAAGTCTGAATAAGTCCACATATAATCAGTAAAACAATAAATAATGGCACAAAATGCTGTAAGGAAATATCAATTTCAGCAATATAAATGACAAATAATACCTCGCCACTTCGTGTGGCCGGGTATAATTATATGTCAAAAAATTGTTTTAGCTATTATCAGCCGCGGATCAAAGGAAAGGCTTACCGGGCGTACGCGCCCCCTAAAACAGACAAAAAATGTGTTTTTTTGTTCATTTTCTATGTAAAATATAGAAAATAATGAAATGTGGAATAAGTGTACGCGACACAACCCACAATTAAACGGCAATTTAGAAAAACCACAATGTACAACCGCTAGCAGCCTTCAACGAGGCCATTTGGCACTTCTCGCAGTTCTGCAATTGGACCATGGTCTAAATAAAATGCATATAATTCAAATCCAGCCCTGAAATAGTCACAGATAGACCCCCTTCTTAAACAAGGAACAGAAAACATCAAAAAGACAAGTACAAACGAAAGCTTTGTCAAAGATTCGCTATAATGCTTAAAAATGACAAAAAGCACCCCCAAAAATCGTGCCAGGCTAACACAACATAAAACTTTTTTACACCGCTACAAATCCTGGGTCCGCCCCTGATTATGTTTAAGGGGCATATTTCGAGGAAATATCGAATGAAAGGACATGTGATTTACATATATCATCACTCCTACTTTTTGTTCAAAGAATTTTTTAACCCATTGTTCCTTTTGCTGTATTTGTGTAGTTTTGAACATACTGCAAACCACTCGTTGCTTTTATCAGTCAAAGATAGGCATGTCATAGCCAACCAATTGACTGAGTGCGGAAATTTAAAGATAGATAGATAGATTTTTGGTGTTGTTAATTTTTTGCATAAAATTTGTTATCTTTGGAATTGCGCTTATTTTGTTTATGTAATGTTATTGGGTTTTTTTATTCATGCTTTTTTTTCTCTTCATTTTGGATTGTAAGGGTGGCATGTTTGCTGAACAATGATTTTAAAGTAGAATATTAAAACAAAACTGTAGACACTTATAAATGTACTCTATTAAAAGAACAAGAATGAACACAAAGTACCGATCGAAGAAGGCTTTAAAATACACAAAAATAGTCTTGATTCGAAGACAAAAAGATGCAAAATTTGTATACTTTTTGTTAAGTAAAAAAAAATTAATATATTTTCAAATGGAAATTAACACATGTATTTTTTTTTCATATAGCTTCAGTAATAATCCTGTTAACACTATTTTTGTATAATACTTACCTGTAAGTGTTTTGCTTTTCTTTTCTCTCATCTTTTTCATTTGCTTTGCTTTCATTAAGAACTCCTTAAGCTTATCTGTAAAACAAGACTAAAATATTAGCAATCTACAAATTTCGTACAAATATTACATCTACAAATTTCGAAAATGTATAAAAATTTGAAAATTTTAGCATAGACATGGACGGTGTTCTTTTTGTCTGTAGCAGGTGAGTGAACATGTAATTTTTTACAAATAATAAGTAAAAAATTCATTTTCAACACTTGTAACTAAATGAAACGACTCAAGGTAAACATGCACACTATTGAAATTTGGTAACATTTTAATACATGTAAACGGCCATTTAAAATGTATTGCTTTTATGAATATCTTTAATGCCATTTTTGTGTTGCTAATTTTAATATATAACACGAGTAGAACATTTAAAAAATAAGTCTTTCAAAAGAGATATGAACATAATTTTCTATAATTCTACTTGCCTACTGAAAAGTTGTCTAATTTTACTTGTCTACCGAAAAGTTGTCCAATTCTACATGCAAACTAAAAAGTTATGCAATTTTACTTGCCTACTTAAAAGTTGTCCAAATCATTTTCTACAATTCTACTTGCCTACTGAAAAGTTGTCCAATTGTACTTGCCTACAGAAAAGTTGTCCAATTGTACTTGCCTACTGAACATTTTTCCAATTGTACTTGCCTACTGAAAAGTTGTCCAAATCGTTGTCATCAAACATGTCTTCATCATTTGAATCATCTTCTTCAACTAAAATTACAAAAAAAGTTAAACGCATCAAACCTAAATTAAGTTGAAGGGTTTACTACAATTGACATCATTATATGATTTAAACACCTATCATTATACTTGAATAACTTTTTTCTCCCTTGCATAACTGGTTATATTATATCGCGCAGATTTGATCACCAAACGGTAGTTCAATTTCGACTTGATTGTTCCCGCAATTTCAACTTTAGACGTTTTCTTTAATTTCATGGGAGAAACACAGTATCATTCTTCTTCAGAGAAACTTATGTTTTTAATGATGTCTATGCCATCGATAATTATTTTTTAATCTTATCTTAACCAGGGCTCGCATGTTGAAAATAAGAAATATAACTATCTTTGGACGCAAAAATCACTCAATCCACTCCTGACTGAAGAACAACCTATATTAACATCATTGTCGGATTTAAGAATTTTAAGAAAGTCTTTAAAAGACTAGGATTCTTTTGTGTATTTTATATTTAATTTTTGAATTGCATTTCTTATGTCTCAAATCATCAGTTGTATTTGTGTAAAAACGATTTAAATATACACCATAGTTATTTCAGAAATATAACATTTATTTGTTTTAATAACTTTTCAAAGTAAAACGAAATGTCAACAAACAAGTTTATGTTCGATATTAATTGCAACGTCAAGTTCATTGTATTTACCGATTGCATCGCTATACAAGTTCCAATGTTATATTTTTATCTATAAATTTCTACTGAGATGATGGACTTTACAGTCATAAGATTTTAAAATATTTCAAATGTTTTGTTCCAAAATTGAAATAAAAATGTTAGCTAAGCAGGAAACAATAAGTTGTCAGTAGCTTCGAGTGTTCTCAAGAGAGTATCTCTACGTCCCGTCAATTACTTGTTGCCCTTCTGTCTCAGATACTCTCTTGTTGAATTGAACTTCTATCGATTTGATTTTTACTGAGTGTTAGTTAGTGCTTTCTTATTTATTATCAATAGGGGAAGGTTGACGCCAAAAAACTAGTTTAATCCCGCCACATTTGTTATGTGCCTGTCCTAAGCTAGGAATCTTTATCAAAGCTTATGTTTGTAATTAGTCGAATTTATGTTAATTGTTTTTTTTTGTCAAGGAGAGGGTATTTCATTGCACTTAAGGATTGGGCTTATATGGAATCATATGTAGTTTATTTTCAATCCAGGGGCCAATTGAAAAACAGCGAGCAGCGACTGCTGGTCACAATGAAGGCTGCTGGCTGTTTTCCATTGTGGATGTTTAAAATTGACGTTTATGTTGTAGGTTGTGTTGCGTACACTTATTCCACATCTCATTTTCTTCTATTAATTTAGCATAATCAGGTAAAAGCCTATTTTGTCTGAAATCGTGTCCCTTTTTAGATGGAAACATCTCGAATTATAATCACCTTGGTTTGTTGCTTGCCTACTCCACACTTAGAGACACACAATTTGAGACGTTTCCCTCTATTGCGGACCATAATTGTATTTTGTCAATTGTTACTTTTAAAAAACATGCATATAATTACGTTTTCCAACCGTGTCATACATGTAAGCTTTCAACTCTTGTATTATAATGACTATCTCAAAGTAATTTCTGACAGCTCTAAAGCTAGATTTCAAATAATTTATAAATAACCATTTCCAAATTTTACGTGGACTTGGCATTGTAAAATTTTCATAGATATTATTTGAGGAGACAAGAATTTGAAAAGAATTTATGTTTGTTCGATTTTTTCATTTCTTGGTACATTTAAATTGTGCTGCGGTAATGTTCTTTTAACTCATTTTTGGATTTTGGTTTTTCAAACATGTCATTGAATCAACCTATGGGCTTGTTCAAAGCAAAAACCACTCCTCAATGCAATCCCCAAACGAAGGTGATATCTATCGCAACCTTTTTTATCACTAATTTTGTTCTGCTAATTATTAGGAACAGCTTGTTAATTCAAACATACAAAATTACAGCAATACATTTTCACCAAAGAAAACATTCTAAGTTTTGTTTAATCTCAAACGCATTGCTTTCATTTTTAACAGAAATATATGTATTCCTACCATTAATATCATCTGTTTTATTTTCTGTAACGTCAGTGTTAACCTGTAAACAAAATTAAAAATATTAAAATGAGTGCTAACAACCTGTAAACAAAATTAACAATATCAAATCAGTGTTAACATATAACCAATAATTACAAAATTTTAATCAAAACTGTAGCATTTCATACTTAGAGCAGTGGTACTTTAAATAAATGTCAAACATTGTTTTGAATATCATCACTGATGTTCAACTTAATATACTCTGCAAAAAAAGTTACGCATAGATAGAAAATTCCTCGTAGGTTTAATGCAAATCGAAACAATTTCAAAACATTATTGCCGAGCTGTTCTTCAACCGATTTTCACGAAATAAAATTCAGTAAAAAGAAAACAAAATGAAGATCGTTTGATTAATTTAGAACAAAATCCTAACTTCAAGGGTTTTTTTAAGAAATTGGGAGTAGAACACGACTAATGTTTTTCACGGAACATTTTGCATTGATTTAAACGGGAAATTGAATCGTAAAATGTACACTTGAGTTCCACTTGCAATATCTTAAAAAGCAGCGATGTTACGATTTTACTCAAAATTAAACAAACAATCTCTATTTTGTTTTCTTTTTACTGGATTTCATTTCGTGAAAATCGGTTGTAGAACAGCTCGGCAATAATGTTTTGAAATTGTTTCGATTTGCATTAAACCTACGGGAAATTTTCTATCTATGCGTAACTTTTTTGGAAGAGTATACATCATTGTCAAGAATATCTTGTTTGCTTTATTATATACAACATAATTCCCAGGAAGACTGCCCATGGACCTTATGGAGCAAATAACATTAAAGAGACAAAAAACACCCAAAAGCTTTGACAAAGTTACTGGCTTAGGAGAGGCACATGCAAATATTGATGGGTTAACCTATGGCTTATTGTGTGGGCCTATATACCTAGTATAATATGAACATATAAAACATTAAAAGAATATATGGCGATTATCTTTGTTCAAATAAAGGTTATTAAAGTCTTATAAAATAACAATTTATCATTTAATGAACAATTGTTCCTTCGAATAATTAAGGCGACAAATACTTAACATAAGGGGGGGGACACCCGCCAAATTTATAACAGCAATAAACTAGCATGTATACCAACAGACCTACACTACTTCCTGTATAAATAATTGAACACCAAACCATGTTATTAAAACAACATTAACAGTCTATGACATCTTTTTTCCACATTTGAAACCAATTAATAGATGCTTGAGTATGATCATAGTTGAAAAAGACTTTAGGGAAAAACTCAATTACAATAAAGTGATATCACACCAAGTTTTTTTCCTGAAATATACAATTGTCAATTCCTAAATTAATTTACTATGCGCTACATAATTTAATCTTTTATTGTTTGTGGAACGACAAACGTTAGAAAGATTCATTAACATTATATTTATATGCAACTGAAATGTCATACCATTTAATTATGATCTTCGGAACACACCACCGTTAAATGTCACGTGTCACAAATTTAACTATCGCATTGGTAAAATTAGTCTCGTACAATAAATACACCTCTCACGAGAACATAATTATGGGGCCTTTCAAAAAATCGTTTATATTGAAAACAAAATTATTCCCTTAGATAAAACTCATAACAATCCCAATCTCCACTGACTGGCGTCGACACAGTGCCTGACAATATGTTGATTAGATTTTTAGATAGTCAATTCTCAAAAGGCTATGTAATTAGAAATTAAAACAGCACAATGAAAATTTATTTGTATTGTTTTACTACTAAGTCGTGTTTGCATAACGTATTAATAGACGTTTAAGATGTCACAAATATAGCCTGAAATATAAATGCATCGTCAAAAATATCAACGCATTGTTTTATGTCTAAATGGCTGTTGAAAAAGTTTTGGGTCCTTTACTTGACTTAGACTGGCCATTGACTCAACTCATGTCTTCTGTGCCTTTCATATCTCTTGGGCCTTTCAATTACGAGTCTACTTGTCAAAAACTATATACTTAAAACTTTTATATGTATTTGGCCTTTCAATCACGGGTATATTTATTGGTAAAAAACTTTGTACTAAAAGATAATCTTCTAAACTTAGTATCTTATTTCAGGTACAGAGCCTGTTTTTTTAGCCTGAGGGAAATAGAAGATTATCATGTATTTCAAAGTTCTTGTTTAGAATAAATTTAGTGGATTTGCACTGTTTTTATTTTTAGTAGAAAACAGAAGCCCTGGCTTTACTCACGTTGGAAAGACTTAAGAGAACGTGACTTGGTTAACAGCAGTATCTCACGCATGTAAAATATCAATTTTCAAAACCCAAATTTAAGAAAAGACATACAAACGTTTAATGTTTACATGTAGATCCAATGTGTCTGGAATTTGGAAAAAATACTCCATGAAAATGAATAATTTACACTTTACAATGAAATAAATCATATATTGCAACACGTTTTCATTGATCAGCAAGCATTTTTTTGTCTGTAAATGACGCTGACTGCGTTAATGAAAAGACACGTGAAAATAAAACCATTTAATATATGGTTTTTATAAGTAATATTATGTTATAAATGTTGGGAATACAGAAATAAAGGACGAAAAATATATTTTGAATTTGAACTTGACTTTTCAATTTCTAAGTAGAAACTCTTTTTCCAATTACACTTCCTAATTAAATATTTATTCAGCCCTGTATTTTAGCCTTTTTTGATCTTTTGTAAGCTAAATATTATTGATCTATATACTGCATTTTTATTGTGGTATATATATATATTTTTTTCATTTTCAGTTCAAAAATTTGTTTATTGATAATCTCTGTTAAATTTGCCATCAAGTTGGTAAGTATCCTTCGTCCCCGAAAGAAGAGATGATTTTATCAACTAAAGGCTCCATAAAATATTACTGGATAAAATATTATTACATCTACATTCAATTTGGTATTACTAGTAAGTGATTTGTAGTTTAAACTTACATCCATTTCTTCCTCGAATGGTTTCGTTTCTTTGTCAATACTCTGAGATTCGCCTATCACACATTTGGTCGTGCTGATTTGATCATCGTTTCTGGTACCATTCTTTTTTATTTCAATGTCTTCGTCGGAAGAAACCAAACTTCTATTCAAGTCTTTTCTATCAAATGATGTCATGTTTGTTTCAATTTTCTTTTCCTTTTTGTCTGGGTTTGTTGTTATTTCTGAAAGTTTTGTCATCTCGTCAACAAAAGTTTCGCTGGTGTCGATCAGTGGAAGAGGAAACTGTGGATGGCCGTAATTTGTTATGTTAAAGTCGGGACTGAAAGGGATGTTGCAAGTTGGATGGACGCCGTGACGTTGCATGTATAGAGATTTCCACCATGGTGTGTAATTTAGACTCATAGATCGTAACATATCGCCATATGAAGCCACAGTGGATGAATGGGATGCTTGCATTGGAAAAGTAGCTTGCATTTGTTCAGCCATGTTCAAACGATATAAATCAGTATTTTGAAGTCCCGGGTAAGACCTCATCATGGATGGGACAGCTGGTGGTTTGAATTCTGGGCTTTCTCGTGTTCTGGTTGGTGATAGGCTAAAAGTTGACTTCCCGCCATTGCCTGATGTTCTTTTACGACAGCCGCCATTGAACATAGCTTTGACATCTTCCCATGCAAATAACAAAGATTCAGGAGGGGACTTTTCTACTAAGTGGAGATGTCGACGCCAGGAATTAAAATTGGCAGCATCGGGATGTCTGTAGGCACTGCTTGACGTCTTATGGTAATGGAAAATAAATTTGTTTGGTGAGAAAAAAGAATTGCATGTGATACATTTAATGCATTTTGCTCTGGAACTGTTATATCTTGAAGGCATAAACATTCCTTGACATCCCCATCCGCAGGTGTGCTCGACTTGAAATGAAAAATTTTCTGGGAGTTTTGGTGGTGGGATATCTTCTAAAAAGGACTTGACCAGGCGTTCTGCTTCTCTTTTTGTGATGAGACCACATCTTCTTGAAGAAACTGGCATCGCCCCACTTCTGCGCAATACTTCAAGCTGAATTGGCGAACACTGCATGCATGTTATCCCCAAAGCCACTCTCCTATTATGGATTTCATTGTAACTGAAATCTCTAAGCAGTGTATTAGAAATCTGGGCCAAACAAAGTCTCTCATTTCCTTCAACACACAAACAAACAATTGGTACACCAAACAGACTTATTGTTCCTATTTGTGCATCAGCTGTTCCAGAGCTTAGATCTTTAACATTTTGGTTTTGTTGAAAATCAGCTTCATTACGGTCTTCATTTACTGGGGTATCAAAATTTCTACTGAACAATGAAGGTGGTGTCTGTCTTTTATCCTGAACACCTGTAATTAGATATATAATAACCATATCAAATGATGGCAACATTCTTAATGTTGAACTTTCATCATTTTTTAACCTGTCTAACATATAAACTGATAACACTACTATATTTTCTTTTAAATCCTGTTATATACCAGTAAAATTTGAACTCGGTACAAATCGGAATGCATATATCATGTATATTTATAAGATCAATTTTCGATATTTTTGATATACAATCTTTCTTTTCATTAACATTTGAAAAAGATAATTGGGTTTTATAAAAATGAATCAAAAGTCAATACATCTTATATGAAACATAATATGACTGTTATTTTAATAGATAAAATTTATCAAACTAATTCGAACAACAACCAAATGATTAACTTTTTATTTCATTTTCTGTTTTAATATAAGTAAATCAATAATAAATCAAATGGTTGTTTTTATATAACACATGAAATAATATTTTTGAATATAAATTGCAGTTAATCGCAGAATTGAGGTAATAAACAGAAAGGAAAACATTGTTGCAGAAATTGTACATAACCAATTAAGTTTTCGATAGCTGATAAATCATTTTATTTTTAACAGGTTTTCAAATTATCAAATTTTGATTTTATTTACAACCAATGCTTCCTAATTTTGTTGAAAAGAAATATGATCGACATTTCATTTGAACTGACTTGAATGCGTTGAATCAAGTCCACTAATATCTATATTTAGAATCGTTTGAAGCCACTTAAACTTTATTAGAATGCCGAACTCTTATAAAGAGCAAATCATCATATGGCAATTTGACCAGGTAAAAAAAATAGTTCTGATTTTACTGGTCACAAACAAGTATAAAATGGCCTTCCAATGTGTATAAGCCGAAAAAGGGCATTTCAAATCGTAAGCATTTTTTTCTTCATCACTTTTATGGTGTTTTATATCAATTTTGTGGGTTTTCTCATTCCGATAGAAAATAGTCCTCGAAATGTTCATGCTTTAACAAATATTATATAGAGTAACTATTAGCATGGAATGCTCATGGAAAGTGACTGGCATATTTCAAAACATTGTATAAGTTGTTATAAAGTTTGTGGAAGCAATTTGTTTGTTTAGTTGTTTTTTTTTTGTATCAATTTTATTATTTTTGTTCGGAAATAAAATTACAACAAAGTTCCAAACAATAAATTTGCTACGCCGGACTTTTCAACACTCGATAGAGGCGCTTTATGAATATGAAGAACAAAGAACAATTATACTAAAAATACCGAACTAGAAACCAAATTATGACTAAGAACAACCTATGTCTTCGGTAGGAAGGAAGAACTTTATGATTTTGACAATTTGAAATTTATACGGATAATTTATAGCTTTGATGTGTTCTTCACAACAAAAGTGTTGAGACCGGAACGTGCTAGCTTCGGGGAAGTAAACTCCACTAGCAGCGCTAACCATCACAAATTTTAACTATATTAAAATTTACTGAGAGTAGACTTTTTTCATTGTGGTCTGTTTTAAATTGGCACTATTGGGCTGTGTCGCGTTCGCCTATTCCACATCTTATTATCCATGTTATCTTCGATACTAATCGAACTCATAGACCGAAACGTGAAACATTTCAAATGATCTTTTTGATATCACTAAGACATAATTAATCAACATTTCTTTGCAGATGAAACCAAATAAAACAGATCATTTAAGTTGTTTTGACACGTGTAAAGGGACGTAATTAATATGCTGGAGATTTCTTACAATGTTTGATTGATGATACCTAAAGTATAAATTGTTAATAAACACATGCAAGCCGATGAACAAAATGAATTGAGGTTCCCAAGAGAAATGTGTATTTCTTTAGGCAATACAAAAACCCTTTTTGCTGTCTTGTAAAACGACTTTGAGTCAAATTAAGTTGTAAGAATTAATATTATCTTGTAATGACTTCGTGTCTGAATATTATATATTTGTACTTTCGAAAAAGTAGCCATGGGGATTGATAAACGGTATAGATATGAAAAGATACAACAAATTAGAAATTTTATAGGTGATCGTGAAAAAAGCTTTGAACAATCATTGTTTTACTTAAAACGCCTCAGGTGACTTCCTCTGGATACATTATTTTATATGAAATAAAGGTTATAACAAAATTACTGAACTTGGAGAATCAATCTCAAATGTCCATAAGAAAAGACAAAACAAGCAAGACATACCGGAAAAATTGAAGATCGCAATGGTCCTTACTTGGTACAGGCATTTCAAAACAAATGGCGGATTAAACCAAGTTTTAAGGCGCGCGAAACCTTAAATAAAAGTAAATGAAACTAGGAAAAACTGTTTTAGCACACTAAAACTGATGTCTCCCCTTCCTTAAATAACACAAGTTCAACCTTGAGGTCAAAAGGTCAAAGTCACAATGACATACATTGTACAACAAATTGTTTAATAATTATACATTTACATTCTAAAGCCCGATGTCAAAGGATAAAAAAAGTTATGGCCTGGAAAGCTTTGCATGCCAAATTAGCATTTATTTGACATTGTAGTCACAGGTCAAGGTCATTAACGTTAGTGACACATTGTTCCAATGATGACACATTATAATGTCAAAAATCAAAGCTTTTTGTTTAAAGGATTAAAATATGTATGGCCCAGACATGTTTAACGTGTAAAAATAGCATTAATTTTAACTTGAAGTCAAAGGTAAAGGTCATATGAAGGTCATTCTGGTAGGCCACCCATCATCTCATGGTGATACATGCACATGTCAATTATTATAGACTTATGTCAAAGAACAAAAAAGTTATGGTGATACATCCACATGCCAAATATAAAAGCCCTATGTCAAAGAACAAAAAAAATATGACCCGGAACACTTTGGATGTAAAATTAGCATTAATTTGATCTTGAGGTCAAGGTCATATGAAGTTAATTCTGGTACGCGACACATTGTCTCATGGTGATACATCCACATGCCAAATATCAAAGTCCTTTGTCAAAGAACGAAAAAAGTTATTGCCCGGAACACTTTGGATGTAAAATTAACTTTAATTTGACCTTGAGGTAAAAGGTCAAGGTCATATGAAGGTCATTCTGGTATGCAACACATCGTCTAATGGTGATACATTCACATGTAATATTATAACCCTATGTCAAAGAACAAAAAAAATATGGCACAGACACACTTTCCATGTTAAATTAGCATTAATTTAACCTTTAGGTCAAATGTCAAGGTCATACGGAGGTCATTCTGGTACGTGACACATCGTCTTATGGTGATACATCCGCATGCCAAATATCAAAGCCCTATGTCAAAGAACAAAAAAGTTATGGCCCGAAACACTTTGGATGTAAAATTAGCATTAATTTGATCTTGAGGTCAAAGGTCAAGGTCATATGAAGTTCATTCTGGTACGCAACACATTGTCTCATGGTGATACATCCACATGCCAAATATCAAAGTCCTTTGTCAAAGAACAAAAAAGTTATGGCCCGGAACACTTGGATGTAAAATTAGCATCAATTTGACCTTGAGGTAAAATGTCAAGGTCATAAGAAGGTCATTCTGGTATGCGACACATCGTCTCATGGTGATACAACCACATGTCAAATATCAAAGTCCTTTGTCAAAGAACAAGAAAGTTATGGCCCGGAACACTTTGGATGTAAAATTAGAATTAATTTGACCTTGAGGTCAAAGGTCAAGGTCATATGAAGGTCATTCTGGTACGCGACACATTGTCTTATGGTGATACATCCACATGCCAAATATCAAAACCCTATCTCAAAGGATAAAAAAGTTATGTCCCGGACACGCTTTGTATGAGAAGAAGAAGAAGAATAAGAAGAAGAACTGACACAAAAACAATATGTCTCCCCCTTCTTGGAAGGGAAAACATAATAATCTGACATGGCATTTGGCATCTAGTTAACCGGTTTCATTTTTGCTATATAAAACGACAAAGTTACATGTCATGAATGTGAATATGTTATTTTACAGTTTGTTTTAGCTCTAAGTGGTTATACAGGAGTCTTTTTTGCCTCATTTGTCGAAATGAAAAGCTCCAAGTACAAAATGTGCATTCGGCAGTTCACAAAAAATTCATGTAAATATTTTTACATTTTAATAATTCTAACTGAAATAGAATCATGCATGCAGTGGTCGTTGGTTTATTCAGTTAATGTCTCAAAGAAAACCACGATTGGCAATAACAATAGACTCGCATTTATTGTCGGCTTCACAAACCTTGCTTAATAAATATTAAATGTTTTATATCAATTGTTTTGGTTTTTAAGGAACTGAGGTGTTGTTCATGGAAGTAACCTTTTATTTATCTAAAGACGTGCCATAAGTCAACCTTTAAGATGGATATTGGACCATTTAAGACCATGCTTATCTATTAGGATGACAGTGTCAGGATACAGTATACGACAATTATTGTTCTGTGTGGAATAGAGCAGTTCAAAACCTGTCATCTGTAGCATAGCAGTAGAGACGTTAGGAAATATCTTAACTGCATTGAGAATTTAAGAAGTCCATGATAGGATTGTCTTCAAAGCATTTGCTGATTTTTTTTTCTAGTGTATGACCCTTATAATCATGCATTTCACCATTTAAAATTTCTAATATTTTGTTGCTGAAATTTCCGATTTTTAAATTCTAAATTGTTTAAAACACCAGGTTTCTTTTCTTGTAATGCACATGGTCGATATCCTTGGTGCTGGATTTGGCTTCCTTGTTCGAACTTTTTGGTTTTGAGTACTTTTCGTTTTCAACAGTTTGGATTTGACCTTCCAATGTTTTGATTTAAATGCTACTGATGAGAGGTTACTCCTTGAAATATCGATATATAGCATATCCAAATTAACCGTTTATACCCGCGTTTTGGTATTTGTAATTTTAAAAACACAAATGTGGTGTAATGTCATTGGCAGATTCAAAAGAGTTTTCTTAAACGGGTGTTACGAACGTTCAAAACTGCATTTTGTGTTAACATTCACACTCTCGTCGTGTTTCGGGATGCTTAAATAATCTTTTGAATTGTGTCATGCATAGAAGGTTCATATTCTTTCTCTCTTTTATCACATAAGTACATGTATTTGTTTTTAGGGATATGAACAAAAACGTTGTTTCCCAGTTATACATTTGTGGTTGTCATCACACGTGATTTCAGTCCTCAAATCAAAAAGGCCTTAAAATTTCTCCTAAAATATTCAATCGATTTTATTCCCTCTCTTCTCTTATTCATAATTCCCTTATAATGTCTTGCGTACTTTTTTGAGAAATGTTATAAAACACCATCTTAACTTCAAAATCGAATGTCTACAGCTGAAAAAAAGTATGTTGTTTTCGACATATGTATGACTTTGAAATTGCAACGTGAAGATTTAAGAAAATACAGTCTAAGACTTATACAATGATCATGATATTTATATCAGTATCTTGTCGATTTAAATCATAATAAAAAAATATTTCGCCGGAGTAAATAAATACGAACCTGGCATTCATTCTTTATTTCTTATATTTTATGGAAATATAAATCTACTTTTAACGTCAAATGAATTTTCTTATGAAAAGGGACACAGGTGCAAGTATAGAGATTAATTATAATATTGTAGTTTCACCCTATGTGATATAACGAAATGTTGAAGTAACAAAATATCTTTTTTCCTTATTCCTACTAGATCTCATTTCATTAGAAAATATTTTACAGTTGAAAATAAAGATGAAAACTGAAAAATTCGTTTTCGCTTACATTTCATTATTTTATTTAAGGTGGTTTTTATAATCATTATTTTCAACGTCAGCTAGTAAAAGTATAAAGGTTGGGTAATAAAGGGTAAGGTAAATGAATATTAGAGTAATGTCATTTACAATAATATTTTAATTAGTTATTTGTTCTATTCGTTTTTCATTCAATATTACATTCAGATGATTCATGATATTTTGGTGATAGTATCATTATTAAAAATCGTTTTTCCTTCTCTAGGTTTAGGTTTTTGGTCATTTAGTTCCGATTATGTGCTTTTCTGTTATTTTTGCATTTTATCATGTTAATGTTTTTTATCTAGATTTTGTTTTGAAAAAAGAACAAAACATAAAGATTTTCTGATATAAAAAGGAACTAATCATTTCTATTTGTGTGTTTAACCCTAAAATTTCAAGAACAACATTTAAAATTTAATTTCCTAATTATATAAGATTGATATGTGGATAAATATAATCAAGTTATCTTTTTGGGCAAGACGGTAACAGATCTCCATGAGGAGTTCATTATAACTCCTTTTTAACTGTGACATACACCTGCCCTTATCGCATCATTACCTTTGTTTCCTAATTGTTTGCTACCGATGAAGGTATGGGTTAAAAATCAGACATTTAGGGATCAAAGGTCCTTATTACATTGTCAAATTATAATGATATCTGCCATAACCAACCAAACGTAAATGACATGCTAGAAAAAGATAAGTTAAATTCTTTAGACATGTTTGAAAACTGATTTATCAGTTATGTTGAAAAGAAATGAAAAACACTGTTGGCTTGTTATTTTTTTTGAAAGGTTGATTGTTGAATCACTTGTTTCATCTTTTCATTGTTCTTTACGTTAGGCTGGTGGTAATTAGTTAAGTGGTTTGGTTCAGTAACACTAGATTAGGCAGTTAAGCAATTATCATGTGATTTATTTTTGTTCCCAAACCGGGCTTTTTTTAATTTGCTTTTAAAAGATTATTGTTGCAATATTTTTTTCGGGGGGTGAACAGTTCTCTTTCGATGCCTTTGGTTGTTTTTTTTTTTTTTTTTTTTTTTTGGCTTAAAAATGCCCATTTCTTAATTGTTTTTACTGCAGTATAAAAATGATACAAAATTTGGTACTTTATCTTTGATGGTCATTTTTAAACTATTCCAGGGACAGTGTCCATGAAAGTATATGTATCTTTAAAATGGTCTAAAGATGAGTCCAACGTCATATTCTTAGACGGAGATAGGACCATGACTTGTTTCTTGAAGCTGTCCAAGCCACCTTATACTTGGTCGTCCTTAATTCGATTTAATATTAGATTTTTTTAAAAATATGATAAAATAATATTTCTGATTTATATACAATTGTATGTACACCAAAAATGTCAAAACTTTAACTTTTTGGTTTTTAAATTTACGCTTGTTTATGCGGGTTGTGTCGCGTACACCTATTCCACATTTAATTATTTCTAGTAAAACATCATTTTATTAAAGTTAACATTTGGTAAGTCTTGTGATCAGCGCCTACTGGCCTCATTGAAGGCTGCTGGCGGTTTTCCTTTGTTGTTTTTTCTAAATTATCGCTTGTATTGTGGGCTGCGTCGCGTACACTTATTCCACATCGCATTTCTATTTGTTTTGAAATAGTAAGCACAATATAAAAGGTCGGCGCCGTTTAAAAAATACAACTTAAGCACACATCATTCAAACTTCCTTACATGTAAGCTCGGGGATGATTGAAAAATATAATGTGACCAAGCAAAAATAAGGACGGCTTCAAAATGACTGAGACGAGTCTTAAGAAAATTGATAGAAAAGTTTTCATCGTAAGATAACTTCTGTAACACAGCAAATAATTAAATATCTTATCATTTTCAACTTTTAACGTATAAGTAACTAGTTATTTGATGACATGACCAGATAATTTATATATTGTGTGGTCATTTTCTCAATCATAAATATGATGCATTTAAATAGATACAAGGTTTAGCTAAGAGCTTATTACACCCATTCAGTTGTTTTTGTATATCTGTGTTTTATGTTGTCTGGGTTTTTTTTCGCCCTGTTCTCGTTGGTGTTTACTGGTTTTGTCTCTGTTCTTTCTTGGATGCACCATTGGTACATCTGCTTCATTGATTTATAAACATTTTAAGTGAAAAGTACATATAACAAAAATTTCAATTAGAAAAGAGGAAAAATAGCATAAAAATATACCATTATCGGAACAATTATGAATAAAAAATAAATCTTATTTTGACCCATAGAAATGTACTACAATCAGTTTTTACATAAAACTTGGTTTAAACCACCATTTCTATCAAGCCAAGGCCATTGTGATCTTCAATTACTCCTATTTGTCTTCTTTGTTTTATCTTTTCTCTTGGACGTTTGAGATTGATCCTCCAAGGTGAGTAATTTTGTTATTACCTTTATTTTTACAAATCAAGTTTAGTAGTAAAGAATTTCTGATTTTCATAACCAACCCCCTTATATAATTTTGAAGAAAGCGTTTAATCGTGGATTGGTTTATTTGTTTTATTATTTCAATTAATACAATTAATGACTATTTTATTATTTTTATCATTATATTTCTCTGTTGTCATCATTTTTGTTTTTCTAAATGTGACTTATTCTTTTTGTTTAATCATTGGAATTCTTATTGTTGTTCAGGGGTGGCGTTTTCCAATCTTTCCTAAAAATGACCATAAAAAAGGGAACTCAGACAAATATTAGGACAAAATAGGAATGACTAATGAAATGCTTAGGAATTTCTCGAAGCATTCTCAGAAATTTCTTTACTTTGGCAATCCCAACTCTATTTTATTCCATTTAGCTTCCTTTAATTTTTTGATTTTTTTTTCACTGACTTGCAAATTTCGGACGGTCATCGAAAGTCAACGTTATTCTCTAACTGTGATAGTTTTCATTAATTTTATAACAATTGTCCTCACTAAAAAGCACACAAACCGGGTCCGAAACAAGTTTTATCAACTTTTTCCCCCAGAAGCAAAACTGGTGATATAAAACTTTAAATTAAAACTAAGATAAGCATTGTCTTTCGGACAATTTAAGGATACTTTCGAGAACTCCGACCAAGAAACCGAAGCTCAAAATTGAAACAAAGATAAACATAAAGGTTAGCACACATGTAATATATAAAACATTGTTACTGGATTAGGTGCTCTATCTATATGCTTTAATTAAACAAGAATATGTCTATTATTTTAAAAAATAAAAGCAAAGCAGGGATAGAATGTAAGTATCATACAAATGTCATATGAGAAGACTTAGTTAACTTCTAAATTAACAAACTGTTTACAAATCAATGTTTGTAGTTAGATTTAATTTCAAGTACATTTATCTGAAAATGAAAACAACATGTTATAATCACATGGGCCTGTTTAACAAAACTTTCTAAAGATCTGTCTAAAGACATGCATAAGAGGTAGAATTGAGATGGTATTTTGACCATCTTGTTACGTGTCTGAAACCACACACAAAAGCTGTCTTAACAGGTATATTAGTTTCGATGGTATTTTGATGGTCATAATTGAATGCAAGCATCGGTAAAAATATCAATAGTAATTGACTAAAATGGAATACTGTAATTGTTTTTGCTATATCATATATCGAAAATAAGGTTTTTCTATTTAATTCATATCATTATATGTTTAGTTTTTAAAGATATTAAAGCCATTTTATATCTAAAAACCACCATAAGACTACTTTATTCGTAGTCTTACTGTTAGGATTAAAATTTGCGATTTTGCGATGTCTAAAATTAGGTTGTCTTTGATAAACAGATTTAGGACTAAGTTTTGTCTAAATACCATCTTTAGACACGTCTTAGTGATAAGACACTTTTTTTTAAACAGGCCACAGAATCATAGATAGGAACATATTCCAAAAATAGTACCACAAATATGCAACATATGTATAAGATTGTGTACGACGTAAAAACAAAAATAAAGCTATTTGTGATAATGTTCAATGAAAATTAGCTGACCAATTTTTGCATTTTAAGCATAAAACAACTTCTATAACTTACACATGCTAATGAACAAGACAATGACGCTCAATAATATCTTATGCACCTGTCATAAGTTTCGTTTATTTTAATTCTTTTGAAGACAGAACTGTAATATGAAACCTTGCATATATTTTGTAAAACTTTTCTTTTCCGTTTTTTGCTTGGCTTCAACTTTTTAACTTGCAGTTTGCGTTTGTGATTTCTAGTTTTCTTGAAAACCATTATTTTCTCATTACTTTAAAAAATACGTGTTCTAAAATTCAAATGCGATTTACCCGATTCAAATTCAACAATTAAATTTATCATGCCATATACAGTTGAAGCTGGTGAAGCTTTATAATGTGTTAACACAGCTTAAAAGTGAGGCGGTTTTTGGCTGTCAAAACAAATAGTTGCATATTCATATTATGGAATCATACCAGTTGGAATTTATTTCAGTATGACAAAAAACATATCGGTAGATTAAAAGGTTTTTGGTCTTTGTCACTTTTTATTATTTTTTCAAGAACATTTCAATGATAATTAATTTTGATGTTTTGGTCGCCACATTTATAAGAGTGAGTGAGTGAGTTGGTGTTTAAAACGTTTGCAACGCTATATATGTTATTTAGAGGTCCGATTAACATGAAAAGGATAATAAAATGAATATGAAATGAAGCACATATAAGAAGAAAGGGTGTTAGATAATATCGTGAACACAAATCGAATAATTACCATGAACTTTTATATTAAAAAAAAACATCGATGTTTTAGCAGTCTTTAATCCTAGGCCATTATGAGCACTCCAATACGGAACAAATGTCCGGATCTTACTGTGAGCGGCAATGAATAACAAACGGGGTATATTGGAATGTATAAATGGGGGATAAAGAACCGACCAGTACACTTGAATAAGGCAATGGAATGTTGAAATAAATGATAAGGGACCTACCATTTAACTTGAAAGAGGCGTTGATTTTTTTGTTCTCACCGAACTTTTTTAATTATCAAAGGCGACGCGACACCGCAGAAAATATTTTTTCATTATACTCATTATTTAACATAGGATAATTCCATCTTCAGAATATTATTTTCTTAGCCTCTGCTGCCAAAATATTTTTAATAAAAAAACAAGGACCATTTCTAGTAACATGGTTGCTCCCTATTGAGAATGTGGAATATTTGTAAGCGACACAACCTACATACAAAACCGACAATTTAAAAATTCCACAATTCAAAAAGTTCTTAAAGACAATGATAAGATAAGTAGACACTTAGACAACATTAACACGAGGAACCATACAATGTTACAAAAGACATATAAAAGTACTTGTTAAATTTATTGTCTTTAAAAAATTGTTATACGTTGTTTGCAATTAACATCACAATTTCACGTCGAAAAACCCCAACACCTGTTCAAGCGATATTTTCTTTCGATTACGCTGTTTTCGTAAGTGTGAGACAATAAAATAAATCACGTACAAATCTAGGAGCAGAAATTTAACAAGTACAACACTACAATGTCTAAATTTGGAACTTAGAAATAGAACTTTCCTCTTCATCTATTGGTTACATGGCTTGCTTGACGAAAAACTAAAAAAATGTTCAGGAATGCAAATTGCGCACCTTCATTTGAATCAAAACTTTGATAAATGCGTACCTTATTTTATATAGCATGCCCTATTGACCAAAAAGTTTAGTACAAAGGATATTAATTAAGGAAAATAGCTTTTAATTATATATCATCGAAAATAGTGTTAATGAATTACCTTCATCGACTGTCTCCCATGGAGTAAAGGTGATTCCAGGTTTTCTTTCCATAGCGATAATTTCTGTCGTTGAAAATTAAGATCGGTACTTGCTGAAAAACTATTTGATTCAAAATCAGAGATACAATTTTATATTTATTAGAACCATATGTTAATGGCAATAATATCATAATTGGCTAACCATCCTTACGTGACCCTAAATGACCTTTGCAGAACTGTCATTCATTGCCAGACGACAATTCAAAAGATGTTTTGCCACGCGCCGCCCTCATTTATTCATTGTTAAAGCAGATGAGATTGTGTTTGGCAAATAATGAGAAAACTTGTTAACTTATTAATATTTCCGATGTTAATGAATAAGCTTAAGTGTCTGCCTAATCGTTAATGCAGAAAAAAATAGTATGGTATTTTGAATAAATGCATTATTTAAATTGGTTAGTGTTATAATCGTATAAACCTTCAATTTGTTTAACATAATTTTCGGTATTTTTATAGTACTGAAGCGATTAAAGTTCTTTAGATACAATTTACTGTATGCTTTAGTATTTTATCATAATTTCCTTACTGTCTCTCAATATAAGTTTCTACAGAAAGATAATGGAAGAAAATAGTACATACGAATGAAAACTAGCAACGAGATATTCTGAATACTACATAGTTTCCATCTTTCTTTTTTATTTTAATTTCCTTTTTATGCAAAATCTTTTATTTTATATAACATTGATTCAATAAAATGCGCTGTTCAGTTGTTGGTAATTTTTTTAAAGTATCTACTTCTAATTTAAGTATTCCATAGATTTTTTTTCTATTTAAAAACAATGGTTATAGTCATGAAAAGACTTTAAGGTGACTAAGAATAAAAATATTATGGGCTAAATATAGAAAAGTACCATGTTGGACAGCACGTTTATTTATTTCACTCATTCCTTTTCATTTAGATTTATTTTATTTTATTTAGTTATTTGTTTATTTATTATATATACGTCATTATAGTTTTTGCATCAGCACTGTATCATTTATGATTCATTTATCAATTTGAAAGTTGTTTCTTTTATTTTATAAATAGCATACACAAAAGGGGATTATAAATGATTTTAACGTTTTATTTGTTTAGCGAAATTGAAATCTTTGAACTAAACTTGACGTTTAAAATTCCATTTTATTAGTATTCTCCAATGTATTGTTATAAGACCTTATAAGAAAACCTGCATTTGGTTTTATTCGAATTTGTGACTGGTGGTCAATAGCGAAAATAAGTTCATTGAAGTTTTATTTTTGCATTGCTTACAGTAATGTTATCATTATATACTAATACAAATGAAAAATCGTTTTATTTTTTGGGGGGGAGAGGCGGACAAAAAAAAATCATATTCTTGAAAAAATGAATCCACAGAAAATAGCATATTGTTTTCACTTTGCTACAATTTCTAAATGAATTACGGGGTTCCACGATATGATTAGAAAGAATATCAAGACTTATATAATATTTTTCCAAAAACATACTTTCAACATGAGACTCTAATACAATAAAAAAAAACTTCTCAGTGAAAATAGGAAATATAAAAAGGTCTTTAAAATGTGTCAAAAACCAAAATTAAGACTTTCAAACCAAATGTTAACTCAAAATTATAAAAAAAGATTAGAATTCGTAAAACAAAAGAGTTTTACTGCAAATACAAAACAGTTAACATAAATAAACGAAGTGATATTGAATGTGTTCTACATTTTGCCTAAGAACACTTCCAAAATGGATAACTGAACCATATGTCGCCTATCCAGATATGGTACGTTGTCCTTAACTTTGTGTAATGACTTAACATATGATTTTAGAAACATCTTTGGACGTGTTCTAGGGCATAAAGCGAAGCTATCTCAGGATGGAAATAAACAGGAACAATCTTTAATTACTTTAAAGTGAAAATAAACTTCATCAATGAAAGCTTTTAAAAAGGCCACAATAATTTAAGAGGGAATTCTTAAACATATATATTATTATCTTTAATCTGTCATATAAAATGTTTTTTTTTTTTGTGTGTGTTATAACTTGCTTTTAATACTTTTGTCGTTGAAATGTCAAATTAATACATTCAATATTGTTTAAAACACCAGGTTTCTTTCCTTGTACTGCACTTTGTCGATATTCTCATTGCTGGATTTGGCATTCCTGTCCAATTTTTTTCTATTTTGAGTACATTTCGTTCAAACTTTTTGTTTTTGACCTTCCAATATTTTGATCCAAATGCTGCTGGTGAAAGGTTAGTCCTTAAAATGTGCATATACAGCAGAACCAAATTACCCGTTTTTACACCAATTTCGGTACTTGTATTTTAACATTCGAAGTCTACTGTATGACATTATGAATGAAAACACACTTTTATTTTGCATTCAGTAGAAGGCAAACACATACCATATAATTCAATTGCAAATTGTCATATTGTTTGATTACAATGTTTACAAGAATTGCAAATTGCAACACAAAAATAAGTTGAAAGTAGAAGCAAACAAGATCCAATATTAGGGAAACGAAATGACTGGATCACAAATCAGTAATCAATGATAATACAAAATGTTTAACTCTAAATATGCTGTAAGGGACTGACCAGTTATCTTGAGGGTGGCTTAGTTAATTTTATTTGGTAAGAATTTTTTGCCCATCACAAATCAGTTTCGGAATATTTAAGGAAAAATCCAAGCCCCCTTCAAGTTAAACAGTCGGTTCCTAGTATCAAATAATGCGGTAAGACATAGAAAACAGAAAATTAAATAAACATTAATTTCGAACACTTTTTTCTCATCGAAAATAATGAGTTTTAGAACAAGTGTACACACCTAACAAAGCAAGCGGTAATTTAGAAAAATCACAATTGAAAATCAAAGTTGAGGATGGTCTGAGGACAACCATTTTAACATCCCCTATTTATGACAACTATTTGGATATGTTCATTTTTCGGGATGGCTTCGATGACATGACTCAAGACTTGAGAGTGTCCTAACACCATCCTTAAACAAGTCTTAATCCTAGGACGTCGTCAATAAAACTTCAGGTTTTTTTTTCTATTTTATCTTATAATTTGACAAAATCATTAGATTAAGATGTCTTAGTTAAAAACTTATTTGGTAAACTGGAGTTTTCTAACTCATTATATACAACTGTTTACAATAAAAGTGGAACTGCTATATAGAGAAACTTGTTAATAAAAAGAGCAAATGTTAATCAATTATCACTGAGTATGTTTTTAAAACATTTAATTGGTCATCTACGAAAACTGTTGCCTGTTTAACCATAGTGTCTTATAACTAAGACATGTCTGAAAATCGTCTGTTGACAAATACTAATCCTAAATCTGTTCATTAGCTATATCGAAAACGTTTTATTTTTAGACATCGAAAATTTTCAATCCTAGCATTAGGTCTACAAATTGATAGTGTGATGGTGGTCTATAGACATAAAATCGTTTTAATGCTCCAACTTCTTTAAAAAGTAAACATATACTTAATATATCTTCCGTAATGTTGTCTTGGGTGCATTAATTACAAAGTATTAGCAACTTTTCTTAACATTCGAGTACTAAACTGAAGGCACACTTGAGCGTGCACATGAATTACACTACGTGTGGCTAGTTATTTAAAATACAAATTCCAAATGGGGTATTAAACGGGTAATTTGGTTATACTGTATATGCATATTTCAAGATGTGAACTCTCATCATCAGAATTTGAATCAAAACATTGGAAGGTCAAAACCAAAAAGAATTGAACAAAATATACTCCAAACTAACGAAGTTAGAACAGGAAAGCTTAATCCAGCATCAATTATCAATATCAACCATGTGCAGTACAAGGAAAAGACATAATTAAAAAGATGCAAATATAATAACAGAACTTGATAGAAGCAAAGGTGTACCAAAGGGGTAATCAGAATCATAAAACCGCGAAGACAAAGACAAAACCGGCAGACAAAAAACCATCACAACAAAACAAACCACACAACAACACAAAACACACACACACAACAACAAAACCGCATTCAGCAACGCGAACTCAAGTCGAAACGAGAGTGAACTCAGGTGCTCCGGAAGAGTAAGCAGTTCCTGCTTGCTATAGCACACCCGTCACGTTGCCAAAGATCGATTAAGTGTTGATCTCTGTTGTTAAAGTTGTTGACACGACGTTTTCCTTATTGAGCAGGGTACATTGAACATTAAGTAATTAGTTGGCGTTTTAGTGTGTGAATTACATGTACATGTAATATTAAATTTTCAACGATTAGTTGAAGTATGAAATTATATTATTTTTTCATTTTATTTCAGTTTATTGGCTATAATATCAGTACAAGATGCTAGTAATGGAATAAAGAAAATGTTTTATACTTCATTTTTAAGATATAACATTATAGAAAATTATAAAATTTCATTCTTGTCATGAATTATAATATTATTACCGATGCTGCTAACATTCAATTGTGACCATTTTAACTAAGACCTCCGTAATATAGTTTCAGTATGTTGCTTTAGACATGGGGTAATTATATATAAGATGGTCAAAAAACCATCTCAATTCTACCTCTTGTGCTTATCTTTAGGCATATCTTTAGAAAGTTTGATAAGCAGGTCCCGCGGGTAGATTTGAAAAGTCACTAACTTTGATCCAAGTGTACACAACCTATTATTTTGTAAAAAAAATCAGCTTATAAAATAGTAAATGCAGCTTTAGGTAATTTTTATAAACATTTTATAACTCACAAGCTCATTAAAATTCAAACGTTTCGATTTTTGTTCTAGTTGAAAATATGGAATTTTATTTTGTTTCGTGAAGAACTGATATATTTGAAAAATTGGAAACATAGTTTAGGACATTTTAATGTGTAAAACATGCGTGATTCTATAAAATGCGAGGGGAATACCAAAAAAAATAGATATATGTCTGCTCAAAAAGGCACTTCATGTATTCTTTTAAAATATTATATAGATTTCAATATATACTTAAATCTTTCACCTTCTGCTACTTTTTCTTTTCGATAATAATTAGGGACCTGAAATGGGCATAAAATGCCACTTTTCGGTTTTCCCACAATAACTTTTGTTCTAGTTATCCAAATGCTATGACAGTTTACAATTATTTTTTACTATTAAACGATCGATGGTATTGATTTTGATTTTTGGAGACTCCTGTTTTTTGTTTAGAAAATGAGGGGCACAATAGGGACCAAAAAATTACACTTTTTATGTTCCAACTATAAATTTTCATCTAGTAGACCCAATGATATGGAAATTTACAATGATGCTCCATGTCATTACACGATGAACGGGATTGATTTTATAGGGGGTTCCCTGATTTTTAAGTTTCCATAATCGGAGACCAAGGGAACACAAATGCTACTTTTAAATTGCTATGAATTTTTTTTTCAATAATGATTTTTGGGGTTCCCTATTTTTAAGCTAATTGATTCCTTTTAAAGATATGGGTTGATATTCTACCAAAGAATACACATGTCAAAAAAAAAAATGATTCAAATGCTGCTAATTAAAAAAGCTATTCATTGAAAGATGAATATATAGCATATTGAAATTAACATATATATATCAAATGCCCTCGTTGGTCCTTTTCAATTAAGTTTGCATGGTTTTCAAGTAACATGTTTTTTTTCTTTGATACAAGTGATGATGTGGGCACCAGTCTTAATAGAAACAAGCACAATTTTTAGGCCAACATTTCTTGCTAAGTTCGAGAAACTCCATAAAAAGTTGTCATCTAATACCATTTCATTTTTATAAATAATCCGATATGGTTGTGGTTGAATGGATAGAATGATATCAATTTTTTTTTTATTTTTTAATACTAATTATCACTTAGTATTTCTCTGTAAATCGATGCCCAATACATGGACCTGCTGGGGTAGCATAAGCAGTTATAAGTCGGAAAATTATCTACAAAATCTGTAATGGTATTATTGACACATGATATTCAATTGGTGTGATAACCAATATATAGTGGCTTTTAAGTTAACAAGTATTTAAAGTTTTATAATGCATCATAAAGACTTCTTAAATCAAAGTTCTGAAAGTACTTCAATAGCCGGGGTAATCTACGAATTTTAAAAGTTGTTGATGCTAAGAATAAACGTAGTAGTAATTGGATATTGGAAAGGGAACTATATTGCGAGCGTGTGTGTATGTGATGATGCAACACGACAATCAGCTAGCTTTTGATTGGTCAGTTACCAAAAGGCTGGTGTACCTAAAGCCGTGGCTAATTGCTATACCGATTATCCCGGCTAATAAATGGTCTAGGTGCAGTAGAGCAATTCAAAAGAATCACCAGACTTTTATGCAAAAAAGAATAATCTAAGTGATCTTTAATAATCAATAGCGTTTACTGTTGCGATACTTTTCATTCACTGATAATATTTAAACCATTGGCAACTAGTTTTATTTTATCTTTACAAAGTAAAAGTCAGGTTTTTTTTCTTTTAATAATGTTGTTAGTGGCTCCAATGTGAAGCCGTTGGACTTTGTATTTAGATAAGGACCGTATGTCAATACAAACAAAAGTATAAAAAATGTTCAATGCAAAATATAACGGATCCTTTTTTTTTGGAAAAGTTATAAGGGGCCACATAAGCCGAGTGGTCTAAGGCGCTGGTGTAAATACCACGTAATTGATCACTTGTCATAAACCACTACATGGTGTTGGATCGATTCCCGGTTTGTAATTTTGAAAAAAAAGGGATTTTCCCATCTATAATTAGGTTTGTCAGATACCTTCCCCCGGTCACTCCACATTCCTCCACCATTAAAACTGACATCCCTACATGACCCATGTGTGTCAAAAAGGACGTTAAAGACCAACACACACACACACACACACACAGTCGCACATATGTTGATTAATCGGAAATTGTACCTTTTGATTCACCATTATTTGAATTTACCAAAAAGTATTTTTTAATCTTGCACGTGCATATATTTATTTCCGAAGAATAAAAAAACATATTGTGCAGCAATAGATTTCATACGTTCATTTTCAGCCAATGCTGGTTGAATGTGGCTTGTCTGCATATACATGAATATGATGTCAGAATCTAAATCCAAAAATGAACTGCCTTTCAAAGTAAAACTTAGTTCTTATAATCGTTTAGAGCCCTTTTGTGACAAAATTCATTGTTGACAGGTCTGTAGTAAAAATAAAGTTATGCGGGTTTATATAGTTGCTGGTAGAGATAGTTTAAACACACGTTAATCGGTACCTTACTATATTAGAGACCTAAACGTCAAGATAGGTGTACACTAATTATATTTTATTCCTAGCGAACATTTTGGCCTCTTTCAGATATGTTTCCTCTGGTACCAACACATAATGGAATATGAGAAAAAAATTCAAAAACCTGCACTCGTATTCATGTCAATTATTCAATAGTTTGTTATGTGCATAGAAGTTTATCTTTTGCTGATATTATAATATTGTTTTTTGATTATGTAATTATCTGCAGTAAATTGCAAATTGTACAAATGGCAAGCAGCGAATAGGGTCTGGTTGTTATGTTTTGCAATTTTTTAGAATTGTAGTTGTTTATGCGGTTTGTGTCACATACACTTTTGAAACTTTTATTTATTATCTACATTAGTGTCAAAGAGACAATTTATATATATAACTATGATTTAGCACTGACTTTTTTTTACTTTTATCATATGAAACAAAACTTGAAGTACATAAGCAAGTATCAATTGAACTGTTTATAAGATTATACTGTCTGCATTTTCAAGGAGTAGCAGCATTTGAATCAATAGAATTAGAAGAAGCAGAGGTACCAATGTTGTATCCGAATGTCAAAAATCCGAAAGTGCAGAGACAAAACCAGTAAACACCAACAAGAACGGGACAAAAACAGACAACATGTAAAACAAGGAAACACAAAATTAACTGAATATCAATCAGCAATGCGAACTCCAGTCAGAAAACCAAAAGTATGATAGGAAAAATTGTTCGTTCCATTTTGCACCATGGAGGTATTGTAGGTAACATTAAAATTATGCCAAGACTCGTCTCATGCGAAATCTTAGAAAAAAATCTTCAGACCATCCAATCTTTTTTTTAAGATATCTTGTTTTGAAGTTCATTTTATTTTTAATTTCCATTGATACGGTTTGATAATATTACTGATAGAGGCAAAGAGGCACCAATGGGACATTATAGTGTCAAAGAATATAATGATTTATGGATACATTTTGAAACACCTGCATGTCATGCTTACTTCTACATTTTTTATTCAGAATTCTTCATTTTTCTTTGCTTTGTGCAATTCATTTGTAGTGCACGTGGTACTCAAACAGTTAACAATTTTGTTGGTTAACATAAGTTCAAAATTTTCAAAAAGGAAGTTAATTATCTTGCACTTTATCAAAGATAATTTAATTATCTCATTTAATAGCGTGTCTATGCGAAAATCATGCAATTTCGTCGAGATGCAAGAGTTTCAGATTTCCAAAGGGATGGGCGAAGAAATCTGCTTTGATCACCTAAAATTGACAATTTCTTCATTTTTCCTTAATTCTTAAAAAATCACTTTTTGCATCGCCGAGGTATATACAGTTATTTTTATTGTAACCAACTGTGTTTGCATTTGTCAAAAGTTGTTGAAAATATGGGATTATCATGCTGCAATTTCGTGTAGATGCCAAAATTCATATGCAAAGCATTTCCTTTTCCTATTTTGTTCTTTTATGAATTCATTTTCTGCATAGTAAAGCAAATTGAATTAAAATAGAAAATTTGGATGTTATTGAAGAATTTTGGAAAATGCCCCATATGCCCCCTACGGATGATAGGATCCTTTCAAAATTCCTCTTTCAAATTTGGATAATTATTGGAGAAAATTAGAGAAAAGATAAACCATTAAAACGTTATTTTTGTATTCAGAATTGTTCAATATGGCTATGTTTTCTAAGACATCCAGTGTTACTGATAAGGCCCGTAGGTCGGCCATCTTGAATTCCTCAAAAAATATTTACGAAAAGGAGTCTTGAGGGGAGTGCTTTTAGTTGGCCCATCCCTTTGTAGATCTGAAGTTCTTGCATCTGGACATTTTTTTGGATTTTGCATGATTTTGTCATAGACATGCTCTCAGGGTGACCTTAGATTGATCCTACCACATCTTCCGAACCAAAGTGGGGTCTGAGTGACCGAGTGGTCTAAGGTGCTGGTTTAAATACTACACTGTAGATCACTAGTTGATAACCTCTCATGTGGTGTTTGAGGCCCGTTTGTAATTTAAAGAAAACGAGATTTCCCACCTGTATTAAATAAGGTTTTTCACTAACCTGCCCACGGTTGGGGGTTTCCTCCATTAGTAAAAACTTACCGTCCTATTATGCCCAGATGTGTCGAAAAGGACATTAAATTCAAACACACAACCAAATCAAAGTTGGGAAAGTGCGAGATAAAAGGAATAAGTAAAAGTTATTACATGAGGACGCGGTGTGTCAGTAAAAGATCACCCCGACGGCCGGAGGCCGGAGGGGGTTATCTTACTGACACACCAAGTCCTAATGTAATAACTATTTTACATCCCAGCCTTCAAAATATGTCATGTAAAATTTAAATACATTCTGTGCATTTAGAATCAAATAGAAAACAATTTTATAATATATATTATAGAGTATCCTTATTGGGCCCCTTCAATACTCTTTATGAACATTTTTTTAGCGTAAATTTTCCATCGGTTTCGTGGTCTAGTGGATGTGAAGGTAGACTTTGAACAGTGAGATCCGATGTTCAAACCCCGGTGGAAACTATGTTATTTATCAATCCTCAAAAAAAAACTTTGTTGTTGATTTTATAATTTTCCTATGTTCAACTTAGTGAACATTTCTCAAAAAACGTGTTTTGAAAAACAAAAAAAAAGGAACAATAGAGTTGAAAAAGTAGAACAGGGTATTCCGAGGGATGATCCGGCTCAGATCACCCCTGTTAGAACAAAGGAGCTGGGATGTAACAAAATTAACGAACTTGGAGGATCAATCTCAAATGTCCATGAGAAAAGACAACACAAGGAAAACATTTCGGAAAATTGAAGATTGCAATTGTCCTGTCCTGACTTGGTAAAGGCATTTCAAATGAAACGGTTGGTTTAACCAGGTTTAATGGCGCGCCAAACTTACCTCTTCTATTGTGATCTTTGGGTACGGTAGTAACACAAAACTCAACACGGTTGTGAAGACATAATAGGGATGTTGAGGTGATCATCTAAGAATAACAACCAGCCACACATTAATCAAAACAATCACTAACCATTTCGTCTAACATAATCCTGAATTTTTCCACCAGTGGCTGATAACGAAAGAAGAATGTTTAATGATATCGTATTAGACGTATTTTCTTATAAACTTGGTCTTATAGTGTGTCAAGAAAATAGCGGTGTCGGATGAAAAAAAACCTTAAAAATGTGTACAATCCCTGGTGTATCGAATAAGTTGAAAATATAGACGCCGTATGCAGTTGCAGTTGGAATGTTAATTTCCAGGTAAGTAAAATTGATAATTCTAAATTAAAATCGTCTCTTTTATCGTACATTTTACAAAGCAAGTGTCAATACACGCTCATTCAATTTGTTCTGTTGTATCTTGTTATTTCAGAGATGTAACTTACCATCCACAACTTTGAACTAAAAAAAGATTGAAGGCCGAAAACCAAACAAATGAAAAGAGAAGTAATCATACCAAAAAAATTAAAATGAAAAGTAAAATTCTTACACGAACCATCCGCACTACAAAGCCTCATTAAACAAACTTGAATAAGGACTTTAAGAAAAATGCGAAAATAATATTATTTAAAATCTGACATATACAACGACTGGTCTTGTGATGTCTGAAATCAATATTACAACCAAGTTACTGACAATAAATTTGCCTCGCCTGACGTGCATTTCTTCTTTTCAAGACTCATCAGAGGCAATCTATCCAAAGAATGAAAATCCCAGAGACTGTAAATATGCAGATCATAAAACCAGAAACTAAATTTGAGAGAAAAAAAATTAAAAAAAGATTTAAAAGTCAAAATACCAACTGCTCATTGTAAAAATAAATTTTAGTTACTGGTATTAACTCAGTAAAATTTATCGCATTGTCTGCAGCATCCAATTATTCCATTTGATAAGGTAATCAGTTATGTTTTTTTTTAGAAATTTTAAGTCGTGTGTTTAAACCGTTAAGAATGCTCTTTCGTAAAACCTCCAGATGTTACATGTATCATATCGCTCCTCTCGTTAGAAAGCGATGTAAACTTGAAAGAAGCAGAGGTACCAATGGGGTATCCGAATGTCGAAAGTCTGAAAGGGCAGAGACAAAACCAGTAAACACCAAGAAGAACGGGACAAAAACAGACAACATGTTAAACATGGAAACACAAAATACTAGTAACTGAATATCAATCAACAACGCGAACTCAGGTGTTCCGGAAGAGTAAGCAGTTCCTACTTGCTCTTCCGGAGCACACCCGGCGTGTTGCCAACAGTCAATTCAGCGTGTCAAATCCGGCAAAGGAAGACAAAACAAAACTCTATGACAAACCAACATCTGCACTCATCTGAGAGATCGAAATCCCATATTTGTCTACATGTGCATTATGTCTTCCGTACAATTTCTAGAGTGAAGACAGCAACCGAGGAGCAACATAACCCTGTGTGAGAACTTTTTGTGTCAGACGTGACGCTCTGCTAAAGAAATCGATATAAGTCCCGCACGCTCTAGAGTGACGAATCAATTGAGATACGTAAACTCCATAAGCTTGAGCGGACGGAATGTTGCTACAAGAAGGGAAAGTTGACAATTAGAAAAGTTGAAGTCATCACGTTTGTCAAAGAGCCTTGTTTAAAGTCTTCCCGGAGAGTCAATTTCGAGATGTAGATCTAAATATGAAGCAGACTTCCTAGAATCCGTTGTGTCTTTTATCTCAATCTCCTGGGGATGTTTGAGATGAAGAAAGTCACCAAATCGAGAATTGTTTAGTGAAAAGACATCATCATCATAACGGAACGTGGGGTCGAAAGAGAGAGCTAGTCTACGATCTTTTTTGTCTAGAAGAGATGGTAAGAAGACTGCTTCATATGAATGAAAAAAACAAATCAGCAAGCAAAGGTGCACAATTGGTGTCCATTGGAATCCCTATTGTTTGCTGAAAAACACGTCCACCAAACTGAACAAATATGTTGTCAATGAGAAAGTTGAGCATGTCGATTATTTGGTCTTCTGTAAATGTGTTCTTTTTCTTAAACTCATTGATGATATATCTTGGTATAATCGTCTTCCAGATATGTGTAACTGCGTTTTCCATTCTTTTTGAAAAAGCTGCGTTTATTTAGCTGTGCCAATCGCGATTTCAGTTGTTCATGTGGAATAGAAGTGTAAAGTGTGGAGAAATCGAATGTTTTGATGCTGTTACAAGATGAAACTAATTTAGAAACTCTTGGTTATCGACATTGAGGTTTTTTTCAGTTTTGGTTTGTGTTCAAAGGGCTCTTTCTTGCCTCATTCTTTCTGTCGATGTTATACACATTGGGCCTGTTTAATAACAAGTGTCTTATGACGAAGAAGTGTCTAAAGATGTCTTAGTCCTAAATCTGTTTATCGAAGGCATCCTAACATTAATATTACGAATCAGTTGTCTTTTGGACGTTTTCAGTTGACCTACTCGAGATAACCCTAATATAGTAAATTTCTATCAATAGGTAGGTAGGGTCATGCGCACTAGATTAGTCAACTGAATAAGTACTCTAGTATCCGGATATTAACTCGCGTACTTTTTGTCAAAAGAACGGTATACTTAAGTAACGAATTGACAAATTTGACAGTATAATAACAATGAAACTTCAAGACTTTAAAATAATAGAATACAAAACATTATTTTATAAAGTAACTTCATATTAATTAAACATACTGTAATATTAATTTAAAAATCCAGTTACATTTTCGCAGGTTAACTCTACTCATGACGTCATGTACTCTACAAACCCATTTTTGGCCAGAGTTATACTCGAGTAGGGGTTAAAGGTCATTTAGGTTTACCCGAGTACTGTAACTCGAGTTAACATCAGTTACTAGTTACTAGAGTAGGTCAACTGAAAACATCCAATGTGGTCTCTAGACATGAATTAGTTCTAATATTTCCAAAAAATAAACATATACTTCATATCTTTCGCATTTTTACCTTTGATGCAATATTAATATAATACAAATTATTCTGTTAAATAATCAAGTACCTAAGGACCCCTAAACGCACACTTTTTTATAATATGAATTACGTTGATTCGTTGCTCCAGAGCTTGTGGAAATTACGTCGATTTCCTTGGCAGAGCGTCACGTTTGACACAGAAATTGCTGACACAGGGTTATGTTAGTCCACGGTTGCTGTCTTCACTCAAGAACTTTTACCGTAAACACCGTGCACTCGAAGTCAAATATGGGATATCTATCTCTCAAATGAGTGCAGATATTGGTTTGTGGAAGAAATTTGTTTTTGTCTTCCTTTACGGGATTGACACACTTAAATAGAAATAAGCAACACGACGGGTGTGCTATATCAGACATGAACCGCTTCTCTTCTAGAGTACCTGAGTTCACTCTTGTTCGGAATTGAGTTCGTGTTGTTGATTTCCGTTCGATTTATTTTGTGCTTTGTGTTTCTTCGTGTGGTTCTTGTTCGTGTTTATCGGTTTCGTCGTTGCACTTCCGGACTTTTGACATTCGAATGCCCCATTTGTGCCTCTTTGCTTCTAACAGTTAATAATTTCATGAAATTACTGATAATTCAGGAATTTCGTGTAATTCCCAAAGAGCTTAGTAATTACATGAAATAACTGATTATTTTCAACAGTAATTATATGAAATTACTGAAAATATTTGGGAATTTTATATATATATATTTACTGAAAAAAAAATCTTCAACTAAAATTGAATATAGTTGATTTATTAAGGATCTAAAAAAAATGTATATTAAAAAGTGTTTTAAAATAAAAAAAATAAATAACAAATAAAATAAATGTTTCAAACCATGCAGGTAGGAACCATATGTCTTCATTCCCATAATCTATGAACTGTGTTTTCGTGCTCAACATTGTCATTCTTGGACATAGAGAATTCCAAAGGTAGATAAATTGAGTTTCTCAAAGTTGTACGAGAGTGAATATTATTAAGTGACATTTATGGTAAAAATAAGAAAGACTGAACAAAGTGGCAGACAAAGATCATGTTTTTCAGCTGGCTGAAAAATTTTAAAAGATAAAGTTAATCGTATATGAAATAATAGTTGATAAACTGAGTTTATCAAAGTTACACAAGAGGTAACTATTTATAAGTGACATTTAATGTCATTTATGGTAAAAATAAAATGGACTAAACAAAGTGATAGAGAAAGATCCTATGTGTCAGCTGGCAGAGAATTTAAAATATTAAAAGTGAATCATCATATATTTAAGATTGAAATTTCATGGAGAAATTTATACAAATTTATGCTACATTTTATTTGGTAAACATGAAGTAAATAAGCGACAAAACTGAAATAAAAACCCACATTATGGCACCCCAATCTGATGCTGTATACTAAATACCAAAAGGCTGTAAATATTAGTTGCTGTAAAAACTAATACATATTTTTAACGGCTAACCGCCGCCTGCCAGTCCGACAGCAGTATCTTATAACCCGGATTTTTCACTCCGTGAAATCTGGTCGATAAGAATTTTCGTAAAGTTTTTTCTAAGAACCCATAAGTGGGAATGAATTAAAACTTCGTACAAATGTTGGGTGGTTCAGTAAGATGTTTCAAGCGACATGCATACCTGTCAGACCTTTAATTCCTGTTCGGGGTCTAGCAGGGGCATCTGTGTCCCATAGACACATTCCTTTTTATTTTCTTAATGTTTGCCATGCCCATGTAGATGTGTATAATTTAACAATGGAAAGAGAAATTAGTAGAACAAGGGTTGCAAATCTAAATAATTGATGTCTTTTTAAGCAATTCAGATTCCTCTAAATAATTCTTCACTGGTTTTTTTATATATATTTCTTTGCATATTAAATCATTTAACAGCAAATTTATATTAATACTTAAAAGTCGGTAAATGTTTGTAAATTTCATGATTTTTTTTTCAGTAATTTCACGTAATTACTGGAAATTTTAGGAATTTTGCATAATTACTAGACGGCCTAGTAAATGCATGAAATTCCTGAAAAAGTAAGTATTAGTATTGTCTTCTACATACCCGTAGCTAAAACTTTTTAAGGCGGAGTTCTACGGTTGGTTATTCGGACAAAATTTTTAAGTTGTTGATTGATATTCAGTTATTTTGTGTTTCCATGTTTAACATGTTGTATGTTTTTGTCCCGTTCTTGTTGGTGTTTACTGGTTTTGTCTCTGCCCGGTCGGACTTTGGACATTCGGATAGCCCATTGGTACCTCTGCTACTTAATATCCAGTGGATTTTTACCGGTATTTATCTTTTTTTTCTTCAGAAAGGGGAGTGCTAGAACCCCTCGACACCCCCTAACTACGGGTATGTTTTATATTCAATTCAGTTATCCTTTATTATATCAATTTTTAAATGTTAGTTTCCTTGATAGTCTTCAATTAGTGTACTCATTCTAGTTTAGCTAAAATCCTTTTTTTACATTTTAGGTGACTTAAATGACTACTTAATGATCCTAAATGCCTAGAGCTTTACACAGATCAAGATTCAATAACCTACCAGTATCTACGTCCACTTAGATTTTTTTTTAAAATTTTATTATTAAGTAATACAGCTTTATTTTAGAATGTATTTGTACTTTTGTTGGCCAGTCCTGTTACTATTCGTTTTTCAAAATACCATTTACATGATCATTACATAATTTCCCAAATCGGCTAATAAAACAAATTATAATTTCAATGCTGTAGAAAAGAGACGAACACACGTCAACTAAACACTGTAATGAGCAACGCGAACTCTTTCATAAGAATTGAAAGCTAGCCCATGGAAGTTGTTTGGAAGGGTAAGCATTTTTTCTGTTTATTGTAGTATAAAAAACATACTTCACATTGTCTAGGCTTTGTCAGACCCGACAAGGAAAGACAATACGAAACAAGAACACACTAACACCTGGTTGCTCATCAGAGAGATCGATATTCCTTATTTGTCTAAGAGTATATCCCCATAAAAATTTGTCAAGTGACATGAGTCTAAGAAAAAGAACAAATATACAGAAGACCAAATAATCGACATGCTCAATTTTCTTATCGATAACATACTTTTTTCAGTTTGGTGGATATGTTTTTCAGAAAACAATAGGGATTCCAATGGGCACTAATTGTGCATCTTTGTTTCTGATTTGTTTCCACATTCATATGGAGCAGACTTTTTACAATCTCTTCTAGACAAAAAAGATCGTAGACTTGCTCTCTCTTTTAACCTCGCGTACCAGTATATTGATGATGTCCTTTCACTAAACAATATTAATTCTCGATTTGGTGACTTGCTTTATCTCATATATCCCCCAGGAACTTGAGATAAAGGACACAACGGATTCTAGGAATTCTGCTTCATATTTAGATCTACACTTCGAAATTGACTTTCAAGGAAGACTTTCAACAAAGCTCTATGACAAATGTGATGACTTAAACATTCTGTCCGCTCCTGCTTATGGAGTCTTCGTATCACAGTTGATTCGTTACTCCAGAGCTTGAGGGAATTACATCGATTTCCTTGGCAGATCGTCACGTTTAACACAGAAATTGCTGATTTATGCTGGGTTATGTTGCTCCACGGTTGCTGTCTTCACTCAAGAAGTTTTACAGAGGACACCGTGTACTCGTAGACAAATATGGGATTTCTATCTCACAAATGAGAGCAGATGTTGGTTGTTTTGTCTTCCTTTTACCGGATTTGACACATTGAATTGAATATTAGAAACACGACGGGTGTGCTATAGCAGGTAGGAACCGCTTACTCTTCCGGAGCACCTGAGTTCACTCTTGTTACGATTTGAGTTGGCGTAATTGATTTACGTTCGGTTAATTTTGTGTTTTTGTTTCTTCGTGCTGTTCTTGATCGTGTTTACCGGTTTCGTCGTTGCCCTTTCGGACTTTTGAGACTCGAATGCTTCATTGGTGCCTCTTTGCGTCTTTGATAATGAAATTCATGTCAAAGTTCAGTATAGAATTAGTAAAAGTGACAGTATAACTAATATTTATGGAACTTTTCTATAAAAAAAATATCGCAACCTTAGTGCATTTTATAGTTTCCCTGACTATTCAAATCCATTACAATTCTTGGGAAGACTAGACATAAAATTTCGACTTGCTCCATTACGGGTAATGGGACAACTTTGTAACTACGCGTAATCAAAGAGATGAAGCTACATTATTGCAGTTATAGGTGTCATGACCTGAAACTTGTCAGCTACATGTATGTGTGTCTATTATAAATAGGCTTGACCGTATTCTGGTTTCAATAAAATCATACATACATTGTAGAGTACATATAAAAACACACAAACATATCGTGAATACCATCATAAGATGAAATTATGAAATAGAATTCAAGTTTTTTTTGTTTTATACTTTAAAATAAACTGGCAAACGGGTTCATTCTATAATTAGAAATAAGTTTATTTGTAAATCATGTAAATAAGAATAACCTTAAATGAACTTTGTACTTAGGCACACAAACTTTTATCTGGGAAACGAGTTATCTATTTCTTTAAAGCTCACCAATTAATCTTATTAATCCTATTAGAATAAATTTGCCCCCATTTACAAAGTCTCAAAAATATCAACGAATTCGTCGATATATATAGCATCATTTTAGGTGTGCTCAACTTCCAACTTTGGTATGACTCTCTCGTCAATGATTAAACGATAAAAATCGGCTGTGCCATCGTATTGATGACATGAAATATTAGAAATTATATTATAGTTTAACATTTCTTCAAAAAGAAACATTTCATAAGTACGGCCAAAAAGGGAAGCAGAAAATAACAATACCTCATATTTTTCGTTATTTTAGCCAATTTTCTGTTATAAATGTGTTGTTGTTCGAAATAATATATATCGACAATTACTATCAAAATTATGAAAAGCAACCTTCAATTTTCATATTCTGGGTAATGAAAAAAAAGGTTTTTTTTATCTTAAAATGTATATAAATTTCAAATCATTTTCTCGCCTCCTATTACAAACAGAGTTCCAAATCTTTTGTTTGATTTAAAACACATTTTGGCCTGTCTTAATGATTGCTATTTTTAAAACGTAACAATCAAGTTCAAAGACATAAAACTTTACATCAGATTATAAAACTAATGCGACCAATTATATGAACAAAAAGTCTAATTTGTTTTTTCTATCAATTAAATCCTACAATATAATATTTTTTATAATGTGATTATAATGCTAAAATTTTAATAGACCGTTTAATTCAGATCAGGACCTTATTTTATTTCAGTTTTTACATTATCAAAAATTTATACATTTTTCTTATCAGTTCTTAAATGCTCTTTTCATGGATCAGCTTTCTAAGAATATTAACTTCGTCATTTCTGTTAAATGAATGATTAATACGAAATTTATATCGAATAATCATTTTTATTGAATTTTAAAGTATTATCTTCATTATTACGTATTCCTTCACTTTGTGTGATCATAACTACGTGAAATTGTATTCAAATGCGGAGACAACATGAATCAAAACTACCATGAATAAATAATGATCTAGTTATTTTATAATTGTTTTCTGTTAAGATAAGTCCTTTTCTTAAAATAATAATGATATTGTTTCCTTACAAACAGACAATTGAGCTGTAAACCTATAGTTTTGAGTTACATGGACACATCGAGATTTAAAATTGTAACGATCTTAAAGATATCAGATTTTCATTTAAAAAACAATATGTGGGAAATTATAAAGAATTATTAATTCAGGAAAATAACAATCCACTGACTTGAGAAAATTTAGAAAGTTGGTTTCAAATTCAAAGTTCTGCTTACAAAAGAAAAATAAATATAATTTAAACTATACAAAAAATACTATTTTAGCCATGTTCATGTAAACGGTATATGTAAAGGTGGCAATCATTTAGCCATAAAATTAAAACTACTGCAAATATAAATTGGGTTTAAAGAATAGATAGTAATAGGCACAAAACATTTAAGAATTGAATGTTGGTATTTTGATGTTTCTTTGGCGTGTAAAACCATTGACCGTAGCACATTTTTAATGGTAGTGCCTTATGTTATAAATGTGCGACCGGTCAACGGTTTTACTCGCATATATATTTATGAAACATCAAAATACAAACATTCATTTCTTATAATTACATTTTAATGTTGTTTGGTTTTTTATTTTTTTTATTTCTGGTTTAGTGTTCTGTTTTATGGTGTAATTTGTGTAATATTTTATTTGCGCATTAATATCCAGATGCAAATTGAAGTTAGGAGAATTTACCTTGATTAGAACAAATTTTAGTTGAGAAAACCCGATTACGGCCACGTGACACAAGCGACATTTCATCGACGTATGAAATTCGATTCAATTGACAAATTAACCAATAGGATTACCACATTTTAATTATATGCATGGCAAATGATATCATTAACAGATAAAGAATAATGGCCCCCAATAATGATGATAGACTAGGTAAAGAAAACATGGGATGAAAAATCTTACATAAAACTATTACCCGGACGACACTTTACACTAGTACTTCTATACCAATTGAACAACTCAAATCACGATTTGCACAGCTGATTAAACACGGCTTTTAGAAACGGAATGGAAAACGTAGGTACAAATATCTGGTAGTCGATAATACTAAGACTTACTCTGTCATCAATGAGTCTAAGAACAATAATATGTCCAAAAGACATAATGCCCCATCTCGAAATTTGGGACGGATTGACGAACAGACCCGAACATTATATGCCCACCTACTTTCGTAGATGGAGTATAAAAAGAACAAATTGACAGTAGATAAAATAATCGACATGTCCAATTTTCTCATGGACAACATTTTTGTTCAGCTTGGTAGATGTGTATTTCAGCAAACAATAGGGATTCCAATTGGCCCAAATTGTGCACCTTTGCTTGCTAATTTGTTTTTGATCATTTGAATCTGTTCTTGACAAAAGAGATCGTACACTAGCTCTCTCTTTAAATCTCGCTTTCCGTTATAGTGGACAATTCTCGATTTTGTGACTTTCTCCATCTGATATTTTCTCAGGAACTTGAGATAAAGGACACAACATTTTGTAGGAAGTCTGCCTCATATTTAGATCTACATTTCGAAATAGACCCTCAAGGAAAACCTTAAACAAAACTCTATGACAAACGTGATGTCTTTAACTTTCCAATCGTCAACTTTCCCGTCTTTTGTAGAGCATTCCGTCCGCTCTACCTTATGGAGTTTACGAATAACAATTAATTCGATAATCCAGAGCTTGCTGGAATGACATCGACTTCCTTGTTAGAGCGTCGCGTCTGACAGAAAAATTGCTAACACAGGTTTATGTTAATGTTTACTCAAGAAATTTACGAAAGTCGCCATCCATAGACAAAGATTGTTTTTCTATCTCTGAGATGAGTGCAAATGTTTGTAAGTCATAAGGTTTTATTTTGTCTTCCTTTTCAGGATTCGACACATTGATTTGGAAATAGCAGCGCGACGGGTAAGCTATAGCAGGCAGAAACTACTTGTTCTTCTGGTGCATCTGAGTTCACTCTCGTTACGACTTGAGTTCGCGTTGTTGATTTTGTCTTTTTTTTATGTTTTGTGGGATTTTCATGCTGTTAACGTTCGTGTTAACTGGTTTTGTCGTTGCCCTTTCGGACTTTTGAACAGATAATTTTTTTTTAATTGAAAGTGCAGGTACAAATTTCTGATAATCGATTACACAACGACTTATTTTGTCATCAATGAGTTTTAAAAAAAATCAATTAATTCACTGAAGATCAAATGATTGAAACGATCATCTTTCTTACAGATATATTTGTACAGTGTGGTAACCTGTTTATCAGCAACCTTTCGGCATTTCCAGGAGCAATTATTGTGCACCTTTGCTTGCTGGTGTGTTTCTTCATTCATGTGAAGTGGGTTCCTTCAATCACTATACTAGTCAATAGACTAGCTCTTTTTTATATCTCACTTTCCATTTTATTAAATTGTATCCTTTCTCTGAAAATCCTTGATTTGATGACTTCATTCATCTCATATATCTTAACGACCTTGAGATAAAAGAAACTACGGATATATGTGACTACGTTTGATTAGTCAATTTCAAATTTCCCTATTTATGTAGCAATACTCAGTCCGCCCCTGCTTATGGCGTTTACTTTTAACAACCAATTCCTTATTCCAGAGCTTTTGGGAATCAACTTAATAAACTAAATTGCAGTTTGAGTTAACCTATATGTTATTGTCTCATGTTATTACCTCCATGGCCATTCATAAAATATTTCTTACTTTGGTACCTCTCTGATATATAATATCATGAAAAGAGTTACAGTACATGTATTTCATTTTTGTCAATGATTAATAATAATACTACTGATGCTCACATTCAATTGTGACCATCTAAACTAAGATACCCATAAAACAGCTTTGTTGTGTGGTTTAAAACATGTAATATGTGCTCAACAGACCATCTCAATTCTTCCTCTTATGCATTATTATAACAATGTCGAACATCTTCTGTAGACAAAGACAGTTTGAGTTATAGTATTATAAGCTTGATCAATAATTTCAACAAATAACAAAACACTATATTAAACAATTTAGTTTATCTACATTTAACATGTATATACTGTATAGACTCGTAACAATCAATGAAGACCTTAAACAACGAATATAAAATGTGATATTTACAAAACTGACAAAAACACTGAAAAATGTGTAGGAAATGTACAATATGTATTTTTTTTTAAATTAACAATTCTTCCAATTAACAATCATATTAAAATTTACTTAACATTTTGATGTAATGCTCATGGTAGAAGTTTGATCAAATCAAATTGAAAGTAGAAATATATAAAACAATATTAAGATTTGAAAAAAAACATTTATTTATTTGGATAACTTCCCTTTTCCTTATCCTAAAAGCTTGTGGCTGTTGTCCATTGTGCAAACTTGTTCAAATAAAAATATCAAACATATATAGTTGATTGTACAACATAACATTTATTCCCATGAAGTTGTTCGAAAATTTGAGATAGAGTTCTACTAAAATAAAAAATTAAAGTATTTGAAATATAATAAACAAAATTAAACTTAACGTTAAAACGAAAACAACAACAAATATTAAAAAGAAATTAAAATAGACCCAACTGACATGGCAAAATCTTTAAAAAATGTTTAAAAGAGAAACTTTTAATCTTATTTTAAAAATATTTGATAGTAAAAAGCAATTAAAGATTGATTTATTTAGAGCAATTAAATCTTTTCGAGTCTTAGTATATTTGTATAGATCAAAGACAAAGTTTTAAAAAAATATATATGTTCATAAGCTATGACAAAATATTTTAATAGAATGCAAAAAAAGAGGTCAATGACATGATTTGTTGAACATGATACAAAGTACAATGTACATTATATGAAAACAATTTCAATTTAATACACATATTCCTGTCCATATTTTGGCCCTCTTGTTGTTCTAATTATCATAGCAAATTGAGGAAATGACTTCGGACATCTCAAGACATTTTGATGCATGAGTTATGTCTCTTAGACTTAAGTCTTTTAAACATCACGATAATTATGATCATGCTAAAAAAGCCTGTGTCTTTTAAACATGTTGGTATTTTCTACAAAGACATTCAGTATCTAAATGTCTCTATACTTTTTCTTATTCAAACTATGTCTTTTTACAATTCAATAAATATTCATCCAGCTTCTAAAATTATCACAATCATTAATGCTATAAGGATGGACTATGTGATGATCAATTAAACTATACGATAAACAATATAGTATGCTTATATACAAGAAAATGCTTAAAATATACAATGCAAATCTCATATGTTACAGTCTTTCAACTTGTTTTAATCCTTCCATTCTTTTTTATGCATCTCTAGTCTGCAATAGATAGCTTTTTCATTTCAAAACCCATATATTTCCGCAGTACCATTCTGTTGAGTGCTCTAAAAATAGAAATATATGCAAATTATATGCAAATTAGATATACATGTTTAAAATGATAATTAATTATAAAATGCAATATACAAATTCAATATTTGAAATGAATAGAAATACTTTTTATATCAAATGGTAGAATTAAAATGAAACATTAAAAATTCAAACAAAATAGAAATATGTGCAAATTAGATATACATGTTTAAAATGATAATTAATTTTAAAATGCAATATACAAATTCAATATTTAATATAAATAGAAATACTTTTTATACCAAATGGTAGAAATATAATCAAACATTAAAAATTCTAACAAGACCAGATAAAAGCATGTGATATAGACATTTCAAAGACAAACCCTAAAAAGTTGAATAAAAATACATTTTAAGATTAGACAAACTTTATAGTTTTAATGTTCAGGTGTTAGTCTCAAGACATTTCTTAACTTTTGGGGTATTTTCTATTTGTTTAGAGTTAAGTTTTGAATTTTAGAATTTCCTCAAATCTACTTAAAAGTTCTTAGATATAATTTGAGTTGAGGAAATCGTCAAAATTTGAGATGTTTTTTGAAACTAGGCACTGGTTCAATCAACTGAATTGAAGCAAAATATTGAAAGCTTACACTGTAGATATAATCAAAATTATTCAGTATCGATATCTAGTTGAAGCCACTTGTGGTACTTTAAGTTTCATATAGTACATTATTTCAATTTATATAATTTTCTTACATGATTTACAACTCCATTCTTTTGTCGCCTGTCCAGATATTGTATAAAATCTTCACATTCCATTTCCAAAGCTCTGTCTTTTAAAGAAGATGGCCCGTGTCCACATTCCATCATTGCACACATATCATCATTTGGGTCACATTTGGAATACTGTTAGAGTAAGTACATCAGTAAAGTTAACTGTGGATTCATTTATTTTCGTGGGTACCAATTTTTTGCCTTCTCATGGGGTTTTTGATTACATGATTCCCAGGCCATTTTAAAGGTGATTACTTGATTACAAGAGCAAATATTTAATGATTACTTGATTACCAAGGTTTGAATTTTTGATTACTTGATTCCCAATGGGAAACAGTTTTTGATTACATTTCTAAAAAAATATATGATTATTTGATTACTTTGGCAAAAAAATGCTGATTACTTGATTCCTGGTACCCCCATGAGGAGCCCCAATTTTCGTGGTTAAATGGAAAAGGATTAGTTCGAGGAATCTTAAATTCGTGGGTTTGAAGATTGCTCATACATATCAGTGTTAAATTTCCTTGGAGTATCCATTTTGGGTGGGTAAAGGCGAAACCACAAAAATTGATAAACCACGAATAATAATAAAACCATGGTGTGCATAATAATTATGAATTTGATTAAAAAATAAATATCTCAAACTAAAAATATTTAGAGACAAAAATCAAAATACAGAATGTTGAAGTTTTTTTCTTTTGCATTGTTTGATGGGCTTGGATATTAAATGTTGTTCTTTATTTGGATTTCGTTTGGTTTATGCATTTTGAACATCTTTTGAATTGTGGGTTTCCTTTGGTGGGGTTCTAGTGCTGCTGATGAGGAATAATTTTCCGAAATGGTCATACAGCTCATAAAAATTTATTGCATTTGGAGTTAACATATGTGTTGTGGTCTTGTGTTCATTTACTCTATATCCTTTCATAAATCATTTATTGTAGTTTCTTTGAAGAAAAAATATATTCTTCATATCATTATTTTGTAATCCGAGACAAAATATTTTACCTCTTTCCAGATATCAATTTTGCATCCTGCACCAACTAAGTATTTAGCAATGTCCGTCTGTTTGTTGTCAATGCAGTCAAACAACACCGGACTAAACCTTGACACATCACAGAGAGCAGACACACCAGATATGAGATTCTGAACTCGTTTTAACTCTCCATTCTGTACAAATAGATATACAACGTTTGGTTCAAAGGTATGTATAAAACAATTGAAATGTTCTAATATAAGTGATGTGATTTTAAACAACAGCATGGTTCAGAACTGCAAATGGACGATTAAGTGCTAACATAAAACACTTACTGTCATACAAATTAATTTAAGCTTCTCAAGCCATTTTTCAAAAACAGATGACAATCGCAATTTTTGTGTATTGGTCCAAAATAAAATTTATAAAATTACTTTTTAGACTGTAAAAGCACAAAAAGGAATATGCAGGCGATCTTTGCTTTTCGTTTTATAAAAAAGCAATGAAAAAAAGACAACGAGGGTGTCTCAGAACAGATGAGAAGCTTTTTTACCTCGCTAATCATCAACTTGAAATTAAAATGAAATATATGGAATATGACCATTATAATGTAATCTGTGCTATGTTTAAGTTTCACTCAAATTCTATTTAATGTTTTATCGATGGTTGGTGGTAAACTTCTTACAGTTGCAAATATATAACCAAGATAACTAGATAACTAATTCTAAATAGGCTGGGTTTTTTTAATAGATTAAGAAATAATTAACAAATATAGTTGCTAACAAACGGTCTCAAAATAAAATATAATCCTATTAAAAACTGTTATTTTTTACTATTGGTATTGTATTCTTACTCTGATAGCAAGTTTCAGCGATTCATTGAAGTTTGTCTCTTCTAAGAAAATGTTGAGGTCAAAATCTAGCACTTCTTGTCGTAAAGCTTGGTGGGTCTGTGTTCCAATAAAGTCTTGTGCGTAATCGGCTGGCTTTCTTCCTCTCTGAAAACCAAAAAGTACGATTTGCTTATTAAGATTAATTGTTTTTATCCAATCTATCACCAGAGGGAGCGTCTATCAACACTGACAGCACTCCCTCTGGTGATTGATTGGTTTTTACCCAAAACATGCAAAAGGGGCATAATTTTTGGTGGTATAAAACTTTAGATCTATAATGTCAAATGTGATCATTAACTGCGTAAAGGCGCTCTAAAATTATATGGTTCAAATACATGTAGCATTATTATTGAAAAATATTACTTTTGATTTCAATTTGGAGATTAAGGTTTTTTATTAGGTATTCAACGGAATAAAAATGTTTTGAGTGATGAAAAATTTATCTGCTGAACCTTTAATACCAGCAAAGATGTACAATATAAACTGTTAACACAGAGACATGTCTCGCCTGTCGCAACTGGACACAGTATAACATGAAGTTAAAATCCTCCTTAAACTGATCTTAACTGATGCTTAAGCAGCTGCATACCAAATATAAATGGTGAACCATAACTGCTTTATATAAAACACTCATGACATAAGTAAAAAGTTAAAAAGTGTAAAATCTCAAAGTCAGTAGACTGTGACTGCAGAAGCATACAGATAAAATGCTTTTAAAATGCTAATGCAAGTGCATACCCAATATCAATAGTGAACCATACCTGCTTCATGTTAAACAGACTTAAGAAAAAAGGTTAACCTCAGCCAAATCAGTGTAAAATTTCAAAGTCAGTAGACCGTGACTGCAGGAGCATACAGGTGAAATCCTTTTAAAACTGATCTGTACTGATGCTGATGCAACTGCATACCAAATATCAATGGTGTAACATAACTGCTTCATGTTAAACAGACTTAAGAAAAAAGGTTAACCTCGGCCAAATCAGTGTAAAATTTCAAAGTCAGTAGACCGTGACTGCAGGAGCATACAGGTGAAATCCTTTTAAAACTGATCTGTACTGATGCTGATGCAACTGCATACCAAATATCAATGGTGTAACATAACTAGTTCACACAAAACAGACTTAAGCAAAAACTTTAACCAATTGTGGACGCCGCCGCCGCCGTCGCCGTCGCCGCCGGAATCACCATACCTAAGTCTCGCCTTTTGCGACATTCGTCGCAGGCGAGACAAAAACGACAAGGAACATGAAATAAATATCACGAATATGCATAAATAAATTGAATAGTCTCCCTTTTAGTTGCGTCCAAAGTTCTTTAAATCAGGCTTCCGATGAACATGGTATATATCCTCGGTGTTGGATGTTTTGATTATATTCGTTTTCTACCTTCAAATATGTTTATTTCAAAAGCTGATGATGATGATCATCATCATTCATTTATAGCAATTAACCAAATTCTATTTCTATCTTTCAGATGAGTGCAGATGTTGGTTTGTCATAGGATTTTGTTTCGTCTTCCTTTATCGGATTTGACACACTGATTTGGAAATTGGCAGCACGGCGGTGGGGTGTGCTATAGCAGGCATGAACCGCTTACTCTTCTGGAGCACCTGAGTTCATTCTCATTCCGACTAGATTTGGTGTTGTCAATTTATATTCAGCGGTTTTTTGTGTTTCAGTGTTTTATATGTTGTCCGTTTTTTCGTCCTGTCCATGTTTGTGTTTGCTAGTTTTCCTCTACTCTTTCGGACTCTGACATTCGGATGCCCAATTGATATTTCTGCTTTGAATGATATTGTGTCTTTTGTGTGCTCTCCATTAGAAATACATGTTTACTTACCGGGTCATGCCTATCCTTTAAGCATCCAGCTTTGAGAAGTTGATCTATGATTTGTTTTTGTGGCATGAAAAGATATGCGTAATGCAGTGGAGTTCTGTCAAGCTAAAAAATGATAAAGTACAGTGTTAGAATTAATAATTTTCTCGAATTCTTCAATGCATTATTTTTGTTATTTCTATTTTCATATCGAAGCTTTTCCGAAGCTTTTATAAAAAGAAAACAGTTGATTTATCTGCAAAGATAACAAGAGTTTGAATAAGTGGAAGATCTCTCAATTGTTCTATCAATGCCCTTTAATCAACCTGGCAGAATGATGCTATCTGGTTTAAATCATCCATAATATATACCATAAGGAATGTGATTCTAAATTTTAAACCATAAGAACAACTTAAAAGAAGGGTACATTTAAAAATTTCAATTTCTTGGAAGAGTCCTGCTATCTGTCTTGGACTATCTAAGCTAATACCGACAGATGAGCGTACTTACTGAGTCTCCAGTATTGACGTGTGAAGCACAAGCTTCAAAAAGATAAGACAGCATGTCTTCGTGACTCATACTTACTGAGTCTCCAGTATTGACGTGTGAAGCACAAGCTTCAAGAAGATAAGACAGCATGTCTTCGTGGCTCATACTTACTGAGTCTCCAGTATTGACGTGCGAAGCGCAAGCTTCAAGAAGATAAGACAGCATGTCTTCGTGGCTCATACTTACTGAGTCTCCAGTATTGACGTGCGAAGCGCAAGCTTCAAGAAGATAAGACAGCATGTCTTCGTGACTCATACTTACTGAGTCTCCAGTATTGACGTGTGAAGCACAAGCTTCAAGAAGATAAGACAGCATGTCTTCGTGGCTCATACTTACTGAGTCTCCAGTATTGACGTGCGAAGCGCAAGCTTCAAGAAGATAAGACAGCATGTCTTCGTGACTCATACTTACTGAGTCTCCAGTATTGATGTGCGAAGCACAAGCTTCAAGAAGATAAGACAGCATGTCTTCGTGGCTCATACTTACTGAGTCTCCAGTATTGACGTGCGAAGCGCAAGCTTCAAGAAGATAAGACAGCATGTCTTCGTGACCCTTCATGATGCAGCGGTGGATCAGTGTTCTTCCACACCTGTCACGAACATTGGCATATTTCTTACAGGAAAGCAACTTCTTGGTATCCTCTACTGATCCTTCGTCCACGGCTTGGAAAATTCTTTTGATGTAGTTCTTTAATAAGAAAATATTTGGAACGTTAAAATATAGGGGTCTATGTCCCATCAATTATATTTAGTATGTATCAGGGATAAAAACTGTTTTATTTTACTGTGCTGTTTTCGTTTAGAACTTCAATTATTTGTCTCAACGATTTTTTTAGCTATAAAGATAAGATTCAAAATTGATGAAAACACCAGGTTTCTTTCCTTGTAATGCACATGGTCGATATCCTCGGTGCTGGATTTGGTTTCCTTGTTCGAACGTTTTGGTTTTGATTACTTTTCGTTTTCAACTGTTTTGGATTTTGACCTTCCAATGTTTTGGTTTAAATGCTACTGATGAGAGGTTACTCCTTGAAATATCGATATATAGCATATCCAAATTAACCGTTTATACCCGCGTTTTGGTATTTGTAATTTTGAAACCACTGGGCGATAACCGCTGCTGGTGGACCAGAGGTCCCCGAGGGTAATCACAAGCCTGGTAGTCAGACTTGTCTGACACGAATTACCATAAAATTTCTAATATATTGTCGCTGAAATTTCCGATTGTTAAATTCAAAATTGATGAAAACACCAGGTTTCTTTCCTTGTAATGCACATGGTCGATATCCTCGGTGCTGGATTTGGCTTCCTTGTTCGAACGTTTTGGTTTTGAGACTAAACTCAAGCTAGCGAACAATAAGCCAGCGAACAATAACAAAAATCAAGCTAGCGAACAATAAGCTAGCGAACAATAAGAAAACGCGCGAAAATGGTAATATCTAAAAACCAAAAAATCGCATTATCGTACAATTTTCCTATACACATTTTTGCTCACCTGAACCGAAGGGTCATACGAGCATTAATCTTTGTCGTCCGTCCGTCTGTTACCTTTTTCAAACTTTAACTGCTCTGACACTAAAAGTCCAGCATGGCGTGGTTTTGGTTTAAATGCTACTGATGAGAGGTTACTCCTTGAAATATCGATATATAGCATATCCAAATTAACCGTTTATACCCGCGTTTTGGTATTTGTAATTTTCAAATTCCGACGGATTACTCATTTTGAGGTCAAAGCCAATATTACAAAAAACAAAAAAGACGAAATTCAATCCAAAAAAAATCGACCTACAATAATGACTAGAACATCTGAAGCTAAAAGAAAATGACCATGGATAAAAGGAAACAACAAAAAACGAAAATTGGAACAAAAGTAACATTAAGTCAAAACACGGTATATATTTCAGGGTAAACTGCATTTCAGATAAATAATCTGTTGACTTTGAAATAGAGAATTCTACAATGAGAGCTTATTTGGTATATTTTTTTTTTATTATGAATGCCTGGAACTTTCTTATTTTCGTTATCCGATTTATTAATTAATAATGTAATGTCACTTTTTTTTTCAGTGATAACTTACTTGAATAGCTGTGGTGAGTTTGACAGCTTCACAGATCGGTCTTGTACTACACCTTTTGGCAATGTCAGCCAAAGACCGATTTGAGGAATCCACAACATCGTTAAAATGATCATAACTGCACATTATTAATTGTTCGACTTCGTTAACCTTTTTATCTTTGACTAGTGATATTAAGTATTCATCAATCATAGTAACATATTGTCTTTTGTTTTGTTTAGAGGCTAAGTCACGTGGTGTCCTGCCCTTGATGTCACGTGATGATATGTCAGCACCGTACTTCATGAGATTCTTGAAAATAGTGTCAGAAGCATTATACATCACCGCAGTGTGTAAAATGGTATTGCCCTCTGTGTCCCGGGCTGATAGATCAGACCCTTGTAAAACTCTTAATGTAACCTTTTCATCTTTTGGAGCTGTATTGCTGCAAAACAGCTGAAATGAAAGTTTATATTGCATGACATTCAATTAGTTTGATTACATTAAAATAATGATAAGAGGTTGCTTCTTAAAACATTCTAGCATAACGAAGCCAACCTTTTTTAACACCCCCGTTGGTTTTAAAGTTAAAAGCAGTTAAATTAAATTCTTAGATCTACACCCAAGATATATCTGTGATATTTGAGACTAAACTATCATGTACCTTTCTTGTTTATGATTTGAAGCTTTTAAAACATTTAAGCGTACAAGTACATGTATGTTTTTTTTTTAATCTTGTTTTACCAACCTGGAAAAAGACAGGTTTAGGCTGATTTTTAGTGCTCTCTTCGTTCGTCCACAAAACCCTAGTGTTTGGGTTCATGCTCATTAGAACATCGACAGCTTCAAAATTATTAGATTCCCAAGCTGAAGCAACAAGTGGTCTTGGGTTTTCTGGAAATTCTGGATAAGCATACTGATATGAAAAATCCTTCGTATTGACATCGACGTTTTTCAGAAGTTCTGCATCTATTTAAAAAAATACTTTAATATAGTGTTTTACTTAACAATTCGGTGGAAAAAAAACAATTGAAAGGTGGACATTCAAGAGTTTTAGAGACAGACCATTTAACTTGAAGGGGGGGCTTGATTTTTTTTACAGAAAATCTTATTAACTTTTATTTTTCTAAGGCGTTGCGACAGATTTGTTGTCATTATTTGCATTATATTTTGTAGCAGAAATCTTTCTTCAAAACATTGTTTTCTTATCCTCTGCTGCTGATGCTGGCATCTAGGCAATGTCTATAAATCATATTATATGTACAAATTCATTTATCATTTTTGGAAAACTCAGACTGTCGACAAGAAGGATTTTTTGTTAATATTCTAGTACATTTTTTTTTACATTATTTGCTAGGAGCACATCCTACCTTTTCTGATTGAACGTTTTACGTCTTATGTTTATGTTTCCTTTAGGCTGAATGTCAAATTAGATTTTGATAAAAATAGATTTTTTTAAATGAGGATCTGAATGTTCCTTTGTGTCTTTTTATCAACTGTAGCCCAGTATAACTAGTTTTGGTCAAGTCGCCGTTTGAAACTTCGATATTTCAAGTCACAAAATCGTTATCAAAACTTGTTTGCTCGTCATGACTTGTTACAATGGCTTACTGAAGCAATTGCTATGTAAAGTTTGAGTCACTTTGATTCCTTTCTCGTTTATTCCTATAGGTAACCTTAACAGAAGGTTTTATAAACTTTTCTTACGATAAAATCATAAAGATTTTGAGAGAATGGCAGAGAACAGAAGGCGATGAAGGAGTATCAAGGCCTGAATACTAGTAAAATAAGTGTTTTGTAGTTGTATTGTACGGTTTGATCGTTAGTGTTTTTTGGAAAATTAGAGTTGTTCCCTCATTATTTTATAAATATAGTTATGACGTTATATATTGGTAATGTGTAGAATAAATGTTGTAATGAGGGGGGAATTCTTTTTGTCGGCCTATTATCATTTCAAGAAATATGGGCAAGTTATGTTTCTCCCTAGCCCATAACATAAGTCGTTTTAGCCTGGGCTTGAGATACGTTTACTAACCTGCTGATACCCATCCTTTGACAATGAATCCAAAACCAGCGGAAATAGCCAATGCCATTTCGTTTGGATTTTCATATTTTTCTATAAGTTCTAAGAGATCTCTTTTGTGGATGTCATCCCTAACTAGAGATTTGATACTGACAACTTTCCCATTCTTCACGCATGTCAATCGACACCAATTCTTCAGGAGACGTTCGACAACTCGTCTATCAGGGTTAGACTGGTCTAACGCAGCCCATAAACCTGAAAAGTAGAACATATAAATTCAGCGCATTAGAACTTGATATAAAAGTATTGTCGTTTAGTTACTGAAAAAGAGAAAAAAAATATTTTAGTCAGCAGACGAGAGGTTACATGTACCAGAACCAAACATCGGTTAATCGGTCCTTACATGTTAGTAAAGCTTTGGGGACCTTACTAAAGAGTTAAGGCAAACAAAAGCAAAACATGCTATGTATGAGGCTTAAAATAAACTTAAACGAAATGATGAAGTGCATTCGAAGAGCTTAATGGAGTAAATGTTTATCAGCTATCCATTACCTGCAAAAGTTTTTGGGAAAACGCTAGTCATATCTGCTTTATTTTGGGGTGGATCTTTTTTTTTCATTTGGCCATACTACCTTTAGTTAACAAGAAACTACTAGCAAGTGAAAGAATGTTTCATAAATCATGCAATTCGATTGACGTCGCGTCATGCGAGAAAAGGTCGTCAACGTTATATCTAATATGACAGTGTCATTTTATTACTTTTTTACACCAAGTTTAAACATTTGTATAAATAATTAACTTAAATATGCATATATAATTGTTTTTATGTCACAAATCAGTTTAATGTCTGAATGATTTCGATGAAACTTTTCACAATCCGCTACATTGCATTCAAATGTAAATTCACGGCTTGAATCATACTTCGATCCATCTATCATTATATTTTCTTATTAAAACAAATGATGGATGACACCCTTGTTTAACTTGTAACTTGGTTTTAACCTTGGGAAAAAGATCCTCTGGCTAATTGCACTCCTTCGTTGTCTCCCCGTCTACATTTAAAAGCAGTACTTGTATTAATCTTGATCCATTTTTTATTATTTGATTGTCATTTGGCTTAGTTTTATGTCGCACTCCAATATGTTAAAAACATTGTTTTTGTCAATGTTTGGCTAAAATATCGTTGACAGGGCACAATCAACACCAATCTTATTCAATCCACCAACCTAAAGCTACAGCATCATGAATGAGCCTTAAAGCTGAATCAAGATCGCATATATCGCCATTGTATTCAATCAAACCAACATGTCTTTGAAAATATCCACACAAAGCCATGACCATTGCAATTCTCAAATGTACATTAATGTATATGCAAAAACCTGTTTTGTTCGATTTTGGGAGACCTCGTTGATATTGTGGTCAGTTCATATACAAGGTTAAAAGTGACTGCCATTTGAAGGCTTTTTGGGCTGACCTTTATTGGTTAAAAAGGGTCTACCCTGGATATATATTTTTAGTCCCCTACCGGCAAAAGCCGAAGGGGACTATAGGTTTGCGCTCTGTCCGTCCGTCCGTCCGTCCGTCTGTCCGTCTGTCACGCCTCAGTTTTCCGCACTTTTTTTCTAAACGCTTATAGATAATGAAGTGATTTTTGGTATGTGAGTTTACCTTGATGAGTTACAGATCAAGTTTGAGTTTCGTGCCGGTCCACAAATTTTTATGGGAGTTATGGCCCTTTGAACTTTAAAAATTCACTAAAATTTCAGTTTTCCGCACTTTTTTTCTTAACGCTTATAGATAATGAACTTATTTTTGGTATGTGAGTTTGCCTTGATGAGTTACAGATCAAGTTTGAGTTTCATGCCGGTCCACAATTTTTTATGGGAGTTATGGCCCTTTGAACTTTGTAAATTCACTAAAATTTCAGTTTTCCGCTTTTTTTTTCTAAACGCTTATAGATAATGGACTGATTTTTGGTATGTGAGTTTTCCTTAATGAGTTACAGATAAAGTTTGAGTTTCATGCCGGTCCACAATTTTTTATGGGAGTTATGGCCCTTTGAACTTTGAAAATTCAATAAAATATCTGTTTTCCGCACTTTTTTTCTAAACGCTTATAGATAATGAACTGATTTTTGGTATGTGAGTTTACCATGATGAGTTACAGATTAAGTTTGAGTTTCCTGCCGGTCCACAAATTTTTATGGGAGTTATGGCACTTTGAAGTTAGAAAATCCATTGCAATTTTATTTTCTACACTTTTTTATTGTTCCTTGTAGATAATAAACTGATCAAGTTTAGGTATTCATTTGTATGACAAATTGTTACCAGTGACTGAAATATGAGGCCGGTAGGGGACTATGTATTGTTTTGCAATACTCTCAGAATGCTTGTTGTTTATAAATCGAATCGGTCAAATCATATATATGTTTATTATTTTCATTGATTGTAAATGCTCAGAGTTTGGGCAACATTAATTGGTTCAATAAAATATCTATATCTGAATCTGTATGACGACTTGCGACCTTATAAAATCCTGTATTAAATTGAGATCTATAATAATTAAACGACTTGGTGACCTAAGCAGACCCCTCAAGGAGCCCCATATCATACCTGGTTTGTACTTGTTGTACCAATGTTGCATCTCTTGCCATCCTTCCGGTTTCTCCTGAACCAAGACATCTTCTGCAGTTTTACCATCATTGTTCATGATTCTGGTATCAGCTCCACATCTGCAATCACAGAAAATAATACGTATAAAAAATTACGGTTTTCGTTAAACAGTGAGTTTGATGAGTCACAGACCTGTTATTGCATGCTTTGATATGAGACCGCATATATCAAGCTACATGTTAGAGCATATGATTTGTAGTTGCTGGGAAATCTATACCGAAATGTTTAATCGTTCAATAACCTTTCAACGTACCTGCCTGGCATTAACCAAACTAATGCCCTGATTTTCAGATGTATTGCGGAATCATAGTGCTCGGCATCATCAAATGTTTCTGCTTCAAATAACTCTCCCTTTTTAATGACTGAACCATGTCATAAATACATGTTTCATTGCCAAGGTATTTAAAAAAAACATGTGTTTTTGTCCTCTATTTTTTTCTTCATTTAAAAATGTTCAAAAGCGTTCGTTAACTTTGTTAGCATTATCATAAAGTAAATGCAAAAAATGTAATAACCCTGTAAGGCCCAACCAAAAAAAATAAGATATTTATTTTCATAATTCATAAAATAATTTGAACTTGCAACGAAAGAACTTGCTACCAAATTGTTAGTTCTGTTGCCATTCGCATTAACAAAATTGGTACGTTCTAATTGCTATGAAAAATTCCTTTACTATTTCATCAGTTTCAAGTTGGTTGATCAATCTGTAGATCACAATACATTTTGGTGGACATGATGTCTATTGGAATGAAGGACCATTTCGTCGTGTGAGACCCTAACCTGAATCAAGATGCATCTGTTTTGAAGATTATGGACAAATGATCAAAATAAGCTAGAAACAAGAGTTAACACTAAAGTATGTCTCGCCTGCCGGCACCATCAGAAACAATTATTCTTTCTTACTTCCACTATATTTTGAATTTACATGGATTTTCAGTTTCTGAGATCAAAAGATGTTTATAGAACTTAAACATTGCAAATATATGCAATAAAAATAATCAAAGTCACTCAACCGGAAAATCAAAGTCAAGGTCAAAAGATGAGGATGAAACTTTGCTAAGCTACTACTGTGGCATATGCATACTAAGTTTCATCAACCTAGGACTTATAGTTCTTGGGATATGGAGGTGCTCGCAAAACTTTTCCATTGCTATTATATGTATTGAAAATTGTCAAAGTCGCTCAACCGAATAATCAAGGTCAAAAGATGGGGATGCAACTGTGCTATTAAAGCTACTACTGAGGCATATGCATACCAAGTTTCATCAACCTAGGACCTATAGTTCTTGAGATATGGAGGTGCTCGCAAAACTTTTCCATTGCTATTATATGTATTGAGAAAAACCACTCAACCCGAAAATCAAGGCCAAGGTCAAAAGATGGGGATGCAACTGTGCTAAGCACTATTGGGGCATATGCATACCAAGTTTCATCAACCTAGAACTTATAGTTCTTGAGATATGGAGGTGCTCATAAAACTTTTCCAAAAAGTTAACGCCGCGGTCACTGCCGCCGTCGCCGCCGGTAAAGTAACACCTATGTCCCGCTCTGCTTCGCAGGCGAGACAAAAATTGTAGGTCCATGTGCTCGTTTTTATGCTATAAGCGTTTATAATTTTGGCGGGAAATAAGTTCTCACTAGATTGTTCATTGCTTTTGCATTGCCGCAGCTTGGCATCTTTAAACCTTTTCAAATGTCTGACAGAGTTAATTAAATTTCATAAAAAATTGTGAATTGCATAATCGGTGGACACATTTTTGAATAAGGAAAAGAAAATAAGGGGTTCATAGGCAAAACATTTCAAGCATAATAGATGGACAAACCCGGAGGATCTCGAAAATATGACAAAAATATCAAAATATGAGGAGCAACCTCCTTAAGCAAGTCGAAGTCTGATCATGAATGTATTACATAAGCATCGTCATAAACCAACACCTTACATGGAATCTTCTTAAATTTGAAAATAAAAATAGAATTAAGGTATTTACACCCTATATTACAAATCCCAGTACGTTTAAATGTTCTACATAATCATTTCTATATATGGTACTTAAATTATAAGATGCCTCACCATGAAGCTACTTAATCGTCATTTTAAAATACGGGTTGTGAACTAGGTGAGGTTAGATAAATAGTCCTTTTTATTTCTGAAACAAAAATCGTCAAACAATGTGGCTTTTCAAGACAAGATCACGATCTGAGATTATTTAAAGCAACTGACCTCGGCTATTAAAATAGCTTTCTCCGGTTTTAACCCCCCAGCAAAATGATTTGTGTTCCTGATAATTTTATTCTAAAAATCGAACTTAAATCTTATGATCGTTTTACTTGTTTTCATATTTGTAATGCAGCGTTGATAACATCTTCATTTTGTTTTGACAGTTAACCTTTCTCTTTCAATTCAATGATATAGGTGCATTAGTTGGCGCCAAACAGTTTAATGCAAATACGACTGGTTTGTGTTGATTTTATATGATTGTTTTGATTTTAAACGAAATAATCTTAAAGTGCAAAGTTAAAATAACATAAATCTCAACTTCCTGAAATTCACAGTTTTACGGACTTTATTAAGTACATATTAACTTCACCCTAAACATTTTTAAAAGGAAGGAATGGTGATTTAATGCAAAAGAATAATAGAATTAGGGCAAAATATTTTTTGATATAAATCTAACTACTGGAAACACCAACTCTCCCACTTAGTCACTCACTACTACTTGAAACTGCCGTCCCTACCCACCTCTCCCCTTTCTTTTTCATTTCAACTTTTGTATTTCTCACCATCATTTTATGTTCATTTTATCACCATTTTCATGTTCTTTCCTTTATACAATGTAATAGAATCTATAAAGAGTTGCAAGGGCATGTGCAACACCAACTCAATCACCATACCCGTAGTCAGGGGGGGGGGGCCTTCGAAGGGTTGCAGAAGACCCCCCCCCCTCTTGGCGAAAAAAATGTAAAATATACGTATAAACACGCTGGAATTTGGTCATGCATTATTAAAATAATGAATATTTTGAAAAACGAACCCTAAATGGAACCCCCCTAAAAAATTCTGGCTACGGGAATGATCACTCACTGGAACAGCCTAAATTGTCAGACTAGCGTTGTGTTCGTTTACAAATTTTTGCAGACAAAACATCTAATAAACCTACATTGTTAAACTTGGGCAAACCGACAGATAATCTTCTTGCTACTTCTGTGACCAATGTAGTATCAAGAGGTTGCAAAGTTTCATAAAAAATTCTCATACAGTTTTGTAGTAGCTTAGATGAACTTGCGCTTACGAGACAGGTTTAATTAAACCTATTTCTTTGTCCTGGATATGAATCAAGTTTAATGATTATGTAAATCCCTCTTCAGCTTGCAGTTTGTGGATGTGACTTTTGTAGCGGTCCCCATTGAGCCTACCCTTATCGAGCTCCACAAAGGGATCTTTAACATACACAGGATATTTCTCTTCAAAATTCGTCCCTTCGGAAGGACTAGAATCTGATGACCATCCTCGCAAATGGTGTCGAGAGAGAGTCGGAAAATGTTCACTCTAGACGAGGATCAAATCACGAACGCAGACAGACGGACAACTGCATTCAGGAGATACGATATTCGCTATTATTCTTACATGCCTGGGTAATAATGGGTTAAATGAGGTTTTATTGGTACCAAACTATATCATTTAATAAGTGTTGACTGATTGTTACTCATAATGAAGACTTCTATGCTGCAGATTTCGACTAGATATTAAGGAAACCCAAGATCCCCATGTGGTAGGCTAAAACCCTGCCTTTCCCATCCTTTCTTACAGGGGCAGCTAAGTGTTTGTGTGTGTTGGATCATATTGGAAGGTTGTTTTTATGGTGGAGGAAACCGGAATAACTGGAAGAAACCAACGACCTTGGACAGGTACATGTAACTGACAATCCTAATAGTGCATTTGCCAATTGTTATTCACTTAGATTATTTTGGGTACTAGTTATATTTTACCGGATTTTACTGTTACCGTCGGTAACCAGCCATCGGACAAGGAATAGAACATCGCTAGCTCTCAATGCGGGTTGGAAAGTCCACTTTTTCGGAATCGATCAAACACCTGAAGTGGTATTTGACAAGTGATCAATAGTGTGGTATTAAAACCATCACCTTCGACTCGGTTATCCAGTTCCCCTCAATGGCAAAAAAATCGTTTTCTGACTGGTTTGTATCAATATTTTAAACCGTTGTTCGTTGCTGTCTAGTAAAGACTGGTTTGTATCTCCATCCCACCGTTCACTTCATCATCATTTCTTATTTATTTTCAACCTATATAATAATAGCTAAATTGTCGATGGTTGTTCCTATAAACCTAAATTGTCGATGGTTGTTCCTATAAACCTAAATTGTTGTGTGTTGCTGTCTAGATCAGAAAGTTTTTAAAATATCTTTTAACTAAACATAGGGTTAACAAATCCCCAGATTCAGCGATTGGTGCCTCCTAAAGATTCGAGGATTTCCAGCTTAGATTTTGGAGCTCAATAAAAGGATGGAAATGAATGATATGAGAAGTAAACAAACCAGATAAAGGTGGTGTTAAATAGATCATTTACTCAGAAAGCTTCTCTTCGATGGACATCAGAGGTAAAGAGAAGAAAGGAAGACCAAAGACACATGGAGAAAACTTAGAAGAAAGACATTACATATGTTGTCCTTGCCCAACATGCCCTTGGCAAAAGTGCCTTGGCATATCAATGTGTAGAAGAACACATGAATGTTTTAAAATATATTTAAAGTTTATGCCGTTTGAATTTGTGATTTTTATTATTGTTTTCTTATTTTCCATATTATTTTCAATTCTTTTTCTTATTAAACTAGTATGAATCTGTAGACAACATACTATTATATATATAAGGGATGACACGATATCTTAAGAAATAAACTTGATAAAAAAACTTGGATCTGAAGTAGCTGATTGTACGGACATCTTGAACATGACCTCTTTTTATCATAGAGGTGAAAAAATAATGAACGGATTTTGTGAACGCCCTAATATATCAATTCACCAGTCGGGTATACCAAATAGATGTTCGTGTATCAGTTACGGGGACTATTATTTTTTCATGCGATTAAATCTAAGCTTAGCTCAGGTTTCAAAATTATAAAAGTTTTGTTGCAAAGTAAAGGACGCTAAATCATTTTTTTGTCATAAAGATTCGTTATTTTTTAACCCAGAAAATTAGACCAGTCTCTACCACGCATCTACATAGTTGCTATATTATGTTTGGGTGTTTTCCTTTTTTAATGTTAATGATATCACATGCATTGTAAACCATGATTCTATTTCTAATACTGTATTATCTATTATATGTTTCTACAAAAATTGGCTAAGAGATGGGTCAAAGTATTCAATGCATTTAGTGACATTAACTGACGAAATGAGTCATGTCCCTTGCATATTTGCTTTGATACGTTCGTTGAATTATTGTGAATAATTTTGAATAAATTAAAATCATACAATGTCTTTTGGTATTGTTTATATCATCAAAGTTAAAAGTCAAACTTCAAGTTGGTAAACATCACTGTTTAGAACCTACATCAGACAATGTCCCCGACAGCAGGGGCAGACATCAGACACTGTCCCCGATAACAGGGGCAGACATCACACATTGTCCCCGACAGCAGGGGCAGAGTTAAAGGAGGCAAACCCTCATCTTTGTCTGAAAAATCTAGATATAAAGAAAAAAATTGAAGCATGACCACAGTGAGCCCTCAGCCAACCAGTGCCTTCCCCTTTTCGGAAACTCAGGACCCGTCAATGAAGAATGCCTTGTCTCAACAATAATTTTCCTTTAAAACCAACCTTTTTTTCTTAAAACAACAATTACGGGCTTTTTGGGGACACTTGAACATAAACTAAAGTTTAGTCTTAGTGAAAAATCTAGAGAAAAACAGATTGGTCGGTTGAACAAACATTTATGAGCGAAACATTTCTCATGGGAAAGGTAGTTCAACAAAATTAGGACACTGATTTTGCTCTTTATTTATTTCTTCATGTATACATGTATATTTGAAGAGTAAAATACCGATATTTTACTTCTTTCGAACTTTTTCATGTTTTAATTTTTAATCTTAAGGTGGTTTGTTTTTTTCTGATATTTTGTACAAAAGTCATTAGACACATTTATTTGGATTTGATAAAAAGAGAAAATTACGAAATGTTATCTAGAGGGCAAGCATATATGAATTGAATAATAAGAGACAAGACAGGACGGTTCTAAAAGTTAAATATTTAAGTAGGCTAAGCACAACCTTGTACGCAAAGTTGACAAAGAAAGAAAAAACGCCTCAAAATTATACCCTACTCATTATAAGACTGATGTTTGGAGATAAATTCATCCTATTATACAAATTGAAAGCATGTCTTGCTCATTGTTTAATTTCAATTCAAATCACATGTCTGAATATTTAGATTTCTAATGTTTGACTTTTTGTCCTGTTAATTATGTGCACCAAAGCGTGCAATATGATCAAATGTTATTAAGAAACGCCATTTTTTCACAATTCAATTTGGAGGACCAAAATATGTGTGATACTAACATGTCTGTGCTTTAGTTCAAACTTTCTTGTACAATGAAAACGATAAATAGTCATAAAGGGCCCGAACTGAAAGAAAACAACAAAATTTTGCATCTGCTTAAGAAACTCAAAAACCTGCATGCATTATGTTATTTTCAAGAAAGATTATATATAACTTTTAAAATTAAGTATAAATTCTCAAAAGCAACATAACTTAAACTAGCAAGAACTAAGATCAGGCCCAAGTTTCATAAACCATCTCAAATTTAAGATTTTTTTCAAATCCTTCTTCAACTGAGATTTCTTGCAATTTCATTGGTCAATATAGTTGAGTTGAGGACAGATTTGAGGAAATCTCAAATTTGAGATGTTTTATGAAACTGGAGCCTGATACTTAAGGTATCTAAAGCAGCTTCAAGATCCTTTTCTTTTTAAAGAGGATGTGATATTTTGGGCTTACATCCCCGCCCGGTAAAGCCAAACACCAGGACATACTCTAAATGCACACCCAGAGTCACACTAGGCTGACAAGCACTGTAAATAAATTTTCTTACATACGCAAGTTATTAACACAATATAGGTAGGTTAAATGAGGGGCAATGAACATGAAAAGAAAGATAAAAAAAAAGGAATGAGAGGTGAGTGAGAAACAAAGGAACAGTAAATTGAGAAGATTATTTTAAATGGAGAGGAGTGTATAGGGGCGAAATATTTGGGTTTTTTTATGTGACGAACACATGGCGGTCTAAAAGTTAGTCTTCAACATGTATGAAGCATGGGACACATAATGGCAGGCAAAATATTAAAGTAATATAGTAGTTAAATATCTATATTAGATGCACTACCATTACACGTGTTTAACCTTACAGTTTTTCATTGTGTTGACTCAGACATTTTTAACGGTATGATTTTTAAAAATATTACAACTTGTGTTTGATATAGGCCTTGCTTGAACCTTATTTTGTAGATACAACCTAAATTTATTTTAACTTCGTGTATCTTGTATCGCCTTGAATTACATTAAAAGAAAATGCACATAAATGCTTTGACAAAGATTCTATTTCAACTCTGTATTATCAGAGCCCTTGATAAACACAGTATACCATTATGAAAGACAGACCTATCTATTTGGCTTAGTTTATTTCTAAACTTTGGTGTTTAAACCTTTCTTCTTTCTTGGGTTGGTATATATATTCAATGGCATTGATTTGCGTCACTTTTAAAATCAAGTGATAAAGCATTTTATCTGAATTCAATAGTTGTGTTTATATTTTTCCGAATTAAGAAATAGTTTAAATAGTTACAAAAAAAATCGGTTCAAGACTAGTCGAAGTATATAGATAAATTCTACTTGAATGGCCTAAATCGATTATTGCATGAAAACTGCATTATCATTTTAAATATGTTCTTTACTTTGGGTTTACTTCATGTTCCACGTCATACAAACATACTTAATTTTTGAAAGGAAGAGTTTATCTAAATTCAAATAATTTTGAAACTTTTCTTGGGTCTTTAAATACATGTACATGTAGAATATAATTCCTTTTTTTTCGCAGTTTTTAATATAGATGTAGAACAATTTAGTAGAACAATGTAAAATACCTTTACTTGACAAGGACGTACGACAATTAAAAGCAACTACCAACTAGAAAATGTGTCTATTACCCACAGATGGAATGCCCGTTCCTAAAATATCATTGACCATCAATGATACATCTGATACATCGATCTTAACCAAGAACTTAACCAAAGTGTAACGGGCGTACGGACTGACAAGGTTAAGACTGTATGTACGACTCACATAAGTTTGCGGGCCATAAAGACAGCCAAAAACTTTCAGCTAGTGTCCCGTTTGATTAGGTACGGTACTCTCAAGCAGTGCGAATTCGGCTGTACCAGGGAGAGAGATACACATGGAGTGAGGAGAGGAGTGCGGACACAAGATCGACCAGAGAAACAAATAAGCCAGCCACTGGAAAGATTAAGGAGGGATGGGTCAGTTCTGGTAATTTAGCTTTCTGCAGGTGATACTACGGGTAACTTTAACCGAAAACAGTCATTGTTCTTTAACATATACGAGGAACGTTAGTCTTTCCCAATATCACAGCACATAGAAAATTGCGGTCGTGTTTTTGTAGTATGGTCTCTAATACGACTCCGCGGCCTGTTAGATGGCAGGATAATATCTTAACGAATTTTTTTGTGTTTATACATTTAGATCATGTTGTAGATTTTGTTGTAAAGCTGTTAAAAAGCTGTAAAACTTGTAGAAATCTGTATGCATATATGTGTATAGAACAAAAGTCCAATTTGATAAACTGTAGGAATGAGTTCCTAAATGTACTGATAAAGTGTTGAACTGAATGAAAGTCCTTGATACATGAAAAGACAATTAACATATTTACAAAACGTAACCGCTCACTGAGCGGTGTAAGCCCGGGGCCTACATCTTGGAGTTTAATCACTCGCTCCCACATTCCAAAACTAATGTTAGCACCTTTTACTAAAAAGCCTTTGCGACAGGATTAACAAATTAAAAGATCAAAAGAGAGGAAAAGACGGGTTAATAATTGATATGAATTACTTAGTTTTGACATGTTTGTCTAATTGACTCTATTGTCGTTCATGCCTTAATCTTAATCTTACAACATAAATGAAATATGTGTGAAAACTAATGCCAACAAATAAAGTAAAAATATATGAAAGTTTTTGGTTGATGATGAAAATAAAGTAAAGTCGTCTAAAAATATTAATTCAAATAAGTTCTATATGAAAAATGAAATAATGACATGAAAAAATGCAAAAATAGAAATTTAACATTTTATAAAAAATCTACACTACGACAGTATTCGTAATCACCCATATGGACTTAGCAATTGTTCCCTGTACTGTATGGAACGCCATAGCTGCCTTATGATGATGAGTTTCATTATGTGATGATACTTTGTCATTATGTGATGATACTTCTTCATTATGTGGTGATACTTTGTCATTATGTGATGATACTTCGTCATTGTGTGATGATACTTTGTCATTATGTGATGGTACTTCTTCATTATGTGATGATACTTTGTCATAATGTAATGGTACTTCTTCATTATGTGATGATACTTCTTTATTATGTGGTGATACTTTGTCATAATGTGATGATACTTTGTCTTTATGAGATCAAAGTTTATTATTATGAACAGCGCTGAAAAAATTCAACAGGTAGTTTTTCTGTGTACCCCCCCCCAAAAAAAAAATCGTTTCCAAAAGGTCGCTTTCTCAAATTTCAAATCAATAACCAAAATATGATTTATTATATATTAAAACTTTATAAACAACATTTTTCTTCTTTCATGCGTTTTTTTTAGTTCTTTATTTTTAGCCCGGGATTTAAATCTATGTTTTGAACTGTTCGGGTTTTAGTGATAATGAAGAAGTACCATCATATAGTGACAAAGTATCATCACATAATGACGAAGTATCATCACATAATGACGAAGTATCATCACATAATGACAAAGTATCACCACATAATGAAGAAGTATCATCAAATAATGACAAAGTACCATCACATAATGACAAAGTACCACCACATAATGACAAAGTATCATCACATAATGAAGAAGTATCACCACATAATGAAACACATCATCATAAGGCAGCTATGGCGTTCCATAGTACTGGCCTATCATTAAAGAACTCAATCAAGGACTCGTGCATTTATTTACTGTTACATTAATCGATTCGTTTGTACAAATTTTGGGGCTTTTTTTGCATTTTTTTCTTTTACAAACAAGCAGACATAGTAACATGAAGTACCAAAGCGGGTATATATAAATTAATCAGTTAATTTGGTTAATATACTAGTACCCTACAAATGAAATCTTCGAAAAATTGCCTCTCATCAGCGGCATTAAAGCAAAATGATTGAAAGGTAGAAAACCATGGAATCGAAAGACAAAAAAACTCGAACGTATCCAAACCGAGCTCAGCATATCATCACTTCAAAGAAAATAGGTTATTTAGTACGTATATACTATCTTCTTATCGGTATGCATAATAACTAATTGATTATTTGTTGTTGTCTAGAAAAAAAGTTATCAATACTGTTTAACCTACATGTAGAACCAGGTCAAAACTTTATGAAAATAGCAGACGTCAGAACAAAAAAAATGTAATGACTGGTTAAATCGTGTTAAGTGGCCATATTTATTCCATCTGTAGTGACGCCAAGAACTGGCCATCTCTTCGTACTCGAAAGTCCTCGCGATACATGGATAGGTTGCCGAAGATTGAGCTTCTGGACGACTTATACTTTAACATTAGCCTAAAAACTTACAAAGTTAATTCTTCGAGTGCATACAGGGGCGGATCCAGATGGTGAGGGCAGGGGTCCTGAGCCACCCTTTTGGTGAAAAAAATGGTCAGATATATAAGAAATCATTGAGGCATGACCAAGTTGCCACTCTCATCAAGTCGCCCCCCCCCCCTTTTCCTCCCGAAAGTTCTGGATCCCCCACTGGCATTGAACGTGAAAGCCTCAATCACGTCGGTCCTTTTTTTTTCTGTTTTTGCGGTCGGACTCTGAACGTAATCATCTAAATGTTTTTCTTACAATAAAATTCATATATATAACATATAAACTACGTTTTTAACACATTTGATGCCTATGAATCACTTGAGTGTAAAATAAACTGTTTATAAGCAACATGCATTTGTTTTAATTATGTAAATGGATTGTAAAATTTGGATGGGAAATTATTAATTATAAAGGTTAACATAAAAAAGTAGGAAATACCGGTAATTTTGTTGAAAAAATAAAAATCAAGGTCTTGTAAGATCTTAAATATTGTTTTGTGTTTTTGATGCTGCTTTTCATTTTTTATGCTTTTACAAAAAGTACCTTATTGCAAGTTGCACAACTTTTCATCTTACACAAAATGATCGCTCCTTATTCTCTTAGAAGCACGTATCGTAGACGCGAGCTCTACAGCATCACAGATGTTCCAGGGACAGAAACATACAAACAGTCAAACAGGATGTGGTTCACCTTTGAGGGTTGGATGTTTGATGTACCGCAGCAAAAATCCATTCTCTTGTTAAATAAGCATGCTTTTTTTTCAAAGGAAAGAAGAATTTGCATTTATAATTTAGTTCTATTTACTATCTAAAAAAAAATTGACTAAGTCGAGGATAGTATCTCGACCCCTATAAATGTTAATTTTGATACTTAAAATGTTGAACTATTCATAATGTTACAGAATTTATTATTTGAACAATTGAATTTCATGATAGTATTGATTGAAAATGATATTTCCCCAAGAAATTACAAAAACTGATTGCAAATCCTTGATTGGAGCCGGGGGTTGTGGTGCTGCTAAGCTAGCCAACCTAGAAATTTTCTATTCGGGATTTTTACCATCTCATACATAAATCAATGAATTTATTTGATCTTTGAAACTTGCTTTCCTCGGGCTTTAATCGTTTTGTACAGTACATGTGCAGACAACTTAAGATACGGGTTTGGGGGGGGCTAGGTAAATCCTAAAGCCGCTTTACTTGGGAAGATGAGTTGTTTATAGAACAGCATATATTCTTAATACTCTGCTAAATATGATAAGAGGCTCCCAGGAGCCTAAATCGCTCACCTGGTCTTGATGTCAACCCTATATTTTGTAGAGCTGAACATTTAAGCAAGCAACAGCTGTTCTTTATCTACTTAAGTTTTCATTCTATAGGCCAAAAACACGAAAAACCGTTATTTTAGGGGCCGTAACCCCTATAAGGAGTCATCTGACAACTTCGACCCTATGGATACTTTTGTAGAGCTTTATGCGCTGAACATTTAAGCAAGCAACAGCTTATCTTTATCTGCTATAGTTTTCATTCTATAGGCCAAAAACATGAAAACGGTAATTTTAGGGGCCGTAACCCCTAATAAGGGTCATCTGACAACTTTGATCCTAATGAAACTTTTGTAGAGCTAAATGAACTGAACATTTAAGCAACAACAGCTTTTCTCTATCTGCTATAGTTTTCTTTCTATAGGCAGAAAACATGAAAAAACATTATTTTAGGGGCCGTAACCCCTATAAGGGGTCATCTGACAACTTCGACCCTGTGGAGACTTTTTTACAGCTAAATTAGCTGAACATTTAAGCAAGCAACAGCTTTTCTCTATCTGCAATAGTTTTCATACTATAGGGCAAAACATGAAAAAAAAGCTATTTTTCACATTTAAAGGGCTGTAACCCCTATAAGGGGTCATCTGACAACTTCGACCCTATGGAGACTTTTGTAGAGCTTAATGAGCTGAACATTTAAGCAAGCAACAGCTTTTCTCTATCTGCAATAGTTTTCATACTATAGGGCAAAAACATGAAAAAACGCTATTTTTCACCTTTAAGGGGCTGTAACCCCTATAAGGGGTCATCTGACAACTTGGACCAAATGGAGACTTTTGTAGAACTTTTGATGCTGAAGCAGTAGGGTGGCATCAGATTTCATCTATCTCTTATACTTTTTGATTTTCAAGCCAAAAACAGTAGTCTGACCCCCCTGGTCTATTTTTAGCAACGGCGGCCATGTTTTTCGACGAATCGAAAATCCCCACATCAGTTCTGTGGGGGATACCCTAAAGTACCACCAGACCAAATTTGGTTTGAATCTGTGCAGAGATTTCAGAGGAGAAGAAGTTTGAAAAAAAGTTAACGACGACGACGACGACGGACGCCAAGTGATGGCAATAGCTCACATGGCCTTTGGCCAGGTGAGCTAAAAAGGGTAAAATAAATCAAGTTTGTGCACATAACGTGTTGGCCGTTATTCAAATCTTGATTGCTCTTTGAAAATCAACAAATGTATGATAAAGTAAAAACAATAATGTATTCAAAAATTTATTTATAATCATATTTTTAAAGCTTTTCCTTTCAGAAACCTGAAGCTGATAATCCTACTCAGTCTTTTTTTCCTTTTTTTTCTTCATTTTGCTTTCAATACACTTTTGACCAGTTCTTTTTCAATTTAATCCTTGATGGCTGAACTCAAGTGTGTAATGGTTTTATTCCTATATATGTATTTATCTCCACTTTTCCCTCTGGGTAAAAAATAATTAAACTACTGTTGTTCTGAAAAATACCCGTTTCACATCTTTAAATGTTTCGTGAAACATTTGTGTATTTAACGTCATTTTATATTTACTTTAAATATTCCATTTATTTGCTTGATAGATTTAATCGAGGTGAAAAGCCCTCTTATTCCCTTCAGCTAAAATTCATTTTCAATAGGAAGTATGCGTCCGAGCAGAAAATTAGTCCAAACGACGTTACTGAATATTTCTTCTTTTTCAGCTTGACTGAACATTAGATAACAATGGGAAAGATTTGAAACCTTTCTAAACCTTTAATCTTTTAGTGGACAACCATGTCATTAGTATTTTCACAAAATACCTGTAAGCCACGTGATCAGGAAAGCAGACGATAAAAAGAAAACATTATACGTTTAAACTGTGTATTGATCCGAGGCGTCACGAATGGCTGCGTTATGCATGTCAACAATTTTATATCCGCTACTTTTCCTATTTTGTTCAGGTTTTAGGTCAATAATAACAAATCCATCTTGTTATTCGTCGTAAGACATACATGATTAAGACTAGACTTGGACAGAAACATTCTACTTTCTTGTTATTACTCAATATGTACTGTGGTTTTGAACAAATGACTAAACTACACCAATTGAACTTGTGGCAATTTGACACGCAAACCCAAAAAACAATACATTACAAATTCAGAGTGCAAACGAAATCTAAAACGACATTAGGTTTAAAAGTAAAAGAGACATGCGACCGTCTTATCATTTAAGGGAGCATATCTTGTTTGTATTTACTATTTAAATGGAACAAAATGTTGACAATTTGTTGCCTCATTTATTTCTTGTTAAGATCTCAGATAGAATTTTTAGAATTCAATTTAAACCTTGGCGAGACATCTCTATAAAACTCAAATGACGTTTAGCCTCATTGTCAAAGTACGGATAGATTCTGTCAAAGATTTCCAGATGCAGTTCAGGTTCATTCATTATGATCTATGAGTTGATCTTTGATAATCAAGCAGATATCTTAAGCGTTGAAATCGCCACAAATGTTAACTGATAGATGTATATTCTTTAATAGAATGATTGACACTCCGTACATATTGTATGTCATGAATATTTCACTTGATCCTGCTGATTAATTAGACAAAAGCTAGTCATGACTTTTCCACTTTACACAAAGATATGTCAGGGCCATCCTTTCTGCTCATCGTAGCAATACTATCGTATATACTTGATTATCCTGATGAAATCAAATGTAACACATCTGCAAGACTCACCGAATGATATGTGATCTGCTGATCCGTGGACGAGTTTGACGTAAACATAGCAAATGGCCATCAATATCTCTAAACAAATGGAGTCTGAGACAGCAATGTGTCCTTAGATATATCTAATAGACACAATTATGTCTCATGATAACCCATCATGTCTAACGATATGAATTCCAATTGCTATGAACTAAGGCTATGTATTTCAGTTTCACGTGGGATTAACAAATTAATCCAAAGATACATGTATGATGTTCATTTGTTTTGAACCTTGGAGAGGTATTTCTGTATTCTGCATGAACCCATCGAGTCAACCGACATGATTTTCATTTGCTATGAACCAGAGTAGATATTTTAGTACTACATAGTCAATATTAACCCTGCCAAGTTTCACGATGATGGTCATTTGCTAGGAAAAGTAGATGTCTTAGGACAACATGGTTAATCTCACCCATTATCCCATTTTATGCTATGAACCAGGAAGTGATAAGATATTTCAGCACCACTTAAATAATGTTAACCCACAAAGATTCATGATGATGTTCATTTGCTATGTACAAGAGTGTATTTTTTAGTATCACATGGTAAAAGTTAAACCCATCGAGTTTCTCACAATTCACGACATGATGTTCGACTGCTATGAATCAGAGTTGGGTGGGGTACATGTACATGTATGTCAGTATCATATGTTTAAGGGTATTTATGCATCAAGTGCCACAATATGATGTCCACTTGCTATGAACCAGCTGGAGTGGATACAGTATGTCAGTATCACGTGGTTAAAGTTAACCCATCAAGTCCCATAATATGTTGTTCATCTGCTATGAACCAGGGGTAAGTGTTTCAGCACGACGTGGTTAATGTTTACTATCAAATCTTACGATGTGATGTTCATTTGCTATGAACCTTCAAGAAATATTTCAGTGTCATATTGGTTAAATTTACCTCATCAAGTCTCAGGGTGTAATGTTCATTTGCTATGAACAAAGGATAGGTAATTCAGAACCTCGTGGTTAATGTTATCCATCAAGTCTAAAGATAAATGAATGATATATGTTCATTTGCTTTGAACCAGAAATATGTATTTCAATACGGTACTACATGGTTCACGATAATACATCTGGTTTCATGATACAAAGTTTAATTGCAACGAACCAGAATACATGTAAGTATTTATAGTTAAAAGTTCGTATATCTTTTCATATGGTTTGGAGTTCAAGCTCTTGCTTGTTTGCTTAGTTTGTGTCAACATACCGACAAGGAAGCAAACTTCTATTGGATTTGTTGTCAGATTGACAAACCAAGGCTCTCGTCGCCGTGAAAAGGGGAGCAATGTTCAGAAACACTGCATTCTTACCTAAATTTTAGACTATTCTTTAATTGTATATCAGAGTTTCATAAAAATGTAGCTAGTCTAAATAATTTTCAATACGAGACATTTTTCTGGAATTTCGAGCCGATAAAATGATACTTCTAAATGCACAACACATATTTCAGCCACTATTATCCTCTTAGCTTCAACTGAACATGGGACTCGGCTTTTATTTCAAAGTGCGAGAACCTGAATCCTTTAACGATTCTGTCATACAGTAAATGGAAAATATCCATGATTTTCGGTATTTCCAGGTCTCTTTTGGTTTTCCGTGTGCCAAGTATATGTAAATGTTCGGTTTTAAATACTATATACATGTATACTCATTTATTCTTGGTGTCAAGTAAGATATCTTTATTTCAGCCAAGTGTTAATGATTGTGTCATTCAGCTTTACAATATGACATCATTCTCGAACATGGTGTCAACCAATTACAGCTTATGTCGTCCATACAGCAATTTTCAACGTGAGAGACCGACATGTATGAAAACGGAACTTTACAGCTCAAATTATTGGCACGTAAACAAAGGCAATACTAATTTCACTTAGAGAGTCTATCACAAGAAACATTGCTTGATTTGCCATTTTTTCAGGCAAATACAATGTATGTACAATTTTACTACTTTGGTTTTCCAAAACTTTACATGTGTTTCGTACATGAATCAGATGAGGTGTCAATGTCTACAGCTCTTAATGCAAGTTTCTGTGAGAGTCTTTGAAAGTACGTTTCGTGGACAATCACTGTTTCACAAATCCATGCCTATAGTGATGGTAAAAATCATCATTCCATTGAATTTCGCACAAGTACGCCATTGCTAGAGGCGCTAGACTAGCATAGTACTCTTGGAATTAAGAATAAAATCATGTGCACAGTTTTATTTGATTTGATTCTTCAAGAACATTAAAGACATCTAGTGTGTATTTACTTTAAATTTACTGATTATTGTTTGGCTTTTATTTTTTTAGACAATCATTTTTTTCTCGAACCTAGACATATTGATTGTAAAAACCACAGCTGTATGAACGAATCGAAGAATGAGCTAGGGTGCTGGACTTATTACAGTATTTTTTTGATTTTAGAGTAAGTTCGTGTGAAAAGATCAATGATCTACTTTTCAATATCCGACATTTTATTTGTACCAAAGTTTTTTCGGTTCGGTAGTTTTCCTTTTCCAATCTATAACGGGTTGTTTTGGTCTTCCTATATCAATAATACTATTATTCTTTTGATATTTTTTGTCTTTTCCTTTTTCATACATACATGTATCTCTACAGGTTCAAAATGGGATAAAAACTTCATACAGAAGGTTCTCGAGTACAATTACACACTTTGTTGAAATTCTACAACATCGTGTAATGAATCTGTTTCTTATTTTTTTAAATTGGTTAAACTTTTTCATACAAACCTGACAATGGCCATCATTATCCTATACGTTCCCTCTTTCCTCATGACTTTATGTAGAGCAGTTTCGCCATTATTGTCCTTGGCATCGATATCAATATCTTTACAGACCATCATATAGATAGCCTGAATAGTGTCTGGTTCGCAGAATCTCTCGCCATACGCCACAAGTAGATGGAGAAGGGTGCCCCCTGTTTCCTCGTCTCGACAATTTACATCTTTTCCACTTTTTAAATACTCCCATAAGGATTTCATAACGGCATCAGCGGAGCCCGTTGTTATTGTTCGATACAACTTCGTCTTCCTGAGATTCATTTTGGTAGTTGTTTTTCAAAACAAAAATCAAATGTAGATAAACTTTTTTATATTTCCTTTCTGTAATGAATCACATTAAACATTAAATAATCCAGCCACAAACTTGAAATACTCTCTATTTTATGTACTATGACAGTACGCGGAGGTGTTTTGTGTTCATTTCATTTCGACAAAATATTTACAGGTCTAGATTTTTAAATGTTCGGTTTTACTCTTATATCATTTATACGTACACAAATACAGGTAAACACATTTACATGGCGTTTTACCTGGTTTTCACCTTCGCGGTGTGTTAAGTAAGACTACTGTCATACGTTAATTGTCGATTGACTTTCCATATGAATCGATAAACACGGTATATCTGAAATTATTGACAAAAATTAACATATGTACTTAGCGGTAAACATGCAATCATATTTTTCAAGGTGCTGTCTGAATTTTGTCCATATACAGCATGTATGTTTCCTGTGTTTTGAACTCTTAACTACTTTGTTTTTTCTACTGTTTGCATAGCAACACTTTATTGAACAGTCTATAAACAGCAACTATAAATTGACAAGTTTTCTTTAATTTAAATCGTGTCTTAAGGGATGGATTTTGCATATTATTCATTCAATTTAAAGGAAGCGCATGCAAATCAATTATTGGTCTTTATAAAACCATGAATTATTATGTAATTTAACGCAAGGTTTTAAATGGGCATCAACGCTGCTCTCGGTACAAACACCTGTTCTGCACTAAAAAGACAGGTCTGTTGTTCCGGAAATGCATACAAACAGACGACTGGTTTAGTTTATCATGATAGGAAGCAACAAATTATGCATATGCAATTAAATATGTGGCAAAGTGAAACAAAAAATTCAGTGGCAAATTCAGAGGAAGTGGAGATATAAACTAAAAAATTATATTTTTAGGTCATATATAGTTTGCACTCTCCCTCTAATATTAGCCTGTAATTGGTATATACACGAGGATTTGTCCAGTATGCTTGATAAAAAAAAAAACCAAAACAATATACAGAGGTATAAAACAAAATTTAACTCGAACAAGTTCCTTTTTAATTGATTAAACCATTTTAAACCTGTTCTGTTGGATTCAACTTCAAATCTTTACAAATACGATATCGGTTTTATCAAAAATTTAAAGACAAATAACCAATACAGGAAAAGGACTTTGAACTCGCGGATTTTGACTAAAGATTAACAACAAAACATTTTGGTAAGATAAATCTTGAGTTTGAAATTGAAAACGTGACCATATGACAGTGATCGAATGACCGAAAAAGTGGAGGCTTCCGCACGGTGCAGTGCTAGAATAAATATGCATGAGCCGACAAGTTTGCATTACCATAAAATCTTACCCCACTCCTGACCTATGGGTGGATTTGATTTGATATGTAATAGCTTAATATTTTGTAGAACTATCTAATTACATATTTTTTATCACCGTGTCCGTCCGTCGGTCGGTCTGTCTGTCCTTCTGGTACAAACTCGTAACAGATTTATCATGATAAGCTTTAGCGTGACAAGTTGTACCATGCCTTCATTTTTAGGTCAGTCAGTCATCTACTTCCTGTTTTCAGAAAGTTCAAGTGTGGGTATGCTTAGCACGACTTACTGCTCCCCTTGTTTACCAGAAAACAAATATGTAATATGATTGTTCTACAAAATATTAAGTTATTACAAATCCAATAAAATCAAAATAATGGCTATATAACTGAGAAATCTTAATTATCTCAGATATAAATCATACAGATTTGTGACACACATATGCACAGTGATATGCATCTAAAGAAAAAAACGTAAAACAAACTTTAAGCCAAATTTATAACCATGCTTCTATTATCGCTGTCTTCTGTTCTGTTTTTAAGGAGGTTTGCTCCTCATTATTTGAAATTTTTGTCAGATTTTCAAGATCGATCCTCGGGGGCTTTCCATCTATTATGCATGAATTTGTTTGCCCATGAACAACCTATTTTTCTTTTCCTTATTCAAAAATATAATTCAGTTCACAATTTTTAATAAACTTTTGTTTACTCTTTCATACAAAAGGTTTAAAGATACCAATCTGCTGCAATGCAGAAGTAATGAAAAATCTAGAGAAAACTTATTTCCCGTCATAATTATAAACGCTTTCATTAAAGCATAAAAAAAGAGCTCATGGACCTTAATTTTTTTCTTGCTCATTTTGAGTGAGTGAGTTGGTGTTTTAGGCCCGTGCAACGCTATAGCGTTATTTATATATAGGTTATTTACAGGCGATGAACATGAAAAGGATGATAAAATGAATATGAAATGATGATGATAAATGAAATATGGGTGTTGGATGGGAAACAAAGGACCGGTAAATTTTGAAGAACCACAGGAAAAGGAGATAGGTGGGTAAGGGAAGAAAATTTAGCTTATGTGGTGCACTACTTGGCGGTCCACAAAGGGGTCTTTTACGTGCATGAAGCATGGCACTCTCCACACACGTTGGCCCACTATGGTCAGCGGTCAGGGTTTCCGTATTATGGACCTGACAACTCCCGCGGACGAGGGCCACCCTATTCAGCCACCTAGGGTACACGCTTGGTCGCTTTGTGGGCTGAGCACTGACCCGACGTCAGAATCCCAAGACCCTAAGTCGCCTCTTACGACAAGCTCGGCTCTGCTGAGGGACTATTTGCCTCCCGGGCCCCGCACGGGACTTGCTTATTTTGATCATTTGTCCATATTGTTTAAAACAGATACAACTTTGTCCATTTTTATGTACTTTAAGATAGAGAAGCAAACCGCCTTGATATAGTGTAAATGTTTATGTTCTGTATTTTTTTTCATTTTTAAAAAATCCATGTTAAAATTCATATTACCATGTGATTTGGCACATTTCCATATACTACATTTAAGTATGTTTTTTTTTTATTGTTAGGATCTTTTTTATTATAAGTAAGTAAGAAGTGGTCGTGCTCCTAATTCTCTATTAAGTAGTCGTGACTTTAGGCTAGAAGCTTCTGTAGCGATTGTTAACTTAAGACTCGCTGTGTGCTATGAGTCTACAAGCTCATGACACACCAACACCTGAGTTGGCTGCTCCATTTACAGTTGAACCGAAGACGGAAATGTCTCCCACAGCGTGGAGGTTCTGGGCAGATTTCGGGGACTTTTTTGTTTTTAAATTTATTGTCTTTCATAGCAGAGGAGTTAGATTTTGTTAAATATTAAAGACTTTGTTAACTTTAATTTAAATTTCGAGAGGGAGACTTTCTAGTTCAGTTCTAGCTGCAATAGAGATATGATGCATTTTAGTAACGGGTTGATATTCAATATAATGTGTAGTTCTTCTCTGATGATATTTTTTTGAAAGTGAAAGAATATAGAGATGCAAAGAGGCACCGATGGGGCATGCGAGTGTGAACTCGGGTGCTCCGGAAGTGTAAGTGGTTCCTGTCTGCTATAGCACACCCGTTGCGCTGATAATTTCTAAATCAGTGTTGTGAGAAGAATTTGTTTTTTTTTATTTTAGGAAATTAAAAAGGTAGGAGATATGTTATCAAAAAACTGGTATAAATACGGGTTTACTAGTAAGTGTCTCATTGAACCAAAAAATGTAACAACAAAAGTAGAATAGACAAAAACAAGGAAATTACCTAAAGGAAGAAATGAAGAGCGTTTCGCTCTCAGTTTTTGACTACCTTTTTTTGTTTATATGATGATGGTGTTACTCATTTTAGGCAATTTTAGGCAATTTAGGCAAACGGCAGTGTAAGTTGTTTACGCATAGATCGCCCCATATATGGAATACAAAACACAACAAACAGTACTGTTTATTCAATACTCTCGTCCTCTTTCTTTTTAAAAATTGCCTTATATGGATATTTTAATTATTCATGTTATTAGCACTTACACTTATCGTTTTTGTTTTGGTTTGTTTCTTTTATCTAACTATTTGATATTTATTCACACATTATCTGTTATGATATGTTGTTTGTTTTCATTTGTTTTCTGTTTATCAGCAGTTTTGGTTATTTATTGCAACTTAGTTCTCGTGTCTACATATACGTTTGTGTATGAATATGCTTTGAAAATTCGTCAACACAACATGTTGTTGAGTACTCAGAAAATTAGCTCTAGTAATGTGTCAAAAATACATTGGAAGCGAAATTTTTAATGTGCAGGCATCTGTTTTAAAAATCATATTCAAATTTGTCTTTAGTACTACTTTTCAAATTAGATAATATCACTTACAAAGCTTCAATATCTGGATTTACAGTTTGCACTAATTTCTTTTTCTTTTTACTTTCTGCTAAAGGGGTAATATTTTGGACCAGAGATCCCCGAGGGTAATCACAAGCCTGGTCGACAGACTTGTCTGACACGAATTTACCATTAAATTTCTAATATTTTTGATATTGTAAAATTCAAAATTGTTTAAAACACCAGGTTTCTTTCCTTGCACATGGTCGATATCCTTGGTGCTGGATTTGGCTTTCTTGTTCGAATGTTTTGGCTTCGAGTACTTTTCATTCAATACTTTTGGTTTTTGACTTTCCAACGTTTTGATTAAAATGCTGCTGATGAGAGGTTACACCTTGAGATATCGATATACAGCATAAACAAATTCACCGTTTTATACCGTTTTGTGATTGTATTTTGATGACATTTATTCACTTATAGCCATGCCCCTGTGCCACAAAACATTCTTAAGTCTGAAAATATTCTCAACTCAAGTCCAATAGAAACACAATGAGTTGAGAGTGTTTTCTTTCTTAAGGATGCTCGCTAGTCATATTTTGGGATTTCTGTATTTTTTTTTCGGAATCCTCTGGTTTTTAACAATCAAAATAAGGTTAACATTTTTGCCAACGAACACCCTATTTTCTTTTTATATATGTCTTAAATGTCAGTAAGAAATGGTAAACAAAGTTTTAACAAATCCTATATGTTCTGCCATGGGTTTTGACATCTGAATAGTGCTAATGCTAAACCTATGAAAAAGTCAGAGAAAACCTTTTCCCGCCAAAACTTTAACGTCAATTATCTTGAAAATGAGGCCACGAACCTTTCAAATTATATTTGCTTATTTTATACATTTAACTATTATCTTATTATTTAAGGCATCAAATTTGAAACCTATTTATTTTAAAAAAATAGTAGTGATAGCCAGGCCCTTCGCCACAAAACAATAAACATTCTTAAGTATGAGAATATTCTTAACTCCCAGAGCTAACACAATGAGTTCAGAATGTTCTCAGAAATAGTTTTTTCAAAGTTTGTAACACCGGGCCCCGATAACACCATTACCAGAACGCAAAACATGGTAAATTATTGTGTTCAAGCTTTAGGATAAAGTCGTATGAGGGGCAGCTATCAACCGTTACTATCCCTTCTGAAGCTTTCCAAGATAACATCTATTTCCCTTTGATTTATTTATTTCCGAAAGTCGGTGGTGTAGTGGTTAATGTGTAAGGCGAAAACATGTTCCACTAAAGTTCGTGGATCGATCCTTGTCTGTGGTGAAAATTTCATGGACCAATTTTCCGATTCTCAGAAAACCACTCAAAGATTGTCTCAAGGAACGATGTTAGTCCATCCTAAAGGACGAAAAGAGGCTGTCCCATGTATGGGAATAACAATACTCTGTGCACGTTTAAGACCCCTCTGTAGAGTCCGATAAGGGAAGGCTGAATGGGGGCCACTACAGAGACTGCCAGATGGAGAAGGATTTATATAAGAATCAAACATGTTTCCCAATTAAGGGTATAAACCTGTAGATAAGTTTAAAATTAGGCTACCGCCGACTTTTATTTTACAGTTAATGTGTTGTGAACTGCCGCGATCATAAAGGAATAGCCTGTGAATCTTATGGAAAGTCAACTGCAGATTTTTGTTAAAAAAGGATCCGTTCTTCGGATGGTTTTTTTTTAACTATATCACTTGACATGGAGATAAATCAATTTGCAGCCTTTCATTAAGAAAATTGATGCAAAGAGTGTAGTGTGATAAGGTTTGTTGTATAAATCTATACGGTGAAGCATATGGTCAGATATCATGTGTCAAATACATGTATATATAGTTGCCAAGAAATCTGTAAATGGACTCAAAATGAAAACTCGTAAACAAGATTGTTGAACACCTTACTAACGTTCTGCAGCCTTACACTCTAGTATTCAAACCCTGCTGCATACACTAGTGTTTGCAAGTAAATTAAGTTGTGTCCGATATTTTTAGTGCCCAAACAAAGAAGTCCTAATAGTGCATCCAAAAGTCTATAGTCAAAAGTCAAAAAAGGGCCAAAACAAAATCAGCTGATAACCAAAAAAAAATAAACAAAATGAAAAACACACCAACCAAACATCATCAGGAACGCAAAGTCAAATCGTATAGAAGTGAACTCAGGTGTTCCGTAAGGATAACGACGTCGTTTTTCAAGAAATGCAGGCGACGGTATTTTGGCGGTTAAAAAAAAAACTTTGTTAAAGTATATATCACTCTCCTATTTTTTTTCTCTCCAAAAATTAAACTTTTGTCGCGCATGGTAATAAAAAGGTTATTGTTACAACTCAAGAGACATGCGTCTTCCCTTTCGTCTGTTAACGTTTTACCTTTAATGTATTTTATGCAAATTATTCGTTTGATCAAACAAAAAAAATTGAGTCATCTTTTCATTTTCAGTTGATAAGAGTTTGGACTTTGGACTATTCAATCTCTTTAAGTGTTTTTGGCTAAATATATCAAATAATCTTATACACGTTTGAAAATACATTGGTATAAACTAGATCTTTATGCTTGTATCTGTTCGCATATCTCCTCAAGTTTGACTAATAGTAATCTTTTCTTTGTACTGATTAAATCGCCTGTGTTCTACTTTTGCTTCGATGTTCTGATTTTCAACACCAATGGGATATGTCAAGGCTTTCATTTTTTTTTCAGATTCGAAACCAACATATGATCAAATTTTGTAATGTTGTTCAAACGGCATAAAATATTGTACATGAAGACACTTATAATGCAACAATAAATTGAAAGTAATTAAAAGGTCATTTCCTTCGATCTATCTCTCATATTGAAATATTTGTGTTAAAGTTGCAGTCTCGGTAGTAACACCGAGCATTGCATGGTTTTGATAAAATTCTACTTAAAAGGACCTCCCAGTAATAAAATGGTCGCCAGAAAGAAGTGCAGATGATAACGATTTTACATAAATTTACGTTTTTACGCTTTTTACGATTACGTTGAAATAAGATATCAATTTCTTCCTATTTTGTATTTTCGTTTGTGTAACTCCTTATGTCACAGAGGGGGCAACTTTGTTTAAAGAGGTAGGTACATACATAGTGGTACATATATGCGGTCCAAAAGGGTCTACTTTTTTATGTGAAAAGGGTGGAATTTTCAGATCTCACATATATGAAAAAGTGTACTTTTCACAAATGTCTTATATCAATAGAAAAAGAGTGACTCCGTATCCACATTTTGCCTCCTTGTTACCATAAATGTACATGCATTTACTTTCCCCATTCAAACTTTGATATTAAAAGAACATCTATAAACTATGTAAAAAAGTTTAAGCTAATTCCATATACTTTTGAATGCATTAAGATATATGAATGGGTGTCTGTTTTAAGCAGGCGTATATATGACTGGTGTGGGTACAAAATTTCTGGGTCGCACATCTGTACCCTAAAATACTGAAGAGTTACACTCCCACCCCGTACTTTATATGCATTACAACATGGGCTAAAAAGAAAAGACTTCTAAAAATGTTAGCTGGTATTTAATCACTATCATGCATATCCTTTGATAGGAACGAAAAGGTTGTCCCCTTTATGAGGAGATAACATGCGCGTTAAAAGCCCCTTTGAAAAGATCGTTAAGAGCTCGCTTCATTTGTGCCCTAGCAAAGACCATACTAGTACTCACAAAACATCAAACTGAAAGCTAAAACGTTAAGCGTATAGCATAAACAAATACATTTATTGGGTATTGCATTTTGTGAGTGTCCGTACGTCCGTCTTTTTTCGAAACAGATTTCTCAGTTACTATTAATTCTAGGCTGCTAGGGGTCTTATATGATGGGTGCGTTTCCAGGTCTGTCGCTTACCTACTTCTTGTTTAACGAACTGACTTAAAAATCAGGGTCAAAAATGGATCTTTTTTCGTAGAAGATTTCTAAGCTATTTCTATTCGTAAGCTTTCGATATTTGTTATGCAGATTAGGTTAGCTCGGTCCCATATGATAAAAGCGTTTTCAGGACTCAGGTCTATCGCTTATTTATTTTCTGTGTAAAATATTTGCTGATCGGCGTGGGACCAAGGAATTCCTTTCTTGTTAGTCTTGGATCAATGCAAGACGGTGTGCTGCTCACGTTATATACTGCTGACTGTCTTTCATTGTGGTAGATTTTGTCTGACTGATGGGTTTTATAGTCGTAACTATAGAGGAATGTCCCTCTGTAGCGACTATTGCAATAAAACTGCTAAAGACTCGTTATGTGCCATTGGTCGTCTAGCCCATGACACCCCACTGCCAATGTAAGCTGCTCCAGAGTATCCCTTGTAGTCGCTGGAACAGTGCCTGTCGTGCACAACGAAGAGGTACTGGTCGGAATTAGCAAGACAGTAATTTAGAGGTAGATTTTGTAAATTGCCGTTTGTTAAAATAGGTTGTGTCGCGTGCACTTATTCTACAACTATTTCCATTCTTGTTTTATAACAACTTGAAGCCATGGAAACCCAAGACTCAGACAATTTATACCCTGCATGCAAGCCTCATACCACGAGTAAATTGTTTGTTTCTTGTTTTAAGGGTTCAAACTTTAAACATGCTTTTGCGTCTGTTTTTTATACGTGGACACAACAACTTCCTTGTATATGTGCAACATGTAAATCTTTGCTTTTTTTCTTTAAAACAATAATTATACATAACCTCATTCGTACTAAGCGACCTAGACTTAAAACAACATTCGATTTTCCTTTAAATAATACATTTTCACGGACCATGCAACAAAGCAATTAAAAATTGAATAATAATGTGCAAGAAAAAAAGAAGGCTGCACCTTGATGCAAGATAACACTGTTTAGCCATGCAAACAAATTTAACGTTTGTTTTATGTTCGTGGATTACAGAAAGCACTCCACAAGACTGTCGGGTTGTTCCGATCGATTACGTAATCTTGTGTATTTTATAAAGTACATTTTTTTCACAATAAACCTTGTTTTAGTAAAAAGACTGACCTAGAATTTCACCAAATTGATATTTTAGTGATAACTGTTTTTTGTTTTGTTTTTTTTTTTTTTGTGTGTTTTTTATTTTTTCGTTTTTATTCGTTTTTTAGAACAAAAAAAAAATGTTTTTAGTTGCAGCATAAGAAACATTGAAGCCCACCTTGTGACTTTGGAATACAGCTTTAAAGAGCAAGTGTTTTTAGGGGGAACCTTGTCCACAGGTTGCCTGTGTGAAAGTTTCGGTCAAAATGCTTTTCCCCCGAAACAATATACGAGAATGATTTTGAATAAAACATTTTGAATATGGAAGAGGTCACGCTTCTACCTCTAGCTTCAATTGACAGATACAAATTGTTTTAATAGTAGGGTTTTGCATATCTTAAGTGTTTGCAAAAATATTCTATTGTGTCAAGTGGTCTTTATATCCAAGTTTGCTTTTGCCTTTCAACTTTTGGCTAAGGAAGCTTTAGCCCAAGTACCACAAAACCTAATAATATATACTTAAGCCTGAAAATATCCTCAACTCATTGTGTTTCTAATGGGAGTTGAGAATTCTCATACTTAAAAACTGTTATTGTTTTTTTGTGACAGTCAAAAATTAGGGAGACTTAAATACTTAGTAAGCAAAAAGTAAAAGCTTCCATGTCCTTTCTACAAATTCCGTTTTCATAGCTATTAATAGCAAAAATGTAAAGATACAAAACTTGTAAACCACACAAATGAATCATAAATGTTTTTAATTAATTAATAACACGTTTTATTTACTTGTCATCGGTTACATACGGGATTTTCCCCGAGTCTAGGTTTTACGTTATACAGAAAATGTTTCCCAAAACGTAATTCAAATCTGAAATATATAGCAGATAACTTTTCATTGAGGCAAAACAATAGAAGTGTTGAGTAAAGATAAGCTAGGCAAACATCAATCAATCAAAGGGAAGATATATTTCAAATCTAAAAAAGGAAAGACGAAATCATAAAACGCCGATGACAATAGCACATAGCAACACGGAACAGACAGAACAGAATTTAACATAACAACACCAAAATTAGCAACAAAAACGTGCATCAAAACGTTTATGGTCAGATGCCCTAAGAAGGTCAAAGCATGCAGCTTTTGTTTGTTGTTACATAAGTTTTTCGGTAGGCAAAGCCATGGTCATTTTAAGCAGAAATTGCCGTTCTTTTCCATATAACCACCTCTGAAACACCAACTAGTACATAGTGTCTCCAGAAAACCTAAGTGACCCATTATAAATGACCCTTTGCCGAATGCCTCTAGTCTTGTACTAAGGAAAATTACATTTGGTACCAAAAAGGTGTCGTTATTATTTACGGAACTTTGCTTAAGTGCAATGGTATCAAACGTTAAGTTCACAAATTGACAATACACGTCATGTGGATATTTTTCAGTGCCCGGTTTCATAAAACATCACCTCATCTTCTAATCTCTCAGGTAGCCATTCAAATTTGAGGAAAGTCTCACATTTTGTCTCACAATTATGTTGTGTTTTGTGCTACTAGACCCTTAGATCGCAATAAAAGAGGGGGGTTTGGTGCCATAAAACCTGGTTCAAGCGGTTCAGCCCACCATTTCTTTTAAAATGCCTGTATCAAGTCAGGACCATTGCGATCTTCAATTTCTCTGGTATGCCCTTTCATTGTTTTGTTTGGATATATATGAAATTGATCATCCCAGTTCAGTAATTTTGTTGTTACCTCTATTGAAGTGGTTTTATTTTAACCCAGAAATGCATAAATGATATAAAACTTTTAAAATTTTAACAGTAGATATATTCTCCTTTTTTGTTGTTTTCAAGAATTTGCATAATGGTAAATATTAATAGTACCGGGTTAAAACTGGAAAACAATGTTGTAAATTAAAGAATTTGGGTGTTGTTTTGATAATGGTGTAAAAAAAACAGCTTGTCACCTCCGCAAATAGCTGACACAAACGACTCAACAGTTGTGGTTTCATGATAGTAGCTAGCTAGTGCCTGGGTCCGGTTTAATAAAATGGGGATATTATAATTAGGGGAATACTGTGGCAGATCAAGAAAACCCATCCCCTTTTGGCGGAAAAATTTGGTTGAATACGTTGGAAATCATTGAAGCATGACCAAAGTGGGCACTAGCCAATCAGAAGGCACGCCTTCTGGATCCACCACTGGATAACTCTAGTTTTTTTTTTTTTTTTTTTTTTTTAGTAAATTAAAAATTGAGGAAATGAAAGAGTAAAGATGTTATAAAATTTTACAAAGAGTTATAGAAATTTAGACAAAATAGTTAAAACATATTCATTTAAGCTGGTTAACTGGTTGAATTGAATTTCTATCAGCTGTTAGAATTTTGACATAAATTTAGACAACAATAATTTCGTCTCCGTTATACATAATTATACAGAGATGTCAACGAAAGGTTATCCATGTTATAAGCAGTCCCAATTATTGAACCGTATCAAAGAAAAGTAGAACGATATTCAGTCATAATTTATGCAAATTGATTATGGAGGAAGCTATTCAGCCAACCATATAACTGAAATCACATGATGGCTTTAGGGTACTGCACTTAATAAATGCAAAAGAAAGAAATGTAGATTTATAATTTTACGCCATCTTTGTTCATAAAAAGCAAAGAGGTACTGATGGGGCATTCGACCAGGGCAAGGACAAAAATCAGCCAAAACAAATGAAACAACACGAAGTTAGCAACAGACAACACAAAAACAACAAAGCAGCAATCAGCAACACGAACTCTGGGCTGAAATATCGTCAAATAGACTAAGGGGACGACCATTTGATTCTGAAGGGGGGTGACAGTTTTTGAAATAAATATTCTGGCCTGGAAAAAGTTGGAACAAAATAATCTGGCCTCTGTTTGCAAGAAAATAAATAGTCTGTCCCAATATCCTTGCTCAATTAAGCTATTGTATGCAGAAAATAAATATTCTTGCCGCGTAGCGGCGTAAAATAAATATTCTAACCCGCAATATTTTGAAAAAAAATAGTCTGTCTCGACCGAAATGGGTGTCCCCTAAAGTACTCCATTAAACACGTACATTGATGTATCAACCAAATCCGTATTCTGCTTGGTTTCATAGAACACCTCAAATAAATGACTGTTTAGTCCGAATCTCGGTTGAGGAATTCTTTAGAGATTTAATGACGCAATCCTAAAATTCGAGATGGTTTTTGCATATAAAAGTATAACAATTTCTCATATTTATACATAGGCAAACCTTTGAAATAGTATTTTTCCTTCATATATAATTTATGACGACCATTTAATCAATCATTCAACTTTTCATAATAACTTGGGGAAGTTGGAATATAGTTGCACTTGCCTCCATTTGTTAATTAATTTTGATCGATGCAAAAATTAAACAAGGAAAGACACAAAAGTTCGTTCTTTTAAAGTTCCGACCTTTTATTCTTTTCCATGATGAATTCAGAATTAAAGACATAGATCGATATTTCTTGGGGGGTGTCTTTTATATTCATAAGTAAAATGCTTTGATCACATAGGCTTTAAAGGGTCGAAAGATATACATGTAAGAAAAATGTACTGTAATTATAAACGTCATCAGGACTAGAAAAACATTTCAAAGGGATTAAAATGACCATTTGAAATGACTTAAATGGGAGGCACAGAGCAAAGGCCTCAAGTTGAGACTAACGATTGTCCAGAAATGTGGAAGCAACTTGCTTTATATAAAAGCTGGTTCTGTCTTTATTTTCATTACTCTGGATTTTACATTTTTTTTTTCAATAGTATAAAATTGCTTCACTAAACTTTTTTTTAGCAAATTAATAGGAAATACGACCAAATATAATTTAAATATTCGAGTAGTAAGGGAAATAATCGTGTTTTAAATTAGGTCCTAATTTTTTCTTGTTACTTTTATTTTATTTTATTGTAAAAAAAATCATTTCACTCCGTGTTCCATTGTATGAGTCAAATTTGATTATATATGCCCTAAAGGGCCCATGAGTGGCTTAATAAAATAATTTATACTTTATACTTAATACTTTATACTTTATAAGTTATAAATATATAACAAAAATGTCAAATAACAATTAGCCATAACCAAAAAGGCAGTCAACAGCACGTTTAAGTTTTAAGACAAAACTCTTCACGATATGAAAATCGCCATTATGTTATCAGCGTTTTACTTTTCTTTTTTATTTAGCAACACCATCCGTATCGTAAAGCGCAAGTTCTGTAGGCAGGAGAATATACTGAAACTTTCTTCTTCTCTGAACACCATTCAGGATTTACTATAAAGTCTCTCTCGGAAACGAACTTTTTGTTTTTATAAAACATTGGTCTAGGAGAATAGATATACTGGTCGCGGTCGTCCCAGTCTGCTGGCGGTGCCTGCCAATCCATAGCGATGGCAAATGATGGTCTATCAGGAACAACTCTGAAAATTAAACCAACATCAAAATACACTAGATTTACCGGAACCTACATACAGCATATGCCAGTACAGCAGGGCGGGTCCAGAGGTCCTTGAAACAGGGGCGTTAATGCTAAAAATGTCAGATTTTGATGAAAATTTGAAGTTGTTAGTCAATTTTATACAGAAAAAATTAAAATTTCTCAGTTAAAGGGGAGGTGTACCCTCCACCCCCTCTGAATCCGCTACTGTACAGTATATGAAAACTACCAAAAACCTGATTTCCTCAGGTATTTAGAAAGAAGAAATGGCAGGAATAGAACAGACTTTGTTACTCGTTATAAAACTTCCGTCTATTGCAATACATGTATTTGGTTTTGTGTTTGTACAACAAAAATTAAAAAAAAATAACATTTAAAAAATTTCCACATCTACCAGAAAAAAGAAAGAAAACTAGAAGTAAACTTTTAACGTGTATTTTTTTTCAAAATTTCACTCAATATTTCATTGAAAAGGGAAAGAAAATCAACAGAATTTCAAAGAAGCAGAGGTACCAATTTCAAAAATCAAAAATATCCGATGGAGAAGAACTTGATGAAATGAAAGATCATATTAAACGACTTTATATAAATAACATATATCTGAGAGGAAGATCGAGTAGATTGATACCCTGAGAAAAGCTTGTCAACTGAGGCACAGCCGAGGTTGACAATGTCTTTTCGAAGGGTAGCAATCTACTCCATCACCCTCTCAGATATATGTTATTTAATTTATTATACTGAATCATTTAAGTACTTTTACGCACGGATTTTCAATTTTATTTTATCGTTTTCCCCGAGTTAAACTGAAAAAAAAATGTTGCCCTATGAAATTACTTCAGAAAACAATTTTTTATTTGTTTGGGGTTTGGTCTGTTGGTAGATGCATAATTTGTGTTGTTAAAATAAGCACTTTGCACGAAATATTGTTGAATCTAAATGCTATCAATTTTACATCTGATTAAGAATGTCAAATTGAGGCTGTGCACGAGCTCGGCGCACGAGAGGGTGATAGATAAAACAATATCACCCGCGAGGGTGATAGATAAAAAATTATCATCCGCTGGGTTTTGTTTTTTAAATATGTTATATGAATTAAAATTTGTTAGGAAAAAAATCTTATGAAGTATAATAATAAAAACTAACGTATGCACACTAGAAACTGATAACTAGAGGTTATCATAATAATCAAGTAAGGTGTACACAGCTTCAAGGTGATTGAATGAAATCAGTCGAAGTCATTGTGTGGCTAATCAAAGAAACCCCACTCACTCCAGTTTATGTTTTCATAGCCGTTGCAGAATTCGTCCGATTCATTGTTTGAACAATTTTGAATGCTGTTATATTTAGGTTTATTCAAAGAGTGAAGCAAGTCCAAATGTCTCATAGGAGTTTTTTTGGTCTTCTACGAGTTGGCTGTTTGAATAATTCTTAATTTGTTTTAAAATTATTTACTAGTGTATTAAGCATATATTACCAATCGAAACTAGAGTGTGCAAAAAGAGACAGAAACCAATCATTTTCGGTTTCCAAGAACATAGGTGGACCAAGTACGTCTCATAATGATACGCGGCTTCAAGCAGAGCTACATGTTGAGAAAATTATATTGTACATACTTTGTTACTTGATCTTTCCATTCTCTAATACTTCTTGTTTTTCGGTCAGTGTCATCAAGTCTGTCATAAAGCTGAGGAATTGGACGTCCCTTCAATACAAGAGCTTTGAAGTCTGGCGTCTGTATCCTATCGGTCTCTTTGACATTGTATGGTTTAATAACAGGACTCGATGGCCGCTTCCGCAGCAGATAGGACTGACGTTTTGTTGCGCTGTCTGAAAATCGTGATCTAAAAGATGGTTCCGACTGTACTATAGCTGGTAAAGTGTGTGACCTTGACATTAGAGGTCGTTTGTTTTGCTTCCAATTGCCAAGGACACTATTTTGATCTAAAAATATCAATAAAGAAATCAGGATTATATACTGGCGGGATTAATTTTTTGACTTTATGTGTGAGGTCACTAACAGTCCCCACGAACCATACATATCTGAAAATTGAAATATAAGTCAGTGCTACTATAAACCAGACGGCCACAAAACGATACATAAAGAATTCATCCCATACAAGAAAAGGGTTTAAAAAGGACGTGTTGGTCTTTTCTATTTTATAACAAGTTTTTGACCGATTTTTCAATTCTCTCTTCACACCATATGCAAGGATAGTCTCAAGGAACGGTCATAAGCCTGTGGAGGTGACGAAAAATGGGTTGTCCCGTGTATGGGGAGAGCAATACTAAGACACCTTTGCGGAGGTCCAGAAAAATATGAAGAGGGATTAACTTAAACATAAAGCAGTTACATATGTTACCAGCTGGCCAAAACCTATTAGAGGATCAAGGATCATTAAGCTATATCTAAAGCAGCACAAATTAAGGGATTTTCCTTTTCAGTTCACTAGTTTGGGATTTTCCTTTTCAGTACACTAGGGTGGGATTTTCATTTTTAGTACATTAGTGTCGGATTTTCCTTTTCAGTATACTAGTGTGGAATTTTATCGACTTTCTCTGTTGCCAGACTTTCCGTATTGTTAGAAATGCTACAAACCACTTTCCAGAATGTTCTAAGGATAGGTCAGTGGTCTAATAATCTGAGACTGGCTGGATGAATGGTAAGACAAACAAAGTCTGGTTTTACTGTACGTAAAATGCAGTAAAACTCGTATATGAAGATCAACAAAACAAGGTTCACTAATGACATGTGGTCTTTATTTATGGGTAATGCACTGAAAGGGTTTTTCGAATATGGTCGCATTAAAGAGGATTTCCTTATGTAGAGGGTCGCTTTATTCCATTGCCTACAATTTGTGTTTATTATTATCTAAGAGTTTGTTCAAGAGTAGTTAGTCGATGCACATAGCTGTTGTACTTAAAGACATTTTCGAACATGGTTTCACATATGTTTTAATAAATTAACAATATTTCCATGTAAAGAGGTCACTTATACGGTTGCATTGGATAAAATTTGTGTTTATCATCTACCTTTTCGCCTTTGCTCAAGAGTGCCTAAAGCCGGGTGTTCTCTGTGTGGTGACTTCGGTAGAAGCTCAGCGTTGATATCTGGTGTCTACAAAAATATATAAGATTGTTCATAAAAGAAAAGGAGTATCAATCGGAAGCTTTCGATTGTCAAAAGTCCAAAAACGTCAAGACAACACTTGTAGACATGAAAGGCAACATGAAAAGAAAAACGCACAATCCAACAAAATATATACATTTAACAACTAAATTTTTATCAGCAACGCGTTGAAATTTGATAATAATCAGTAGTAATCGTATTTTCATGTTGAAAAAAGATCCATTTCACAAAGTTAATCCATAATATTTCACCATAGCAGATGTGAATATACTGAGACCTCAGGCTTAATTGTAGAAAATCTGACTGCAAACCATAGTGGTGCACCCTTTTGGGAATGATGTCACGTTCCTCGCATGTTAAAGGACCCTGCTTTAGGTCTCGATAAGAGAGGATCCACAGTAAGCTAGATTGTCCGACCCTACCCATCACTTCTTTTTACACTCATCTCGATTGGCCTTGGGTCCCTATTTCTTCTACTCTTCATCATCATTTCATGTTCATTTTATCACCCTTTTCGTGTTCATTTTTTTTTATAACTTAGTGCTGTTGCGGACCTACGGTATATCCCACACGGGTCTTTGTGTGGTTCGCAAACGGATCCCCGTGTGGCTAGTGAGCGGCAAGAAATATAATCAAACAACCTCTAATGGAGCATAAAATGAATATGTGGTGATGAGAAATATGGAGGACATCGGGTGGGGTAGGAATCAGTAAATTTTGAAGACAACAATAAAAAGAGGAGAAGTAGGTTATAGGGAAAAATAGCATATCTGGTGCACAAATGGATCTCTTACGTGCATGAAGCGTGCTATATTCTCCACACACGTTGGCCCAATTTGGTACGGCAACAGTCAGGTTTCCGTATTCATATGGACCTGACATGCCATGCGGACAATGGCCACCCTTATCAACCACCTAGGGTTCACACCTTGGTCGCTATGTAGGCTGTGCACTATAACCCAGTTTCAGAATCCAAAGACCCATAGTCGCCTAAATTCGCTAAGCCTCGAACGGGGCCAAATCGTTTTGGAGATTTAAGGGAAAGATTTCAAAAGCCATAACTGTTCGGTGTAAAACATGTAGCTATAAATGCTATTGAAACGGCTGTTTTATATGACATATTTCTCAAGCATTTGCCAATGGGCTAAACAACTAAAAGAATACTGGGCAAACAATTTTGAAATGCGTCTGGACTGGATTTTTCGGTGCGTGTTTGTTTCAACAGATTCATCAAAGACGTTTTGGTCAAAAGATGAATATAGCATTTGTCAAATCATAGCAATTGTGCTGGAACTAAGCTGACTTCTAAACTGAAGTTCTTGATGCGAACGTGAAAGTTAATTAAAAACAGAAAAAAAAATATTACAAAAAAAATGATTCCTATTAAAGTCAAGTATGCACCAACAAAACACTTTCACTAAATAATAAACTTTCGAAGACGTATCTCTATAAACATTTTAATATCATCGCTGCAAATAATGCAGTTTCAGTCACCTATGACGGTCGTTATTAGTATAAAGCTTTGTATATCTTCACTGTTTTCTTCATAACTACCAGAATCATTTCGTTATACTTAGTCATTAAACACTTTTCCATTTTTTTTTTCAATTACGTACAAATATCTCCCACATCTTAAATAAAGTAAATCAAACAAAAGAACAGATAAATATAAGTATGTAAAAGCATACCGACCTGCACTTCCATATTTATATCCTTGGATAATAATCTATTTAAAATATATTAATATATTAATAATTCGCTCTGTCTACTTTCATAGTTGGAATAAGACCGTATTTCTATTTCATATGAAAACCTATCAAATGGATATATTTTTTAAAATCCCGAACTGGATTATTCGGTGCTAATTTCAATACTTGTACAAAAAAGGGTGTTAAGTAGGGAACATGTATGATTTAATATTATTTTAATACTTAATCGGTCTATGCTCACTTACAATTAAAATATATATTATCCCCGTCGTAACCTCTTTCAAGTCATGTAGACAAAAACAATTTTAAGTTATTACGAGTTATTAAATGGCTTAGAAGTGCTTATTACATATAGGTAGACTTGTGCCAATAATTTTTCATTATATAGTTTATGTATTTGGGACTATGTACATAATAATTAGTATAGATAACCCTAGTGATAATATTAAAAGAGTTTTTTTTTCAGTCTTCCGGACGAAAGCTTTCATGCAAACACTTTTGATGGATGCAAAATTTATAATAAAATAGCGTTTGATATATTGAATACTTTCAATGACATAGAATGGGTATTAACTAAATGATTGTAGATAATTCAAACAAAAACTAAGGCTCTTAAAGTCCCGATTGAAAAATCGTTTGCTTTATGACGAATTTGATCAAAATTAGAGCAAGAAGATGATTAAACAGAGGAAGAATATCATGAATTGATGACAGAAGGTAGATAAAAAAAGAGATCAATCAAACCAACTCTGCTAGAATAAAGGAACTGAAAAGAGAACAGTACAGAGAAAAAGATAAAGAAGTTCAGAGTAAAACAAGAGAGCTGACAAAAGAAAATGAATTCGCGACATAAAAACCAGAGCAGAAGAAGTAGCATCTCAGACCTGGCTCTCTGATTTCTACCAGCCAATGAGAGAGTTAACCAACAACAGAAGAAAGAATGTAAACACAAAAAAATTGAAGAAAGGCAAACTCCTGACACAAGAAGGAGAATACTAAAGAGTTGGAAAAAAAAACATTTTCAAGAATTTTTTTAATGTCACAGCTGATAACACCACACTCCCAGTAGAATGGCAATTAGATAATTCTTCTACCATCGAGACTATAAACACATTACACATTAAAGATGATAAAGTAAAAAAAAACATCAAGAAACTCAAAAACAGGAAAAGCCCAGGGTTTGGCAACATCAGCCCAGAACTGCTCAAGGAAAGCTTACCGACATCTGCAAGGCACCTGCTGAATCTTTTCGGCAAAAAAATTTATGAGCATGGTCTCAAGCGACTGGAAACGATCCCTTATCATATTGCCAAAGAAAGATGACCTGACATTATGCGACAATTATAGGGATATATCTCTTTTATCTGTACCATCACTATATTTTGCAGAATAATAATAGACCGAATAAGAGTTAGAGTTGAACATCGGCAAAGGGATGAACTAGCTGCTTGCCGTAGTGGCCACAGAACAACTGAACAAATATTTGTTCAAAGAAACATCTTTGAGCAATGCCAAGAATGGAATCTTCTATCTATTTAAATTTTACAGACTTTAAAAAGCCTTTAACAGTGTGATACATGTCAGAACGTGGACAATATGGCCACATCTTGGAACAATGTCAAGAATTTAAAAAAAATGTACCTAGTATCTAAATTTTATAGACTTTTAACAGTGTGATACAGGAGAAATATTGGGCCATTATGGCATACCTATAAGCTCTTTACTAATATCATTAGGAAAATATAAGTAGACAGCATTAATGTTGTGTGTTAGAAAGCGGGATGATATCAGAGTAGTTTAATGTGAAAACTAGGGTGAAACATGTGTAATGTCGGGCTTTCTATTCATCATTATAATCGACTGGATAATGAGAAACACTAACAACAAAAACCGAAGCATCAGGTTGAAGTTCACCAGCATACTTGAAGATCTTGACTATGCTGATGACCTCGCACTACTATCAAGCAGGTTGACAGATCTAAAAGAGTACATGCTGTAACCACAAGCAGGTTGACAGATCTAAAAGAGTACATGCTGTAACCAAGTACACCAGGCTTAACATCAATGAGAGAAAGGCCGTGACAATGAGAATGACTACCAACAGAAATGAGAAAGTGAAGATCATTAACACAGATTCGTTTCTAAACCTAGAGACAAAAATGGACAAACATGATGGTACTGAGGCTGACATAACAAGAAGACTTGGTCTTGCAAGATTTGCCTTCTGTCAACTATAAAAAATAGGGCATGTAATGGGACATTAAATGATACCCCGCCACGTTATAATATCAAAAGTTCATAAAATTTGATTTCAAAGTGGCCTTTCTCGAAAACTATTTTTCATATCAAGCTGGAAATTGAACTTGACCTGTATTTTATTGTACTCAATAGCTGTACAAAATATCATTTGAATCCCATGAAGCGTTTTCAAGTTATTGGTCGGAAACTCAAAATTTCATGAAATTTGATTTTTCAAAGTTGCCTATCTCGAAAATTATTTATTGGATCATGCTGGAAATCAAACTTGACCTGTATTTTATTGTACTAAACAGCTGTGCAAAATATCATTCAAATCCTTTGACGCGTTTTCAAGTTATTGGTCGGAAACTCAAAATTTCATGAAATTTGATTTTTCAAAGTGGCCTATCTCGAAAACTGTTTTTTGGATCATGCTGGAAATCGAACTTGACCTGTATTTTATTGTACTAAACAGCTGTGCAAAATATCATTCAAATCCTTTGACGCGTTTTCAAGTTATTGGTCGGAAACTCAAAATTTCATGAAATTTGATTTTTCAAAGTGGCCTATCTCGAAAACTATTTTTTGGATAATGCTGGAAATCGAACTTGACCTGTATTTTATTGTACTAAACAGCTGTGCAAAATATCATTCAAATCCTTTGACGCGTTTTCAAGTTATTGGTCGGAAACCTTCGGGGGACGGACAGACAGACGGACAGACAGACGGACAGACAGACGGACGGACGGACAGACACCGAAAAAAACTGAGGGTATAACATAATACCCTGCCACTTCGTGTGGCGGGGTATAAAAAGTACATGTAAAGTATGGAAGTCACCAAAGTACAGCTCAAGAACAAAATTTTGTATCCTCAACTCCAACGTGGAATCCACACTTCTCTATTGTGCAGAAATTTGGAGATCTACCAAGAGGGATGAAGAGAGGCTTGACACATTTCATCGTAAGTGCTTGCACAGAATCTTGAAAATCCATTTGCCTGAGAAAATCTCTCACTGAGACCACACAATTGTCTATTACCATCAAAGTGCATAGTTGGAGATGGATTGACCAAGTTAGGCGCGCAGAGATAATAAGATAATAATTGCAACACTTAACATTGCACAAACATGAACCCGATGGGAAAAAACTGGTATACCTCGAAACACCTGGCGAAGAACAGCAGAAAAAAAGAAAGGAGCTTGGATAAGAGACATGACAAAGAGCTGGAGCTAAATGATAGATAAAGATGGCGCAATTTGTTGTCCGGCCTTATGAGTCCATAAGGGCCCAGAGATATGTATGTGTATGTCTGGCCGGGCTCCGACAAGGCGGCCCCCTTAGGTCACAAGGTCGCTTTTCATAAGAATCGAATGTGGATCTTAAGGAATATTGAGGTCGTTTCAATGAATTTTAAAGGTAGGTCGTTTTTAACCAAATGGGTGTCGGATGTCGCTCCAAAACGCCTTAAGATCGTAGATCGCTTTTGACCCTGTAGGAGCCCCCAATATCAGAGATATTTATCTTACTCAAACTAAGGAGAACACGCACTGGTGTCAAGAAGAACAGATGACCCAGACAACAACAAAAACAAATCTTCCACTTCAAAGAAATATAATAAACTTAAAGATTCATTTGAAAAAGATGCAAAATCATCCACGAATCAATGTCTTATAAAACTTGAGCTCTTTTAAGAGAATACAAAAGACAATGTTAAGAAAGGTTGCAAACAGGATAAATGAATTAATGCCGAAAACTGACTGATGAAGCAGGAAATGACTACTTGTGGAAAACCAAAATTTACCAAACAAAGACAAAAACACCAGTACAGACAGAAAACACTTCCAACAATATTAGACAGTCGAAACCTAAAGAAGTCAGTTCTTGTTTTGTCCCAGGTAGCACGTATTCGACTACAGGGTATATCAGATAAATGGTAAATATGAAAAAAGATAAAAAAAAAAAACAAGGAGCCTGAATCGCTCACCTGGTCTTGATGTCAACCCTATGAAGAACTTTGTAGAGCTAAATAAGCTGAGCATTTAAGCAAGAAACAGCTTTTCTCGTTTCAGCAATAGTTTTCATTCTATAGGAAAAAAACTTGCAAAATGTTATTTTAAGGGCTGTCTGACAACTTTGACTCAATAGAGACTTTTATTAAGAGCTTAATGAACTGAACATCTAAGCAAGCAACCACTCTTCTTTATCTGCTATAGTTTTCAGTATATAAGCCAAAAACATGAAAACATGTTAATTTAGGGGCTGTAATCCCTATAAGGGGTCATCTGACAACTTCAACCCTATGAATGCTTTTGTATAGCTAAATGAGCTAAACATTTAAGCAAGCAACAGGTTTTCTCTATCTGCTATAGGCAAAAATACTATTTTTCACCTTTAAGGGGCTGTAACACCTATAAGGGGTAATCAGACAACTTCGACCCTATGAAGACTTTTGTAGAGCTAAATGAGTTGAACATTTAAGCAAGCATCAGCTTTTCCCTATCTGCAATAGTTATCATTCTATAGGCCAAAAACACTATTTTTCACCTTTAAGGGACTGTAACCCCTACAAGTCATCTGACAACTTCAACCCTATGAAGACTTTTGTAAAGCTAAATGAGCTAAACATTTAAGCAAACAACAGCTTTTCTCTATCTGCAATAGTTTTCATTCTATAGGCCAAAATCTATTTTTTGCCTTTAAGGGGCTGTAACCCCTACAAGTCATCTGACAACTTTGACCCTATGTATACTTTTGTAGGGCTAAATGAGCTGAACATTTAAGCAAGCAACAGCTTTTCTCTATCTGCAATAGTTTTCATTCTATAGGCCAAAATCTATTTTTTGCCTTTAAGGGGCTGTAACCCCTACAAGTCATCTGACAACTTTGACCCTATGTATACTTTTGTAGGGCTAAATGAGCTGAACATTTAAGCAAGCAACAGCTTTTCTCTATCTGCAATAGTTTTCATTCTATAAGCCAAAAACACGAAAAAATTACGCTTTTTTTCACCTGACAACTTTTCTTTATCTGCTATAGTTGTAGAGCTAAATGAGCTGAACACTTAAGCAAGCATCAGCTTTTCCCTATCTGCAATAGTTATCATTCTATAGGCCAAAATCTATTTTTTGCCTTTAAGGGGCTTTAACCTCAATAAGGGATCATCTGACAACTTCGACCAAATGGTGACTTTTTGTAGAACTTTTGATGCTGAAGCAGTAAAGTGGCATCAGATATACTTTTTGATTTACAGGCTAAAGTCAGTAGTCTGACCCCTCCCCCCTGGTCTATTTTTAGTAACGGCAGCCATGTTTTTTGACGAATCAAAAATCGAAACACAAGTTTGGTGCAGGACACCCGAAGGATCATTCATACCAAGTTTCATTAAATTCTGATCAGTAGTTTCAGAGAAGAAGATTTTTGAAAAATTGTTAACAGACGACAGACAACGACGACGGACGCCAAGTGATGGCAATAGCATAGCACACATGGACCTTCGGTCCAGGTCCAGGTGAGCTAAAAAAATGAACATTAAATGGTGATGAAAGACATAAAATTGGAAGTCTGAAACCACAAGACATGCAGTGATGGGTAAATTTAGTCGGATAATTAAGCCGCGTTAGGATATTTAAGACTGCTACTCATATAGTGCTGTCAAACATGCGATCGATAAACATAAATAATATGGTTTTAGGTCATGTTATCTGTAGTTTTCTATACAACACTCCATACTGCAAAACGATAGAGTAAACTTACTCAACAACCTAGACACACGTGTAGTATCTTTAGAGCCCTCAGTATACAGAATTTACTTTTGGAACACCCAAAGATGTAGAGGCTTGTATGGAAAAATAAGTAATGCTGTCTGTAATGTAAATGAAAGATTCTACATTCATCCCTTTTCAACACGTACCACTCATCGGAAAGGACGTATAGGAAATAGTGGGTGCAGGCGGATAGAAAACACCATTTCAAGGTATATCACATGTCAGAAGTGCAGATGCAAGCTGCAATTAGCCGAACCATCCTATGGTCAGTGGGTTACTTTTTAGCTCACCTGACCCGAAGGGTCATGTGAGCTATTGTCATCGTTAAGCGTCCGTCGTCCGTCGTCCGTCCGTCGTCCGTCCGTCCGTCCGTTAACTTTTCTTCAAAGATCTTCTTCTCTGAAACCACTGAAGGGATTGCATTGATACTTGGTATACTTGATCTTTAGGATGTCCTCTACCATGTTTGTGAATTATATACACGTTGATCAACCATCATGGCCGCCGTTGCTAAAAATAGAACAGGGGGGTCAGACCATTGTTTTTGGCTTATAACTCGAAAAGTATAAGAGATAGAGAAAATCCGAAGCAACCTTCCTTGTTCAGCATCAAAAGCTCTACAAATCTCTCCATTGAGTCGAAGTTGTGAAACGACTCCTTATAGGAGTTATTGCCCTTTAATCATCAAAATTGACCACTTTTTCAGTATTTGGACTATATCTTGAAAACCGTTAGAGCTAGAGGAAAAGTTAGCATTGCAGAATTGTTAAGCTCATTGAGATCTACGAAAATGATTTCAGGGTCAAAATTGTCAGATCAACCGTTTAAGAGTTATTCCCCTTTAACTGTTTTTTTCCATTAATGTACACTGATTTTCAAAAATCTTCTTCTCTGAAACCACTGAAGGGATAGCATTGATACTTGGTATACTTGATCTTTAGGATGTCCTCTACCAAGTTTGTGAATTATATACACTTTGACCAACCAACATGGCCGCCATCGCTAAAAATAGAACAGGGGGGTCAAACCATTGTTTTTGGCTTATAACTCGAAAAGTATAAGAGATAGAGAAAATCCGAAGCAACCTTCCTTGTTCAGCATCAAAAGCTCTACAAATCTCTCCATTGAGTCGAAGTTGTAAAACAACTCCTTATAGGAGTTATTGCCCTTTAATCATCAAAATTTACCATTTTTTCAGTTTTTGGACTATATCTTGAAAACCGTTAGAGCTAGACAGGAAAAGTTAGCATTGTAGAATTGTTAAGCTCATTGAGATCTACGAAAATGATTTCAGGGTCAAAATTGTCAGATCAACCGTTTAAGAGTTATTCCCCATTAACTGTTTTTTTCCATTAATTTACACTGATTTTCAAAAATCTTCTTCTCTGAAACCACTGAAGGGATTGCTTTGAAACTTGGTACACTTGATCTTTAGGATGTCCTCTACCAAATTTGTGAATTATATACATGTCGACCCACCAACAAGGCCGCCATTGCTATGGTCCTTATAGGAGTTATTGCCCTTTAACTGTTTTTTTTCTATTTATTTAAACTGATTTCAAAAAATCTTCTCTGAAACTACTGAAAGGATTGTTTTGCAACTTTGTATTCTTGAAAGGTTGTGTAATTAATTCAAACTTTGGCGTAAGAGATCAGGTGAGCGATTCAGGCTCCTGGGAGCCTCTAGTTCGTCTAAGCTGCTATTATCATATCCATGTCAGTCAGGGATCACCCTTGGAGCAGTGAATTTAATTCATCTATTTAAGTGATACAAATTCACTTGCTCAAGTAGATACGATTTCTTTACAATCTAAATTCACTTGTACAAGTGATTTTAGGCAAAATGTTAAATCTTTGATCATCTGTAATGATGTTATATAATTTTTTCATGTGGTCAGCAGTATTTTTCTTCTATAGAATCTAAATTGAAACTTTATATATCAATAAAATCATGCGGGCGCAAAAAATTTGAGTGGGCGCATAAGCTTTGAAAATAGGTCCCTTGAGAAATTAAATGGCTATCAATTTGTACTTACCAGTCTAATATCTAGGTTACAACTGCGCAAATGCAAACCTCTGCCACCGGTAAATTGTTTACCCTAAGATAAAGCGTGGAATAAAATACAGACAGCAACGTGATTGGTTGATATAAAATAATATTTAAATATATGAATGAATAAACTTATGTTAAATATTGAAATAGAAATTCTGGTGCCAATAATGTGTCTACAGGGCGCTCGCATCTTTGAAAATTTGGGTTTTGAAAATAAAATAGAAAAATCACCCCCCTTTTTTCAACCTAAAATTACGTTCATTAACGCTGCATAGACATAGGATTTTTATTGGCTAAAAATAAACGTTTGGATGTTAACTGAAAGATTTTGACCCATAGAAAGTGAAAATCGGTCAATAACTATTTTTAAAAAAATTGAATACAAGGGTACCCCCTATGGAAAAATGCATTGTTAGCATTTGCGCAGTTGTAACCTATAGAAACTGCCTCTTTTTACGTTGCATTGTTTGTTATAAAGCTTTATTTGAATGGAACGTGAAATATCGACGTGTAAATACAAATTATGGCATTTGGTCTATATTTAGATCGCAAAAACCGGTCTATAGTCTGTTTCTTAATTCTGCAATAGGAAAAAGGAGAATATAGACGTAGGGACTCATAAAAAATTAATTATGTTGTTATTATCGATCAAAGATTGGTTGTTTGCATTTTTTCATTTTGCTTAGATGCATAGGTAATTGTTGAACGCCAGTAAGTACATAAAAATGATTCAAACCAGGACATTTTTTTTTAAAAAGCCCCAAGCGAAAATTGTGTCCATTTGTCCACAATGGGGGTGCATTAAAATGGTTAATTTGAAAAACCTAAAGAAATAATTATCTGCTTAAAACTACTATAAAATATATGTATAGATGCAGATGTAACACATTGCACACAAAAACACAAACTTTTTGTGCTATAAGAAGGTTATAGTCTGTTTCAAAATGCCGCAATTTTTCTATTTTCCAAAAAAATTACCATATCTTTATATTTAGACCCATATTTTGGTCTAAATAGGCCAAAGGTATATCGAAAGTCAATCTCATCTGTAGATAATACATAAGTCTTCTATAAAATATGGGGTAAATCTTAAGCTTTTAAAGAACGTTCTGGTAGAATACCGTATTTCCTCTAACAACCACTTAAAAATTTAGAATTTTCTGGCAAGAGGGGGGCTATTTAAAATCAGCTCTCCAGGGCTTAAACAAAAAGATTATTTTTTCTCACTAATTATATAAAGTCTAGATATATTAAATACACTTTTGATAAAAGAAAAGTTTCCTTCTGATTTTTATGCAAAAAGTATAGGTTACAACTGCGCAAATGCAAACCTCTGCCACCGGTAAATTGTTTACCCTAAGATAAAGCGTGGAATAAAATACAGACAGCAACGTGATTGGTTGATATAAAATAATATTTAAATATATGAATGAATAAACTTATGTTAAATATTGAAATAGAAATTCTGGTGCCAATAATGTGTCTACAGGGCGCTCGCATCTTTGAAAATTTGGGTTTTGAAAATAAAATAGAAAAATCACCCCCCTTTTTTCAACCTAAAATTACGTTCATTAACGCTGCATAGACATAGGATTTTTATTGGCTAAAAATAAACGTTTGGATGTTAACTGAAAGATTTTGACCCATAGAAAGTGAAAATCGGTCAATAACTATTTTTAAAAAAATTGAATACAAGGGTACCCCCTATGGAAAAATGCATTGTTAGCATTTGCGCAGTTGTAACCTATAGAAACTGCCTCTTTTTACGTTGCATTGTTTGTTATAAAGCTTTATTTGAATGGAACGTGAAATATCGACGTGTAAATACAAATTATGGCATTTGGTCTATATTTAGATCGCAAAAACCGGTCTATAGTCTGTTTCTTAATTCTGCAATAGGAAAAAGGAGAATATAGACGTAGGGACTCATAAAAAATTAATTATGTTGTTATTATCGATCAAAGATTGGTTGTTTGCATTTTTTCATTTTGCTTAGATGCATAGGTAATTGTTGAACGCCAGTAAGTACATAAAAATGATTCAAACCAGGACATTTTTTTTTAAAAAGCCCCAAGCGAAAATTGTGTCCATTTGTCCACAATGGGGGTGCATTAAAATGGTTAATTTGAAAAACCTAAAGAAATAATTATCTGCTTAAAACTACTATAAAATATATGTATAGATGCAGATGTAACACATTGCACACAAAAACACAAACTTTTTGTGCTATAAGAAGGTTATAGTCTGTTTCAAAATGCCGCAATTTTTCTATTTTCCAAAAAAATTACCATATCTTTATATTTAGACCCATATTTTGGTCTAAATAGGCCAAAGGTATATCGAAAGTCAATCTCATCTGTAGATAATACATAAGTCTTCTATAAAATATGGGGTAAATCTTAAGCTTTTAAAGAACGTTCTGGTAGAATACCGTATTTCCTCTAACAACCACTTAAAAATTTAGAATTTTCTGGCAAGAGGGGGGCTATTTAAAATCAGCTCTCCAGGGCTTAAACAAAAAGATTATTTTTTCTCACTAATTATATAAAGTCTAGATATATTAAATACACTTTTGATAAAAGAAAAGTTTCCTTCTGATTTTTATGCAAAAAGTATAGGTTACAACTGCGCAAATGCAAACCTCTGCCACCGGTAAATTGTTTACCCTAAGATAAAGCGTGGAATAAAATACAGACAGCAACGTGATTGGTTGATATAAAATAATATTTAAATATATGAATGAATAAACTTATGTTAAATATTGAAATAGAAATTCTGGTGCCAATAATGTGTCTACAGGGCGCTCGCATCTTTGAAAATTTGGGTTTTGAAAATAAAATAGAAAAATCACCCCCCTTTTTTCAACCTAAAATTACGTTCATTAACGCTGCATAGACATAGGATTTTTATTGGCTAAAAATAAACGTTTGGATGTTAACTGAAAGATTTTGACCCATAGAAAGTGAAAATCGGTCAATAACTATTTTTAAAAAAATTGAATACAAGGGTACCCCCTATGGAAAAATGCATTGTTAGCATTTGCGCAGTTGTAACCTATAGAAACTGCCTCTTTTTACGTTGCATTGTTTGTTATAAAGCTTTATTTGAATGGAACGTGAAATATCGACGTGTAAATACAAATTATGGCATTTGGTCTATATTTAGATCGCAAAAACCGGTCTATAGTCTGTTTCTTAATTCTGCAATAGGAAAAAGGAGAATATAGACGTAGGGACTCATAAAAAATTAATTATGTTGTTATTATCGATCAAAGATTGGTTGTTTGCATTTTTTCATTTTGCTTAGATGCATAGGTAATTGTTGAACGCCAGTAAGTACATAAAAATGATTCAAACCAGGACATTTTTTTTTAAAAAGCCCCAAGCGAAAATTGTGTCCATTTGTCCACAATGGGGGTGCATTAAAATGGTTAATTTGAAAAACCTAAAGAAATAATTATCTGCTTAAAACTACTATAAAATATATGTATAGATGCAGATGTAACACATTGCACACAAAAACACAAACTTTTTGTGCTATAAGAAGGTTATAGTCTGTTTCAAAATGCCGCAATTTTTCTATTTTCCAAAAAAATTACCATATCTTTATATTTAGACCCATATTTTGGTCTAAATAGGCCAAAGGTATATCGAAAGTCAATCTCATCTGTAGATAATACATAAGTCTTCTATAAAATATGGGGTAAATCTTAAGCTTTTAAAGAACGTTCTGGTAGAATACCGTATTTCCTCTAACAACCACTTAAAAATTTAGAATTTTCTGGCAAGAGGGGGGCTATTTAAAATCAGCTCTCCAGGGCTTAAACAAAAAGATTATTTTTTCTCACTAATTATATAAAGTCTAGATATATTAAATACACTTTTGATAAAAGAAAAGTTTCCTTCTGATTTTTATGCAAAAAGTATAGGTTACAACTGCGCAAATGCAAACCTCTGCCACCGGTAAATTGTTTACCCTAAGATAAAGCGTGGAATAAAATACAGACAGCAACGTGATTGGTTGATATAAAATAATATTTAAATATATGAATGAATAAACTTATGTTAAATATTGAAATAGAAATTCTGGTGCCAATAATGTGTCTACAGGGCGCTCGCATCTTTGAAAATTTGGGTTTTGAAAATAAAATAGAAAAATCACCCCCCTTTTTTCAACCTAAAATTACGTTCATTAACGCTGCATAGACATAGGATTTTTATTGGCTAAAAATAAACGTTTGGATGTTAACTGAAAGATTTTGACCCATAGAAAGTGAAAATCGGTCAATAACTATTTTTAAAAAAATTGAATACAAGGGTACCCCCTATGGAAAAATGCATTGTTAGCATTTGCGCAGTTGTAACCTATAGAAACTGCCTCTTTTTACGTTGCATTGTTTGTTATAAAGCTTTATTTGAATGGAACGTGAAATATCGACGTGTAAATACAAATTATGGCATTTGGTCTATATTTAGATCGCAAAAACCGGTCTATAGTCTGTTTCTTAATTCTGCAATAGGAAAAAGGAGAATATAGACGTAGGGACTCATAAAAAATTAATTATGTTGTTATTATCGATCAAAGATTGGTTGTTTGCATTTTTTCATTTTGCTTAGATGCATAGGTAATTGTTGAACGCCAGTAAGTACATAAAAATGATTCAAACCAGGACATTTTTTTTTAAAAAGCCCCAAGCGAAAATTGTGTCCATTTGTCCACAATGGGGGTGCATTAAAATGGTTAATTTGAAAAACCTAAAGAAATAATTATCTGCTTAAAACTACTATAAAATATATGTATAGATGCAGATGTAACACATTGCACACAAAAACACAAACTTTTTGTGCTATAAGAAGGTTATAGTCTGTTTCAAAATGCCGCAATTTTTCTATTTTCCAAAAAAATTACCATATCTTTATATTTAGACCCATATTTTGGTCTAAATAGGCCAAAGGTATATCGAAAGTCAATCTCATCTGTAGATAATACATAAGTCTTCTATAAAATATGGGGTAAATCTTAAGCTTTTAAAGAACGTTCTGGTAGAATACCGTATTTCCTCTAACAACCACTTAAAAATTTAGAATTTTCTGGCAAGAGGGGGGCTATTTAAAATCAGCTCTCCAGGGCTTAAACAAAAAGATTATTTTTTCTCACTAATTATATAAAGTCTAGATATATTAAATACACTTTTGATAAAAGAAAAGTTTCCTTCTGATTTTTATGCAAAAAGTATAGGTTACAACTGCGCAAATGCAAACCTCTGCCACCGGTAAATTGTTTACCCTAAGATAAAGCGTGGAATAAAATACAGACAGCAACGTGATTGGTTGATATAAAATAATATTTAAATATATGAATGAATAAACTTATGTTAAATATTGAAATAGAAATTCTGGTGCCAATAATGTGTCTACAGGGCGCTCGCATCTTTGAAAATTTGGGTTTTGAAAATAAAATAGAAAAATCACCCCCCTTTTTTCAACCTAAAATTACGTTCATTAACGCTGCATAGACATAGGATTTTTATTGGCTAAAAATAAACGTTTGGATGTTAACTGAAAGATTTTGACCCATAGAAAGTGAAAATCGGTCAATAACTATTTTTAAAAAAATTGAATACAAGGGTACCCCCTATGGAAAAATGCATTGTTAGCATTTGCGCAGTTGTAACCTATAGAAACTGCCTCTTTTTACGTTGCATTGTTTGTTATAAAGCTTTATTTGAATGGAACGTGAAATATCGACGTGTAAATACAAATTATGGCATTTGGTCTATATTTAGATCGCAAAAACCGGTCTATAGTCTGTTTCTTAATTCTGCAATAGGAAAAAGGAGAATATAGACGTAGGGACTCATAAAAAATTAATTATGTTGTTATTATCGATCAAAGATTGGTTGTTTGCATTTTTTCATTTTGCTTAGATGCATAGGTAATTGTTGAACGCCAGTAAGTACATAAAAATGATTCAAACCAGGACATTTTTTTTTAAAAAGCCCCAAGCGAAAATTGTGTCCATTTGTCCACAATGGGGGTGCATTAAAATGGTTAATTTGAAAAACCTAAAGAAATAATTATCTGCTTAAAACTACTATAAAATATATGTATAGATGCAGATGTAACACATTGCACACAAAAACACAAACTTTTTGTGCTATAAGAAGGTTATAGTCTGTTTCAAAATGCCGCAATTTTTCTATTTTCCAAAAAAATTACCATATCTTTATATTTAGACCCATATTTTGGTCTAAATAGGCCAAAGGTATATCGAAAGTCAATCTCATCTGTAGATAATACATAAGTCTTCTATAAAATATGGGGTAAATCTTAAGCTTTTAAAGAACGTTCTGGTAGAATACCGTATTTCCTCTAACAACCACTTAAAAATTTAGAATTTTCTGGCAAGAGGGGGGCTATTTAAAATCAGCTCTCCAGGGCTTAAACAAAAAGATTATTTTTTCTCACTAATTATATAAAGTCTAGATATATTAAATACACTTTTGATAAAAGAAAAGTTTCCTTCTGATTTTTATGCAAAAAGTATAGGTTACAACTGCGCAAATGCAAACCTCTGCCACCGGTAAATTGTTTACCCTAAGATAAAGCGTGGAATAAAATACAGACAGCAACGTGATTGGTTGATATAAAATAATATTTAAATATATGAATGAATAAACTTATGTTAAATATTGAAATAGAAATTCTGGTGCCAATAATGTGTCTACAGGGCGCTCGCATCTTTGAAAATTTGGGTTTTGAAAATAAAATAGAAAAATCACCCCCCTTTTTTCAACCTAAAATTACGTTCATTAACGCTGCATAGACATAGGATTTTTATTGGCTAAAAATAAACGTTTGGATGTTAACTGAAAGATTTTGACCCATAGAAAGTGAAAATCGGTCAATAACTATTTTTAAAAAAATTGAATACAAGGGTACCCCCTATGGAAAAATGCATTGTTAGCATTTGCGCAGTTGTAACCTATAGAAACTGCCTCTTTTTACGTTGCATTGTTTGTTATAAAGCTTTATTTGAATGGAACGTGAAATATCGACGTGTAAATACAAATTATGGCATTTGGTCTATATTTAGATCGCAAAAACCGGTCTATAGTCTGTTTCTTAATTCTGCAATAGGAAAAAGGAGAATATAGACGTAGGGACTCATAAAAAATTAATTATGTTGTTATTATCGATCAAAGATTGGTTGTTTGCATTTTTTCATTTTGCTTAGATGCATAGGTAATTGTTGAACGCCAGTAAGTACATAAAAATGATTCAAACCAGGACATTTTTTTTTAAAAAGCCCCAAGCGAAAATTGTGTCCATTTGTCCACAATGGGGGTGCATTAAAATGGTTAATTTGAAAAACCTAAAGAAATAATTATCTGCTTAAAACTACTATAAAATATATGTATAGATGCAGATGTAACACATTGCACACAAAAACACAAACTTTTTGTGCTATAAGAAGGTTATAGTCTGTTTCAAAATGCCGCAATTTTTCTATTTTCCAAAAAAATTACCATATCTTTATATTTAGACCCATATTTTGGTCTAAATAGGCCAAAGGTATATCGAAAGTCAATCTCATCTGTAGATAATACATAAGTCTTCTATAAAATATGGGGTAAATCTTAAGCTTTTAAAGAACGTTCTGGTAGAATACCGTATTTCCTCTAACAACCACTTAAAAATTTAGAATTTTCTGGCAAGAGGGGGGCTATTTAAAATCAGCTCTCCAGGGCTTAAACAAAAAGATTATTTTTTCTCACTAATTATATAAAGTCTAGATATATTAAATACACTTTTGATAAAAGAAAAGTTTCCTTCTGATTTTTATGCAAAAAGTATAGGTTACAACTGCGCAAATGCAAACCTCTGCCACCGGTAAATTGTTTACCCTAAGATAAAGCGTGGAATAAAATACAGACAGCAACGTGATTGGTTGATATAAAATAATATTTAAATATATGAATGAATAAACTTATGTTAAATATTGAAATAGAAATTCTGGTGCCAATAATGTGTCTACAGGGCGCTCGCATCTTTGAAAATTTGGGTTTTGAAAATAAAATAGAAAAATCACCCCCCTTTTTTCAACCTAAAATTACGTTCATTAACGCTGCATAGACATAGGATTTTTATTGGCTAAAAATAAACGTTTGGATGTTAACTGAAAGATTTTGACCCATAGAAAGTGAAAATCGGTCAATAACTATTTTTAAAAAAATTGAATACAAGGGTACCCCCTATGGAAAAATGCATTGTTAGCATTTGCGCAGTTGTAACCTATAGAAACTGCCTCTTTTTACGTTGCATTGTTTGTTATAAAGCTTTATTTGAATGGAACGTGAAATATCGACGTGTAAATACAAATTATGGCATTTGGTCTATATTTAGATCGCAAAAACCGGTCTATAGTCTGTTTCTTAATTCTGCAATAGGAAAAAGGAGAATATAGACGTAGGGACTCATAAAAAATTAATTATGTTGTTATTATCGATCAAAGATTGGTTGTTTGCATTTTTTCATTTTGCTTAGATGCATAGGTAATTGTTGAACGCCAGTAAGTACATAAAAATGATTCAAACCAGGACATTTTTTTTTAAAAAGCCCCAAGCGAAAATTGTGTCCATTTGTCCACAATGGGGGTGCATTAAAATGGTTAATTTGAAAAACCTAAAGAAATAATTATCTGCTTAAAACTACTATAAAATATATGTATAGATGCAGATGTAACACATTGCACACAAAAACACAAACTTTTTGTGCTATAAGAAGGTTATAGTCTGTTTCAAAATGCCGCAATTTTTCTATTTTCCAAAAAAATTACCATATCTTTATATTTAGACCCATATTTTGGTCTAAATAGGCCAAAGGTATATCGAAAGTCAATCTCATCTGTAGATAATACATAAGTCTTCTATAAAATATGGGGTAAATCTTAAGCTTTTAAAGAACGTTCTGGTAGAATACCGTATTTCCTCTAACAACCACTTAAAAATTTAGAATTTTCTGGCAAGAGGGGGGCTATTTAAAATCAGCTCTCCAGGGCTTAAACAAAAAGATTATTTTTTCTCACTAATTATATAAAGTCTAGATATATTAAATACACTTTTGATAAAAGAAAAGTTTCCTTCTGATTTTTATGCAAAAAGTATAGGTTACAACTGCGCAAATGCAAACCTCTGCCACCGGTAAATTGTTTACCCTAAGATAAAGCGTGGAATAAAATACAGACAGCAACGTGATTGGTTGATATAAAATAATATTTAAATATATGAATGAATAAACTTATGTTAAATATTGAAATAGAAATTCTGGTGCCAATAATGTGTCTACAGGGCGCTCGCATCTTTGAAAATTTGGGTTTTGAAAATAAAATAGAAAAATCACCCCCCTTTTTTCAACCTAAAATTACGTTCATTAACGCTGCATAGACATAGGATTTTTATTGGCTAAAAATAAACGTTTGGATGTTAACTGAAAGATTTTGACCCATAGAAAGTGAAAATCGGTCAATAACTATTTTTAAAAAAATTGAATACAAGGGTACCCCCTATGGAAAAATGCATTGTTAGCATTTGCGCAGTTGTAACCTATAGAAACTGCCTCTTTTTACGTTGCATTGTTTGTTATAAAGCTTTATTTGAATGGAACGTGAAATATCGACGTGTAAATACAAATTATGGCATTTGGTCTATATTTAGATCGCAAAAACCGGTCTATAGTCTGTTTCTTAATTCTGCAATAGGAAAAAGGAGAATATAGACGTAGGGACTCATAAAAAATTAATTATGTTGTTATTATCGATCAAAGATTGGTTGTTTGCATTTTTTCATTTTGCTTAGATGCATAGGTAATTGTTGAACGCCAGTAAGTACATAAAAATGATTCAAACCAGGACATTTTTTTTTAAAAAGCCCCAAGCGAAAATTGTGTCCATTTGTCCACAATGGGGGTGCATTAAAATGGTTAATTTGAAAAACCTAAAGAAATAATTATCTGCTTAAAACTACTATAAAATATATGTATAGATGCAGATGTAACACATTGCACACAAAAACACAAACTTTTTGTGCTATAAGAAGGTTATAGTCTGTTTCAAAATGCCGCAATTTTTCTATTTTCCAAAAAAATTACCATATCTTTATATTTAGACCCATATTTTGGTCTAAATAGGCCAAAGGTATATCGAAAGTCAATCTCATCTGTAGATAATACATAAGTCTTCTATAAAATATGGGGTAAATCTTAAGCTTTTAAAGAACGTTCTGGTAGAATACCGTATTTCCTCTAACAACCACTTAAAAATTTAGAATTTTCTGGCAAGAGGGGGGCTATTTAAAATCAGCTCTCCAGGGCTTAAACAAAAAGATTATTTTTTCTCACTAATTATATAAAGTCTAGATATATTAAATACACTTTTGATAAAAGAAAAGTTTCCTTCTGATTTTTATGCAAAAAGTATAGGTTACAACTGCGCAAATGCAAACCTCTGCCACCGGTAAATTGTTTCCCTAAGATAAAGCGTGGAATAAAATACAGACAGCAACGTGATTGGTTGATATAAAATAATATTTAAATATATGAATGAATAAACTTATGTTAAATATTGAAATAGAAATTCTGGTGCCAATAATGTGTCTACAGGGCGCTCGCATCTTTGAAAATTTGGGTTTTGAAAATAAAATAGAAAAATCACCCCCCTTTTTTCAACCTAAAATTACGTTCATTAACGCTGCATAGACATAGGATTTTTATTGGCTAAAAATAAACGTTTGGATGTTAACTGAAAGATTTTGACCCATAGAAAGTGAAAATCGGTCAATAACTATTTTTAAAAAAATTGAATACAAGGGTACCCCCTATGGAAAAATGCATTGTTAGCATTTGCGCAGTTGTAACCTATAGAAACTGCCTCTTTTTACGTTGCATTGTTTGTTATAAAGCTTTATTTGAATGGAACGTGAAATATCGACGTGTAAATACAAATTATGGCATTTGGTCTATATTTAGATCGCAAAAACCGGTCTATAGTCTGTTTCTTAATTCTGCAATAGGAAAAAGGAGAATATAGACGTAGGGACTCATAAAAAATTAATTATGTTGTTATTATCGATCAAAGATTGGTTGTTTGCATTTTTTCATTTTGCTTAGATGCATAGGTAATTGTTGAACGCCAGTAAGTACATAAAAATGATTCAAACCAGGACATTTTTTTTTAAAAAGCCCCAAGCGAAAATTGTGTCCATTTGTCCACAATGGGGGTGCATTAAAATGGTTAATTTGAAAAACCTAAAGAAATAATTATCTGCTTAAAACTACTATAAAATATATGTATAGATGCAGATGTAACACATTGCACACAAAAACACAAACTTTTTGTGCTATAAGAAGGTTATAGTCTGTTTCAAAATGCCGCAATTTTTCTATTTTCCAAAAAAATTACCATATCTTTATATTTAGACCCATATTTTGGTCTAAATAGGCCAAAGGTATATCGAAAGTCAATCTCATCTGTAGATAATACATAAGTCTTCTATAAAATATGGGGTAAATCTTAAGCTTTTAAAGAACGTTCTGGTAGAATACCGTATTTCCTCTAACAACCACTTAAAAATTTAGAATTTTCTGGCAAGAGGGGGGCTATTTAAAATCAGCTCTCCAGGGCTTAAACAAAAAGATTATTTTTTCTCACTAATTATATAAAGTCTAGATATATTAAATACACTTTTGATAAAAGAAAAGTTTCCTTCTGATTTTTATGCAAAAAGTATAGGTTACAACTGCGCAAATGCAAACCTCTGCCACCGGTAAATTGTTTCCCTAAGATAAAGCGTGGAATAAAATACAGACAGCAACGTGATTGGTTGATATAAAATAATATTTAAATATATGAATGAATAAACTTATGTTAAATATTGAAATAGAAATTCTGGTGCCAATAATGTGTCTACAGGGCGCTCGCATCTTTGAAAATTTGGGTTTTGAAAATAAAATAGAAAAATCACCCCCCTTTTTTCAACCTAAAATTACGTTCATTAACGCTGCATAGACATAGGATTTTTATTGGCTAAAAATAAACGTTTGGATGTTAACTGAAAGATTTTGACCCATAGAAAGTGAAAATCGGTCAATAACTATTTTTAAAAAAATTGAATACAAGGGTACCCCCTATGGAAAAATGCATTGTTAGCATTTGCGCAGTTGTAACCTATAGAAACTGCCTCTTTTTACGTTGCATTGTTTGTTATAAAGCTTTATTTGAATGGAACGTGAAATATCGACGTGTAAATACAAATTATGGCATTTGGTCTATATTTAGATCGCAAAAACCGGTCTATAGTCTGTTTCTTAATTCTGCAATAGGAAAAAGGAGAATATAGACGTAGGGACTCATAAAAAATTAATTATGTTGTTATTATCGATCAAAGATTGGTTGTTTGCATTTTTTCATTTTGCTTAGATGCATAGGTAATTGTTGAACGCCAGTAAGTACATAAAAATGATTCAAACCAGGACATTTTTTTTTAAAAAGCCCCAAGCGAAAATTGTGTCCATTTGTCCACAATGGGGGTGCATTAAAATGGTTAATTTGAAAAACCTAAAGAAATAATTATCTGCTTAAAACTACTATAAAATATATGTATAGATGCAGATGTAACACATTGCACACAAAAACACAAACTTTTTGTGCTATAAGAAGGTTATAGTCTGTTTCAAAATGCCGCAATTTTTCTATTTTCCAAAAAAATTACCATATCTTTATATTTAGACCCATATTTTGGTCTAAATAGGCCAAAGGTATATCGAAAGTCAATCTCATCTGTAGATAATACATAAGTCTTCTATAAAATATGGGGTAAATCTTAAGCTTTTAAAGAACGTTCTGGTAGAATACCGTATTTCCTCTAACAACCACTTAAAAATTTAGAATTTTCTGGCAAGAGGGGGGCTATTTAAAATCAGCTCTCCAGGGCTTAAACAAAAAGATTATTTTTTCTCACTAATTATATAAAGTCTAGATATATTAAATACACTTTTGATAAAAGAAAAGTTTCCTTCTGATTTTTATGCAAAAAGTATAGGTTACAACTGCGCAAATGCAAACCTCTGCCACCGGTAAATTGTTTCCCTAAGATAAAGCGTGGAATAAAATACAGACAGCAACGTGATTGGTTGATATAAAATAATATTTAAATATATGAATGAATAAACTTATGTTAAATATTGAAATAGAAATTCTGGTGCCAATAATGTGTCTACAGGGCGCTCGCATCTTTGAAAATTTGGGTTTTGAAAATAAAATAGAAAAATCACCCCCCTTTTTTCAACCTAAAATTACGTTCATTAACGCTGCATAGACATAGGATTTTTATTGGCTAAAAATAAACGTTTGGATGTTAACTGAAAGATTTTGACCCATAGAAAGTGAAAATCGGTCAATAACTATTTTTAAAAAAATTGAATACAAGGGTACCCCCTATGGAAAAATGCATTGTTAGCATTTGCGCAGTTGTAACCTATAGAAACTGCCTCTTTTTACGTTGCATTGTTTGTTATAAAGCTTTATTTGAATGGAACGTGAAATATCGACGTGTAAATACAAATTATGGCATTTGGTCTATATTTAGATCGCAAAAACCGGTCTATAGTCTGTTTCTTAATTCTGCAATAGGAAAAAGGAGAATATAGACGTAGGGACTCATAAAAAATTAATTATGTTGTTATTATCGATCAAAGATTGGTTGTTTGCATTTTTTCATTTTGCTTAGATGCATAGGTAATTGTTGAACGCCAGTAAGTACATAAAAATGATTCAAACCAGGACATTTTTTTTAAAAAGCCCCAAGCGAAAATTGTGTCCATTTGTCCACAATGGGGGTGCATTAAAATGGTTAATTTGAAAAACCTAAAGAAATAATTATCTGCTTAAAACTACTATAAAATATATGTATAGATGCAGATGTAACACATTGCACACAAAAACACAAACTTTTTGTGCTATAAGAAGGTTATAGTCTGTTTCAAAATGCCGCAATTTTTCTATTTTCCAAAAAAATTACCATATCTTTATATTTAGACCCATATTTTGGTCTAAATAGGCCAAAGGTATATCGAAAGTCAATCTCATCTGTAGATAATACATAAGTCTTCTATAAAATATGGGGTAAATCTTAAGCTTTTAAAGAACGTTCTGGTAGAATACCGTATTTCCTCTAACAACCACTTAAAAATTTAGAATTTTCTGGCAAGAGGGGGGCTATTTAAAATCAGCTCTCCAGGGCTTAAACAAAAAGATTATTTTTTCTCACTAATTATATAAAGTCTAGATATATTAAATACACTTTTGATAAAAGAAAAGTTTCCTTCTGATTTTTATGCAAAAAGTATAGGTTACAACTGCGCAAATGCAAACCTCTGCCACCGGTAAATTGTTTCCCTAAGATAAAGCGTGGAATAAAATACAGACAGCAACGTGATTGGTTGATATAAAATAATATTTAAATATATGAATGAATAAACTTATGTTAAATATTGAAATAGAAATTCTGGTGCCAATAATGTGTCTACAGGGCGCTCGCATCTTTGAAAATTTGGGTTTTGAAAATAAAATAGAAAAATCACCCCCCTTTTTTCAACCTAAAATTACGTTCATTAACGCTGCATAGACATAGGATTTTTATTGGCTAAAAATAAACGTTTGGATGTTAACTGAAAGATTTTGACCCATAGAAAGTGAAAATCGGTCAATAACTATTTTTAAAAAAATTGAATACAAGGGTACCCCCTATGGAAAAATGCATTGTTAGCATTTGCGCAGTTGTAACCTATAGAAACTGCCTCTTTTTACGTTGCATTGTTTGTTATAAAGCTTTATTTGAATGGAACGTGAAATATCGACGTGTAAATACAAATTATGGCATTTGGTCTATATTTAGATCGCAAAAACCGGTCTATAGTCTGTTTCTTAATTCTGCAATAGGAAAAAGGAGAATATAGACGTAGGGACTCATAAAAAATTAATTATGTTGTTATTATCGATCAAAGATTGGTTGTTTGCATTTTTTCATTTTGCTTAGATGCATAGGTAATTGTTGAACGCCAGTAAGTACATAAAAATGATTCAAACCAGGACATTTTTTTTTAAAAAGCCCCAAGCGAAAATTGTGTCCATTTGTCCACAATGGGGGTGCATTAAAATGGTTAATTTGAAAAACCTAAAGAAATAATTATCTGCTTAAAACTACTATAAAATATATGTATAGATGCAGATGTAACACATTGCACACAAAAACACAAACTTTTTGTGCTATAAGAAGGTTATAGTCTGTTTCAAAATGCCGCAATTTTTCTATTTTCCAAAAAAATTACCATATCTTTATATTTAGACCCATATTTTGGTCTAAATAGGCCAAAGGTATATCGAAAGTCAATCTCATCTGTAGATAATACATAAGTCTTCTATAAAATATGGGGTAAATCTTAAGCTTTTAAAGAACGTTCTGGTAGAATACCGTATTTCCTCTAACAACCACTTAAAAATTTAGAATTTTCTGGCAAGAGGGGGGCTATTTAAAATCAGCTCTCCAGGGCTTAAACAAAAAGATTATTTTTTCTCACTAATTATATAAAGTCTAGATATATTAAATACACTTTTGATAAAAGAAAAGTTTCCTTCTGATTTTTATGCAAAAAGTATAGGTTACAACTGCGCAAATGCAAACCTCTGCCACCGGTAAATTGTTTACCCTAAGATAAAGCGTGGAATAAAATACAGACAGCAACGTGATTGGTTGATATAAAATAATATTTAAATATATGAATGAATAAACTTATGTTAAATATTGAAATAGAAATTCTAGTGCCAATAATGTGTCTACAGGGCGCTCGCATCTTTGAAAATTTGGGTTTTGAAAATAAAATAGAAAAATCACCCCCCTTTTTTCAACCTAAAATTACGTTCATTAACGCTGCATAGACATAGGATTTTTATTGGCTAAAAATAAACGTTTGGATGTTAACTGAAAGATTTTGACCCATAGAAAGTGAAAATCGGTCAATAACTATTTTTAAAAAAATTGAATACAAGGGTACCCCCTATGGAAAAATGCATTGTTAGCATTTGCGCAGTTGTAACCTATAGAAACTGCCCTTTTTACGTTGCATTGTTTGTTATAAAGCTTTATTTGAATGGAACGTGAAATATCGACGTGTAAATACAAATTATGGCATTTGGTCTATATTTAGATCGCAAAAACCGGTCTATAGTCTGTTTCTTAATTCTGCAATAGGAAAAAGGAGAATATAGACGTAGGGACTCATAAAAAATTAATTATGTTGTTATTATCGATCAAAGATTGGTTGTTTGCATTTTTTCATTTTGCTTAGATGCATAGGTAATTGTTGAACGCCAGTAAGTACATAAAAATGATTCAAACCAGGACATTTTTTTTTAAAAAGCCCCAAGCGAAAATTGTGTCCATTTGTCCACAATGGGGGTGCATTAAAATGGTTAATTTGAAAAACCTAAAGAAATAATTATCTGCTTAAAACTACTATAAAATATATGTATAGATGCAGATGTAACACATTGCACACAAAAACACAAACTTTTTGTGCTATAAGAAGGTTATAGTCTGTTTCAAAATGCCGCAATTTTTCTATTTTCCAAAAAAATTACCATATCTTTATATTTAGACCCATATTTTGGTCTAAATAGGCCAAAGGTATATCGAAAGTCAATCTCATCTGTAGATAATACATAAGTCTTCTATAAAATATGGGGTAAATCTTAAGCTTTTAAAGAACGTTCTGGTAGAATACCGTATTTCCTCTAACAACCACTTAAAAATTTAGAATTTTCTGGCAAGAGGGGGGCTATTTAAAATCAGCTCTCCAGGGCTTAAACAAAAAGATTATTTTTTCTCACTAATTATATAAAGTCTAGATATATTAAATACACTTTTGATAAAAGAAAAGTTTCCTTCTGATTTTTATGCAAAAAGTATAGGTTACAACTGCGCAAATGCAAACCTCTGCCACCGGTAAATTGTTTCCCTAAGATAAAGCGTGGAATAAAATACAGACAGCAACGTGATTGGTTGATATAAAATAATATTTAAATATATGAATGAATAAACTTATGTTAAATATTGAAATAGAAATTCTGGTGCTACAGGGCGCTCGCATCTTTGAAAATTTGGGTTTTGAAAATAAAATAGAAAAATCACCCCCCTTTTTTCAACCTAAAATTACGTTCATTAACGCTGCATAGACATAGGATTTTTATTGGCTAAAAATAAACGTTTGGATGTTAACTGAAAGATTTTGACCCATAGAAAGTGAAAATCGGTCAATAACTATTTTTAAAAAAATTGAATACAAGGGTACCCCCTATGGAAAAATGCATTGTTAGCATTTGCGCAGTTGTAACCTATAGAAACTGCCTCTTTTTACGTTGCATTGTTTGTTATAAAGCTTTATTTGAATGGAACGTGAAATATCGACGTGTAAATACAAATTATGGCATTTGGTCTATATTTAGATCGCAAAAACCGGTCTATAGTCTGTTTCTTAATTCTGCAATAGGAAAAAGGAGAATATAGACGTAGGGACTCATAAAAAATTAATTATGTTGTTATTATCGATCAAAGATTGGTTGTTTGCATTTTTTCATTTTGCTTAGATGCATAGGTAATTGTTGAACGCCAGTAAGTACATAAAAATGATTCAAACCAGGACATTTTTTTTTAAAAAGCCCCAAGCGAAAATTGTGTCCATTTGTCCACAATGGGGGTGCATTAAAATGGTTAATTTGAAAAACCTAAAGAAATAATTATCTGCTTAAAACTACTATAAAATATATGTATAGATGCAGATGTAACACATTGCACACAAAAACACAAACTTTTTGTGCTATAAGAAGGTTATAGTCTGTTTCAAAATGCCGCAATTTTTCTATTTTCCAAAAAAATTACCATATCTTTATATTTAGACCCATATTTTGGTCTAAATAGGCCAAAGGTATATCGAAAGTCAATCTCATCTGTAGATAATACATAAGTCTTCTATAAAATATGGGGTAAATCTTAAGCTTTTAAAGAACGTTCTGGTAGAATACCGTATTTCCTCTAACAACCACTTAAAAATTTAGAATTTTCTGGCAAGAGGGGGGCTATTTAAAATCAGCTCTCCAGGGCTTAAACAAAAAGATTATTTTTTCTCACTAATTATATAAAGTCTAGATATATTAAATACACTTTTGATAAAAGAAAAGTTTCCTTCTGATTTTTATGCAAAAAGTATAGGTTACAACTGCGCAAATGCAAACCTCTGCCACCGGTAAATTGTTTCCCTAAGATAAAGCGTGGAATAAAATACAGACAGCAACGTGATTGGTTGATATAAAATAATATTTAAATATATGAATGAATAAACTTATGTTAAATATTGAAATAGAAATTCTGGTGCCAATAATGTGTCTACAGGGCGCTCGCATCTTTGAAAATTTGGGTTTTGAAAATAAAATAGAAAAATCACCCCCCTTTTTTCAACCTAAAATTACGTTCATTAACGCTGCATAGACATAGGATTTTTATTGGCTAAAAATAAACGTTTGGATGTTAACTGAAAGATTTTGACCCATAGAAAGTGAAAATCGGTCAATAACTATTTTTAAAAAAATTGAATACAAGGGTACCCCCTATGGAAAAATGCATTGTTAGCATTTGCGCAGTTGTAACCTATAGAAACTGCCTCTTTTTACGTTGCATTGTTTGTTATAAAGCTTTATTTGAATGGAACGTGAAATATCGACGTGTAAATACAAATTATGGCATTTGGTCTATATTTAGATCGCAAAAACCGGTCTATAGTCTGTTTCTTAATTCTGCAATAGGAAAAAGGAGAATATAGACGTAGGGACTCATAAAAAATTAATTATGTTGTTATTATCGATCAAAGATTGGTTGTTTGCATTTTTTCATTTTGCTTAGATGCATAGGTAATTGTTGAACGCCAGTAAGTACATAAAAATGATTCAAACCAGGACATTTTTTTTTAAAAAGCCCCAAGCGAAAATTGTGTCCATTTGTCCACAATGGGGGTGCATTAAAATGGTTAATTTGAAAAACCTAAAGAAATAATTATCTGCTTAAAACTACTATAAAATATATGTATAGATGCAGATGTAACACATTGCACACAAAAACACAAACTTTTTGTGCTATAAGAAGGTTATAGTCTGTTTCAAAATGCCGCAATTTTTCTATTTTCCAAAAAAATTACCATATCTTTATATTTAGACCCATATTTTGGTCTAAATAGGCCAAAGGTATATCGAAAGTCAATCTCATCTGTAGATAATACATAAGTCTTCTATAAAATATGGGGTAAATCTTAAGCTTTTAAAGAACGTTCTGGTAGAATACCGTATTTCCTCTAACAACCACTTAAAAATTTAGAATTTTCTGGCAAGAGGGGGGCTATTTAAAATCAGCTCTCCAGGGCTTAAACAAAAAGATTATTTTTTCTCACTAATTATATAAAGTCTAGATATATTAAATACACTTTTGATAAAAGAAAAGTTTCCTTCTGATTTTTATGCAAAAAGTATAGGTTACAACTGCGCAAATGCAAACCTCTGCCACCGGTAAATTGTTTACCCTAAGATAAAGCGTGGAATAAAATACAGACAGCAACGTGATTGGTTGATATAAAATAATATTTAAATATATGAATGAATAAACTTATGTTAAATATTGAAATAGAAATTCTAGTGCCAATAATGTGTCTACAGGGCGCTCGCATCTTTGAAAATTTGGGTTTTGAAAATAAAATAGAAAAATCACCCCCCTTTTTTCAACCTAAAATTACGTTCATTAACGCTGCATAGACATAGGATTTTTATTGGCTAAAAATAAACGTTTGGATGTTAACTGAAAGATTTTGACCCATAGAAAGTGAAAATCGGTCAATAACTATTTTTAAAAAAATTGAATACAAGGGTACCCCCTATGGAAAAATGCATTGTTAGCATTTGCGCAGTTGTAACCTATAGAAACTGCCTCTTTTTACGTTGCATTGTTTGTTATAAAGCTTTATTTGAATGGAACGTGAAATATCGACGTGTAAATACAAATTATGGCATTTGGTCTATATTTAGATCGCAAAAACCGGTCTATAGTCTGTTTCTTAATTCTGCAATAGGAAAAAGGAGAATATAGACGTAGGGACTCATAAAAAATTAATTATGTTGTTATTATCGATCAAAGATTGGTTGTTTGCATTTTTTCATTTTGCTTAGATGCATAGGTAATTGTTGAACGCCAGTAAGTACATAAAAATGATTCAAACCAGGACATTTTTTTTTAAAAAGCCCCAAGCGAAAATTGTGTCCATTTGTCCACAATGGGGGTGCATTAAAATGGTTAATTTGAAAAACCTAAAGAAATAATTATCTGCTTAAAACTACTATAAAATATATGTATAGATGCAGATGTAACACATTGCACACAAAAACACAAACTTTTTGTGCTATAAGAAGGTTATAGTCTGTTTCAAAATGCCGCAATTTTTCTATTTTCCAAAAAAATTACCATATCTTTATATTTAGACCCATATTTTGGTCTAAATAGGCCAAAGGTATATCGAAAGTCAATCTCATCTGTAGATAATACATAAGTCTTCTATAAAATATGGGGTAAATCTTAAGCTTTTAAAGAACGTTCTGGTAGAATACCGTATTTCCTCTAACAACCACTTAAAAATTTAGAATTTTCTGGCAAGAGGGGGGCTATTTAAAATCAGCTCTCCAGGGCTTAAACAAAAAGATTATTTTTTCTCACTAATTATATAAAGTCTAGATATATTAAATACACTTTTGATAAAAGAAAAGTTTCCTTCTGATTTTTATGCAAAAAGTATAGGTTACAACTGCGCAAATGCAAACCTCTGCCACCGGTAAATTGTTTCCCTAAGATAAAGCGTGGAATAAAATACAGACAGCAACGTGATTGGTTGATATAAAATAATATTTAAATATATGAATGAATAAACTTATGTTAAATATTGAAATAGAAATTCTGGTGCCAATAATGTGTCTACAGGGCGCTCGCATCTTTGAAAATTTGGGTTTTGAAAATAAAATAGAAAAATCACCCCCCTTTTTTCAACCTAAAATTACGTTCATTAACGCTGCATAGACATAGGATTTTTATTGGCTAAAAATAAACGTTTGGATGTTAACTGAAAGATTTTGACCCATAGAAAGTGAAAATCGGTCAATAACTATTTTTAAAAAAATTGAATACAAGGGTACCCCCTATGGAAAAATGCATTGTTAGCATTTGCGCAGTTGTAACCTATAGAAACTGCCTCTTTTTACGTTGCATTGTTTGTTATAAAGCTTTATTTGAATGGAACGTGAAATATCGACGTGTAAATACAAATTATGGCATTTGGTCTATATTTAGATCGCAAAAACCGGTCTATAGTCTGTTTCTTAATTCTGCAATAGGAAAAAGGAGAATATAGACGTAGGGACTCATAAAAAATTAATTATGTTGTTATTATCGATCAAAGATTGGTTGTTTGCATTTTTTCATTTTGCTTAGATGCATAGGTAATTGTTGAACGCCAGTAAGTACATAAAAATGATTCAAACCAGGACATTTTTTTTTAAAAAGCCCCAAGCGAAAATTGTGTCCATTTGTCCACAATGGGGGTGCATTAAAATGGTTAATTTGAAAAACCTAAAGAAATAATTATCTGCTTAAAACTACTATAAAATATATGTATAGATGCAGATGTAACACATTGCACACAAAAACACAAACTTTTTGTGCTATAAGAAGGTTATAGTCTGTTTCAAAATGCCGCAATTTTTCTATTTTCCAAAAAAATTACCATATCTTTATATTTAGACCCATATTTTGGTCTAAATAGGCCAAAGGTATATCGAAAGTCAATCTCATCTGTAGATAATACATAAGTCTTCTATAAAATATGGGGTAAATCTTAAGCTTTTAAAGAACGTTCTGGTAGAATACCGTATTTCCTCTAACAACCACTTAAAAATTTAGAATTTTCTGGCAAGAGGGGGGCTATTTAAAATCAGCTCTCCAGGGCTTAAACAAAAAGATTATTTTTTCTCACTAATTATATAAAGTCTAGATATATTAAATACACTTTTGATAAAAGAAAAGTTTCCTTCTGATTTTTATGCAAAAAGTATAGGTTACAACTGCGCAAATGCAAACCTCTGCCACCGGTAAATTGTTTACCCTAAGATAAAGCGTGGAATAAAATACAGACAGCAACGTGATTGGTTGATATAAAATAATATTTAAATATATGAATGAATAAACTTATGTTAAATATTGAAATAGAAATTCTAGTGCCAATAATGTGTCTACAGGGCGCTCGCATCTTTGAAAATTTGGGTTTTGAAAATAAAATAGAAAAATCACCCCCCTTTTTTCAACCTAAAATTACGTTCATTAACGCTGCATAGACATAGGATTTTTATTGGCTAAAAATAAACGTTTGGATGTTAACTGAAAGATTTTGACCCATAGAAAGTGAAAATCGGTCAATAACTATTTTTAAAAAAATTGAATACAAGGGTACCCCCTATGGAAAAATGCATTGTTAGCATTTGCGCAGTTGTAACCTATAGAAACTGCCTCTTTTTACGTTGCATTGTTTGTTATAAAGCTTTATTTGAATGGAACGTGAAATATCGACGTGTAAATACAAATTATGGCATTTGGTCTATATTTAGATCGCAAAAACCGGTCTATAGTCTGTTTCTTAATTCTGCAATAGGAAAAAGGAGAATATAGACGTAGGGACTCATAAAAAATTAATTATGTTGTTATTATCGATCAAAGATTGGTTGTTTGCATTTTTTTCATTTTGCTTAGATGCATAGGTAATTGTTGAACGCCAGTAAGTACATAAAAATGATTCAAACCAGGACATTTTTTTTTAAAAAGCCCCAAGCGAAAATTGTGTCCATTTGTCCACAATGGGGGTGCATTAAAATGGTTAATTTGAAAAACCTAAAGAAATAATTATCTGCTTAAAACTACTATAAAATATATGTATAGATGCAGATGTAACACATTGCACACAAAAACACAAACTTTTTGTGCTATAAGAAGGTTATAGTCTGTTTCAAAATGCCGCAATTTTTCTATTTTCCAAAAAAATTACCATATCTTTATATTTAGACCCATATTTTGGTCTAAATAGGCCAAAGGTATATCGAAAGTCAATCTCATCTGTAGATAATACATAAGTCTTCTATAAAATATGGGGTAAATCTTAAGCTTTTAAAGAACGTTCTGGTAGAATACCGTATTTCCTCTAACAACCACTTAAAAATTTAGAATTTTCTGGCAAGAGGGGGGCTATTTAAAATCAGCTCTCCAGGGCTTAAACAAAAAGATTATTTTTTCTCACTAATTATATAAAGTCTAGATATATTAAATACACTTTTGATAAAAGAAAAGTTTCCTTCTGATTTTTATGCAAAAAGTATAGGTTACAACTGCGCAAATGCAAACCTCTGCCACCGGTAAATTGTTTCCCTAAGATAAAGCGTGGAATAAAATACAGACAGCAACGTGATTGGTTGATATAAAATAATATTTAAATATATGAATGAATAAACTTATGTTAAATATTGAAATAGAAATTCTGGTGCCAATAATGTGTCTACAGGGCGCTCGCATCTTTGAAAATTTGGGTTTTGAAAATAAAATAGAAAAATCACCCCCCTTTTTTCAACCTAAAATTACGTTCATTAACGCTGCATAGACATAGGATTTTTATTGGCTAAAAATAAACGTTTGGATGTTAACTGAAAGATTTTGACCCATAGAAAGTGAAAATCGGTCAATAACTATTTTTAAAAAAATTGAATACAAGGGTACCCCCTATGGAAAAATGCATTGTTAGCATTTGCGCAGTTGTAACCTATAGAAACTGCCTCTTTTTACGTTGCATTGTTTGTTATAAAGCTTTATTTGAATGGAACGTGAAATATCGACGTGTAAATACAAATTATGGCATTTGGTCTATATTTAGATCGCAAAAACCGGTCTATAGTCTGTTTCTTAATTCTGCAATAGGAAAAAGGAGAATATAGACGTAGGGACTCATAAAAAATTAATTATGTTGTTATTATCGATCAAAGATTGGTTGTTTGCATTTTTTCATTTTGCTTAGATGCATAGGTAATTGTTGAACGCCAGTAAGTACATAAAAATGATTCAAACCAGGACATTTTTTTTTAAAAAGCCCCAAGCGAAAATTGTGTCCATTTGTCCACAATGGGGGTGCATTAAAATGGTTAATTTGAAAAACCTAAAGAAATAATTATCTGCTTAAAACTACTATAAAATATATGTATAGATGCAGATGTAACACATTGCACACAAAAACACAAACTTTTTGTGCTATAAGAAGGTTATAGTCTGTTTCAAAATGCCGCAATTTTTCTATTTTCCAAAAAAATTACCATATCTTTATATTTAGACCCATATTTTGGTCTAAATAGGCCAAAGGTATATCGAAAGTCAATCTCATCTGTAGATAATACATAAGTCTTCTATAAAATATGGGGTAAATCTTAAGCTTTTAAAGAACGTTCTGGTAGAATACCGTATTTCCTCTAACAACCACTTAAAAATTTAGAATTTTCTGGCAAGAGGGGGGCTATTTAAAATCAGCTCTCCAGGGCTTAAACAAAAAGATTATTTTTTCTCACTAATTATATAAAGTCTAGATATATTAAATACACTTTTGATAAAAGAAAAGTTTCCTTCTGATTTTTATGCAAAAAGTATAGGTTACAACTGCGCAAATGCAAACCTCTGCCACCGGTAAATTGTTTCCCTAAGATAAAGCGTGGAATAAAATACAGACAGCAACGTGATTGGTTGATATAAAATAATATTTAAATATATGAATGAATAAACTTATGTTAAATATTGAAATAGAAATTCTGGTGCCAATAATGTGTCTACAGGGCGCTCGCATCTTTGAAAATTTGGGTTTTGAAAATAAAATAGAAAAATCACCCCCCTTTTTTCAACCTAAAATTACGTTCATTAACGCTGCATAGACATAGGATTTTTATTGGCTAAAAATAAACGTTTGGATGTTAACTGAAAGATTTTGACCCATAGAAAGTGAAAATCGGTCAATAACTATTTTTAAAAAAATTGAATACAAGGGTACCCCCTATGGAAAAATGCATTGTTAGCATTTGCGCAGTTGTAACCTATAGAAACTGCCTCTTTTTACGTTGCATTGTTTGTTATAAAGCTTTATTTGAATGGAACGTGAAATATCGACGTGTAAATACAAATTATGGCATTTGGTCTATATTTAGATCGCAAAAACCGGTCTATAGTCTGTTTCTTAATTCTGCAATAGGAAAAAGGAGAATATAGACGTAGGGACTCATAAAAAATTAATTATGTTGTTATTATCGATCAAAGATTGGTTGTTTGCATTTTTTCATTTTGCTTAGATGCATAGGTAATTGTTGAACGCCAGTAAGTACATAAAAATGATTCAAACCAGGACATTTTTTTTTAAAAAGCCCCAAGCGAAAATTGTGTCCATTTGTCCACAATGGGGGTGCATTAAAATGGTTAATTTGAAAAACCTAAAGAAATAATTATCTGCTTAAAACTACTATAAAATATATGTATAGATGCAGATGTAACACATTGCACACAAAAACACAAACTTTTTGTGCTATAAGAAGGTTATAGTCTGTTTCAAAATGCCGCAATTTTTCTATTTTCCAAAAAAATTACCATATCTTTATATTTAGACCCATATTTTGGTCTAAATAGGCCAAAGGTATATCGAAAGTCAATCTCATCTGTAGATAATACATAAGTCTTCTATAAAATATGGGGTAAATCTTAAGCTTTTAAAGAACGTTCTGGTAGAATACCGTATTTCCTCTAACAACCACTTAAAAATTTAGAATTTTCTGGCAAGAGGGGGGCTATTTAAAATCAGCTCTCCAGGGCTTAAACAAAAAGATTATTTTTTCTCACTAATTATATAAAGTCTAGATATATTAAATACACTTTTGATAAAAGAAAAGTTTCCTTCTGATTTTTATGCAAAAAGTATAGGTTACAACTGCGCAAATGCAAACCTCTGCCACCGGTAAATTGTTTCCCTAAGATAAAGCGTGGAATAAAATACAGACAGCAACGTGATTGGTTGATATAAAATAATATTTAAATATATGAATGAATAAACTTATGTTAAATATTGAAATAGAAATTCTGGTGCCAATAATGTGTCTACAGGGCGCTCGCATCTTTGAAAATTTGGGTTTTGAAAATAAAATAGAAAAATCACCCCCCTTTTTTCAACCTAAAATTACGTTCATTAACGCTGCATAGACATAGGATTTTTATTGGCTAAAAATAAACGTTTGGATGTTAACTGAAAGATTTTGACCCATAGAAAGTGAAAATCGGTCAATAACTATTTTTAAAAAAATTGAATACAAGGGTACCCCCTATGGAAAAATGCATTGTTAGCATTTGCGCAGTTGTAACCTATAGAAACTGCCTCTTTTTACGTTGCATTGTTTGTTATAAAGCTTTATTTGAATGGAACGTGAAATATCGACGTGTAAATACAAATTATGGCATTTGGTCTATATTTAGATCGCAAAAACCGGTCTATAGTCTGTTTCTTAATTCTGCAATAGGAAAAAGGAGAATATAGACGTAGGGACTCATAAAAAATTAATTATGTTGTTATTATCGATCAAAGATTGGTTGTTTGCATTTTTTCATTTTGCTTAGATGCATAGGTAATTGTTGAACGCCAGTAAGTACATAAAAATGATTCAAACCAGGACATTTTTTTTTAAAAAGCCCCAAGCGAAAATTGTGTCCATTTGTCCACAATGGGGGTGCATTAAAATGGTTAATTTGAAAAACCTAAAGAAATAATTATCTGCTTAAAACTACTATAAAATATATGTATAGATGCAGATGTAACACATTGCACACAAAAACACAAACTTTTTGTGCTATAAGAAGGTTATAGTCTGTTTCAAAATGCCGCAATTTTTCTATTTTCCAAAAAAATTACCATATCTTTATATTTAGACCCATATTTTGGTCTAAATAGGCCAAAGGTATATCGAAAGTCAATCTCATCTGTAGATAATACATAAGTCTTCTATAAAATATGGGGTAAATCTTAAGCTTTTAAAGAACGTTCTGGTAGAATACCGTATTTCCTCTAACAACCACTTAAAAATTTAGAATTTTCTGGCAAGAGGGGGGCTATTTAAAATCAGCTCTCCAGGGCTTAAACAAAAAGATTATTTTTTCTCACTAATTATATAAAGTCTAGATATATTAAATACACTTTTGATAAAAGAAAAGTTTCCTTCTGATTTTTATGCAAAAAGTATAGGTTACAACTGCGCAAATGCAAACCTCTGCCACCGGTAAATTGTTTCCCTAAGATAAAGCGTGGAATAAAATACAGACAGCAACGTGATTGGTTGATATAAAATAATATTTAAATATATGAATGAATAAACTTATGTTAAATATTGAAATAGAAATTCTGGTGCCAATAATGTGTCTACAGGGCGCTCGCATCTTTGAAAATTTGGGTTTTGAAAATAAAATAGAAAAATCACCCCCCTTTTTTCAACCTAAAATTACGTTCATTAACGCTGCATAGACATAGGATTTTTATTGGCTAAAAATAAACGTTTGGATGTTAACTGAAAGATTTTGACCCATAGAAAGTGAAAATCGGTCAATAACTATTTTTAAAAAAATTGAATACAAGGGTACCCCCTATGGAAAAATGCATTGTTAGCATTTGCGCAGTTGTAACCTATAGAAACTGCCTCTTTTTACGTTGCATTGTTTGTTATAAAGCTTTATTTGAATGGAACGTGAAATATCGACGTGTAAATACAAATTATGGCATTTGGTCTATATTTAGATCGCAAAAACCGGTCTATAGTCTGTTTCTTAATTCTGCAATAGGAAAAAGGAGAATATAGACGTAGGGACTCATAAAAAATTAATTATGTTGTTATTATCGATCAAAGATTGGTTGTTTGCATTTTTTCATTTTGCTTAGATGCATAGGTAATTGTTGAACGCCAGTAAGTACATAAAAATGATTCAAACCAGGACATTTTTTTTTAAAAAGCCCCAAGCGAAAATTGTGTCCATTTGTCCACAATGGGGGTGCATTAAAATGGTTAATTTGAAAAACCTAAAGAAATAATTATCTGCTTAAAACTACTATAAAATATATGTATAGATGCAGATGTAACACATTGCACACAAAAACACAAACTTTTTGTGCTATAAGAAGGTTATAGTCTGTTTCAAAATGCCGCAATTTTTCTATTTTCCAAAAAAATTACCATATCTTTATATTTAGACCCATATTTTGGTCTAAATAGGCCAAAGGTATATCGAAAGTCAATCTCATCTGTAGATAATACATAAGTCTTCTATAAAATATGGGGTAAATCTTAAGCTTTTAAAGAACGTTCTGGTAGAATACCGTATTTCCTCTAACAACCACTTAAAAATTTAGAATTTTCTGGCAAGAGGGGGGCTATTTAAAATCAGCTCTCCAGGGCTTAAACAAAAAGATTATTTTTTCTCACTAATTATATAAAGTCTAGATATATTAAATACACTTTTGATAAAAGAAAAGTTTCCTTCTGATTTTTATGCAAAAAGTATAGGTTACAACTGCGCAAATGCAAACCTCTGCCACCGGTAAATTGTTTCCCTAAGATAAAGCGTGGAATAAAATACAGACAGCAACGTGATTGGTTGATATAAAATAATATTTAAATATATGAATGAATAAACTTATGTTAAATATTGAAATAGAAATTCTGGTGCCAATAATGTGTCTACAGGGCGCTCGCATCTTTGAAAATTTGGGTTTTGAAAATAAAATAGAAAAATCACCCCCCTTTTTTCAACCTAAAATTACGTTCATTAACGCTGCATAGACATAGGATTTTTATTGGCTAAAAATAAACGTTTGGATGTTAACTGAAAGATTTTGACCCATAGAAAGTGAAAATCGGTCAATAACTATTTTTAAAAAAATTGAATACAAGGGTACCCCCTATGGAAAAATGCATTGTTAGCATTTGCGCAGTTGTAACCTATAGAAACTGCCTCTTTTTACGTTGCATTGTTTGTTATAAAGCTTTATTTGAATGGAACGTGAAATATCGACGTGTAAATACAAATTATGGCATTTGGTCTATATTTAGATCGCAAAAACCGGTCTATAGTCTGTTTCTTAATTCTGCAATAGGAAAAAGGAGAATATAGACGTAGGGACTCATAAAAAATTAATTATGTTGTTATTATCGATCAAAGATTGGTTGTTTGCATTTTTTCATTTTGCTTAGATGCATAGGTAATTGTTGAACGCCAGTAAGTACATAAAAATGATTCAAACCAGGACATTTTTTTTAAAAAGCCCCAAGCGAAAATTGTGTCCATTTGTCCACAATGGGGGTGCATTAAAATGGTTAATTTGAAAAACCTAAAGAAATAATTATCTGCTTAAAACTACTATAAAATATATGTATAGATGCAGATGTAACACATTGCACACAAAAACACAAACTTTTTGTGCTATAAGAAGGTTATAGTCTGTTTCAAAATGCCGCAATTTTTCTATTTTCCAAAAAAATTACCATATCTTTATATTTAGACCCATATTTTGGTCTAAATAGGCCAAAGGTATATCGAAAGTCAATCTCATCTGTAGATAATACATAAGTCTTCTATAAAATATGGGGTAAATCTTAAGCTTTTAAAGAACGTTCTGGTAGAATACCGTATTTCCTCTAACAACCACTTAAAAATTTAGAATTTTCTGGCAAGAGGGGGGCTATTTAAAATCAGCTCTCCAGGGCTTAAACAAAAAGATTATTTTTTCTCACTAATTATATAAAGTCTAGATATATTAAATACACTTTTGATAAAAGAAAAGTTTCCTTCTGATTTTTATGCAAAAAGTATAGGTTACAACTGCGCAAATGCAAACCTCTGCCACCGGTAAATTGTTTCCCTAAGATAAAGCGTGGAATAAAATACAGACAGCAACGTGATTGGTTGATATAAAATAATATTTAAATATATGAATGAATAAACTTATGTTAAATATTGAAATAGAAATTCTGGTGCCAATAATGTGTCTACAGGGCGCTCGCATCTTTGAAAATTTGGGTTTTGAAAATAAAATAGAAAAATCACCCCCCTTTTTTCAACCTAAAATTACGTTCATTAACGCTGCATAGACATAGGATTTTTATTGGCTAAAAATAAACGTTTGGATGTTAACTGAAAGATTTTGACCCATAGAAAGTGAAAATCGGTCAATAACTATTTTTAAAAAAATTGAATACAAGGGTACCCCCTATGGAAAAATGCATTGTTAGCATTTGCGCAGTTGTAACCTATAGAAACTGCCTCTTTTTACGTTGCATTGTTTGTTATAAAGCTTTATTTGAATGGAACGTGAAATATCGACGTGTAAATACAAATTATGGCATTTGGTCTATATTTAGATCGCAAAAACCGGTCTATAGTCTGTTTCTTAATTCTGCAATAGGAAAAAGGAGAATATAGACGTAGGGACTCATAAAAAATTAATTATGTTGTTATTATCGATCAAAGATTGGTTGTTTGCATTTTTTCATTTTGCTTAGATGCATAGGTAATTGTTGAACGCCAGTAAGTACATAAAAATGATTCAAACCAGGACATTTTTTTTTAAAAAGCCCCAAGCGAAAATTGTGTCCATTTGTCCACAATGGGGGTGCATTAAAATGGTTAATTTGAAAAACCTAAAGAAATAATTATCTGCTTAAAACTACTATAAAATATATGTATAGATGCAGATGTAACACATTGCACACAAAAACACAAACTTTTTGTGCTATAAGAAGGTTATAGTCTGTTTCAAAATGCCGCAATTTTTCTATTTTCCAAAAAAATTACCATATCTTTATATTTAGACCCATATTTTGGTCTAAATAGGCCAAAGGTATATCGAAAGTCAATCTCATCTGTAGATAATACATAAGTCTTCTATAAAATATGGGGTAAATCTTAAGCTTTTAAAGAACGTTCTGGTAGAATACCGTATTTCCTCTAACAACCACTTAAAAATTTAGAATTTTCTGGCAAGAGGGGGGCTATTTAAAATCAGCTCTCCAGGGCTTAAACAAAAAGATTATTTTTTCTCACTAATTATATAAAGTCTAGATATATTAAATACACTTTTGATAAAAGAAAAGTTTCCTTCTGATTTTTATGCAAAAAGTATAGGTTACAACTGCGCAAATGCAAACCTCTGCCACCGGTAAATTGTTTCCCTAAGATAAAGCGTGGAATAAAATACAGACAGCAACGTGATTGGTTGATATAAAATAATATTTAAATATATGAATGAATAAACTTATGTTAAATATTGAAATAGAAATTCTGGTGCCAATAATGTGTCTACAGGGCGCTCGCATCTTTGAAAATTTGGGTTTTGAAAATAAAATAGAAAAATCACCCCCCTTTTTTCAACCTAAAATTACGTTCATTAACGCTGCATAGACATAGGATTTTTATTGGCTAAAAATAAACGTTTGGATGTTAACTGAAAGATTTTGACCCATAGAAAGTGAAAATCGGTCAATAACTATTTTTAAAAAAATTGAATACAAGGGTACCCCCTATGGAAAAATGCATTGTTAGCATTTGCGCAGTTGTAACCTATAGAAACTGCCTCTTTTTACGTTGCATTGTTTGTTATAAAGCTTTATTTGAATGGAACGTGAAATATCGACGTGTAAATACAAATTATGGCATTTGGTCTATATTTAGATCGCAAAAACCGGTCTATAGTCTGTTTCTTAATTCTGCAATAGGAAAAAGGAGAATATAGACGTAGGGACTCATAAAAAATTAATTATGTTGTTATTATCGATCAAAGATTGGTTGTTTGCATTTTTTTCATTTTGCTTAGATGCATAGGTAATTGTTGAACGCCAGTAAGTACATAAAAATGATTCAAACCAGGACATTTTTTTTTAAAAAGCCCCAAGCGAAAATTGTGTCTATTTGTCCACAATGGGGGTGCATTAAAATGGTTAATTTGAAAAACCTAAAGAAATAATTATCTGCTTAAAACTACTATAAAATATATGTATAGATGCAGATGTAACACATTGCACACAAAAACACAAACTTTTTGTGCTATAAGAAGGTTATAGTCTGTTTCAAAATGCCGCAATTTTTCTATTTTCCAAAAAAATTACCATATCTTTATATTTAGACCCATATTTTGGTCTAAATAGGCCAAAGGTATATCGAAAGTCAATCTCATCTGTAGATAATACATAAGTCTTCTATAAAATATGGGGTAAATCTTAAGCTTTTAAAGAACGTTCTGGTAGAATACCGTATTTCCTCTAACAACCACTTAAAAATTTAGAATTTTCTGGCAAGAGGGGGGCTATTTAAAATCAGCTCTCCAGGGCTTAAACAAAAAGATTATTTTTTCTCACTAATTATATAAAGTCTAGATATATTAAATACACTTTTGATAAAAGAAAAGTTTCCTTCTGATTTTTATGCAAAAAGTATAGGTTACAACTGCGCAAATGCAAACCTCTGCCACCGGTAAATTGTTTCCCTAAGATAAAGCGTGGAATAAAATACAGACAGCAACGTGATTGGTTGATATAAAATAATATTTAAATATATGAATGAATAAACTTATGTTAAATATTGAAATAGAAATTCTGGTGCCAATAATGTGTCTACAGGGCGCTCGCATCTTTGAAAATTTGGGTTTTGAAAATAAAATAGAAAAATCACCCCCCTTTTTTCAACCTAAAATTACGTTCATTAACGCTGCATAGACATAGGATTTTTATTGGCTAAAAATAAACGTTTGGATGTTAACTGAAAGATTTTGACCCATAGAAAGTGAAAATCGGTCAATAACTATTTTTAAAAAAATTGAATACAAGGGTACCCCCTATGGAAAAATGCATTGTTAGCATTTGCGCAGTTGTAACCTATAGAAACTGCCTCTTTTTACGTTGCATTGTTTGTTATAACGCTTTATTTGAATGGAACGTGAAATATCGACGTGTAAATACAAATTATGGCATTTGGTCTATATTTAGATCGCAAAAACCGGTCTATAGTCTGTTTCTTAATTCTGCAATAGGAAAAAGGAGAATATAGACGTAGGGACTCATAAAAAATTAATTATGTTGTTATTATCGATCAAAGATTGGTTGTTTGCATTTTTTCATTTTGCTTAGATGCATAGGTAATTGTTGAACGCCAGTAAGTACATAAAAATGATTCAAACCAGGACATTTTTTTTTAAAAAGCCCCAAGCGAAAATTGTGTCCATTTGTCCACAATGGGGGTGCATTAAAATGGTTAATTTGAAAAACCTAAAGAAATAATTATCTGCTTAAAACTACTATAAAATATATGTATAGATGCAGATGTAACACATTGCACACAAAAACACAAACTTTTTGTGCTATAAGAAGGTTATAGTCTGTTTCAAAATGCCGCAATTTTTCTATTTTCCAAAAAAATTACCATATCTTTATATTTAGACCCATATTTTGGTCTAAATAGGCCAAAGGTATATCGAAAGTCAATCTCATCTGTAGATAATACATAAGTCTTCTATAAAATATGGGGTAAATCTTAAGCTTTTAAAGAACGTTCTGGTAGAATACCGTATTTCCTCTAACAACCACTTAAAAATTTAGAATTTTCTGGCAAGAGGGGGGCTATTTAAAATCAGCTCTCCAGGGCTTAAACAAAAAGATTATTTTTTCTCACTAATTATATAAAGTCTAGATATATTAAATACACTTTTGATAAAAGAAAAGTTTCCTTCTGATTTTTATGCAAAAAGTATAGGTTACAACTGCGCAAATGCAAACCTCTGCCACCGGTAAATTGTTTACCCTAAGATAAAGCGTGGAATAAAATACAGACAGCAACGTGATTGGTTGATATAAAATAATATTTAAATATATGAATGAATAAACTTATGTTAAATATTGAAATAGAAATTCTGGTGCCAATAATGTGTCTACAGGGCGCTCGCATCTTTGAAAATTTGGGTTTTGAAAATAAAATAGAAAAATCACCCCCCTTTTTTCAACCTAAAATTACGTTCATTAACGCTGCATAGACATAGGATTTTTATTGGCTAAAAATAAACGTTTGGATGTTAACTGAAAGATTTTGACCCATAGAAAGTGAAAATCGGTCAATAACTATTTTTAAAAAAATTGAATACAAGGGTACCCCCTATGGAAAAATGCATTGTTAGCATTTGCGCAGTTGTAACCTATAGAAACTGCCTCTTTTTACGTTGCATTGTTTGTTATAAAGCTTTATTTGAATGGAACGTGAAATATCGACGTGTAAATACAAATTATGGCATTTGGTCTATATTTAGATCGCAAAAACCGGTCTATAGTCTGTTTCTTAATTCTGCAATAGGAAAAAGGAGAATATAGACGTAGGGACTCATAAAAAATTAATTATGTTGTTATTATCGATCAAAGATTGGTTGTTTGCATTTTTTCATTTTGCTTAGATGCATAGGTAATTGTTGAACGCCAGTAAGTACATAAAAATGATTCAAACCAGGACATTTTTTTTTAAAAAGCCCCAAGCGAAAATTGTGTCCATTTGTCCACAATGGGGGTGCATTAAAATGGTTAATTTGAAAAACCTAAAGAAATAATTATCTGCTTAAAACTACTATAAAATATATGTATAGATGCAGATGTAACACATTGCACACAAAAACACAAACTTTTTGTGCTATAAGAAGGTTATAGTCTGTTTCAAAATGCCGCAATTTTTCTATTTTCCAAAAAAATTACCATATCTTTATATTTAGACCCATATTTTGGTCTAAATAGGCCAAAGGTATATCGAAAGTCAATCTCATCTGTAGATAATACATAAGTCTTCTATAAAATATGGGGTAAATCTTAAGCTTTTAAAGAACGTTCTGGTAGAATACCGTATTTCCTCTAACAACCACTTAAAAATTTAGAATTTTCTGGCAAGAGGGGGGCTATTTAAAATCAGCTCTCCAGGGCTTAAACAAAAAGATTATTTTTTCTCACTAATTATATAAAGTCTAGATATATTAAATACACTTTTGATAAAAGAAAAGTTTCCTTCTGATTTTTATGCAAAAAGTATAGGTTACAACTGCGCAAATGCAAACCTCTGCCACCGGTAAATTGTTTACCCTAAGATAAAGCGTGGAATAAAATACAGACAGCAACGTGATTGGTTGATATAAAATAATATTTAAATATATGAATGAATAAACTTATGTTAAATATTGAAATAGAAATTCTGGTGCCAATAATGTGTCTACAGGGCGCTCGCATCTTTGAAAATTTGGGTTTTGAAAATAAAATAGAAAAATCACCCCCCTTTTTTCAACCTAAAATTACGTTCATTAACGCTGCATAGACATAGGATTTTTATTGGCTAAAAATAAACGTTTGGATGTTAACTGAAAGATTTTGACCCATAGAAAGTGAAAATCGGTCAATAACTATTTTTAAAAAAATTGAATACAAGGGTACCCCCTATGGAAAAATGCATTGTTAGCATTTGCGCAGTTGTAACCTATAGAAACTGCCTCTTTTTACGTTGCATTGTTTGTTATAAAGCTTTATTTGAATGGAACGTGAAATATCGACGTGTAAATACAAATTATGGCATTTGGTCTATATTTAGATCGCAAAAACCGGTCTATAGTCTGTTTCTTAATTCTGCAATAGGAAAAAGGAGAATATAGACGTAGGGACTCATAAAAAATTAATTATGTTGTTATTATCGATCAAAGATTGGTTGTTTGCATTTTTTCATTTTGCTTAGATGCATAGGTAATTGTTGAACGCCAGTAAGTACATAAAAATGATTCAAACCAGGACATTTTTTTTTAAAAAGCCCCAAGCGAAAATTGTGTCCATTTGTCCACAATGGGGGTGCATTAAAATGGTTAATTTGAAAAACCTAAAGAAATAATTATCTGCTTAAAACTACTATAAAATATATGTATAGATGCAGATGTAACACATTGCACACAAAAACACAAACTTTTTGTGCTATAAGAAGGTTATAGTCTGTTTCAAAATGCCGCAATTTTTCTATTTTCCAAAAAAATTACCATATCTTTATATTTAGACCCATATTTTGGTCTAAATAGGCCAAAGGTATATCGAAAGTCAATCTCATCTGTAGATAATACATAAGTCTTCTATAAAATATGGGGTAAATCTTAAGCTTTTAAAGAACGTTCTGGTAGAATACCGTATTTCCTCTAACAACCACTTAAAAATTTAGAATTTTCTGGCAAGAGGGGGGCTATTTAAAATCAGCTCTCCAGGGCTTAAACAAAAAGATTATTTTTTCTCACTAATTATATAAAGTCTAGATATATTAAATACACTTTTGATAAAAGAAAAGTTTCCTTCTGATTTTTATGCAAAAAGTATAGGTTACAACTGCGCAAATGCAAACCTCTGCCACCGGTAAATTGTTTCCCTAAGATAAAGCGTGGAATAAAATACAGACAGCAACGTGATTGGTTGATATAAAATAATATTTAAATATATGAATGAATAAACTTATGTTAAATATTGAAATAGAAATTCTGGTGCCAATAATGTGTCTACAGGGCGCTCGCATCTTTGAAAATTTGGGTTTTGAAAATAAAATAGAAAAATCACCCCCCTTTTTTCAACCTAAAATTACGTTCATTAACGCTGCATAGACATAGGATTTTTATTGGCTAAAAATAAACGTTTGGATGTTAACTGAAAGATTTTGACCCATAGAAAGTGAAAATCGGTCAATAACTATTTTTAAAAAAATTGAATACAAGGGTACCCCCTATGGAAAAATGCATTGTTAGCATTTGCGCAGTTGTAACCTATAGAAACTGCCTCTTTTTACGTTGCATTGTTTGTTATAAAGCTTTATTTGAATGGAACGTGAAATATCGACGTGTAAATACAAATTATGGCATTTGGTCTATATTTAGATCGCAAAAACCGGTCTATAGTCTGTTTCTTAATTCTGCAATAGGAAAAAGGAGAATATAGACGTAGGGACTCATAAAAAATTAATTATGTTGTTATTATCGATCAAAGATTGGTTGTTTGCATTTTTTCATTTTGCTTAGATGCATAGGTAATTGTTGAACGCCAGTAAGTACATAAAAATGATTCAAACCAGGACATTTTTTTTTAAAAAGCCCCAAGCGAAAATTGTGTCCATTTGTCCACAATGGGGGTGCATTAAAATGGTTAATTTGAAAAACCTAAAGAAATAATTATCTGCTTAAAACTACTATAAAATATATGTATAGATGCAGATGTAACACATTGCACACAAAAACACAAACTTTTTGTGCTATAAGAAGGTTATAGTCTGTTTCAAAATGCCGCAATTTTTCTATTTTCCAAAAAAATTACCATATCTTTATATTTAGACCCATATTTTGGTCTAAATAGGCCAAAGGTATATCGAAAGTCAATCTCATCTGTAGATAATACATAAGTCTTCTATAAAATATGGGGTAAATCTTAAGCTTTTAAAGAACGTTCTGGTAGAATACCGTATTTCCTCTAACAACCACTTAAAAATTTAGAATTTTCTGGCAAGAGGGGGGCTATTTAAAATCAGCTCTCCAGGGCTTAAACAAAAAGATTATTTTTTCTCACTAATTATATAAAGTCTAGATATATTAAATACACTTTTGATAAAAGAAAAGTTTCCTTCTGATTTTTATGCAAAAAGTATAGGTTACAACTGCGCAAATGCAAACCTCTGCCACCGGTAAATTGTTTACCCTAAGATAAAGCGTGGAATAAAATACAGACAGCAACGTGATTGGTTGATATAAAATAATATTTAAATATATGAATGAATAAACTTATGTTAAATATTGAAATAGAAATTCTGGTGCCAATAATGTGTCTACAGGGCGCTCGCATCTTTGAAAATTTGGGTTTTGAAAATAAAATAGAAAAATCACCCCCCTTTTTTCAACCTAAAATTACGTTCATTAACGCTGCATAGACATAGGATTTTTATTGGCTAAAAATAAACGTTTGGATGTTAACTGAAAGATTTTGACCCATAGAAAGTGAAAATCGGTCAATAACTATTTTTAAAAAAATTGAATACAAGGGTACCCCCTATGGAAAAATGCATTGTTAGCATTTGCGCAGTTGTAACCTATAGAAACTGCCTCTTTTTACGTTGCATTGTTTGTTATAAAGCTTTATTTGAATGGAACGTGAAATATCGACGTGTAAATACAAATTATGGCATTTGGTCTATATTTAGATCGCAAAAACCGGTCTATAGTCTGTTTCTTAATTCTGCAATAGGAAAAAGGAGAATATAGACGTAGGGACTCATAAAAAATTAATTATGTTGTTATTATCGATCAAAGATTGGTTGTTTGCATTTTTTCATTTTGCTTAGATGCATAGGTAATTGTTGAACGCCAGTAAGTACATAAAAATGATTCAAACCAGGACATTTTTTTTTAAAAAGCCCCAAGCGAAAATTGTGTCCATTTGTCCACAATGGGGGTGCATTAAAATGGTTAATTTGAAAAACCTAAAGAAATAATTATCTGCTTAAAACTACTATAAAATATATGTATAGATGCAGATGTAACACATTGCACACAAAAACACAAACTTTTTGTGCTATAAGAAGGTTATAGTCTGTTTCAAAATGCCGCAATTTTTCTATTTTCCAAAAAAATTACCATATCTTTATATTTAGACCCATATTTTGGTCTAAATAGGCCAAAGGTATATCGAAAGTCAATCTCATCTGTAGATAATACATAAGTCTTCTATAAAATATGGGGTAAATCTTAAGCTTTTAAAGAACGTTCTGGTAGAATACCGTATTTCCTCTAACAACCACTTAAAAATTTAGAATTTTCTGGCAAGAGGGGGGCTATTTAAAATCAGCTCTCCAGGGCTTAAACAAAAAGATTATTTTTTCTCACTAATTATATAAAGTCTAGATATATTAAATACACTTTTGATAAAAGAAAAGTTTCCTTCTGATTTTTATGCAAAAAGTATAGGTTACAACTGCGCAAATGCAAACCTCTGCCACCGGTAAATTGTTTCCCTAAGATAAAGCGTGGAATAAAATACAGACAGCAACGTGATTGGTTGATATAAAATAATATTTAAATATATGAATGAATAAACTTATGTTAAATATTGAAATAGAAATTCTGGTGCCAATAATGTGTCTACAGGGCGCTCGCATCTTTGAAAATTTGGGTTTTGAAAATAAAATAGAAAAATCACCCCCCTTTTTTCAACCTAAAATTACGTTCATTAACGCTGCATAGACATAGGATTTTTATTGGCTAAAAATAAACGTTTGGATGTTAACTGAAAGATTTTGACCCATAGAAAGTGAAAATCGGTCAATAACTATTTTTAAAAAAATTGAATACAAGGGTACCCCCTATGGAAAAATGCATTGTTAGCATTTGCGCAGTTGTAACCTATAGAAACTGCCTCTTTTTACGTTGCATTGTTTGTTATAAAGCTTTATTTGAATGGAACGTGAAATATCGACGTGTAAATACAAATTATGGCATTTGGTCTATATTTAGATCGCAAAAACCGGTCTATAGTCTGTTTCTTAATTCTGCAATAGGAAAAAGGAGAATATAGACGTAGGGACTCATAAAAAATTAATTATGTTGTTATTATCGATCAAAGATTGGTTGTTTGCATTTTTTCATTTTGCTTAGATGCATAGGTAATTGTTGAACGCCAGTAAGTACATAAAAATGATTCAAACCAGGACATTTTTTTTTAAAAAGCCCCAAGCGAAAATTGTGTCCATTTGTCCACAATGGGGGTGCATTAAAATGGTTAATTTGAAAAACCTAAAGAAATAATTATCTGCTTAAAACTACTATAAAATATATGTATAGATGCAGATGTAACACATTGCACACAAAAACACAAACTTTTTGTGCTATAAGAAGGTTATAGTCTGTTTCAAAATGCCGCAATTTTTCTATTTTCCAAAAAAATTACCATATCTTTATATTTAGACCCATATTTTGGTCTAAATAGGCCAAAGGTATATCGAAAGTCAATCTCATCTGTAGATAATACATAAGTCTTCTATAAAATATGGGGTAAATCTTAAGCTTTTAAAGAACGTTCTGGTAGAATACCGTATTTCCTCTAACAACCACTTAAAAATTTAGAATTTTCTGGCAAGAGGGGGGCTATTTAAAATCAGCTCTCCAGGGCTTAAACAAAAAGATTATTTTTTCTCACTAATTATATAAAGTCTAGATATATTAAATACACTTTTGATAAAAGAAAAGTTTCCTTCTGATTTTTATGCAAAAAGTATAGGTTACAACTGCGCAAATGCAAACCTCTGCCACCGGTAAATTGTTTACCCTAAGATAAAGCGTGGAATAAAATACAGACAGCAACGTGATTGGTTGATATAAAATAATATTTAAATATATGAATGAATAAACTTATGTTAAATATTGAAATAGAAATTCTGGTGCCAATAATGTGTCTACAGGGCGCTCGCATCTTTGAAAATTTGGGTTTTGAAAATAAAATAGAAAAATCACCCCCCTTTTTTCAACCTAAAATTACGTTCATTAACGCTGCATAGACATAGGATTTTTATTGGCTAAAAATAAACGTTTGGATGTTAACTGAAAGATTTTGACCCATAGAAAGTGAAAATCGGTCAATAACTATTTTTAAAAAAATTGAATACAAGGGTACCCCCTATGGAAAAATGCATTGTTAGCATTTGCGCAGTTGTAACCTATAGAAACTGCCTCTTTTTACGTTGCATTGTTTGTTATAAAGCTTTATTTGAATGGAACGTGAAATATCGACGTGTAAATACAAATTATGGCATTTGGTCTATATTTAGATCGCAAAAACCGGTCTATAGTCTGTTTCTTAATTCTGCAATAGGAAAAAGGAGAATATAGACGTAGGGACTCATAAAAAATTAATTATGTTGTTATTATCGATCAAAGATTGGTTGTTTGCATTTTTTCATTTTGCTTAGATGCATAGGTAATTGTTGAACGCCAGTAAGTACATAAAAATGATTCAAACCAGGACATTTTTTTTTAAAAAGCCCCAAGCGAAAATTGTGTCCATTTGTCCACAATGGGGGTGCATTAAAATGGTTAATTTGAAAAACCTAAAGAAATAATTATCTGCTTAAAACTACTATAAAATATATGTATAGATGCAGATGTAACACATTGCACACAAAAACACAAACTTTTTGTGCTATAAGAAGGTTATAGTCTGTTTCAAAATGCCGCAATTTTTCTATTTTCCAAAAAAATTACCATATCTTTATATTTAGACCCATATTTTGGTCTAAATAGGCCAAAGGTATATCGAAAGTCAATCTCATCTGTAGATAATACATAAGTCTTCTATAAAATATGGGGTAAATCTTAAGCTTTTAAAGAACGTTCTGGTAGAATACCGTATTTCCTCTAACAACCACTTAAAAATTTAGAATTTTCTGGCAAGAGGGGGGCTATTTAAAATCAGCTCTCCAGGGCTTAAACAAAAAGATTATTTTTTCTCACTAATTATATAAAGTCTAGATATATTAAATACACTTTTGATAAAAGAAAAGTTTCCTTCTGATTTTTATGCAAAAAGTATAGGTTACAACTGCGCAAATGCAAACCTCTGCCACCGGTAAATTGTTTACCCTAAGATAAAGCGTGGAATAAAATACAGACAGCAACGTGATTGGTTGATATAAAATAATATTTAAATATATGAATGAATAAACTTATGTTAAATATTGAAATAGAAATTCTGGTGCCAATAATGTGTCTACAGGGCGCTCGCATCTTTGAAAATTTGGGTTTTGAAAATAAAATAGAAAAATCACCCCCCTTTTTTCAACCTAAAATTACGTTCATTAACGCTGCATAGACATAGGATTTTTATTGGCTAAAAATAAACGTTTGGATGTTAACTGAAAGATTTTGACCCATAGAAAGTGAAAATCGGTCAATAACTATTTTTAAAAAAATTGAATACAAGGGTACCCCCTATGGAAAAATGCATTGTTAGCATTTGCGCAGTTGTAACCTATAGAAACTGCCTCTTTTTACGTTGCATTGTTTGTTATAAAGCTTTATTTGAATGGAACGTGAAATATCGACGTGTAAATACAAATTATGGCATTTGGTCTATATTTAGATCGCAAAAACCGGTCTATAGTCTGTTTCTTAATTCTGCAATAGGAAAAAGGAGAATATAGACGTAGGGACTCATAAAAAATTAATTATGTTGTTATTATCGATCAAAGATTGGTTGTTTGCATTTTTTCATTTTGCTTAGATGCATAGGTAATTGTTGAACGCCAGTAAGTACATAAAAATGATTCAAACCAGGACATTTTTTTTTAAAAAGCCCCAAGCGAAAATTGTGTCCATTTGTCCACAATGGGGGTGCATTAAAATGGTTAATTTGAAAAACCTAAAGAAATAATTATCTGCTTAAAACTACTATAAAATATATGTATAGATGCAGATGTAACACATTGCACACAAAAACACAAACTTTTTGTGCTATAAGAAGGTTATAGTCTGTTTCAAAATGCCGCAATTTTTCTATTTTCCAAAAAAATTACCATATCTTTATATTTAGACCCATATTTTGGTCTAAATAGGCCAAAGGTATATCGAAAGTCAATCTCATCTGTAGATAATACATAAGTCTTCTATAAAATATGGGGTAAATCTTAAGCTTTTAAAGAACGTTCTGGTAGAATACCGTATTTCCTCTAACAACCACTTAAAAATTTAGAATTTTCTGGCAAGAGGGGGGCTATTTAAAATCAGCTCTCCAGGGCTTAAACAAAAAGATTATTTTTTCTCACTAATTATATAAAGTCTAGATATATTAAATACACTTTTGATAAAAGAAAAGTTTCCTTCTGATTTTTATGCAAAAAGTATAGGTTACAACTGCGCAAATGCAAACCTCTGCCACCGGTAAATTGTTTACCCTAAGATAAAGCGTGGAATAAAATACAGACAGCAACGTGATTGGTTGATATAAAATAATATTTAAATATATGAATGAATAAACTTATGTTAAATATTGAAATAGAAATTCTGGTGCCAATAATGTGTCTACAGGGCGCTCGCATCTTTGAAAATTTGGGTTTTGAAAATAAAATAGAAAAATCACCCCCCTTTTTTCAACCTAAAATTACGTTCATTAACGCTGCATAGACATAGGATTTTTATTGGCTAAAAATAAACGTTTGGATGTTAACTGAAAGATTTTGACCCATAGAAAGTGAAAATCGGTCAATAACTATTTTTAAAAAAATTGAATACAAGGGTACCCCCTATGGAAAAATGCATTGTTAGCATTTGCGCAGTTGTAACCTATAGAAACTGCCTCTTTTTACGTTGCATTGTTTGTTATAAAGCTTTATTTGAATGGAACGTGAAATATCGACGTGTAAATACAAATTATGGCATTTGGTCTATATTTAGATCGCAAAAACCGGTCTATAGTCTGTTTCTTAATTCTGCAATAGGAAAAAGGAGAATATAGACGTAGGGACTCATAAAAAATTAATTATGTTGTTATTATCGATCAAAGATTGGTTGTTTGCATTTTTTCATTTTGCTTAGATGCATAGGTAATTGTTGAACGCCAGTAAGTACATAAAAATGATTCAAACCAGGACATTTTTTTTTAAAAAGCCCCAAGCGAAAATTGTGTCCATTTGTCCACAATGGGGGTGCATTAAAATGGTTAATTTGAAAAACCTAAAGAAATAATTATCTGCTTAAAACTACTATAAAATATATGTATAGATGCAGATGTAACACATTGCACACAAAAACACAAACTTTTTGTGCTATAAGAAGGTTATAGTCTGTTTCAAAATGCCGCAATTTTTCTATTTTCAAAAAAAATTACCATATCTTTATATTTAGACCCATATTTTGGTCTAAATAGGCCAAAGGTATATCGAAAGTCAATCTCATCTGTAGATAATACATAAGTCTTCTATAAAATATGGGGTAAATCTTAAGCTTTTAAAGAACGTTCTGGTAGAATACCGTATTTCCTCTAACAACCACTTAAAAATTTAGAATTTTCTGGCAAGAGGGGGGCTATTTAAAATCAGCTCTCCAGGGCTTAAACAAAAAGATTATTTTTTCTCACTAATTATATAAAGTCTAGATATATTAAATACACTTTTGATAAAAGAAAAGTTTCCTTCTGATTTTTATGCAAAAAGTATAGGTTACAACTGCGCAAATGCAAACCTCTGCCACCGGTAAATTGTTTACCCTAAGATAAAGCGTGGAATAAAATACAGACAGCAACGTGATTGGTTGATATAAAATAATATTTAAATATATGAATGAATAAACTTATGTTAAATATTGAAATAGAAATTCTGGTGCCAATAATGTGTCTACAGGGCGCTCGCATCTTTGAAAATTTGGGTTTTGAAAATAAAATAGAAAAATCACCCCCCCTTTTTTCAACCTAAAATTACGTTCATTAACGCTGCATAGACATAGGATTTTTATTGGCTAAAAATAAACGTTTGGATGTTAACTGAAAGATTTTGACCCATAGAAAGTGAAAATCGGTCAATAACTATTTTTAAAAAAATTGAATACAAGGGTACCCCCTATGGAAAAATGCATTGTTAGCATTTGCGCAGTTGTAACCTATAGAAACTGCCTCTTTTTACGTTGCATTGTTTGTTATAAAGCTTTATTTGAATGGAACGTGAAATATCGACGTGTAAATACAAATTATGGCATTTGGTCTATATTTAGATCGCAAAAACCGGTCTATAGTCTGTTTCTTAATTCTGCAATAGGAAAAAGGAGAATATAGACGTAGGGACTCATAAAAAATTAATTATGTTGTTATTATCGATCAAAAATTGGTTGTTTGCATTTTTTCATTTTGCTTAGATGCATAGGTAATTGTTGAACGCCAGTAAGTACATAAAAATGATTCAAACCAGGACATTTTTTTTTAAAAAGCCCCAAGCGAAAATTGTGTCCATTTGTCCACAATGGGGGTGCATTAAAATGGTTAATTTGAAAAACCTAAAGAAATAATTATCTGCTTAAAACTACTATAAAATATATGTATAGATGCAGATGTAACACATTGCACACAAAAACACAAACTTTTTGTGCTATAAGAAGGTTATAGTCTGTTTCAAAATGCCGCAATTTTTCTATTTTCCAAAAAAATTACCATATCTTTATATTTAGACCCATATTTTGGTCTAAATAGGCCAAAGGTATATCGAAAGTCAATCTCATCTGTAGATAATACATAAGTCTTCTATAAAATATGGGGTAAATCTTAAGCTTTTAAAGAACGTTCTGGTAGAATACCGTATTTCCTCTAACAACCACTTAAAAATTTAGAATTTTCTGGCAAGAGGGGGGCTATTTAAAATCAGCTCTCCAGGGCTTAAACAAAAAGATTATTTTTTCTCACTAATTATATAAAGTCTAGATATATTAAATACACTTTTGATAAAAGAAAAGTTTCCTTCTGATTTTTATGCAAAAAGTATAGGTTACAACTGCGCAAATGCAAACCTCTGCCACCGGTAAATTGTTTACCCTAAGATAAAGCGTGGAATAAAATACAGACAGCAACGTGATTGGTTGATATAAAATAATATTTAAATATATGAATGAATAAACTTATGTTAAATATTGAAATAGAAATTCTGGTGCCAATAATGTGTCTACAGGGCGCTCGCATCTTTGAAAATTTGGGTTTTGAAAATAAAATAGAAAAATCACCCCCCTTTTTTCAACCTAAAATTACGTTCATTAACGCTGCATAGACATAGGATTTTTATTGGCTAAAAATAAACGTTTGGATGTTAACTGAAAGATTTTGACCCATAGAAAGTGAAAATCGGTCAATAACTATTTTTAAAAAAATTGAATACAAGGGTACCCCCTATGGAAAAATGCATTGTTAGCATTTGCGCAGTTGTAACCTATAGAAACTGCCTCTTTTTACGTTGCATTGTTTGTTATAAAGCTTTATTTGAATGGAACGTGAAATATCGACGTGTAAATACAAATTATGGCATTTGGTCTATATTTAGATCGCAAAAACCGGTCTATAGTCTGTTTCTTAATTCTGCAATAGGAAAAAGGAGAATATAGACGTAGGGACTCATAAAAAATTAATTATGTTGTTATTATCGATCAAAGATTGGTTGTTTGCATTTTTTCATTTTGCTTAGATGCATAGGTAATTGTTGAACGCCAGTAAGTACATAAAAATGATTCAAACCAGGACATTTTTTTTTAAAAAGCCCCAAGCGAAAATTGTGTCCATTTGTCCACAATGGGGGTGCATTAAAATGGTTAATTTGAAAAACCTAAAGAAATAATTATCTGCTTAAAACTACTATAAAATATATGTATAGATGCAGATGTAACACATTGCACACAAAAACACAAACTTTTTGTGCTATAAGAAGGTTATAGTCTGTTTCAAAATGCCGCAATTTTTCTATTTTCCAAAAAAATTACCATATCTTTATATTTAGACCCATATTTTGGTCTAAATAGGCCAAAGGTATATCGAAAGTCAATCTCATCTGTAGATAATACATAAGTCTTCTATAAAATATGGGGTAAATCTTAAGCTTTTAAAGAACGTTCTGGTAGAATACCGTATTTCCTCTAACAACCACTTAAAAATTTAGAATTTTCTGGCAAGAGGGGGGCTATTTAAAATCAGCTCTCCAGGGCTTAAACAAAAAGATTATTTTTTCTCACTAATTATATAAAGTCTAGATATATTAAATACACTTTTGATAAAAGAAAAGTTTCCTTCTGATTTTTATGCAAAAAGTATAGAAACTGCCTCTTTTTACGTTGCATTGTTTGTTATAAAGCTTTATTTGAATGGAACGTGAAATATCGACGTGTAAATACAAATTATGGCATTTGGTCTATATTTAGATCGCAAAAACCGGTCTATAGTCTGTTTCTTAATTCTGCAATAGGAAAAAGGAGAATATAGACGTAGGGACTCATAAAAAATTAATTATGTTGTTATTATCGATCAAAGATTGGTTGTTTGCATTTTTTCATTTTGCTTAGATGCATAGGTAATTGTTGAACGCCAGTAAGTACATAAAAATGATTCAAACCAGGACATTTTTTTTTAAAAAGCCCCAAGCGAAAATTGTGTCCATTTGTCCACAATGGGGGTGCATTAAAATGGTTAATTTGAAAAACCTAAAGAAATAATTATCTGCTTAAAACTACTATAAAATATATGTATAGATGCAGATGTAACACATTGCACACAAAAACACAAACTTTTTGTGCTATAAGAAGGTTATAGTCTGTTTCAAAATGCCGCAATTTTTCTATTTTCCAAAAAAATTACCATATCTTTATATTTAGACCCATATTTTGGTCTAAATAGGCCAAAGGTATATCGAAAGTCAATCTCATCTGTAGATAATACATAAGTCTTCTATAAAATATGGGGTAAATCTTAAGCTTTTAAAGAACGTTCTGGTAGAATACCGTATTTCCTCTAACAACCACTTAAAAATTTAGAATTTTCTGGCAAGAGGGGGGCTATTTAAAATCAGCTCTCCAGGGCTTAAACAAAAAGATTATTTTTTCTCACTAATTATATAAAGTCTAGATATATTAAATACACTTTTGATAAAAGAAAAGTTTCCTTCTGATTTTTATGCAAAAAGTATAGGTTACAACTGCGCAAATGCAAACCTCTGCCACCGGTAAATTGTTTACCCTAAGATAAAGCGTGGAATAAAATACAGACAGCAACGTGATTGGTTGATATAAAATAATATTTAAATATATGAATGAATAAACTTATGTTAAATATTGAAATAGAAATTCTGGTGCCAATAATGTGTCTACAGGGCGCTCGCATCTTTGAAAATTTGGGTTTTGAAAATAAAATAGAAAAATCACCCCCTTTTTTCAACCTAAAATTACGTTCATTAACGCTGCATAGACATAGGATTTTTATTGGCTAAAAATAAACGTTTGGATGTTAACTGAAAGATTTTGACCCATAGAAAGTGAAAATCGGTCAATAACTATTTTTAAAAAAATTGAATACAAGGGTACCCCCTATGGAAAAATGCATTGTTAGCATTTGCGCAGTTGTAACCTATAGAAACTGCCTCTTTTTACGTTGCATTGTTTGTTATAAAGCTTTATTTGAATGGAACGTGAAATATCGACGTGTAAATACAAATTATGGCATTTGGTCTATATTTAGATCGCAAAAACCGGTCTATAGTCTGTTTCTTAATTCTGCAATAGGAAAAAGGAGAATATAGACGTAGGGACTCATAAAAAATTAATTATGTTGTTATTATCGATCAAAGATTGGTTGTTTGCATTTTTTCATTTTGCTTAGATGCATAGGTAATTGTTGAACGCCAGTAAGTACATAAAAATGATTCAAACCAGGACATTTTTTTTTAAAAAGCCCCAAGCGAAAATTGTGTCCATTTGTCCACAATGGGGGTGCATTAAAATGGTTAATTTGAAAAACCTAAAGAAATAATTATCTGCTTAAAACTACTATAAAATATATGTATAGATGCAGATGTAACACATTGCACACAAAAACACAAACTTTTTGTGCTATAAGAAGGTTATAGTCTGTTTCAAAATGCCGCAATTTTTCTATTTTCCAAAAAAATTACCATATCTTTATATTTAGACCCATATTTTGGTCTAAATAGGCCAAAGGTATATCGAAAGTCAATCTCATCTGTAGATAATACATAAGTCTTCTATAAAATATGGGGTAAATCTTAAGCTTTTAAAGAACGTTCTGGTAGAATACCGTATTTCCTCTAACAACCACTTAAAAATTTAGAATTTTCTGGCAAGAGGGGGGCTATTTAAAATCAGCTCTCCAGGGCTTAAACAAAAAGATTATTTTTTCTCACTAATTATATAAAGTCTAGATATATTAAATACACTTTTGATAAAAGAAAAGTTTCCTTCTGATTTTTATGCAAAAAGTATAGGTTACAACTGCGCAAATGCAAACCTCTGCCACCGGTAAATTGTTTACCCTAAGATAAAGCGTGGAATAAAATACAGACAGCAACGTGATTGGTTGATATAAAATAATATTTAAATATATGAATGAATAAACTTATGTTAAATATTGAAATAGAAATTCTAGTGCCAATAATGTGTCTACAGGGCGCTCGCATCTTTGAAAATTTGGGTTTTGAAAATAAAATAGAAAAATCACCCCCCTTTTTTCAACCTAAAATTACGTTCATTAACGCTGCATAGACATAGGATTTTTATTGGCTAAAAATAAACGTTTGGATGTTAACTGAAAGATTTTGACCCATAGAAAGTGAAAATCGGTCAATAACTATTTTTAAAAAAATTGAATACAAGGGTACCCCCTATGGAAAAATGCATTGTTAGCATTTGCGCAGTTGTAACCTATAGAAACTGCCTCTTTTTACGTTGCATTGTTTGTTATAAAGCTTTATTTGAATGGAACGTGAAATATCGACGTGTAAATACAAATTATGGCATTTGGTCTATATTTAGATCGCAAAAACCGGTCTATAGTCTGTTTCTTAATTCTGCAATAGGAAAAAGGAGAATATAGACGTAGGGACTCATAAAAAATTAATTATGTTGTTATTATCGATCAAAGATTGGTTGTTTGCATTTTTTCATTTTGCTTAGATGCATAGGTAATTGTTGAACGCCAGTAAGTACATAAAAATGATTCAAACCAGGACATTTTTTTTTAAAAAGCCCCAAGCGAAAATTGTGTCCATTTGTCCACAATGGGGGTGCATTAAAATGGTTAATTTGAAAAACCTAAAGAAATAATTATCTGCTTAAAACTACTATAAAATATATGTATAGATGCAGATGTAACACATTGCACACAAAAACACAAACTTTTTGTGCTATAAGAAGGTTATAGTCTGTTTCAAAATGCCGCAATTTTTCTATTTTCCAAAAAAATTACCATATCTTTATATTTAGACCCATATTTTGGTCTAAATAGGCCAAAGGTATATCGAAAGTCAATCTCATCTGTAGATAATACATAAGTCTTCTATAAAATATGGGGTAAATCTTAAGCTTTTAAAGAACGTTCTGGTAGAATACCGTATTTCCTCTAACAACCACTTAAAAATTTAGAATTTTCTGGCAAGAGGGGGGCTATTTAAAATCAGCTCTCCAGGGCTTAAACAAAAAGATTATTTTTTCTCACTAATTATATAAAGTCTAGATATATTAAATACACTTTTGATAAAAGAAAAGTTTCCTTCTGATTTTTATGCAAAAAGTATAGGTTACAACTGCGCAAATGCAAACCTCTGCCACCGGTAAATTGTTTACCCTAAGATAAAGCGTGGAATAAAATACAGACAGCAACGTGATTGGTTGATATAAAATAATATTTAAATATATGAATGAATAAACTTATGTTAAATATTGAAATAGAAATTCTGGTGCCAATAATGTGTCTACAGGGCGCTCGCATCTTTGAAAATTTGGGTTTTGAAAATAAAATAGAAAAATCACCCCCCTTTTTTCAACCTAAAATTACGTTCATTAACGCTGCATAGACATAGGATTTTTATTGGCTAAAAATAAACGTTTGGATGTTAACTGAAAGATTTTGACCCATAGAAAGTGAAAATCGGTCAATAACTATTTTTAAAAAAATTGAATACAAGGGTACCCCCTATGGAAAAATGCATTGTTAGCATTTGCGCAGTTGTAACCTATAGAAACTGCCTCTTTTTACGTTGCATTGTTTGTTATAAAGCTTTATTTGAATGGAACGTGAAATATCGACGTGTAAATACAAATTATGGCATTTGGTCTATATTTAGATCGCAAAAACCGGTCTATAGTCTGTTTCTTAATTCTGCAATAGGAAAAAGGAGAATATAGACGTAGGGACTCATAAAAAATTAATTATGTTGTTATTATCGATCAAAGATTGGTTGTTTGCATTTTTTCATTTTGCTTAGATGCATAGGTAATTGTTGAACGCCAGTAAGTACATAAAAATGATTCAAACCAGGACATTTTTTTTTAAAAAGCCCCAAGCGAAAATTGTGTCCATTTGTCCACAATGGGGGTGCATTAAAATGGTTAATTTGAAAAACCTAAAGAAATAATTATCTGCTTAAAACTACTATAAAATATATGTATAGATGCAGATGTAACACATTGCACACAAAAACACAAACTTTTTGTGCTATAAGAAGGTTATAGTCTGTTTCAAAATGCCGCAATTTTTCTATTTTCCAAAAAAATTACCATATCTTTATATTTAGACCCATATTTTGGTCTAAATAGGCCAAAGGTATATCGAAAGTCAATCTCATCTGTAGATAATACATAAGTCTTCTATAAAATATGGGGTAAATCTTAAGCTTTTAAAGAACGTTCTGGTAGAATACCGTATTTCCTCTAACAACCACTTAAAAATTTAGAATTTTCTGGCAAGAGGGGGGCTATTTAAAATCAGCTCTCCAGGGCTTAAACAAAAAGATTATTTTTTCTCACTAATTATATAAAGTCTAGATATATTAAATACACTTTTGATAAAAGAAAAGTTTCCTTCTGATTTTTATGCAAAAAGTATAGGTTACAACTGCGCAAATGCAAACCTCTGCCACCGGTAAATTGTTTACCCTAAGATAAAGCGTGGAATAAAATACAGACAGCAACGTGATTGGTTGATATAAAATAATATTTAAATATATGAATGAATAAACTTATGTTAAATATTGAAATAGAAATTCTAGTGCCAATAATGTGTCTACAGGGCGCTCGCATCTTTGAAAATTTGGGTTTTGGAAATAAAATAGAAAAATCACCCCCCTTTTTTCAACCTAAAATTACGTTCATTAACGCTGCATAGACATAGGATTTTTATTGGCTAAAAATAAACGTTTGGATGTTAACTGAAAGATTTTGACCCATAGAAAGTGAAAATCGGTCAATAACTATTTTTAAAAAAATTGAATACAAGGGTACCCCCTATGGAAAAATGCATTGTTAGCATTTGCGCAGTTGTAACCTATAGAAACTGCCTCTTTTTACGTTGCATTGTTTGTTATAAAGCTTTATTTGAATGGAACGTGAAATATCGACGTGTAAATACAAATTATGGCATTTGGTCTATATTTAGATCGCAAAAACCGGTCTATAGTCTGTTTCTTAATTCTGCAATAGGAAAAAGGAGAATATAGACGTAGGGACTCATAAAAAATTAATTATGTTGTTATTATCGATCAAAGATTGGTTGTTTGCATTTTTTCATTTTGCTTAGATGCATAGGTAATTGTTGAACGCCAGTAAGTACATAAAAATGATTCAAACCAGGACATTTTTTTTTAAAAAGCCCCAAGCGAAAATTGTGTCCATTTGTCCACAATGGGGGTGCATTAAAATGGTTAATTTGAAAAACCTAAAGAAATAATTATCTGCTTAAAACTACTATAAAATATATGTATAGATGCAGATGTAACACATTGCACACAAAAACACAAACTTTTTGTGCTATAAGAAGGTTATAGTCTGTTTCAAAATGCCGCAATTTTTCTATTTTCCAAAAAAATTACCATATCTTTATATTTAGACCCATATTTTGGTCTAAATAGGCCAAAGGTATATCGAAAGTCAATCTCATCTGTAGATAATACATAAGTCTTCTATAAAATATGGGGTAAATCTTAAGCTTTTAAAGAACGTTCTGGTAGAATACCGTATTTCCTCTAACAACCACTTAAAAATTTAGAATTTTCTGGCAAGAGGGGGGCTATTTAAAATCAGCTCTCCAGGGCTTAAACAAAAAGATTATTTTTTCTCACTAATTATATAAAGTCTAGATATATTAAATACACTTTTGATAAAAGAAAAGTTTCCTTCTGATTTTTATGCAAAAAGTATAGGTTACAACTGCGCAAATGCAAACCTCTGCCACCGGTAAATTGTTTACCCTAAGATAAAGCGTGGAATAAAATACAGACAGCAACGTGATTGGTTGATATAAAATAATATTTAAATATATGAATGAATAAACTTATGTTAAATATTGAAATAGAAATTCTGGTGCCAATAATGTGTCTACAGGGCGCTCGCATCTTTGAAAATTTGGGTTTTGAAAATAAAATAGAAAAATCACCCCCCTTTTTTCAACCTAAAATTACGTTCATTAACGCTGCATAGACATAGGATTTTTATTGGCTAAAAATAAACGTTTGGATGTTAACTGAAAGATTTTGACCCATAGAAAGTGAAAATCGGTCAATAACTATTTTTTAAAAAATTGAATACAAGGGTACCCCCTATGGAAAAATGCATTGTTAGCATTTGCGCAGTTGTAACCTATAGAAACTGCCTCTTTTTACGTTGCATTGTTTGTTATAAAGCTTTATTTGAATGGAACGTGAAATATCGACGTGTAAATACAAATTATGGCATTTGGTCTATATTTAGATCGCAAAAACCGGTCTATAGTCTGTTTCTTAATTCTGCAATAGGAAAAAGGAGAATATAGACGTAGGGACTCATAAAAAATTAATTATGTTGTTATTATCGATCAAAGATTGGTTGTTTGCATTTTTTCATTTTGCTTAGATGCATAGGTAATTGTTGAACGCCAGTAAGTACATAAAAATGATTCAAACCAGGACATTTTTTTTTAAAAAGCCCCAAGCGAAAATTGTGTCCATTTGTCCACAATGGGGGTGCATTAAAATGGTTAATTTGAAAAACCTAAAGAAATAATTATCTGCTTAAAACTACTATAAAATATATGTATAGATGCAGATGTAACACATTGCACACAAAAACACAAACTTTTTGTGCTATAAGAAGGTTATAGTCTGTTTCAAAATGCCGCAATTTTTCTATTTTCCAAAAAAATTACCATATCTTTATATTTAGACCCATATTTTGGTCTAAATAGGCCAAAGGTATATCGAAAGTCAATCTCATCTGTAGATAATACATAAGTCTTCTATAAAATATGGGGTAAATCTTAAGCTTTTAAAGAACGTTCTGGTAGAATACCGTATTTCCTCTAACAACCACTTAAAAATTTAGAATTTTCTGGCAAGAGGGGGGCTATTTAAAATCAGCTCTCCAGGGCTTAAACAAAAAGATTATTTTTTCTCACTAATTATATAAAGTCTAGATATATTAAATACACTTTTGATAAAAGAAAAGTTTCCTTCTGATTTTTATGCAAAAAGTATAGGTTACAACTGCGCAAATGCAAACCTCTGCCACCGGTAAATTGTTTCCCTAAGATAAAGCGTGGAATAAAATACAGACAGCAACGTGATTGGTTGATATAAAATAATATTTAAATATATGAATGAATAAACTTATGTTAAATATTGAAATAGAAATTCTGGTGCCAATAATGTGTCTACAGGGCGCTCGCATCTTTGAAAATTTGGGTTTTGAAAATAAAATAGAAAAATCACCCCCCTTTTTTCAACCTAAAATTACGTTCATTAACGCTGCATAGACATAGGATTTTTATTGGCTAAAAATAAACGTTTGGATGTTAACTGAAAGATTTTGACCCATAGAAAGTGAAAATCGGTCAATAACTATTTTTAAAAAAATTGAATACAAGGGTACCCCCTATGGAAAAATGCATTGTTAGCATTTGCGCAGTTGTAACCTATAGAAACTGCCTCTTTTTACGTTGCATTGTTTGTTATAAAGCTTTATTTGAATGGAACGTGAAATATCGACGTGTAAATACAAATTATGGCATTTGGTCTATATTTAGATCGCAAAAACCGGTCTATAGTCTGTTTCTTAATTCTGCAATAGGAAAAAGGAGAATATAGACGTAGGGACTCATAAAAAATTAATTATGTTGTTATTATCGATCAAAGATTGGTTGTTTGCATTTTTTCATTTTGCTTAGATGCATAGGTAATTGTTGAACGCCAGTAAGTACATAAAAATGATTCAAACCAGGACATTTTTTTTTAAAAAGCCCCAAGCGAAAATTGTGTCCATTTGTCCACAATGGGGGTGCATTAAAATGGTTAATTTGAAAAACCTAAAGAAATAATTATCTGCTTAAAACTACTATAAAATATATGTATAGATGCAGATGTAACACATTGCACACAAAAACACAAACTTTTTGTGCTATAAGAAGGTTATAGTCTGTTTCAAAATGCCGCAATTTTTCTATTTTCCAAAAAAATTACCATATCTTTATATTTAGACCCATATTTTGGTCTAAATAGGCCAAAGGTATATCGAAAGTCAATCTCATCTGTAGATAATACATAAGTCTTCTATAAAATATGGGGTAAATCTTAAGCTTTTAAAGAACGTTCTGGTAGAATACCGTATTTCCTCTAACAACCACTTAAAAATTTAGAATTTTCTGGCAAGAGGGGGGCTATTTAAAATCAGCTCTCCAGGGCTTAAACAAAAAGATTATTTTTTCTCACTAATTATATAAAGTCTAGATATATTAAATACACTTTTGATAAAAGAAAAGTTTCCTTCTGATTTTTATGCAAAAAGTATAGGTTACAACTGCGCAAATGCAAACCTCTGCCACCGGTAAATTGTTTCCCTAAGATAAAGCGTGGAATAAAATACAGACAGCAACGTGATTGGTTGATATAAAATAATATTTAAATATATGAATGAATAAACTTATGTTAAATATTGAAATAGAAATTCTGGTGCCAATAATGTGTCTACAGGGCGCTCGCATCTTTGAAAATTTGGGTTTTGAAAATAAAATAGAAAAATCACCCCCCTTTTTTCAACCTAAAATTACGTTCATTAACGCTGCATAGACATAGGATTTTTATTGGCTAAAAATAAACGTTTGGATGTTAACTGAAAGATTTTGACCCATAGAAAGTGAAAATCGGTCAATAACTATTTTTAAAAAAATTGAATACAAGGGTACCCCCTATGGAAAAATGCATTGTTAGCATTTGCGCAGTTGTAACCTATAGAAACTGCCTCTTTTTACGTTGCATTGTTTGTTATAAAGCTTTATTTGAATGGAACGTGAAATATCGACGTGTAAATACAAATTATGGCATTTGGTCTATATTTAGATCGCAAAAACCGGTCTATAGTCTGTTTCTTAATTCTGCAATAGGAAAAAGGAGAATATAGACGTAGGGACTCATAAAAAATTAATTATGTTGTTATTATCGATCAAAGATTGGTTGTTTGCATTTTTTCATTTTGCTTAGATGCATAGGTAATTGTTGAACGCCAGTAAGTACATAAAAATGATTCAAACCAGGACATTTTTTTTTAAAAAGCCCCAAGCGAAAATTGTGTCCATTTGTCCACAATGGGGGTGCATTAAAATGGTTAATTTGAAAAACCTAAAGAAATAATTATCTGCTTAAAACTACTATAAAATATATGTATAGATGCAGATGTAACACATTGCACACAAAAACACAAACTTTTTGTGCTATAAGAAGGTTATAGTCTGTTTCAAAATGCCGCAATTTTTCTATTTTCCAAAAAAATTACCATATCTTTATATTTAGACCCATATTTTGGTCTAAATAGGCCAAAGGTATATCGAAAGTCAATCTCATCTGTAGATAATACATAAGTCTTCTATAAAATATGGGGTAAATCTTAAGCTTTTAAAGAACGTTCTGGTAGAATACCGTATTTCCTCTAACAACCACTTAAAAATTTAGAATTTTCTGGCAAGAGGGGGGCTATTTAAAATCAGCTCTCCAGGGCTTAAACAAAAAGATTATTTTTTCTCACTAATTATATAAAGTCTAGATATATTAAATACACTTTTGATAAAAGAAAAGTTTCCTTCTGATTTTTATGCAAAAAGTATAGGTTACAACTGCGCAAATGCAAACCTCTGCCACCGGTAAATTGTTTACCCTAAGATAAAGCGTGGAATAAAATACAGACAGCAACGTGATTGGTTGATATAAAATAATATTTAAATATATGAATGAATAAACTTATGTTAAATATTGAAATAGAAATTCTAGTGCCAATAATGTGTCTACAGGGCGCTCGCATCTTTGAAAATTTGGGTTTTGAAAATAAAATAGAAAAATCACCCCCCTTTTTTCAACCTAAAATTACGTTCATTAACGCTGCATAGACATAGGATTTTTATTGGCTAAAAATAAACGTTTGGATGTTAACTGAAAGATTTTGACCCATAGAAAGTGAAAATCGGTCAATAACTATTTTTAAAAAAATTGAATACAAGGGTACCCCCTATGGAAAAATGCATTGTTAGCATTTGCGCAGTTGTAACCTATAGAACTGCCTCTTTTTACGTTGCATTGTTTGTTATAAAGCTTTATTTGAATGGAACGTGAAATATCGACGTGTAAATACAAATTATGGCATTTGGTCTATATTTAGATCGCAAAAACCGGTCTATAGTCTGTTTCTTAATTCTGCAATAGGAAAAAGGAGAATATAGACGTAGGGACTCATAAAAAATTAATTATGTTGTTATTATCGATCAAAGATTGGTTGTTTGCATTTTTTCATTTTGCTTAGATGCATAGGTAATTGTTGAACGCCAGTAAGTACATAAAAATGATTCAAACCAGGACATTTTTTTTTAAAAAGCCCCAAGCGAAAATTGTGTCCATTTGTCCACAATGGGGGTGCATTAAAATGGTTAATTTGAAAAACCTAAAGAAATAATTATCTGCTTAAAACTACTATAAAATATATGTATAGATGCAGATGTAACACATTGCACACAAAAACACAAACTTTTTGTGCTATAAGAAGGTTATAGTCTGTTTCAAAATGCCGCAATTTTTCTATTTTCCAAAAAAATTACCATATCTTTATATTTAGACCCATATTTTGGTCTAAATAGGCCAAAGGTATATCGAAAGTCAATCTCATCTGTAGATAATACATAAGTCTTCTATAAAATATGGGGTAAATCTTAAGCTTTTAAAGAACGTTCTGGTAGAATACCGTATTTCCTCTAACAACCACTTAAAAATTTAGAATTTTCTGGCAAGAGGGGGGCTATTTAAAATCAGCTCTCCAGGGCTTAAACAAAAAGATTATTTTTTCTCACTAATTATATAAAGTCTAGATATATTAAATACACTTTTGATAAAAGAAAAGTTTCCTTCTGATTTTTATGCAAAAAGTATAGGTTACAACTGCGCAAATGCAAACCTCTGCCACCGGTAAATTGTTTACCCTAAGATAAAGCGTGGAATAAAATACAGACAGCAACGTGATTGGTTGATATAAAATAATATTTAAATATATGAATGAATAAACTTATGTTAAATATTGAAATAGAAATTCTGGTGCCAATAATGTGTCTACAGGGCGCTCGCATCTTTGAAAATTTGGGTTTTGAAAATAAAATAGAAAAATCACCCCCCTTTTTTCAACCTAAAATTACGTTCATTAACGCTGCATAGACATAGGATTTTTATTGGCTAAAAATAAACGTTTGGATGTTAACTGAAAGATTTTGACCCATAGAAAGTGAAAATCGGTCAATAACTATTTTTAAAAAAATTGAATACAAGGGTACCCCCTATGGAAAAATGCATTGTTAGCATTTGCGCAGTTGTAACCTATAGAAACTGCCTCTTTTTACGTTGCATTGTTTGTTATAAAGCTTTATTTGAATGGAACGTGAAATATCGACGTGTAAATACAAATTATGGCATTTGGTCTATATTTAGATCGCAAAAACCGGTCTATAGTCTGTTTCTTAATTCTGCAATAGGAAAAAGGAGAATATAGACGTAGGGACTCATAAAAAATTAATTATGTTGTTATTATCGATCAAAGATTGGTTGTTTGCATTTTTTCATTTTGCTTAGATGCATAGGTAATTGTTGAACGCCAGTAAGTACATAAAAATGATTCAAACCAGGACATTTTTTTTTAAAAAGCCCCAAGCGAAAATTGTGTCCATTTGTCCACAATGGGGGTGCATTAAAATGGTTAATTTGAAAAACCTAAAGAAATAATTATCTGCTTAAAACTACTATAAAATATATGTATAGATGCAGATGTAACACATTGCACACAAAAACACAAACTTTTTGTGCTATAAGAAGGTTATAGTCTGTTTCAAAATGCCGCAATTTTTCTATTTTCCAAAAAAATTACCATATCTTTATATTTAGACCCATATTTTGGTCTAAATAGGCCAAAGGTATATCGAAAGTCAATCTCATCTGTAGATAATACATAAGTCTTCTATAAAATATGGGGTAAATCTTAAGCTTTTAAAGAACGTTCTGGTAGAATACCGTATTTCCTCTAACAACCACTTAAAAATTTAGAATTTTCTGGCAAGAGGGGGGCTATTTAAAATCAGCTCTCCAGGGCTTAAACAAAAAGATTATTTTTTCTCACTAATTATATAAAGTCTAGATATATTAAATACACTTTTGATAAAAGAAAAGTTTCCTTCTGATTTTTATGCAAAAAGTATAGGTTACAACTGCGCAAATGCAAACCTCTGCCACCGGTAAATTGTTTCCCTAAGATAAAGCGTGGAATAAAATACAGACAGCAACGTGATTGGTTGATATAAAATAATATTTAAATATATGAATGAATAAACTTATGTTAAATATTGAAATAGAAATTCTGGTGCCAATAATGTGTCTACAGGGCGCTCGCATCTTTGAAAATTTGGGTTTTGAAAATAAAATAGAAAAATCACCCCCCTTTTTTCAACCTAAAATTACGTTCATTAACGCTGCATAGACATAGGATTTTTATTGGCTAAAAATAAACGTTTGGATGTTAACTGAAAGATTTTGACCCATAGAAAGTGAAAATCGGTCAATAACTATTTTTAAAAAAATTGAATACAAGGGTACCCCCTATGGAAAAATGCATTGTTAGCATTTGCGCAGTTGTAACCTATAGAAACTGCCTCTTTTTACGTTGCATTGTTTGTTATAAAGCTTTATTTGAATGGAACGTGAAATATCGACGTGTAAATACAAATTATGGCATTTGGTCTATATTTAGATCGCAAAAACCGGTCTATAGTCTGTTTCTTAATTCTGCAATAGGAAAAAGGAGAATATAGACGTAGGGACTCATAAAAAATTAATTATGTTGTTATTATCGATCAAAGATTGGTTGTTTGCATTTTTTCATTTTGCTTAGATGCATAGGTAATTGTTGAACGCCAGTAAGTACATAAAAATGATTCAAACCAGGACATTTTTTTTTAAAAAGCCCCAAGCGAAAATTGTGTCCATTTGTCCACAATGGGGGTGCATTAAAATGGTTAATTTGAAAAACCTAAAGAAATAATTATCTGCTTAAAACTACTATAAAATATATGTATAGATGCAGATGTAACACATTGCACACAAAAACACAAACTTTTTGTGCTATAAGAAGGTTATAGTCTGTTTCAAAATGCCGCAATTTTTCTATTTTCCAAAAAAATTACCATATCTTTATATTTAGACCCATATTTTGGTCTAAATAGGCCAAAGGTATATCGAAAGTCAATCTCATCTGTAGATAATACATAAGTCTTCTATAAAATATGGGGTAAATCTTAAGCTTTTAAAGAACGTTCTGGTAGAATACCGTATTTCCTCTAACAACCACTTAAAAATTTAGAATTTTCTGGCAAGAGGGGGGCTATTTAAAATCAGCTCTCCAGGGCTTAAACAAAAAGATTATTTTTTCTCACTAATTATATAAAGTCTAGATATATTAAATACACTTTTGATAAAAGAAAAGTTTCCTTCTGATTTTTATGCAAAAAGTATAGGTTACAACTGCGCAAATGCAAACCTCTGCCACCGGTAAATTGTTTACCCTAAGATAAAGCGTGGAATAAAATACAGACAGCAACGTGATTGGTTGATATAAAATAATATTTAAATATATGAATGAATAAACTTATGTTAAATATTGAAATAGAAATTCTGGTGCCAATAATGTGTCTACAGGGCGCTCGCATCTTTGAAAATTTGGGTTTTGAAAATAAAATAGAAAAATCACCCCCCTTTTTTCAACCTAAAATTACGTTCATTAACGCTGCATAGACATAGGATTTTTATTGGCTAAAAATAAACGTTTGGATGTTAACTGAAAGATTTTGACCCATAGAAAGTGAAAATCGGTCAATAACTATTTTTAAAAAAATTGAATACAAGGGTACCCCCTATGGAAAAATGCATTGTTAGCATTTGCGCAGTTGTAACCTATAGAAACTGCCTCTTTTTACGTTGCATTGTTTGTTATAAAGCTTTATTTGAATGGAACGTGAAATATCGACGTGTAAATACAAATTATGGCATTTGGTCTATATTTAGATCGCAAAAACCGGTCTATAGTCTGTTTCTTAATTCTGCAATAGGAAAAAGGAGAATATAGACGTAGGGACTCATAAAAAATTAATTATGTTGTTATTATCGATCAAAGATTGGTTGTTTGCATTTTTTCATTTTGCTTAGATGCATAGGTAATTGTTGAACGCCAGTAAGTACATAAAAATGATTCAAACCAGGACATTTTTTTTTAAAAAGCCCCAAGCGAAAATTGTGTCCATTTGTCCACAATGGGGGTGCATTAAAATGGTTAATTTGAAAAACCTAAAGAAATAATTATCTGCTTAAAACTACTATAAAATATATGTATAGATGCAGATGTAACACATTGCACACAAAAACACAAACTTTTTGTGCTATAAGAAGGTTATAGTCTGTTTCAAAATGCCGCAATTTTTCTATTTTCCAAAAAAATTACCATATCTTTATATTTAGACCCATATTTTGGTCTAAATAGGCCAAAGGTATATCGAAAGTCAATCTCATCTGTAGATAATACATAAGTCTTCTATAAAATATGGGGTAAATCTTAAGCTTTTAAAGAACGTTCTGGTAGAATACCGTATTTCCTCTAACAACCACTTAAAAATTTAGAATTTTCTGGCAAGAGGGGGGCTATTTAAAATCAGCTCTCCAGGGCTTAAACAAAAAGATTATTTTTTCTCACTAATTATATAAAGTCTAGATATATTAAATACACTTTTGATAAAAGAAAAGTTTCCTTCTGATTTTTATGCAAAAAGTATAGGTTACAACTGCGCAAATGCAAACCTCTGCCACCGGTAAATTGTTTCCCTAAGATAAAGCGTGGAATAAAATACAGACAGCAACGTGATTGGTTGATATAAAATAATATTTAAATATATGAATGAATAAACTTATGTTAAATATTGAAATAGAAATTCTGGTGCCAATAATGTGTCTACAGGGCGCTCGCATCTTTGAAAATTTGGGTTTTGAAAATAAAATAGAAAAATCACCCCCCTTTTTTCAACCTAAAATTACGTTCATTAACGCTGCATAGACATAGGATTTTTATTGGCTAAAAATAAACGTTTGGATGTTAACTGAAAGATTTTGACCCATAGAAAGTGAAAATCGGTCAATAACTATTTTTAAAAAAATTGAATACAAGGGTACCCCCTATGGAAAAATGCATTGTTAGCATTTGCGCAGTTGTAACCTATAGAAACTGCCTCTTTTTACGTTGCATTGTTTGTTATAAAGCTTTATTTGAATGGAACGTGAAATATCGACGTGTAAATACAAATTATGGCATTTGGTCTATATTTAGATCGCAAAAACCGGTCTATAGTCTGTTTCTTAATTCTGCAATAGGAAAAAGGAGAATATAGACGTAGGGACTCATAAAAAATTAATTATGTTGTTATTATCGATCAAAGATTGGTTGTTTGCATTTTTTCATTTTGCTTAGATGCATAGGTAATTGTTGAACGCCAGTAAGTACATAAAAATGATTCAAACCAGGACATTTTTTTTTAAAAAGCCCCAAGCGAAAATTGTGTCCATTTGTCCACAATGGGGGTGCATTAAAATGGTTAATTTGAAAAACCTAAAGAAATAATTATCTGCTTAAAACTACTATAAAATATATGTATAGATGCAGATGTAACACATTGCACACAAAAACACAAACTTTTTGTGCTATAAGAAGGTTATAGTCTGTTTCAAAATGCCGCAATTTTTCTATTTTCCAAAAAAATTACCATATCTTTATATTTAGACCCATATTTTGGTCTAAATAGGCCAAAGGTATATCGAAAGTCAATCTCATCTGTAGATAATACATAAGTCTTCTATAAAATATGGGGTAAATCTTAAGCTTTTAAAGAACGTTCTGGTAGAATACCGTATTTCCTCTAACAACCACTTAAAAATTTAGAATTTTCTGGCAAGAGGGGGGCTATTTAAAATCAGCTCTCCAGGGCTTAAACAAAAAGATTATTTTTTCTCACTAATTATATAAAGTCTAGATATATTAAATACACTTTTGATAAAAGAAAAGTTTCCTTCTGATTTTTATGCAAAAAGTATAGGTTACAACTGCGCAAATGCAAACCTCTGCCACCGGTAAATTGTTTACCCTAAGATAAAGCGTGGAATAAAATACAGACAGCAACGTGATTGGTTGATATAAAATAATATTTAAATATATGAATGAATAAACTTATGTTAAATATTGAAATAGAAATTCTGGTGCCAATAATGTGTCTACAGGGCGCTCGCATCTTTGAAAATTTGGGTTTTGAAAATAAAATAGAAAAATCACCCCCCTTTTTTCAACCTAAAATTACGTTCATTAACGCTGCATAGACATAGGATTTTTATTGGCTAAAAATAAACGTTTGGATGTTAACTGAAAGATTTTGACCCATAGAAAGTGAAAATCGGTCAATAACTATTTTTAAAAAAATTGAATACAAGGGTACCCCCTATGGAAAAATGCATTGTTAGCATTTGCGCAGTTGTAACCTATAGAAACTGCCTCTTTTTACGTTGCATTGTTTGTTATAAAGCTTTATTTGAATGGAACGTGAAATATCGACGTGTAAATACAAATTATGGCATTTGGTCTATATTTAGATCGCAAAAACCGGTCTATAGTCTGTTTCTTAATTCTGCAATAGGAAAAAGGAGAATATAGACGTAGGGACTCATAAAAAATTAATTATGTTGTTATTATCGATCAAAGATTGGTTGTTTGCATTTTTTCATTTTGCTTAGATGCATAGGTAATTGTTGAACGCCAGTAAGTACATAAAAATGATTCAAACCAGGACATTTTTTTTTAAAAAGCCCCAAGCGAAAATTGTGTCCATTTGTCCACAATGGGGGTGCATTAAAATGGTTAATTTGAAAAACCTAAAGAAATAATTATCTGCTTAAAACTACTATAAAATATATGTATAGATGCAGATGTAACACATTGCACACAAAAACACAAACTTTTTGTGCTATAAGAAGGTTATAGTCTGTTTCAAAATGCCGCAATTTTTCTATTTTCCAAAAAAATTACCATATCTTTATATTTAGACCCATATTTTGGTCTAAATAGGCCAAAGGTATATCGAAAGTCAATCTCATCTGTAGATAATACATAAGTCTTCTATAAAATATGGGGTAAATCTTAAGCTTTTAAAGAACGTTCTGGTAGAATACCGTATTTCCTCTAACAACCACTTAAAAATTTAGAATTTTCTGGCAAGAGGGGGGCTATTTAAAATCAGCTCTCCAGGGCTTAAACAAAAAGATTATTTTTTCTCACTAATTATATAAAGTCTAGATATATTAAATACACTTTTGATAAAAGAAAAGTTTCCTTCTGATTTTTATGCAAAAAGTATAGGTTACAACTGCGCAAATGCAAACCTCTGCCACCGGTAAATTGTTTACCCTAAGATAAAGCGTGGAATAAAATACAGACAGCAACGTGATTGGTTGATATAAAATAATATTTAAATATATGAATGAATAAACTTATGTTAAATATTGAAATAGAAATTCTGGTGCCAATAATGTGTCTACAGGGCGCTCGCATCTTTGAAAATTTGGGTTTTGAAAATAAAATAGAAAAATCACCCCCCTTTTTTCAACCTAAAATTACGTTCATTAACGCTGCATAGACATAGGATTTTTATTGGCTAAAAATAAACGTTTGGATGTTAACTGAAAGATTTTGACCCATAGAAAGTGAAAATCGGTCAATAACTATTTTTAAAAAAATTGAATACAAGGGTACCCCCTATGGAAAAATGCATTGTTAGCATTTGCGCAGTTGTAACCTATAGAAACTGCCTCTTTTTACGTTGCATTGTTTGTTATAAAGCTTTATTTGAATGGAACGTGAAATATCGACGTGTAAATACAAATTATGGCATTTGGTCTATATTTAGATCGCAAAAACCGGTCTATAGTCTGTTTCTTAATTCTGCAATAGGAAAAAGGAGAATATAGACGTAGGGACTCATAAAAAATTAATTATGTTGTTATTATCGATCAAAGATTGGTTGTTTGCATTTTTTCATTTTGCTTAGATGCATAGGTAATTGTTGAACGCCAGTAAGTACATAAAAATGATTCAAACCAGGACATTTTTTTTTAAAAAGCCCCAAGCGAAAATTGTGTCCATTTGTCCACAATGGGGGTGCATTAAAATGGTTAATTTGAAAAACCTAAAGAAATAATTATCTGCTTAAAACTACTATAAAATATATGTATAGATGCAGATGTAACACATTGCACACAAAAACACAAACTTTTTGTGCTATAAGAAGGTTATAGTCTGTTTCAAAATGCCGCAATTTTTCTATTTTCCAAAAAAATTACCATATCTTTATATTTAGACCCATATTTTGGTCTAAATAGGCCAAAGGTATATCGAAAGTCAATCTCATCTGTAGATAATACATAAGTCTTCTATAAAATATGGGGTAAATCTTAAGCTTTTAAAGAACGTTCTGGTAGAATACCGTATTTCCTCTAACAACCACTTAAAAATTTAGAATTTTCTGGCAAGAGGGGGGCTATTTAAAATCAGCTCTCCAGGGCTTAAACAAAAAGATTATTTTTTCTCACTAATTATATAAAGTCTAGATATATTAAATACACTTTTGATAAAAGAAAAGTTTCCTTCTGATTTTTATGCAAAAAGTATAGGTTACAACTGCGCAAATGCAAACCTCTGCCACCGGTAAATTGTTTACCCTAAGATAAAGCGTGGAATAAAATACAGACAGCAACGTGATTGGTTGATATAAAATAATATTTAAATATATGAATGAATAAACTTATGTTAAATATTGAAATAGAAATTCTGGTGCCAATAATGTGTCTACAGGGCGCTCGCATCTTTGAAAATTTGGGTTTTGAAAATAAAATAGAAAAATCACCCCCCTTTTTTCAACCTAAAATTACGTTCATTAACGCTGCATAGACATAGGATTTTTATTGGCTAAAAATAAACGTTTGGATGTTAACTGAAAGATTTTGACCCATAGAAAGTGAAAATCGGTCAATAACTATTTTTAAAAAAATTGAATACAAGGGTACCCCCTATGGAAAAATGCATTGTTAGCATTTGCGCAGTTGTAACCTATAGAAACTGCCTCTTTTTACGTTGCATTGTTTGTTATAAAGCTTTATTTGAATGGAACGTGAAATATCGACGTGTAAATACAAATTATGGCATTTGGTCTATATTTAGATCGCAAAAACCGGTCTATAGTCTGTTTCTTAATTCTGCAATAGGAAAAAGGAGAATATAGACGTAGGGACTCATAAAAAATTAATTATGTTGTTATTATCGATCAAAGATTGGTTGTTTGCATTTTTTCATTTTGCTTAGATGCATAGGTAATTGTTGAACGCCAGTAAGTACATAAAAATGATTCAAACCAGGACATTTTTTTTTAAAAAGCCCCAAGCGAAAATTGTGTCCATTTGTCCACAATGGGGGTGCATTAAAATGGTTAATTTGAAAAACCTAAAGAAATAATTATCTGCTTAAAACTACTATAAAATATATGTATAGATGCAGATGTAACACATTGCACACAAAAACACAAACTTTTTGTGCTATAAGAAGGTTATAGTCTGTTTCAAAATGCCGCAATTTTTCTATTTTCCAAAAAAATTACCATATCTTTATATTTAGACCCATATTTTGGTCTAAATAGGCCAAAGGTATATCGAAAGTCAATCTCATCTGTAGATAATACATAAGTCTTCTATAAAATATGGGGTAAATCTTAAGCTTTTAAAGAACGTTCTGGTAGAATACCGTATTTCCTCTAACAACCACTTAAAAATTTAGAATTTTCTGGCAAGAGGGGGGCTATTTAAAATCAGCTCTCCAGGGCTTAAACAAAAAGATTATTTTTTCTCACTAATTATATAAAGTCTAGATATATTAAATACACTTTTGATAAAAGAAAAGTTTCCTTCTGATTTTTATGCAAAAAGTATAGGTTACAACTGCGCAAATGCAAACCTCTGCCACCGGTAAATTGTTTCCCTAAGATAAAGCGTGGAATAAAATACAGACAGCAACGTGATTGGTTGATATAAAATAATATTTAAATATATGAATGAATAAACTTATGTTAAATATTGAAATAGAAATTCTGGTGCCAATAATGTGTCTACAGGGCGCTCGCATCTTTGAAAATTTGGGTTTTGAAAATAAAATAGAAAAATCACCCCCCTTTTTTCAACCTAAAATTACGTTCATTAACGCTGCATAGACATAGGATTTTTATTGGCTAAAAATAAACGTTTGGATGTTAACTGAAAGATTTTGACCCATAGAAAGTGAAAATCGGTCAATAACTATTTTTAAAAAAATTGAATACAAGGGTACCCCCTATGGAAAAATGCATTGTTAGCATTTGCGCAGTTGTAACCTCTAGTGGTAATCAATTATCTCCCCTGCGGAAAAAAGCTAATGTGTTTTTAAATTTTTAACGATGACAACGACGATGGCGACGGCATGTAAACAATCTTCAACTTTCATTTATTGCGCATGGACCTGACTACTATCATATACGTTGGACATGTCATGTTATTAAAGAATCTTTTCTGTTGCGTAAACAGTTGTTTATAAGGTCAACAAAAGTGCATATTTTAACAAATTCAGTGAAACTTGCTGGACGTTGGAAAAAATTAAAATGTCAACTCAACCTTTAAAAAATCACACAAGGCGTAATACCTGCAGTACATTCTCGAAATTTTTGGGAATGTTGGGTTATTACCTTTTCTTACGACAGATATTAATTTGGAAATTATATTTTACTGTTATCACTTAACGATCCATTTGAATTCAATGTGTAACTATGAAATACTTTCAAGGGACACAACCAAGTTCTATCTTTCATTAATGATAAACATGATAAAAGGGGGGCATTTCTATTTTTAAAACGGGTGACTGAAGATTGAATTGGACATTTAATCCAATACAATGCAAATTCACTTGTTGTTGATCCCAATTTACGAACACCGGTCAAAAAGGTAAACATGTTCTATGACGTAATCAAATTCAACAGGTAAATCGTGTACTTTTATTAAAAGAGAAGGTTGTCAAGACGGACTAGAAAAATAGGTCTTTTTCTTAATTTTATTTTGGCTTAACCTCTTGCAGTACATGTCTGAAAATTTGCAGATGGGAAGATATACATTTAAACAAATAGTGTGATTTTTTAAAATTTTTTATATAAAAGTTAAAGTTGTGCGATCCATTTCAGTTTGCACCGTATGCATTTTAAAAATATCCACATAATAACATGCATAAAAATGCAATCTGTTACTTTTAAAAACTCTTTTCAATTGAAAAAAGTTTATTTTATAAGCATATCCTAAAATTGGAAGAAATTTTGTACTAAAAAGAACTTTTGATTCACTTGACAACCAGGATAAACATTCGAATTGACTTTCCTATCTTTTCCGATGAAGAGCTCACATTCTATTGTTTAAATACCACCGGTTTTCGGACTGTTACTGTGTCTTTCAAGAAGAAATTTAATTAATCAGACAAGCTATATCTATATTGATACTAATGAAGTGTAGAAAGTGTAAATTTGTTCTTAAATAAACCAAATAAAAAGAAATTTCAGTTAGTGGCTTTATTAATTTGATAAATTAAAAGTTCACTGGAACAAGTGAAATTTATTCACGCAAAACTGTGTTCACCTATATCGGTGATTTGATTTTACTTGTTCAAATGAAACAAATTCACTTATATAAGAATGATCCCTGACTGCATGTGGTAACAAAGATAGATTCCAAAATTGTCGTTATGACCATGGACATTATACGTTGTGGCATATTACCGTATTTGTAGCCCCTATATCAATGGCTGATTCAGAATAGGGTATTGGAATTTCGTGTCGAATTATTTTCAAGACGAAGCTAAAACGTGTTGTACTTGGTGACCTGAGAAAAAACATTGTACATTAAAACGCTAAGATAGTTGGCAAAAAACAAACCTACAAACCAACAAAGGTCAATAATTTGTGTTTAACAAATTTGTAATACACGAACGAAAATGTCTTTTGGCCATTTTACTTAACTAGATACATAAAACGACAAGATTAAGATCATGTTATAAATGCTTTTCAGAATAGCTGACTAAGGAACAGATGGCCCTAACACGGTCCCTGTATATCGAAAATTAACCGAATAACGAATTTTTGACAGTTTTAGTCACTCTTTTCGTTACAATAATGATTCGATCTTGTCTTGATAGGTAGAGGTCTAACCTCTCGTAAGGTTATCTAAATGATAATCAAATGATTTGAAAAATTGCGATATACGGTAACAAAAATAATAAAAAAATACCATGCAAAACCTTAACGATACCTTTTATAAACCTATTCCTTGACCGGACTAAATAGTTTTTTTTGTGTGATTTGTCTAGGAATATTGAAAGGGGGAAGGTTGGGCCCCAAGAAAACGTGACAAGTTTAACCCCGCCACATATATTTTGTCCTGTCCTAAGCCAGGAATCTTTGACAAAGCTTTTGTTTGTACTTGTCTTTTTGGTGTTTTCTGTTCCGTCTATCTGTGACTTTTTCAGATCTGGATTTGATAATTATTTTCTATTTATGTAAATGGCTTACAAAAACAAACTTAAAGTAAACTAGGTAAATCTTCCGAATATTCTTGCGAACTTCGGTCCTAAAGATGAGCAGACCAGGGGTCGCTTGGGTCTAGATGAAGTATTTAGATCGTTTGAATTGCAATTAGTTTTATGTTGCCCCTTACGCTAATTTCCGGTTTCATTCTTTTCAAGGAAGGGAGGTCAGTTTTTCAAACCTTTATTCACCCTATTTGAGGGGGGAGGGCTTTTGGGGGCTGGTTTTTTCTTTCTTATTTACTGGTAGTTAACTAAGTCTATTTGTCTTATAGTCGTATAGACCATCATTGCCTGACTCGACTTAGCATCGATTATATGAAAAAAGTTGCTAAATTTCCTCATCATGCATTAATATCTGTGTCCTACCGATATGCTACATCATGTTTTTCTTAAAACTGAAAAACAACAAGTGTGTTTATATGTACCTATGTTGTTACGTCGGACATTTTGACAGATATAGAATAATTGCTACAAGGTTTTATGTCAAATTTAGGTACTTGTTTTCCTTATTGTCAGTATCCTGGGTCAGTGGTTAACAATGTGGTGTCGGTTAAAATTTCGTGTGTTCAAAAGAAGCAGGATTAAAGGGGAAATTAGGAATAATTCTAAATACGATGAGGTTTGTTACATAATTTTCGTGGTAAATATTTATCATATTTTATTCATTCCTGAGAAAAACAAAACTTTAGATTGTCTCATCTCAGGTTTTTTTTTAAATATATAGATTTGTTGCGTTAATACCGCGGACCTTAAGATCGCAATATGGGTAAAAATATCTGATGCAGTAAGGACTGGGATTGTGTCATCAAAGGTGTCCTAAAATAAGACGGTCCTTTCTCCATACAATTTAAATGGACAGGGACATGTCTTGGACCTAAGACACCATCGTTGAACCGACCCCTGGTCCAACCTGTCATTTTTTTAAAGTTTTGTGCAAGGTCAGGACAATTGCTGTTTTAAGCTCACCTTGCCGAAGGCAATTTGAGCTTTTGCCATCACTTGGCGTCCGTCGTCCGTCGTTCAACTTTTAAAACATCTTCTTCTCTGAAACTGCTTAGTCAAATGTATAATGAAACTTGGTAGAGTTGTTCTGTAGTATGTCTTTTACAATACTATTGTTCGAAATTTCGATTCGACAAAAACATGGCCGCCATGGCTAAAAATAGAACATAAGGGTAAATTGCAGTTTTTTGCAAATTACTAAAAAAACGTAACAGAAATCAAAATTTTGTTTAGGATAAAAGTGATCAGCACATCAAGATCTACCTGCCCTGAAATTTTGAAAAATATTCAGCTTATAAGTATATTTGAATACAAGATGAACGATTCAGGCTCCTGGGAGCCTCTAGTTTTCATTCTTATAACCTTTTTGTCTGGTTTTCTTTTACATTTTGTTATTGATAATCGATATTCCCTTTCGATTTTTTTGTTCAGTTACTGTCAGATTGTCTTTGTGTGTGTCCCGGTGGTGGGTAGGTCCACAATCCTAATTAAGTGCTATGTTTGTCGATAGTCAACTGTCCCTCAACTATTAGAAGAGCGCTCAGTATCCTCTGGGTGATGACAGGTCGGGTCCTTTGCCCAAAGAGCAACTGGGATGTGTTCCCAAGTTATCCGACAATATGGGAGTAAAATGCATAGTAAGATAGAGATTAACTTTGTTTTCTCTAGCACTTTGTCGAAAAAACTTTGCCAAAAAAAATGTGTGCATACTAAAATTGTCAGCCAGCATCAGTATTAAAACAATCGTTGCCGCCTGTCGGTTCTAGTTCCCCCATATAGCACAATGGAGGAGACGTTTTGCGCAACATTTGTCAGAAAGAATTGAATGCAATAACATGATTCGAGCAATAGAAGTTTGTTTGTATATCGGTTATGGTTTTGTTTATTTCGTTGATGTACGTTTTTTTTTCCGTTTTTTTTTGTTTTTTTTTTGGTTGTGTTTTTTTTTTTTTTTTTTTTTTTTTTTGTTAGTTTGTTTGTTTGTTTAATATGTTTTGCTTTTTGTTGTTGTTTTTATTTGTTTGTTTGGGTTTTTTTGGTTTTGTTAATTTATTGGGGTTTTTTTGGGGGGGTGACCTTTTTGGGGTTATTTTTTTGGGGGGGGCTTTTTTGTTCTGTTATTTTTGTTTTTGTTTTTTTACTTTTTCATGTTTTTTGTTTGTTTTTGTTTTTATATGAAAAAAAAATGTCATCGACAAAAAATCTTAATAACCTTTGAACCATTGACGTTGATGATTTCAATACACATCCTCGTCTAATACCCTTTTAACAAAATGTATCTGATTGGTCAGTCATATTATCGTCAACTAATCAAAACTTATGTTTCATATTTGGTGTAGAATCTGACAGGTGTGACGAAAGGGAAGGTAACAAATTTTATCAAAACACAACAGACAAAATCACAAAATTTAACAATACGGGTTAACAAATTAAGACGAAGCATAGATTCTTAGCACAGGTAAATTACATTTAAAGACACGAGAAAGTAGTATTTAAATTTTATAAATGAACATTCCAATCCAACTTTACAAAATTGTAACTTTTTTCTCGTTATGGTTATAAATAATTAAGTCATTTACGGTAATGCCTGTAGTTATTTAAGTGATTGATGGTTATCTAACATTCCATTATAAAACACAATATCGTTCTGATTAGATGGGTCCTGAACAATTGGGGGGGGGGCAGGTTTCAATATCTGCTCCCAACACCTTGCACCCTTAAGCTTCCCACCTCTTTAATCCCCATTTTTCACACTTTGCAGGTGCACATTCAAGGAAAGGCATAACAGGCATGCGCCCCCCAAAAAACTGCGAAAAAAAGTTTTTTGCTTAAAAGCCACATAAAAAAAAGATAAAATTTTGCACCTCGCTCTGCTAGGCAAAAAACCAACAACAAAATATTTTTAGTCCTCCCCTAAGCTAAAATCATGGATCCCCCTGCTTTGATCTTATTTACCCTCACTTTTCAGTGCTTTGCAGCACCTCTAGTTCCCTGTTCCTTGTTTTCTCGACCCCTTCACCTGTAACAGTATATGTATCTTCCAATTAGTCATATTTCAGTCTATTTTTAAATACACACGTTAATCTGATCATCAGTAGCTCTCTGTGTATTACTCATTCATTCTGTGTGATTGTATTACTCACTCATTCTGTGTAATGAAGTCTGCTTAGTAAACGTAGTGTTTCATTGATGTTGTCTATTATATTATTATATTCGCCATATGATTCCACGTACTGAATAATGGTGTCAGGTCCCCACTCTCTTGACAATTGTTAACCACTCACTTTGACCTGCATTGCCCCTGTACCTCAGAGGTCTTGTTCCCCCTGTCTAGATAAAGGTAACAAAGAAATCGTTGAATGTCAATCAAAAGATCATCCGAACTTATGTTTTCTGTTTATTTTCAATTGACTATACAGTAAATAAAGCTTATTTAATATTTGATTTGAACAAGGGTGACATTTTCTAATGCATGAAAACAGTACAACTAGTTATGATATCACAACTGAAAAATGAAGACAGCAATAAATGTCCTGATTGGGGTAGTGTTTTTACCAAAGTATCATAAAAGATGTATAAAAAAGACTTTGGACATAGATTTTGTCAATCTATAGACAATCCTAATAAGTTTCTGGAAACCCTATTTTATGTAGACCTAATCAGACAGAGTACCACTACAACAGTGTTCATTTTCTACCCAACCCTAGAATTTTTATTGCCAATTTTTCTTTAGCACCATTTAACTTAAAATTGACTCCCCATTAACTCAAGGAAAAGAATGATGCCTACCTACAGACCCCCTTTTTTGTGGGCATAAACCCAGAAACACACACACTGTTTTGGCCTAGCTAAGATAAAAACAGTATATATTGTTTATCAAACATAACAATGGATATATGATCTCCTTCCTGCTTTAAGCCTGATAATATTGCATGGCTTCCTGAATCTATAAAATAATATATCTTTATTATGAAACTGTTATCAAATTTGGCAACTTCCTGATGCTGACAAATAATACTACATGCATTAAATGTTTTGACCCTTTCACTAAAACATTGGTCCTTAATGTACTTGTGATAATATGAACCATTATATTGTAGAAAAAAAGAAACAATAAAAGGTTAGAAACAGAATTTATGCTACATAAGTTCATGTACAATGACCATGACATAACTCTTTAAATATGCATGTACATGTACATTGTACTAGTGGTTTACTTAAGTATTCATTAGATTAAAGCTTACCAATAAATTTTGAATAAGTTGATCATCTCATTACAGGGTCACCTAGTCACCTACATAGTACTGTATCAATCATTTCAATAATGAATTGAGTTTTCAATAAACACAAATTTTAATTGTTGTACTGAAAGATTAGTCATACATGTACATGTATGTATTTCCCAGAAAAGTGTTGTCAGATTTAGTTTTGTCATTTCAGATTAAAAATGAAGTTAGTATAGAGGGTAAAGGAAAGATGTCTGCCACTGAACCAGATGAAATAACTATCATAGGTAATTTGTTACATTGTTTTATTCAGAATGTTCATAGTTTATGAATTAATAAAAAAACTTCATTGGTATATTTGGTAGTTATTAAAAACAGAATGTGCAAATTAGCTGACCCAAGTTTACATGGTGTAATAAATGTACAAGAAGGTGGTCGGAAGTGCACCAGTAATAGCACCTATGGTAATGAATGTTTTTGCCTTGAAAATATTATATTCCGTCTACTAAATCTACTTTCATGAATGTAGAGTGATATATTGAGGGGTCCTGATCACGAATCACGAAGAATAAGAAAATGCAAATAACGAAACACGAAAATATGGCTAAATTTTTAATCACAGATAAAAGTTTGACTGTGTATTACTGTATATCATGCCTTAAACGAATCACAGACAAAATACTTTGCTGAGAACGGTTCACCTGCAATATCCAATCACGATGCACGGGAAAATATTTCAACAAATCACAATTCATGGAAAATAAAAATTGCCAATAACGGAGAACGAAATAAACCCAATGGCCTCATATTGTGCTAGAGTCTGTTTGATTGTTGGTCTACCTGTAGGTCCAACCCAAATCCGATAACTAGTCTACCTTCAGGTGGAAGTTATTTTTTCCACAATAGAATTATACAATGCAATCCTGATACTGTATGCACAAACATTTATATGTAAATATGATCATACAAAATCATCATTAAAATTACCCTGACATCATTGTCATATAGTTTTGGGTGATTGCAGGAAGAAGATCTTACCGTGAGACAGGGCAAGGTGTCTTTTGGATATAGTGGTATTAAACTAAGTTACTTGTTTTATTTCTCTTTCAGTTGTTGGAGGTAAAGGATTGCAAGGGAAAAAATCAGGTATATTTCAAACTTAAGAAGAGGGGCAAAAAAGGGTTGGTGGTCCTATCAAAATAATCATCTCTTGAGTATTCCTTTATTCTGCTATGTGGTAATCCTAATCATCTAAATGAATGATTGTTGTATGGATTTGCGAGGATGATCTCAAGGAATGATGCTAGTTCTTCAGAGTGGACAAAATGTTTAAGTATCATTGGCTAATAAGTAGGCTCAAAGGGGGTTGCCACAAAGGTCATACTTGCAAACTGAAAACTAGGAAGGCATTTACAAGCTTGCTTCCCTATCCATGATAAAGTAAATAAGTTTAAATTGAATGAATTATCATATTTAAAAAACTTTGAAGAATTATCTACATCTATTTAATGAAATACCAACATGTAATCGTAAGATTTAGACCATACATGTGTGCAGCACCAACACAGAAAAAGAAGAAAAAAGTATTTTTTTTTCATAATAATAGCATATGAGCATTATGTTAATTAATCTTGACTTATATGACAATTGTAAATAACATACAGGTCGACACAAGTTTTCAGTGATTTTTGGAGTTGGTGGCAGAAAGTATAGAACATGTGTAGTTAAAGACCCTGAAGGATGTCCAGAATGGAACGAAGAATCTGTTATGTAGGTTGCTTAATCTTATTCCTGCATGTCCTGCTTCCATCCATTCTTCAGTCAAGAATTGTTTATGTAATATGTAGCTTGATACCCATACAATGTAGCAAGACAATTTTAAGGAAGGATTTAATCAGTGGTTATTGGATGGAAATTTCACAGCCTTTAATCATACTTAATCAATATCTAGTTTATTTTCATCAGAATATATGTTTTTCTTCTCCCAAGGGGGCTTAATTCAGCCAAACCCATAAAACTCTTCTGGTCAAGGGTATGTTAACTCCAAAAATAAAGATGTGCACTGAGTATTTTTAATTTTTTTGAAATAGAACCAGTCTTTTGAAATAAGGGTAAAATGTAAATGGTAAGATCATTGAACTGTACCTTAGTATTATTTTCTGGAGATAAACAGACTGTTCAATCTTATTTGTCATTTATCACTTATTAACATGAATGTTACGTAAAAAAGGATCATTTAATGTGCTTAGTCAATATAAAATGTCAATCAGGCAATTTATAAGTTATTTTAAGCCTTTCTGTTACTTTGACAAATTGAAAAGAAAAAAAGATAATTAAGCCTTCACATTTTATATATAATTTTGGGTGTATATTTTCACTAAGTAAATATTTTTCTTATTCATGTTATAAATAACAAAATCTAGGCAATGGATTGGCATGATACTTTAATAATAGTTTTCTTAGCAACTTCTTGTTACAACCTCTTGAAATTTGGTATGCAGCATCATCATAAGAATCCATATTCTTGGATTTGATTTTAGGTCTCTCATTCACCTACAATATGCATCGATACTTGTCTTTGGTCCAATTTAAGGCTAGCCTATATATCTGTAAAAGTATATCCTTAAAGAAGGGTTTAGACCCATCTTAAACTGTCACTATATGTACTATTTATCCTAAAGTATCTTTTATTTTATTATGCTCACCTACAAACATTTACATGTATAAAAGTAGAGGGGCATATAGTGTTTAGTGTGGTTTGTCTGTCCTACTGTCCCAAGTCAGGTTTACCCTCAGGATTTAATTGATTTTTAAGGTTGCAAAGTGAGGCACCATGTCTTTTGGACATATATATTCTTGTTTTATTAGTCCCCTACGGGCGAAAGCCGAAGGGGACTATAGGTTTGCGCTCTGTCCGTCTGTCACGCCTCAGTTTTCCGCACTTTTTTCTAAACGCTTTTAGATAATGAATGATTTTTGGTATGTGAGTTTACCTTGATGAGTTACAGATCAAGTTTGAGTTTTGTGCCGGTCCACAAATTTTTATGGGAGTTATGGCCCTTTGATCTTTGAAAATTCACTAAAATTTCAGTTTTCCGTACTTTTTTTCTAAACGCTTATAGATAATGAACTGATTTTTTGGTATGTGAGTTAACCTTGATGAGTTACAGATCAAGTTTGAGTTTTGTGCCGGTCCACACATTTTTATGGGAGTTGTGGCCCTTTGAACTTTGAAAATTCACTTAAATTTCAGTTTTCCGCACTTTTTTCTAAACGCTTATAGATAATGAACTGATGTTTGGCATGTGATTTAACCATGATGAGTTACAGATCAAGTTTGAGTTTCATGCCAGTCCCCAAATTTTTATGGGAGTTATGGCCCTTTGATCTTAGAAAATTCACTAAAATATCATTTTTTTCGCACTTTTTTTCTAAACACTTAGAAGTTTGAAAATCCATTTCAGTTTTATTTTCTAACCTTTTTATTGTTCCTTGTAGATAATAAACTGATCAAGTTTAGGTATTCATTTGTTTTACAAATTGTTACAAGTGACTGAAATATGAGGCTGGTAGGGGACTATGTATTGTTTTGCAATACTCTCAGAATGCTTGTTTCACCATAGTTCTAGTGTTAGATCTATGTTACTTTACAATGAATTTTCCATTGTGTTAGAAAAAAAAAACATGAAGTCTAATTTTTCTATGATCTACATGCATTTATGACAAACAATTCTATATTTAGAATCAGTCTGATAAAAATTTCTGCAAATGTCATCCCTTTCTATTGCTTATCCCTTTACATAGCTTGACATTAAACTTAATAAGCCATACTTTATTTGCAATTGCCTGAGGTCAAATTTGGGGTCATTTGTATCTAATTGATACCTATCATTTAATGTGTTTCATATGTTGTGTCTAATGCTTTTGAATGGCCTGAGGTAAAATATTTTTATAAGCATTCAATATTGACAGTTTGATAATTGTCTTTTTACATTTTATTAGGATTATTGTTTGGGACTTTGAGGTTTATGTCCAGTTTTTGGAAAATTGATATTGTTTGAAAATTTTACAGAAATGCAGGCTACTTGTTTAACCTATTAAAGCAAACTGGTGCCTGTATATTAAATTTAATATATAAGCTAAAGGCTATGTAAACATTCAAACTGATATTAGTAAAAAATAAGTTATAAATATTATATAGATACTTTTTTGTAAAAAAACTGCACTTAAGATTATTACAAGATAGTCCCCTTGACTGAAGGTACAACCAGACTCAAAAAGTAGTTCAATTAAAATTTATAATGAAAAGATGTCTATACCGGTACTTATTCTTAAAAATTCCTAAATAAAAGTTAAAAAGGTGAATTATGATTATCAATCATTTTACCAAGACCCAGAGCACCAATATGTTGAATTTAATTTTATTTATTATTAATTTTATCCAATGTTTATAAGAGTAATTTATGTTCACACTTAAAGTACTAGTGTTAAGCAAAATAAGAAGAAAATAGTTATTGTTTTTGAATGTCTTTCTTATATTACAGACAAGTTGGAAATATTTTAGACCAAGCCTTTCTGATAGTCACAGAAAAGGAAGATATTCTCGGTCAAATCAATCTACCGATCACGGCTCTAAATGGTCCGCCTGGTAAAGTCATGAGAACCCCTCTCCAACCTCACAAAAAGTGCCCTAGTCCCAAAGGAGAGCTCATCTACCAGTGTTTTGTTTCTAAATATAGACCCTCACTTTTCCCTAATGCTAGTACCCCTAAACGAACTACACAGAATGTTTACGATAAACATAGAAACGGCTCCATTGGATCTCCAGTGTTACGACAGAAACAAGAGAAACGAAAAAGTGCTTTACAGACTATTAATAAAAAATTCTCCAAATCTATACACGATTTGTTTTCTTGGGGTAGAAGTTCATCTCCTAATGAAGAAGAAAGTGATAAAAATGTATCAAACTTACGAAGTAGTGCAATGAATGGAAGAAGTTGTAGTATTAGTTCGGGACTAAATAATTCTACCAGTGTAGGACGGATACCTGTAATTTTTAGTGTGTTTCCAAATGAGGGACCAATTCAAGGGGGTACAAAAATAACAATTGAAGGCAAAAACCTAGGATTGTCAAAAGCGGACATTTTAGAACTGTCAATTTGTGAAGTTGACCATGCAGACTATGTAGAATTTGAATCTTCCTCTAAAATTTATGTTACAAAAACCAAGCCTTCATCTGTGGGAAAAGGGGATATTCTAATAGAGACAGAATCGGGAGGGACTGGTTCTTTTAAGAATGGTTTTACATATGCTGACCCCAGTGCTCCTCCAACTCCTGTGGCAGAAGAAGAAACGGATGGCCAAAATTCTAGGTTTTCTATAGGAGACGAAGAAATATCAGTGATGAATAATAACACACCAATACCTGCCTCACCTAAAACTCCAAAATCACCCAAAATGAAAATGAGTGTAAGTAAACTTTACTGAAGATACTTTACAGAAAATATACCATTCAATGCAATGTCAGTCTGTCCATAAACCATAAGCCAGTAATTTTTGTGGCGGCCAAATTTCTCATCTTAATCAAATATGGGGTCTAATGTACCGTCTTTAATTTTAGACTCAGAATATTTTTAATTCAGAAAAATATCATGTGTATGATGGCAGAGGCAGAAACGCTTTACTTCTTAGACATTGTTAGAATAGATTCACTTTGTACATCTGATGCATGATTTTGGCACCTGTTTTATGTATTAACAACTCAAAAATGATACAATGGATTTTTCTAAAATTTTACACAGTGAATACAACCACACATTAAACATGTTAAAGATGTGCATGTCTATTTGTTATTTTGAGAGAAACTCTATGCAGGCCTTTTTACCAAACTGTTTTATTGGTGGTTTAAATCAATGGTTTCACAGGGTTCACCACAGGCTATTCAAGAGCGGTGCTCCCCCGCTCTTGAATTTGTTTCCTCCACCCTTGAATTTTGAGCTTCATACAAAAGTTTGACTTTATTCCTATAAACAAGTTTTTTTAAATAGAAAATGTATGAATATTGTGACTTATAGCTAAAATAGAAGAGGGAAAACAAAACCCAAGACTCAGATAACAGCATTATGAATAGATAAATACACATAAATATATTATGGTTTAGGAAAAGGATCATCTTCAGACTTGCACCGCCCTTGAATTTTTAACTGTGGTGATCCCTGTTTCACTGTTTCTACTTTTTCAGGTTACAATAGCTGATCCTGGGCCTATGACTGAAACAGAAGACAAGTCTAAGAAACATTTCCTTAAACATATACGTAGGAGGAGTGAAGGACAAGCATTATTCCAGTCTAAAGGACCAGGTTAGTTCTCATAATTACTGCTTCAAATTTAAGTTATTAAAAGTAGCCAAATGTAAGCTTTTTAGCTCACCTGACCCATGTGAGCTATTGTCATCGTTAAGCGTCCGTCGTCCGTCCGTCTGTCCGTCGTCCGTTAACTTTTCTTCAAAGATCTTCTTCTCTGAAACCACTGAAGGGATTGCATTGATACTTGGTATACATGATCTTTAGGATGTCCTCTACCAAGTTTGTGAATTATATACATGTCGACCAACCAACATGGCCGCCGTTGCTAAAAATAGAACAAGGGGTCAGACCATTGTTTTTGGCTTATAACTCAAAAAGTATAAGAGATAGAGAAAAATCCGAAGCAACCCTCCTTGTTCAGCATCAAAAGATCTACGAAACTCTCCATTGAGTCGAAGTTGTGAAACGACTCCTTATAGGAGTTATTGCCCTTTAATCATCAAAATTGACCATTTTTGCAGTTTTTGGACTATACCTTGAAAACCGTTAGAGCTAGAGGAAAAGTTAGCATTGCAGAATTGTTAAGCTCATTGAGATCTACCAAAATGATTGCAGGGTCTAAATTGTCAGATCAGCCGTTTAAGATTTATTCCCCTTTAACTGTTTTTTTCCATTAATTTACACTGATTTTCAAAAATCTTCTTCTCTAAAACCACTGAAGGCATTGCATTGATACTTGGTATACATGATCTTTAGGATGTCCTCTACCAAGTTTGTGTATTATATACATGTCGACCAACCAACATGGCCGCCATTGCTAAAAATAGAACAGGTAGGTCAGACCATTGTTTTTGGCTTATAACTCAAAAAAGTATAAGAGATAGAGAAAATCCGAAGCAACTCTCCTTTTTCAGCATCAAAAGCTCTACGAATCTCTCCATTGAGTTGAAGTTGTGAAACGACTCCTTATAGGAGTTAATGCCCTTTAATAATCAAAATTGACCATTTTTGCAGTTTTTGGACTATATTTTGAAAATCGTTAGAGCTAGAGGAAAAGTTAGCATTGCAGAATTGTTAAGCTCATTGAGATCTACAAAAATGAATTCAGGGTCTAAATTGTCAGATCAGCCATTGAAGAGTTGTTCCCCTTTAACTGTTTTTTTCCATTAATTTACACTGATTTTCAAAAATCTTCTTCTCTGAAACCACTGAAGGGATGGCTTTGAAACTTGATACACTTGATCTTTAGGATGTCCTCTACCATGTTTGTGAATTATATACATGTCGACCAACAAACATGGCAGTCATTGCTAAAAATAGAACAAGGGGTCAGACCATTGTTTTTGGCTTATAACTCGAAAAGTATAAGAAATAGAGAAAATCTGAAGCAAATTTGCTTGTTCAGCATCAAAAGGTCCTTACAGGAGTTATTGCCCTTTAACTGTTTTTTCTATTAGTTTAAACTGATTTCCAAAAATCTTCTCTGAAACCACTGAAAGGATTGTTTTGCAACTTTTTATACTTGAAAGTGAAATTTATTCAAACTTTGGCATAAGAGATCAGGTGAGCGATTCAGGCTCCTGGGAGCCTCTAGTTTACTATTAAAGGATGTAAAATTTTTCCGTTACAAACAGACTAAGGATCAAAATTAAAATCCATTTGTTTTAGGGCCCCTGCAATCAAAGTTTTCACCATTTTACTGCATGTCTATTCACAATGTTTTGTGAATGCTAGAATTCATGTAAGCTGGTTTTTTTTCACTATTTTATTGTTTTTCATGTTTCTTGAAAAAAAGAGATGTTTTGTACATGTAAGTCCTGCAGGGTCAGATCCAGAGGGGGAACCAGGTGGCAAGGCTCCCCTCCCTTATGGAAGGAAAATCTGGCTGGATATTTAGGAAATCATTGAAATGTTACCTTATTCGAAATCTGCCACTGGGACTCCTACATTACATGCACAAGCAAATCTGGAAGATATTTCCCTATGCTAATTGGCTTAGTCTTCTAAGATTATGAGACTCAGAAGGGAAATTTTGTATTATTTGATAGGGAAGGCAGGGAAGGGGATGATCCTCTAGCTCTTAATCCTATAATACTCAACAAGACCAGGGGATATATAAAGATCATTGATTGCTTGATGAAAAATTAAGAAGTTATTTTTGAAAACATGGGTAAAAGAAAAAGAAGTAAATTAAACTTGCTAAGCGAATAGGATTTAAGAAAGGGAATATTCCTTGGAATAACATGAATAAAGGTTTTGGAAGTACGTTTCAGTAAAGCATTTTTAAAAACTAACTTTATAAATAAGACTTTTTTTTAGTGTCCAGTGTGACAATTTTTTTATATTATAAATGATGGTTTAAGATACAATGTAATTCACATGATTCATTTGATTTTATACAATTACAAATACATTGGAAAAGTTTTAGAATAAATACATGTAAAAGTTATTTGCTTTGAATTTGTCTGCTTATTACATATACACCATAGGCGGATCCTGGGGGCATGGACCCCCCTTTTGGCGGAAGATTTGGTTGAATATATAGGAGATCATTGAAGCATGACCAAAGCGGGACCCCTCTTAGGCAAGTCCTTGCTCCCCTCTTTTCACATTCTCTGGATCCGCCAATGGACTTCCTAACTACCTTGAATTGAAGTGCTTTTCAACGATTCACATGTTTACAAATATTTCCTAGAAATTCCTAGCAAAAACAACAGGAAGGAAGCTGGTATTGAGGATTATATATTAGGAGACAGGGAAGTTCAGCAAGGACAAAAGAGGGGGTTAAAATTACATCAAAGAGATGGAAAGCAGGGGGCAGAGGAGACTGGGATGCCCTCCCGTAGTCAGTCCCCCACATATAATAATCTTTATTTTTGAATTTAAGTACAAGCATTACCAACCCCAGAACAGACAAGTATAGAAACCTTACAGGCAGAAATAGCTAGATTAAAGAAAGAAAATGAACAGATAGATGCTCTTAAAGAAGAAATTGAAGGTATTTAGAATTAGAGTTCTGATATAATGTAATGGGCCAAAATGTATGTTTATGTGCACAAACATTGATAGTTTAAAATAGGTTTGTTTTGGTTTAAATGTTTAGTTTAAGGGTGATGAAAGTATGCATCAAAATAGATTAAAGCCAAAGTGTAATTTAACAAATCTTAAGTTAAAAAAGGTATTTTTATTTTAAAGTATAATTATAGAAACTTAAAAATACTGTAATCATGGTAATTGAAAGTTGGGTTATCATGGTCAAGTGTTACATTTACTTATTTAACAAAAACAAAACAAAAAACTTCTGGATGTTAACATAAAGGATAAAAGTAATTCAGGCATTAAGTATTTTAATAACTAAATATACTTGAATGCAATTCTTTAAGTGTGACCTATTTTAAAGATATACCAACCCAAACAATAAAAAAGCAAAACATTGTCATTGTTTTCTGTTTATATTTATCTTGTCTAGTAGTGACAGTTTTATCTTCTTTCTACATAACTTTATAGACATGTTTCTTGATGGTGACAAACGTCCAATAACTGTGACACATTTTGTACATAAACACTTATTTTATTATTGGCAACTTCAAGCCAAATTACTGTTACAAATTTATATAAATGGTTAAATGACATTTTAAGTGCAAATCCATTCTTTTGAAGTTTTAGTGTTAGTGATTTTGTAACTGCATATTGTGTAAATTAGCATGATTTAAGTCTTATTTAGGACTTGTAAAAGGTCATTTAAAATGTTATGTAGACAATTACATGTATATTGAGTTTGGTCATGTTGATGAGCTTAAATAATTCTTGTTTAAAGGTATTATAGTAATTTTTAAATAAAAAAAAAATGAGACTTCCTTTAATAGAATTTGGATTTTGCATAAATTTGAATTTTAGTAATATAAATATGCAGTTTTCAGTGCATAACAATTCATCCTTTTCTCTATCTTAAAATCAATCAATCTTTCATGTGCAGTTAATGTCATTCAAAGTATTTTGAAAGTCAGGTCAGACTTATGTTTTTTGACATTCCAATAGAAATTGGAAAATGTATTTGTTGATATATGCTTGATACAAGAAACATAGTAGGATACACAGTACAATGTACAAATATCAATGGTCACATGATATAAGAATCGTTTTGACCGAGTTTTAAAAATATCAGGGTTATAAAATGGTGTATGTTGTGCAGTCTGCGTGGGACTGGAAAAATATAACAGCTTTCTGAGCAACTACTTATCACAGCCCCTTGAAATTTGGTTAACTGTGTCAGCACGGGGTCCCATACTGGGGGTTTCCAGGGGCGGATCCAAAGTTCCCTGAAAAGAGGCGGGGGCATAATTGCTAAATATGTCTGATTTTGATGAAAATTTGAAATTGCTTTGGTCAATTTAATACAGAAAAATATAATTTCTCCATTAAAGGGGGGGTTTACGCCCCCTCCGCCCCCTCTGAATCTGCCACTGGTTTTGATTTCTGAGGTTTGTTGCTCACCTAACTACTTCCTATATAATGAAATCTAGCCATTTTGACTTTGACAGATTATCTTAATATGTTACTTTGTACCAGTAGATCAAACCATAAAACTGAAAAAGGGAAAAAGAAAGGCATTGTCAAATATATACTTTTATATCTTTAAAATGCTTTAATACATTTTATGTACCATAATCTTATTTTTTATTCTAGTGTTAAAGAATGAGAAGAAAGACATGAAAGGTTACATAGACAAACTGGTGATGAAAGTGATTACCCATTGTCCTGAAGCTCTGGCTAATGACGAAGATAATAAGGAATATAAGGCAAAGTTTGGGTAGCAATGGAAGAACTAGAGAAATAATGTTCGATAAAGTATGGCAAAAGCAAGAGTCAAGAAGAAAATTTGTTGCAACATGTCACTGTCTGTAATCAACTTACTTTCTAAGAAACACATATATTGCAAGAAAAAGAGTACATTTTTAGTCTTAAAATCTATTTTAAAAAGTTGAAAATCTTATGGTTTACAGTAAAATTTCAAAGAAGTACAATTATCTTGAAATTACATAATGCATGTCTGTAAAGATTTGAGACAAAATCTCGAGAGAATGAAAATAAAAATGTTTAACAGACATGTATTATGAAAAGATACCTTAATTTATTGAAAGAGAATATAATTAATATGCACGCAATGTGTCAAATACTAGTTCGAGTAGTTAAGTAGTTGTACAAGTATTTCAGATAACTTCAAAGGTATTTTAGGGTACTGAAAGGCTGTGATAATAATATTTATTTCGAAAAGATTGCAATAATTTAATTCAAATGATTTTTAAATGAAATTGTTTTAGGCTGTAATCTCACAATTAAAAAAATTTATGATCTGAAAAAAAAAAAGATATGGATTGAGGGTACTTTTACATAAACATGTACTATGGATTTATTTATTTGATTTATTTATTTCCATGAATATCAATGTTTATTGTTTCCAATACAGTTTGATAAATTTTATTCCTTTCATTTTCTGGTTTGTACATCTTGCTAGAAGAATTCTGTATAAAATTTACATTTTGTTAGATTCTTTTTTTTGTGGTTGATTGCCACGGACACACACCTGGGAAACTCGCAAGTCGCAACCAAATATTTTTACTCAGAAGTTTATTGATACTAAGTAAAGGAACACTTTTTGCAAGAATCAGAGAATGTCACTCTAAATGAAATTTGTCACAGATCTTGAATATACCAAAAATCATAGTAAAACCTGTATTTTAAGCCAGAAATCGTTTTTATATTGTCAAGGCGATTCTATTAACCAGGTCAAGTCCGGATTTAAGGAAAAATGTAATTTAACTTTATTAATTGAACAAAATAAACTGTTTTTGCTTTATTTATGATACATGGAGTGACATTCTTCGATTTCTCAAGTTTATAACATTAAATGTCAATCTCAAAATTCCAGGTCCCGTAATTTCGGTTGCGACTTTCAAGTTTCCCAGGGTTGCCACATAAACCACCTAATTTGGTACTTTATAAATAGTAAAGTACCACATTTTATAGATTTCAGGGACAAAAATGAATAAATTGATAAATCCTAATAGTTAGTATTAAATGTTATGTGGAAAAAGCATTTATTTTAGTTAAAACCAATTCTTACATGATCTGAACTTTAAACATTGTCATGATTTTAGAAGCAGAGCTTGATTTTTCATAAATATATGTATTTCTTATCTAGACTAATTGGAATATTGTCTAAAAGAATGCTAGCTACTGATAAACACGTTATTCTTTAAAATCTTTTAATTGTGAGTTTGAAATGAAGTCTTTCAATTGTTGTTAAAACTATGCACAACTATTAGACATTTCAAGGCCTTATAGAGACAGATTTTATGATTTACCTTATTTTTTTACTGTAGTGCTTCACAAATGTGTGTGTAAAAATAAGTATGTGGTGAGAATTATTTTAAGACATTATTTGGTTACAATTGCCATGTTAAATCTATATGTACTTGTGTTTACAAAATAAAAACCAATTACATGTAAAAAATGTAATTCGAATGTGTTTACAGATACCTGCAAAGAAACCAATAATTGTTAACCAATTTTAAGAAAACGGTTCTTGAAAAGTGAAATAGTCTGATTAAGAAAATAATCCAGATACAATGAAAACAAAGGGACCAAAAATGATATATTAATTCATGTAATATTTAATATGGTTACTTTATTCTATGGCTTGTTTAATTATGTATTATGGTTGGTAATTATGCTCATATTTATTATATTGTTATACATTTGTATGTGCTTATGTAATGTGTATCCTTTTAAAATTTGTTAAACATGTACATTCTTATGATTGTTATATTTTGCTTATTGTTAAACAATATATTTTTTGTAAAAAATGACCATGAAAACATATCATTATTTTGTGAAAATTTATAGTGAGAAAAAAGGGAAAACATGATCTGTTATTTTGTAAACATATAAAATTTATATAGTGGTTGTTCATTTTCTACAATTTTTTCTTTATTTTGAATTATTTGTAGTTTTTGACATTTTATTTTTTTTTCTACAAAGATAGCAGGACAGCTGTAAATAATTTATGATAATTATATACAATATTTGTAAAGGATACATTTTTCTTTTTTTCTGTAAGGATTTTTTTATGAAAACTTCAAAATTTTCATGAGAAGAAAACATAAAAACCCATTTAAATGGTCAAAGAAAAATTATCAGCTATTTCAAACTTGTATTGGTATTTGCTTCCTTGAGCATTTTTTTTTCTGTAATTTGAGTCTCTCCTTAGTGTATGCACTGATTGGACATCTTAGATCAATTACCTCTGTTGGGTAATTTTGTAGTAACCTTTTATCTTATCATTTTTATACATTTCTAAATATTTTGATAAATTTTTATAGATCTGCATCTTTGTATTGTCTTAAGAAATTCTTCATTGTAAAAGATCTGTTCTATTTTGGTCATCAATAACAGCTGTTTAATGATAACCTGTAACTTTAATTGTTTTATAAAGTACAAATTCTTTGGTATAATTTTAAAGCATCTTTATATGTCTGTTTGTTTGGTTTATTTTCCTTTCCTATCTTGTTTCAGATAGTACTTTTCTTTGTTAATAGGTTAAATACAGAGAAAACTAAATTAAATGTACACTGTTTTGTGTGTTTTTTTTCAGATTTACATTGAATATCTGTAACAAAATTTCCATTTATTTAAGCAGAATTTTTCTTTCTTATATATTTATAATCAGATTTTTATTTCAATTAGACCACTTTGAATATTTATATACTATTACTATTTATCGATGAAGGAATGTGATAAACAAAAATCTTGAATTAGCAACACATTAGCTTTTGTATGCAATGTTGTATTTGTCACAAAATTCTGTGTCTCAATTTCCTCAGGAAAGACTTTTAAGATAAATGAAAACATACTTAAGCAGGAAATTTTTGTGTAATAATTTTCAAAATGTGTATCATTTTACACAGTTTTTTATTAATGATTGATTACAGGTTTAGCTTTCTTTCCAGAAGTAGATAGATTAGTTTCCTTTTGGTTTTTAGCTCACCTGACCCGAAGGGTCATGTGAGCTATTGTCATCGTTAAGCGTCCGTCGTCCGTCCGTTAACTTTTCTTCAAAGATCTTCTTCTCTGAAACCACTGAAGGGATTGCATTGATACTTGGTATACATGATCTTTAGGATGTCCTCTACCAAGTTTGTGAATTATATACATGTCGACCAACCAAGATGGCCGTGGTTGCTAAAAATAGAACAGGGGGGTCAGACCATTGTTTTTGGCTTATAACTCAAAAAGTATAAAAGATAGAGAAAATCCGAAGCAACTTTCCTCGTTCAGCATCGAAAGCTCTACAAATCTCTCCATTGAGTCAAAGTTGTGAAACAACTCCTTATAGGAGTTATTGCCCTTTAATCATCAAATTTGATCATTTTTGCAGTTTTTGGACAATATCTTGAAAACCCTTAGAGCTAGAGGAAAAGTTAGCATTGCAGAATTGTTAAGCTCATTGAGATCTACATAAATGATTTCAGGGTCTAAATTGTCAGATCAGCCATTTAAGAGTTATTCCCCTTTAACTGTTTTTTCCATGAATTTACACTGATTTTCAAAAATCTTCTTCTCTAAAACTACCGGTACTGAAGGGATTGCATTGATACTTAGTATTCATGATCTTTAGGATGTCCTCTACCAAGTTTGTGAATAATATACATGTCGACCAACCAACATGGCCGCCGTTGCTAAAAATAGAATAGGGGGTCAGACCATTGTTTTTGGCTTATAACTCAAAAAGTATAAAAGATAGAGAAAATCCGAAGCAACCTTCCTTGTTCAGCATCGAAAGCTCTACAAATCTCTCCATTGAGTCAAAGTTGTGAAACAACTCCTTATAGGAGTTATTGCCCTTTAATCATCAAATTTGATCATTTTTGCAGTTTTTGGACTATACCTTAAAAACCCTTAGAGCTAGAGGAAAAGTTAGCATTGCAGAATTGTTGAGCTCATAGAGATCTATAAAAATGATTTCAGGGTCTAAATTGTCAGATCAGCCGTTTAAGAGTTATTCCCCTTTAACTGTTTTTTCCATGAATTTACACTGATTTTCAAAAATCTTCTTTTCTAAAACTACTGAAGGGATTGCATTGAGATTTGGTATACATGATCTTTAGGATGTCCTCTACCAAGTTTGTGAATTATATACATGTCGATCAACCAACATGGCTGCCGTTGCTAAAAATAGAACAGGGGGTTCAGACCATTGTTTTTGGCTTATAACTCAAAAAGTATAAGAGATAGAGAAAATCTGAAGCAACTTATCTTGTTCAGCATCAAAAGCTCTACAAATCTCTCCATTGAGTCGAAGTTGTGAAACGACTCCTTATAGGAGTTATTGCCCTTTAATCATCAAAATTGACCATTTTTGCAGTTTTTGGACAATATCTTGAAAACCGTTAGAGCTAGAGGAAAAGTTAGCATTGCAGAATTGTTTAGCTCATTGAGATCTACAAAAATGATTCAGGGTCTAAATTGTCAGATCAGCCGTTTAAGAGTTATTCCCCTTTAACTGTTTTTTTCCATTAATTTACTTTGATTTTCAAAAATCTTCTTCTCTTAAACCACTGAAGGGATTGCATTGATACTTGGTATACATGATTTTTAGGATGTCCTCTACCGAGTTTGTGATTTATATACATGTCAACCAACCAACATCGCCGCCGTTGCTAAAAATAGAACAGGGGGGTCAAACCATTGTTTTTGGCTTATAACTTAAAAAGTATAAGAGATAAAGAAAATCGGAAGCAAATTTTTTTGTTCAGCATCAAAAGGTCCTTACAGTAGTTATTGCCCTTTAACTGTTTTTTCTATTAATTTAAACTGATTTCCAAAAATCTTCTCTGAAACAACTGAAAGGATTGTTTTGCAACTTTGTATGCTTGAAAGTTTGTGAAATTTATTCAAACTTTGGCATAAGAGATCAGGTGAGCGATTCAGGCTCCTGGGAGCCTCTAGTTTTATTCTTATTCACTTTTTCATCATATTATTTTTACTTTTACTTAGATAATTTGCTTACTTTCTATGTATGCTATATTTAACATTTTACCTATTGATCAGCATTGTACAAATTTTAGACATAGTTCTAAACTAGTCAATTACTCTGTGAGATAAAGTAGAAATGGTTTAAATTCTTGAAAGAAAGACTATTTTCTATCTATTGATGTACATGTGGAATTCTAAACTAAGGACTTATTCAGAAATAGAAGTACAGATGGGATAAAAAGGTGCTTTATTTTTCTCAATCATACACAAATTATTAATTGATTTATTCCAATTAAGCTATGCCCCTGGTTGAAAATAAAAAAAAAGACATTCTATCAAAATCTAAGTTATACATGTTAATGTAAATGCCTGCACCAAAATTGACTACATTCCCCCAAAAAAGAATTTCATTCTAGAAAAGCCATTATTGTAAAATTATCAGTACTTTATATTCTTGATAGTATCAATACATTGTATTTATTTATAATAATTTGCTACACACTTGTATGGTGCTTATTAATCTATTACAGAAAATATTTTTGCATTGTATAAATGATTCCTTTTATATTACATACTGTTAACCAACTTGTTTCAGCGGGTACTCTATTTCATGTTTTATTGTCAGAGGCCCTCTGAGGGGTTGTTTATTTATGTGATCATATGATACAACAATTAACCATTCAATTACTATGAAAAATGAATAATTTTCAACAAGTTTTAACAAGTTTTAACGAATTAATGCTCCTCATGAAATTCGTGACAATAATTTTATAATTTGGTCTAAAAATTAGTTTGTTTACAGTAATTATATTGGAGATAAAAGTTAAACACCGAACACCTTTTAAAAGATGGAACAAAGCAATCCAAGCAACATTGTAGTTATTAGAAAGCATTTTCTGAAAATAATGTTGAGATTGTAAAAATGGGTGTGTTCTGTGTAGTATTTTTGAAGTTAATTGTTTTTGGCACATCATGTGATAAAAGTTAATGTTGATTTACCCACCTTGTTTAAAATGAGATCTACAAATATATTTGCTTTATTGCTGTCTGTAAAAAAAATATTTTTAATGAACTAATTTGCCGCTTAAATTTCAGTTAAATGACAAAAAAATGAAATAGTTTTTTAGCCTACATGAAATGGCATAGGTCCAGTTAAAATTATTGGTAGATCTTATTTTAAACAGATTGGGTTTGTTTTACACACGAGGAAAATATGATATGGAGATTAAGATCTTAATAGCTAAGCTTTTACTCTGTGGATTGTCCTCTTATTAAATAAACTATTAATTGAAAGTTGTTTTAGTTCTTATTGGATGAACTGTTTAATCTGAGCATACCATTCTGATATTTTGTCTTGCTCGTGATGAATAGTTGCGGAAGACGAGACATGGGTATTACTTTCTAGCGTCGTAAACGTTTTTGTAAGACTTTAGTGGAAATTGAATTACTTAAAAAGTATAATAGCTAGGCATCTGATATTTGGTATACAGACACTTAAGAGTAATGGTCTATGCAACTGTCACCATGCCATGTGCCCCTATTTTTATCTATTTTTATGCTTTACTGACTCTGTAGACTTAGGTCTTTTTTCAGGTCATAAACTTTTTAGTTCACCTGACCCGAAGGGTCATGTGAGCTATTGTCATCATTAGGCATCCGTCGTCCGTTAACTTTTCTTCAAAGATCTTCTTCTCTGAAACCACTGAAGGGATTGCATTGAAACTTTGTATACTTGATCTCAAAGATGTCCTCTACTAAGTTTGTGAATTATATACATGTCGACCAACCAAAATGGCCGCCGTTGCTAAAAATAGAACAGGGGGGGTCAGACCATTGTTTTTGGCTTATAACTCGAAAAGTATAAGAGATAGAGAAAATCCGAAGCAACCTTTCTTGTTCAGCATCAAAAGCTCTACAATTCTCTCCATTGAGTCGAAGTTGTGAAACGACTCCTTATTGGAGTTATTGCCCTTTAATCATTAAAATTGACCATTTTTGCAGTTTTTGGACTATATCTTGAAAACCGTTAGAGCTAAAGGAAAAGTTAGCATTGCAGAATTGTTAAGCTCATTGAGATCTACAAAAATGATTTAGGGTCAAAATTGTCAGATCAGCCGTTTAAGAGTTATTCCCCTTTAACTGTGTTCTCCATTAATTTACACTGATTTTCAAAAATCTTCTTCTCTGAAACCACAGAAGGGATTGCATGGATACTTGGTATACTTGATCTTTAGGATGTCCTCTACCAAGTTTGTGAATTATATACACGTCGACCAACCAACATGGCAGCCGTTGCTAAAAATAGAACAGGAGGGTCAGACCATTGTTTTTGGCTTATAACTCAAAAAGTATAAGAGATAGAGAAAATCCGAAACAACCTTTCATGTTCAGCATCAAAAGCTCTACAAATCTCTCCATTTAGTCAAAATTGTGAAACGACTCCTTATAGGAGTTATTGCCCTTTAATCGTCAAAATTGACCGTTTTTGCCGTTTTTGGACTAGATCTTGAAAACCGTTAGAGCTAGAGGAAAAGTTAGCATTGCAGAATTGTTAAGCTTATTCAGATCTACAAAAATGAATTCAGGGTCAAAATTGTCAGATCAGTCATTTAAGAGTTATTCCCCTTTAACTGTTTTTTTTCCATTAATTTTAACTGATTTTCAAAAATCTTCTCTGAAACCATTGAAGGGATTGCTTTGAAACTTGGTACACTTGATCTTTAGGATGTCCTCTACAAAGTTTGTGAATTATATACATGTCGACCAACCAACATGGCCACCATTGCTAAAAATAGAACAGGGGGGTCAGACCATTGTTTTTGGCTTATAACTCGAAAAGTATAAGAGATAGAGAAAATCCGAAGCAACTTTACTTGTTCAGCATCAAAAGGTCCTTACAGGAGATATTGCCCTTTAACTGGTTTTTTTTTTTTGTCTATTGTTTAAACTGATTTCCAAAAATCTTCTCTGAAACCACTGAAAGGATCTTTTTGCAACTTTGTATACTTGAAAGTTTGTAAAATTTATTCAAACTTTGGCATAAGAGATCAGGTAAGCGATTCAGGCTCCTGGGAGCCTCTAGTTTTTAAACTTGTGGAAAGTGAATTTCATGAATAGTTTAATAGCTAGGCGTCTAATGTTTGGAGTACAAATGCTTGGGGTTATGGTCTATGCAACTATCACCATGCCATGCATATAAATCCTGTTTTTTTGTGTGAAGTCTATTGTGTTAAGTCTGTGATAATAACTCTGATATCTAGAATCATATTTTAAAGTTGGTCAACAGATTTTTCTTGGTGGTTAAATGGTTCAGTCACCTGGCACATTATCTAGACTTTTATTTAACTCAGATCTTAAGAACTGAAGGCCTATGTAGACATTTTGTGGTGGTTCCAACAGGGGAGACATATTTTAAGTGGCCATACTTGTTATTCACTTGTATTTTTGCCACTATTTCTTCTAGGATCTTTATATTGGTAACAAATATTGATATTGGTATTTTGTATCATGTGATATTTTGGGGGAATCAAGACAGTTACTTCCTGCCTTTATGCCCCTATGTTGACATGTTATGGCATTAAATTTTACTCATGTCTGTCCGTATAAAAATTGTCACGAGCTTTTCTCAGTTAACCGCAGTAAACATGCATGTTTAATACAGCTTTTCCTTTTTGAACAGTTGTACCACAAAACTAAAATAAAGATAATGGTTTTACTTTGCCTTGTCCAATTTCATTTGAAAAACATAAATCTAAGACACCCAATCATAAAATAAGGCTCTATAAAAAGTTAGCAATAACCAGTGGCGGATTCAGAGGGGGGTGGAGGGGGCATATACCCCCCTTTAATTGAGAAATTTTAATTTTTTTTTATAAAATTGACCAAGCAATATCAAATTTTCATCAAAATCTGATATTTTTAGCAATTACGCCCCCCCTTTTTTCATGGACCTCTGGATCCGCCCCTAATTACTGTTAACTACAATGCAGGTGTCATTTTTTTTAAAATTAAATTTAAAGACGATAAAGAAATTTGAGTTAAGTGTACGGGACACAACCAACATAAAGAAGCTGAAATTTAAAAATCTTAATGGAAAACAGTCAGCAGTCCCATGACCAGAGGTTGTTGCTCGCTGTCTTGCATTGGCCTAAATCTGAAAATACAATACATAAGATTCTAAACCAATCCTTATATTATCAACAAAAGACCTATTTCTGGACAAAGAACAAAAAACAGATAGATGATAGGCACAAACAAAAGATTTGTAAAGGATTCCTGGCTTTGAACAGGCACATATGTAAAATGCGGCAGGGATAAACTATTTTATTTAACAGTAAGCTTATATGTTTATCTACATGAAGATAGAAGATGGGTTGTTTTTTTTTAATTGAGCTCCAACAGATCTGCCATATATGCGACATAAAATAATTATTATGTGTTACGGTTTGATATTTTTTAATTCTTTATGGCAAATATAAAGAACATCATTACTGAACATTGATTGTCAAAGTAGCATTTGGTGTATGGATAACACTGAGGTTTGTTGTTTGCTCCTCGCCAGGAGTGAAAATTTCATGATCTTATTTTCCAACTCAATAGGATAGTCTTGAGCAACAAGGCTAGTTCTTGGGTGGGGACGAAAAGAGATTGTCCCATGCAAAACCCTATGCATGTTATTAAAGATCCCTTTGTAGAGATCAATATGAGAAGGCTCAACAGGGCCACTAGTAAGGCCAAACTTCCAACTGGAGGTGGATTCACTTTAGCATTAAGTTCGTTTCCCAATCACAGATAAATATATGTTTAAACTAATGTCATAATGACATATTGATGAAATTGAAGATGGTTGTAACTTGCATTGGTACAAACTTTAAAAAAGAAATGGTGAATTGAACCAGATTTAATGGTGCAACACTTCCTTTTTCAGTTGTGACCTTTGGGTCCATATGTAACACAAAACACAACACAAACATAACAAATATTAATACAGAAATATTTATTTCTATTTTATATGAAACAATGATTGTGCTTTTCAGCAGCAATATTTTAACAATAAAATCAAGACAGTTAATATTAGTGGTGTATTCATGGGGAAATAGCATAAGGTGGCTTTCAAAAAGCATAAGAATAATTATTCTCTAACAATGTTGAAAAATTTCCCACAACACATTTGTTCAATTTTTTATTCAGGAAGCAATGTGCATGATTTTGGGGAATAAAATAAATAAAAATGTTTTCAAAGGAAAACACCTACACAAAAAAAAATATCTAGCCAAAGTTAACTATGCATATAAACAGTGTTTTCAAGTTGTCGCCTGGTTTCATTTTTCAAAAATGAAGAAAACATTATATTTTTTGGAAAAAGTTCTTCAAAAACAAAGAAAATAAACTTATACCTTAACACTTACTGGAATCATTTGGAAAGTGTCAAGTCGCAAAAATAAAAACAAAGAAAAAAAACTTATACCTTAACAGCTACTGGAAGATAACTTGAATAATAACTTATATGATCAAATATGAAAATGAAAGAAGAATTTCAGTATTATACTATTTTACAAATTTACAATTAAATGTTTTCTTTACAATAACTATCGAGATCTACTGGAATCTTTCAATACTTTAGCTACCTAGTATTAGAGAAAACTTAAGAAAATAAATGTTAATTTACTGTACATGAGAGTATACTCTGTGTATTAGTAACTGATAGAAATCAAAATACTGGCATACATGTACTGTGGTTTCATTATGATTTGTGGGGTATTGATTTCCGTGGTTTTTATGGGTGGCCTTGAGCCATGAAATTTGATACCCTGTGAAAAGGAAATATAACTTTGATCTTTATGCTACAGACTTCAGAAACAAGAAATTAAGAATCCATGAACCTATCAATTTTCATCTAACCACGAACTTTGGTACCCACGAAAACAAACGAATCCACAGTATTTTAAAAATAAATAAATAACATTTTGGGGGAAATATTTAACATATTTTTACAAAACTCCTAAGAACTACAAGCAAGCATTCAAAAAAAGTTTGGGAGGTAAACAGAGTTTGAAAAACTAAAATGAATCGGAACAGATCTTTAATGCAAATTATAAAGATTTTTTAAGTCAAGGCAAACAAATGGTTTTGCATGTAATTGACAGTCATCACTTTAATCTTGTTCCAATTTAAAATGTCCAAATTGGTCATTTACAACATTTTTCATACAACCACCAAAAAATGTTTGTTGACAGATAGTTATCAAGACTTGTCATAGAATTTATATACCAAACTTCTTCTTATGAAAATGAAAAGAATTTTCAGACAATATTTCATGAACCCTTATGCATTTTATTCATTGGCAGTAAATAAGATACATGCATATTGTCAATACAAAGTTGTCCAGAGCCAGCTGTCAACTTTTCACCATTTGTAACATTTCTCTACATACTGAAAATACAATTCTTTCACTAGTAATACAGTACATTCTTAATATTGAAAAAAATTGTTTCCATAGACTTTCTTTGTCGTGAAAAATGTGTTAAAGAAGAAACAAAAAGAACAATCTACATTTAATCATTTTAGGTGTTGAAAATCTATTCCTGCCTTAGTTCTAAAGACAATTTTACTTTTAAGTACAATACATGTATGATTTCTGTTCTTTTAAAAAAAAAAATAATTATCTTAATATGCATTGAAGTCATGACATGATGGTGGCAACAAAATGCTCAAAATAAGGCAGTATGTCTGTTACATTGTTAATCAAATGGGTTCATTGAGAAAAAAAGTATGAAGATCATGCCAAAGAAAATCTGTTAACAAAAGAAGACATTTTACTAAGTATTTACAGCTTGCAAACAAAACAAGAAAACATGAAAGCTTTGACAAATAATTTGTCATCAAAAACAAAATAAATATATATCTAGTATACAAAGAATCGTTACAGATATCCTTCAAATCATCAATCACAAACTTAAATCAATACCTTGGAGCTATTTCTCTGAGCACCAGGATTAGGTAATACATGTATTAAAATTGATAGTGTTAATATTCAAAAGAAACATGCAAAAAAAATCTTAAGTGGAAAAATGAATAAACATTTAAACCATCAGCAAATATTTTTTCTAAAAAAATAGGCTGAGTTTTATTGCATATATACATCTTTCATCAAAACCTTGCACTCTATGTTTAGCATCTTGGTTAACATTCAACTGCTTCATCTCTATGTTTTACAGTGCACAGATCTAGTTATGGGTGTGTCAAGTTTTTTGCTGACCTAGAATCTGATTTTTAAATCTTGTGAGTGTTTTAAAAAGTCATCCTGCTTGTGAACCTTTAAAAGCATCTACTATGACTTAGTATTAATGAATTATGCAAATGATGTTTTCCTCTTCTTTGTTATCCATCTTCTTTTGGGGGAGTAAACCAGCCTGAAAAAAAAGAAAAAAACTGTTAAAACAAACTAGAATGGCAGTCTTCCATGGAAGACGTATGTCACCTGCGTCTTAAAATATTTTGTAAACAGAAAGTAGATGATGTATGGCTATAAGATTGCTTTACACCATATAGTACTACAGGAGGAATCTACATACCAAAATCAAGAGGCTGTGTCATGTGGTTGCCCAGAGAACTGTGACGAAAATTTTTATTTTGTGAGGCTGCAGGACGCTGGACAACGCAGAATGATGGAAGACAAAGGATAGTGTCAAAGTGAATCCTATATGTTGCCTTGCAACCATTGCAGGCGACATGAAAATGTATGCAAATATTTTTAAAAATAGTGTGGGAAAGATTAAGTATAATTATCTCCCTTGAGTGATATCAAAAAGCATGAACATCTAAATATCATTGAATTTCTTTCTGTAAAGTTAAATCAAAATCAATCAGAAGTTTAGAAGAGGTTGTGTATGGAAAAGAAAACAAGAGGTTGCACTAAGTCGTGCTAAGCATACCCCCACTCGGCCATTCAGAAAACAGGAAGTAGATGACCGACTGACCTGGAAAGGGGAGGCACAATACAACTCATCATGCTTAAGCTGTATACCAAATTTGAAATCAATCCCTTCTCTAGAAGCCGAGAAATCTGTTACGAAAAATTGTCCATTTTTGACCCTTAAAAAGTCTAAGTCAGCTCAGAAAACAGGAAGTAGATGATGGACTGACCTGGAAAGGGGAGGCACAATATAACTAATCATGCTGAAGCTGTGTACCAAATTTGAAACCAATCCATCCAGTAGAAGCTGAGAAATCTGTTACAAAAAATTTCACATTTCAATTTTTTTTCCCTAAAAAAGTCTAAGTCGGCTTGGAAAACAGGAAGTAGATGATGGACTGACATGGAAAGGGGAGGCACGGTATAACTAATCATGCTGAAGCTGTGTACCAAATTTGAAACCAATCCATTCAGTAGAAGCCATGAAATCTGTTACGAAAAATTTCACTTTTCAAATTTTTTACCCTAAATAGTCTAAGTTGGTTCCAAAAACAGGAAGTAGATGATGGACTGACCTGGAAAGGAGAGGCACGGTATAACTCATCATGCTGAAGCTGTGTACCAAATTTGAAACCAATCTATCCAGTAGAAGCCGAGAAATCTGTTACAAAAAATTTCACATTTCATTTTTTTCCCCTAAAAAAGTCTAAGTCGGCTTGGAAAACAGGAAGTAGATGATGGACTGACCTGGAAAGAGTAGGCATAATATAACTCATCATGCTGAAGCTGTGTACCAAATTTAAAACCAATCCATCCAGTAGAAGCAGAGAAATTGAACCGGACTGACAGACGGATGGACAGACGGACGGACGGACAAGATGATTGCAATATAGCCCCCTCTCTTACGAGTGGGAGTATATGTAAAAGTTCAATCAATTCCCCAGAATGACATTAAAGGGCAATGAAAATTCTTCATTTGATGCACTTTTTTATGTAAAGTTTCTACAAATCCTTTTAAGCAGTTTAGGAAAAAGCATACCATAATATTGAGAACAATAATATGTCCAAAAGACATAATGCCCCATTTCTCAACATTGGGACTGATGGAAAAATGAACAAACTTATGATCCCCTACTTTCGTAGACAGGGCTTAAAAAAAGCAATAGTCTAATTATCTCCCCTGAATGATATCAAAGAGCAATGATTTTTTTCATGCATTTCTTCATTTGATGTGGCTTTTCATGAAAAGCTTCATTAAATTCATCAAGCCGTTTGATATATGGACAGACAGGTCCTTTATATTCAACCAAACTTTGTTACTAGAGTTACTATTTGTTATTTTACCATTTTTCTCATGAATCTGAACTAGTGATTTGAAAGACTGCTGGGCTCTAGCAAGACTGTATTGGTTCTGAAAAAGTAAATAAAGAATTTCATAAATTTTTGTCTTTTGTTACATCTTAATCATAGTAAAATTTTGGTATTTAAAATACATTAAGTTAAACATAAACTAATACATGTATTTGCCATAAGTCCTGGTTTCCTTGTAAACATGTACAGCTGTTAAAATTGTTGGATCGTATAAAACTGACAACGTCAGAAAGAGCATTGTTGGTAAAATATGAGTTTTTCAACATACTTGACAAAGTGACATTTAATTTCAATAGGTGCATTCTTAATGGTACTAAAATTTCAAATCTGTATCTCTAACAGACCAAAAGTTGAGACAACAAATGGACAAATGAGAACTTAAGGGCTCCCACATCTCAATACAGGCCCTAATAATGGATGGTTTGTCTAAAACATGACAAGATCTAGAAAACTTGTCTGATGCATGAAAAGACTTAGATAAACTAAGTTTTGTGACTTAATTGCTGGTCTTACCTTTGGCCCTCCAAACTCTTTGACAAGGGTGGCAGATATTTGTAATATAACAGACTTTTATGGTCTTACCTTTGGCCCTCCAAACTGAATTCTGGCTTTGCCTTTGACAAGGGTGGCAGAAGTTTGTAACATAACAGACTTTTATGGTCTTACCTTTGGCCCTCCGAACTGAATACTGGCTTTGTCTTTGACAAGGGTGGCAGATATTTGTAAAAACAGAGACTTTTATGGTCTTACCTTTGGCCCTCCAAACTGAATTCTGGCCTTGTCTTTGACAAGGGTGGCAGATGTTTGTAACATAACAGACTTTTATGGTCTTACCTTTGGCCCTCCGAACTGAATTCTGGCTTTGCCTTTGACAAGGGTGGCAGATATTTGTAATATTACAGACTCTATATTATAGGCACTACTCCATCCCTAAAGTACAAAATATTTAAATAGTGAGTTAAGCATCAATATATTCATGTTTCCTAAAAAATATCTGTGTGAGTCACAGGTTGGCTGTTGTAATTCTAACAAAATTTCAACATTTTTGCTATCTTGAGCTCATTTTGCAACATTGACCTGGCTAAACTTTTTTTAACATTTCCCAAATCAAAGCCTGCTTCAGAAACTACCATATCTTAACTGCAAAATCTAACAATTACTTTGAAACATTCCAAATTACAAAATATATTGACAATTAAATGGCCCATTTGTGCTTCTAATGCAATCTTGTCCCCTGTCAAAAATATTTATTTTAGCCTTAAATCATAAGCTATTTCCATATATTCAAATGTACTGTGGATTCATTTATTTTTTGTGGGTACCAATTATCGTGGTTAAGGGAACAAGACCATTTAGTGGAATCTTCAATTCATAGTTCTGAAGTCTGCAGCATTAAGATCAATCTTAAATTTCCTTTTCGTTTGGTTAAGACCACCCACAAAAACCAAGAACAACTGGTACCCCACGAATAATAATGAAACCACAGTTCTTACCTGCCGAGTTAATAGTTCCATACATATTGCCCCACCACCAAGAACATAACCCCCATTTAAAACAGGGGTGACAACTCTTACAAATGGAGGTTCACATGGAAAGTTATCCTGTAAACATAAAAAAAAAATTGTACTGCATTAAAGAAATAAACTAATTCTTATTCCTCTTTAAAAACTTCTATATTTTTTTTGAATTTCTGGTTATAATGAGACAAGCTGATGCATGTAAAAGAAAATTTAAACCTTTTTTTTTTGCAAAAGCTTTAATACAAATTTGATTAAGTGAAGACTTATAAAGAGATATGAAACTGTTAATAAACAAATACATGTAAATGAGAAATGAATATGTCCATAACTTGAAGTTATTGGCCTGGCAAAAGTTGTGACTTTGACCTTTGATTTATTGATTCCTTACACCATCTATAAATGTGGGCAAGTTTCATGAAATTCTATAATGGTTATAAAAGTTATGCTTCAGAAAACCAATTACACCCTAAAATTTTTAAATCAATCGACTTCTCTCTTTAAGTCATAAGCTTTAATGTGTGTATGAATCATGAAACTCTTACCATAATTTTGAATATTACACTCTGGAAAACAATTGATATGAGCAGAGAGCCAAAGTCTATACACCTACCCGCTCTTGTGCAAGGCAGTGAAAATAATTAACATATCTATAGATTCTTTACTGTCAATATCAAATCTAGATGCATACTATACTTACTTTAAAAGTAAAATTCAACAATATATGGTCTCTACCCATTTTTTCTTTGTAACTCTCTAAATCTCCATGAAGTGTGCTATCAGGATCTACCCTTTAACATAAACAAAATAAGAATTGTAGAAAATAAAATGTATCAAAAATGCTTAAAAGACAATATAGTCAAATTTTACTGAACTGGAAATAGGTAAACAACACACCTGAAAATAAATCCTACAATATGGCACCTAATGCTGGTGCTGCATACTAAATATCAAGACATCACAAAGTTGCCTAGAAAACTGTTCCAGAAACATTGGCCAGCAACTGGACATCAACCATTTAATAACCTTGATTTTCAATTTGTTTAATCCAGCCAAAAGTCAAACCTTCTAAGCTTGCAATAAATGAGTTTGAAAGAGAAAGCAAAAATGTAAACTGAGTTTGGTGTATTTGAAATGAAGTATTTTTAGATGTTGTTGCATATTTAGAAAACAAACCCTTTTAAATTAAATTCATCATGGGGTTTTGGGAAAAGTCACTGCTAATAGATGAGTACTCAGAAACACAGGAAAAGACATCCATGACCCTATCACTTTGTATCCCCAACTTTTCAGAGGGAAGGGTATAAATACTACTTACTTTTTTAATTTGACACTCCATTCATAGAGACTGTCGTTGACTAGATCTATGGAATAGATACCTACAACAACCAAATATGTACTTACAAAATCAGTAATCTTCATTTCTGTGGATTCATTTATTTTCGTGGATACCAATTTTCATGGATTGATGAAAAATTGTCAGTTCATGGATTCTTAAATTTGTGTTTCTGTAGTTTGCAACATACAAACCAATATTAAATCTCCTTTTCATGGAGTATCAAATTTCGTGGGTCAAGACCACCCACGAAAACCACGAAAATTAATACCCCACTAATAATAATGAGACCACAGTAACAGTTGAGTGAGTGTTTGGGCTTTACACCCATTTGAATTCACATGAACAATACAGTGCGGTCAATTTTAATGGTGGAAATAACCACAACTTTGAGCAAGCAACTACCAAACCTAATATTATACAGGCGACCAAGCAGTTTTTGTAAATTACAAAGCAGAAAAGAAGATGTAATAGAGTCTTGACTATTAATCGAGAGTAAAATATATTTAAACCAATGTCAGACCACTCAGCCACTCAGGCCTCTGAACAACCAGGTAGCTTACAAGCATGCCATAACAATGTAGGTTAGTGCCTTTTCAGTAAAATTACTTGCTTTTTAACATGGTATTCACTTAAACAGTTTAATCAAACAATATAAACATTAAACAATATGAATGGATGCAGAAAAAAGTTATGTCTTGACCCACCTTTTTTATAACTATCAGACCTGTAAATATCACGAAGCTCTTTCATCAGTCTGTCTGTGGCTAATACGGAACCAGAAACTGATCCCTAGAAATACATGATAGAAAGAAAATGAGATGTGGAATACGTGTACATATTACAATTTACATATATAAACATTCAATATGTTCAACAGTAATGGAAACACGGACATGAATATTTATCATAATGAAAACAAGCTTATCCTATAAGAAAATTCCATCTGCCAAAGTCAAGAATTGCCAAATATCATAAATAGGAAGTAGGTGTCCTAGCATAAGACCTGAAATAGAATCCCACGATATGGCATCCCATGCTGAAGCTTCATAGCAAATATTTAGAACCTGCGATTAGAAATTGTTGAGAAAACTTAAAAAGATTTTCCCCTGCCTGCAACCCAACATTTAGCATTTTATAACTAGGATTTTTATTCTGTGAAATTTTACCAAAATTTTTACAAATCACAATTCTAAATATCAATTCATACCACATTTTTTGCTTGCAAATAGTCATATTCAGAAAATTGAATTTTAAACTTACCTGTAGGTAATCCTTTCTCTGATTCTGTTTTAACCGTTCTAATATCATTATATTTTCATTGTCAATTCCTTCAACATTTTCTTTGAACTTGCTTTCACTAAAAAAATATATGAATTTTAATTAAGGGGAGTTCCTAAAATTAAAGATGCAAAATCATTAACAAATTGACTGTCAGAAGAACAAAAGCCTAACCCAACATTGTACAGCAAAACCTATCATGACTTGCTGACTGTTAAACCGTTTCCATTAAGGATTTTTAAATTGCATCTTTATGTATATCTACATTGTGTTGCTTGAACTTATTCCACATTTTACTAATTTCTTATTATCATGATTATGGCATGAAGTGTCATTAGACAGATAACTCGATATGAAGATTAATTCTTTGTTCTTTCCAAACATATTTCAGGATTTTTTTATGAATTTTTATCCCTTAATTGTGTTTTCCATGGATCTATAGTGTAAGACAAAATGGCTGCCGTTTTGATGATGATATTTTGTCTGTGCACAAAATATATTTTGATGTTGTTGGTTTAAGCATAAGAGTAACTAACATGAACCCTGTCTCTACTGAAATGTTATTATTTCCATTGTGTTTAGGGTGGGGTCCATTGTTTTGTGGGTTGGATTCAAATTGGAATTCAATGTAAAGAGTAAATAAATACAAATCTGTTTACAACATAAAATTTAAGGAAACAAGACATACTGATGTGTATCTTCTTCCATGGCCATAAACTCATCATCGTCGTCATCATCAGAACTCTCCTGTACCTTTATAGAATCCTACATATAAAAGTTAAAAAAATAAGAAAAGCTCTTAAAAAAATCTGCATTCAACATGATAAATAATTATATTGAAGTGAAATTTAAAGCTAAGAAAAAAATATTTAAACAAAACTTATCATAATGATAACTTTGTGTTTGTTTTTGTTTTTCCAACATAAAAATCACCTTTTGACACATAAATATCTACCAAATGTACTAAAAGATATAGCTTTAGCATAGTTGGAATTCTTATGCCTCATCTAGAAAAGCAGGATGTCATATAGTGTTTTCGGGTCCGTACGTCCCAAATGTTGTGAGATGGGGCATTACAGTATGATTTTCGAACATATTCTTGTTTATTGTGTTATTGCATTTAGTTTCTTTAAGACCCCTGCAAGTCAAAAAGGTCTTACAACCTTCTTTCATCTGAAAACAACTTACTTGAAAAAATCTTTAAAAGTGACCTGCAGTCTTAATGAAAATGTGCCTGAAAATTGACATTTAAAAGTTTTAAAAAGAGAACTTGTGACATGAGATGAGTACCCCACAGAAGGCCTTTCTTTCTGTGGTAGTTGTTCTTCCATGATTTTACAAAATAAAACTAAATAGCTACTGATAAAATATATATGTTGTGAACATGGAATTTCTTATGAATTATACCTTTTCTGCTACCGGTCCTCCCAGTATGGCAATAGACTCAGGCACAGACATTTCATGGAGGGAACACAATTCTTGTACAAGTATCCGTACTTGGTTAATGATCTGGAAAAAAATATGTGGTAATGAGTGGTAACCGTAGTAATTCAATTTGATTTATACATGTACAAACAATATCATTTTTTTCAACCATACTGTACATACATATATATGTACTTTTTTGAATGTATTAAAAAATGAGCTTTTTCTGTTGTTTTTTTTTTCTTTTTCGTCCTTTACATCTATCTTATAACAAATAACCAATGTATGATTAAAATGATTTTCTTAATATCACACACATGAATTACATTGCTCTGCACACCTTTGATATATAGGATTTTAAAAACTCCATGGCCACCCATGGTTTATTGGAGATGGGTTGCCATTGTTTTCTTTCATATTTTGCCCGAGGTGGAGTGGATTTTTTCTATTTTTTCTAATATGTCATTTTTGTATTTTCCTTAGTCCTCTAATGCAGATGTATCTTGTAGTTATATAAAAAAGTCAAAATTATGGATTTCCATTGTCATATATCAGCAACTTACTCCATAATTATCAGGGGTTGTATCACTGACACTTTCTATGGCTGCACTCACATATGGGTCATCATCTTCACTGAACCATATAGGAGGACTTTGTGGGTATGTTTCCTGTAAAAGAAGAAAAAAACATTCAGCAAAAAAAAAACACATTAAATACATGTGTTATTTTTGTGCTTTGTTCATGATTAACCATAATTCATGTGTTAATTTTGTGCTTTGTTCAAGATTATTAAAAGAGGACAGACTGGACCCAAAAAAAAGTTTAATACCATCACATTTAAGATACCAGTATGTGCCTGTCCTAAGCTAAGAATCTTTGTCAAAGCTTTTGGTTGTCCCAGTCCTCTTAATATTAATAGTTCCTTGTCCAGAATTAGATTGGTACAAAGTTAACACCAAGACAAAGATTCCATTTGAAGAAATGATAACTTTTATTTTCTTTTAAATTTTACTTTTAAATTGTAAATTGTTTTCTTTTAATTGTATATAATGTTATATTCTATGTTCAAAACGAATATTTTGTAAGTTTACTTGTATGTGAAACTGTTTAAACTTAGGCATTGGCTCATAGTACAAACAGTTTGTGTGATTAGCTGGGCTGCTATTCATACAAACTTTTTTTATCCAATCAGATTGCAGTTAATTATCGTGGATCGTCAGTATTATACATTTAATTTCATAGGTACATTGTATGTTAGAATGATTTTAAGTTTAATTTTTAAAAATCGTATCAAAATAGGTAACATACAACTCTTTATCAAGTAAAATTATTTTATTCTCAACAGGTAGTACATTAATTCCTTGCCTTTAATCATGTTAATGATAATTGTACCCTAAAATAAAAGTATGTATTTGAAATAATACTTAAGATTAATTTATTAATTCTGAAAAAATCTAAACTTAATTAAGTTTAATTATCCCAGATTAATTTCATTAAAAAAGGTAATGAACGTAATTTGGTCCATACAGAAATGAAAGGTAATTAGTACCAGTGCATTTTGATTGGATAAAAAAGTTTGTATGAATAGCCGCACCACTAATCATACTAACTGTTTGTACTAGGAACCACTGCCTTAAACATTGTTAAAATTAATTCTTGCATTCAAAATTATCAAAAATTTAGCCCGGATTTTGGCCATGTACTACTTACGGGTATTTTCAATGTAGGTATCAAGGAAAATCATCAAATAAATCAAAATACAAATGTAAGTTTTGATGTCTATTAAAAAAATTATTGTAAAATACCAGAATGATAGACAAACCTGGGTGTGGGTACAGGTAACACATTTTAGGTACCACCAACAGAATAATATAAGGTTATGATATGATTGTTGATAAACAAAATAAACAATAACAAAGCAACATGGCCTGAAAGTGAAAACAACTTGGGTCTTCTGATGTCAATTTCCTAGTCAAAACCTTTGAGTTTTTTATATCATACCGTTATGTTTGCGTTAATTCGATGCTTGGTACCGTTCTGGTTAATAAAAATACAGGAAATCTCATCAACGGAAGCTGATACTATCTTGAAAGGGTTTTCACTTTCTTTTGGGAAGGCACTTTCTATCAGTTTTATGTCTTGTTTCAGCTTGGTTAAGCACGCCATTATGTGTAACGGGAGAGAGTAACATCACCAAAATTGAATAATGTTTTGTATATGTTTAATTGTTACTTATTGTTATTTGTCAATGCATTGTGTGATTTTTTTTTATGAAAATGAAATGTTTTCCGAGACTTGTCAATCTATGGCGACGTCTATGCGCATGCTCACAAATTTCGGACACAAGTACGGGAAGGAAATGGATTTGGTGACAAAAACTTGAGGCTCAACGCAACTTATGGAAAGGGATTTGATTTTATTCTATAAGGTCTTAAAATGTACACAACATTACCAACAATGTAAAGGTTCAGGGGTCAAATCGAAATTCATAAGATTTTTCTAAAACTTCGTAAAATTTATTAAACTTTAAATAATGAAATTTGAAAAAATGCAAAAAGGGGGGTTGTGATTGTGGGCTTATATATTATTGTAGACTATTTTTTTTCAGATTTATATCCCTGTTGGTAATCTAAAGTTTTGTTTTTCAATAGATTATATAGGAAAATGTTTCATTTTTACACCCACACTGTGAACGAGAACCCTATTAGATATCTGTTGTATTTTACACAAGCCATTTATACCATCTTTTGAAAACAAGATCAAGTTGAAGTCATCATTTTTCCTTCTAATTATATATATTCCATCACATTTCTATATAAAAACTTGTCACACATTTTCCTGACAATTGTGTCCTCTGTAAATAGAATGTTTAATAAAAAGCTGATTTCTTTATTTAAAAAGATAGTATATCATTAGTAAAATGAAATAATTAAATTTTGCATCTTTAATATATAAATTGAAATGCAGATTAAAAACTTGCAAGTTGTACGAAAAAAAGAAGGATAGTTTAAGACCTTTGTACTTTAAACTAAGAGAGCAGTCATATAATTTTAATTGGGAGGAGGGGGCTATGGATATTTTTATTATTCTAGCTTTTTCGAAAAAATCGGAGCCTTGATTTTTTTTTCATTTATTTAAATTACCATAAAATTTTCCTGCCTTTATTCTTATTTCGTAGCACTGTCATTGCTTTGTATTTTTCTGAATTTTGGCATCATGCCTTTTTATTTCAAATTTACCCCCATAGCTCCCCTTTAAAAATTAAACAGTGTCTCTCTAAACTTTAATGCTTTTTAAGTACCACTTTTTATAAGAATCATGCAAAGAACGATTCATGGTTGGAAACCCTACCCAAATTTATTTTTGATGTGTTACTCCTACTAGCACCCTGCTTTGATCTTTAGTGCTCTTTTTCCAAACTAGCCCTGGTCCTGAAAGAATGTATTTGAAAAATGTAAGAAAGGGAGATAACTCTTAAAGTTGTCTATAATTTCAATAGTAACCATTGTAACAAAATGGCAAGATTTCTCCCAGGACCAGGCAGTTAAGAGCAAATTGTTATTTATTTCTTATTTTATATACTTTGAACTATCTTTCGTTAAAAATAAACCATAAATCGATGAACAACTTTTATTCAATTTTGCATGATTCTTAGGTGGACTACTACTTAACAACCTTGGCGATGATGTTATATATATTTTTAGACCTTTTAGATTATTTTTTTTCTGTAAAGCATTGTTAAAGATCCTTGACATCTTTTAACAATCCATTACCATTGTAAGAGGAAATAAAAAGCTACGCTGAGCGCAGCATGACACGACCACAACAAGTTGAACCTTGTACGTTTGAGGTCGAATTTGGATAGTCTATTGCTTTGGTCACATGCAGCCCATGGTGGACTTACAAAGCTTTTTGACACATGCATCTTGTGGTGGACTTAAAAATGCATATTTGACACATATATATTTACATCAACTTTTAGTAGAAAAAAATCTTTTTTTAATATATTGACATATTTGGCCCTTTGACCCCTAATTTCTTATTTTTTCTAAAATAGTAAGAACAACAAACCCCAAATGCAATAAGAAGCTTACTTAAGTGGATATCATCATAGTAACACATATTCATAACAATTGGCTGGCCCACCACAACTATTTTTTTTTTATTTAAATATTTGCCTCGACAAACTCTTAAACCTGTCTTTTTTTAATTTACCCTTTGACCCCTATGATTTCTTGAAATCAGTAAGAGATATTGAGAGAGGCTTATGTTTTATTTCACTCAAAAAATAGTTACAGCTATAGCTATATTTGTGATGTTGCTGTTGTGATGTTGAATTTAGAGATTTCAGACTTTGAACTATTATTAGTCTAATAAAGACTTTAATTTGTAGAGACTGAAATAAGCTGAAGATTTAAGCAAGTTACAGCTTTTCTCTATCTGCAATAATTTTCATTGTAGAGAAGAAAAAAAATGAAAAAAATGCTATTTTCTACCATTAAAGGGCCATAATCCCTATAAGGGGCCATTTGACAACTTCGACTCAATGGAGACCTTTGGAGAGCTTAATAAGCTGAAGGTTTAAGCAAGCAATAGCTTTTATCCATCTTCAATAAATTCCATTTTATAGGGCAAATACATAAAAAAAAACTTATTTTCGACCTTCTAAGGGCCAAAAACCCCAGAAGGAGTCATATAACAACTTTGATCAATTTGGAGAATTTTTTAGAGCTTAATTAGCTGAAGGTTTAAGCAAGCAACTGCTTTTCCAGATCTGCAATCATTTTCATTCTACAGAAGAACAAGAGGCTCCAAGGAGCCGGAAACGCTCACCTGGTCTTGATGTTGACCCTTTAAAAACTTTTCTAAAGCTTAATGAGCTGAACATTTAAGCAAGCAAAGGCTTTTCTCTATCTTCTATAGTTTTCATTTTAAAGGCCAAAAACATGAAAAAAACCATTATTTTAATTTTAAGGGCCGTAACCCCTATAAGGGGTCATCTGATACCTATCACCCTATGCAGACTTTTGTAGAGCTAAATGAACTCAACATTTAAGCAAGCAACAGCTTTTCTCTCTCTATCTGCTATAGTTTTCATTCTATAGGCCAAAAACATGAAAAACGTCATTTTTGGGGTCGTTCCCCTATAAGGGGTCATCTGACAACTTTGATCTTATGGAGACTTTTGTAGAGCTAAATGAACTGATCATTTAAGCAAGCAAAAGTTTCTCTCTATCTGCTATAGTTTTTATTCCATAGGCCAAAACCATGAAAGAACATAATTTTAGGGGCAGGGGACATCTGACAACTTCGACCCTAAAGAGACTTTAATAGAGCTAAATAAGCTGAACATTTAAGCAAGCAACAGCTTCTCTCCATCTGCTATAGTTTTCATTCCATAGGCCAAAAATATGAAAAAACGTTATTTAAGGGGCTGTAACCCCTTTAAGGAGTCATCTGACAACTTCGACCCTATGGAGACTTTTGTAGGGCTAAATGAGCTGAACATTTAAGCAAGCAACAAGTTTTCTCTATCTGTCATAGTTTTCATTCTATAAGCCAAAAACATGAAAAATGCTATTTTTCACCTTTAAGGGACCGTAACTCCTATAAGGGGTCATCTCACAACTTCGATTCATTAGAGACTATTGTAGAGCTTTTGATGCTGAAGCAGCATTATGGCATCCAGGGATGTCCAAAACAAAAAAATCAAATTTTGATGTTTTTTAAGTTTTATTGAAGATAGGTACTAATTTTTATTCTTTGACATCTTTGGCATTTCTAAATATAGAAATACAGAGTTTTTAATTAGCATTTGAGAAAATAATTGTCTTTCAGAGGATATAATTTCCATTTTGATACACCTATTATTTTCAGAACCAACCCTGGCGAAAGTTAACCTTTATGAACCTTCTGAAAATGACATTGAACTTAAATACACCTAAAATTAAACATGAAAAATTTCTTTTTTTTTAGTTTGTTTCCCTTCACATGGCGAAATAGCTATTTCCATTTTTCCCCTCTTTCATTTGATATAAATTTCATAAAAATCTGTTCAGTAGTTTTAATGCATACCCCGGAGAAAGTTGACCTATTTTCAACAAAAAACATGCAAAAATATGACAAAATCTCAGGTAAACATGGAAGGCATAGAACATTAGTGATTATCTGAAGATACATATCCCATCAGTTCAGGGATGTCCAAAACAAGGGATGAGCAACATCCAATACAAACTAACAAAAAGTCAATATTTTTGTATGCCTCCCCAACTTTCTTCTTTATTTACACAAATTTCAAAGTTGAAGTTACACAATATTTATATCATTGGAAAGAGAAATTATTCAGGAATTATCATAAATAACATATTTGGCAATCACATTGAAAATAAAGAAATTATATTGAATAATGTAAAGATGGTCCAAATTTCTTAAGTAAAATTTTCAATAAATGTGCTAAATTGACAAGGAAAAAATCAATAAGTGCACATTTTTATTAGTAAGTGCCTCGGGGAATTGAGTGAAATTGACAAATTTCTACCTGTTTATTGGCGGGCTTAGTGGTACATTACAGTCATAAAACTTATATCACATGAAAGCCCTTTCTTTGGTCTGTTAATTGAATATAAATTTGTTTAGAATCACAATAAAATTGTTTATTAATTAAGTCCATGAAATAACAAGAAATTCAAACTTTGATGTTTTTAAGTTTTATTGAAGATAGGTACTATTTTTTATTCTTTGACATCTTTGGCATTTCTAAATACATAAATGACATTGAACTTAAATACACCTAAAATTAAACATGAAAAATTTCCTTTTTTTAGTTTGTTTCCCTTCACATGGCGAAATAGCTATTTCCATTTTCCCCCTCTTTCATTTGATATAAATTTCATAAAAATCTGTTCAGTAGTTTTAATGCATACCCCGGAGAAAGTTGACCTATTTTCAACAGAAAACATGCAAAAATATGACAAAATCTCAGGTAAACAGGGGAGGCATAGAACATTAGTGATTAATATCTAAAGATACATATCCCATCTGAGTTTTATTTAATCCCTGTGGCATCATATTTCATCTATCTCTTATACTTTTTGATTTACAAGCCAAAAAACCCTGGTCTATTTTTAGTAACGGCGGCCATGTTGTTTGGACGGCGGTCACCGTTTGTGCAATCTTGGTAGAGGACATCCCATAGATGAAGTGTGCAAAGTTTCAAAGCAATCCCTTCAGTCCTTTCGGAAGAGAAGATTTTGAAAGAAAAGTTAACGACGGACGACGACGACGGACAAAGACGACGGACGCCAAGTGATGACAATAGCTCACCTGGACTTGGTGAGCTAAAAACATGACAAAACGCTATTTATATGCCCCATCTACGAAAGTAGAGGGGCATATAGTGTTCGGGTCTGTTCGTCCGTCCGTTCGGATGTCCGTCCCAAATCCCATATTTCCAAATTTGCACTTACTGACAAATGCCACACCAATCATGCATATTGTAATGGTAGGTGCATCTAGTGATGCTACCCACAATGCATGCTTCGGATGCTGGCAGTGACCTATATTTTCTACATGAATGACCACTTATAGAAGAATGGTTAAAGTCCATTCCTTCTTACTGACAAATGCCATAGTAACCAAATTGGTATGGTAGGTGCACCTAGTGACGCTTAGCAAAATGCATGCTTCGGATGCTGGATGTGACCTATATTTTCCGCATGAATGACCACTTGAAAAATTGGCTTCAAAATTTATTACGGAAAGGATATGAAATGAATACCTTGGTTAAATCTTTGAATTTAGTGTTTTTTGGCAGAAATATTGAAAACTTGATACTTGCTTTAAAACTTCCATAAACGTTTTTACTATTGTCATTTTTAAGCATTATAGCGATCAAGCGTGTCGGTTTTGTGTGATGACACTTCACTAAATCATTATTGTTTGAAGTGTTGTGTCGGATTTAAAATCGATACGTTTGATTTTTTTTACATCAGTCTGATGATTCTCAGCTAGCTGTCAGTAACAGCGAGTGTTCTATAGAGAGTTCCTTTACCGTCCTTTTGTTTGTTCTTGTTTTTTGTCTTAGGTTCTCTCTAGTAGAATTGGACTTTGATCGATTTGATTTTTATTGTGTGTTTAGTTTTTGTGCTTTGTCTAGGAATATTGATAGGGGGAAGGTTGGGCCCAAAAAACTAGTTTAACCCCGCCACATATTACATGTGCCTGTCCTAAGCCAGGAATCTTTGACAAAGCTTTCGTTTGTACTTGTCTTTTTGATGTTTTCTGTTCCTTGTTTAAGAAGGGGGTCTATCTGTGACTATTTCAGGGCTGGATTTGAATTATATGCATGTTATTTAGACCATGGGCCAATTGCAGAACCGCGAGCAGTGCCAAATGGCCTCGTTGGAGGCTGCTGGCGGTTGTCCATTGTGGTTTTTCTAAATTGCCGTTTAATTGTGGGCTGTGTCGCGTACACTTATTCCACATCTTATTTTCTATTATTGAAGAATGGTTGAAGTCCATTCCTCCTTGGCAGTGTCTGCGCGTCCACGCCGCGTGGATGAATAGTCCACAGGCTGCGCGTCCACGCTTCCGATATAACGAGTAATTAAGGATTTTTTCCGGACAATTTCCGTTATTTCGTAATTTTTATAAACTTCCCAATGCGTAGAGCAATAAAGTAATTAATATTTAAACATAAAAATGTATTTTAATATTCACTGATATACAATTTAAGTATTAAATAAGTGAAAAATAGCGAAAACTGCTAGAATTTCGTAACTATTTTTATTAATTTTTATAAATGGAATGCAGTGTAAACAACAATTCTTTGGGAATTCGAAAAAAATATAAAGAATGATATAAAAACGTAATTATGGTCTAAAAGAAACCAGAAAACTAACTGAACCGTTTTAATGCAGACTGCATAAAAATAATTGCAGTGAAGATATATTAAAATCGTATACAGCTATCAGTCGGACACGGAAAGAATCTTTCCACAGGAATTTTAAGCTTACGGCATACACTACTACATATACTTATGATAGAACGAGGACTTGCAATTGCTCACATCTATCAATATTATGCCAGGATTCAAATGATAAAAGTTGGTACTAAAAATCTATAGCTTGAACAATCAGTCTCTATCAATATTTGGTATATTTTAAGATTCAATGTGCATACGAAAAAAAAAACCATTTTGTTGGGTTTTGTTTTGTTTTCTGTTAGGACGTTGCTGGGATGTCCGAAATTCTGCATTCTGTTGTTATTTTTTGCCGAATATTCTCTTTTTTCTAAAGATTTTGACTACTTGTTCTCGTTATTTAAGTTTATATAAATTAGAACTTTCATTTACTGAACTTCCATTCATTGTAGTATGAAATTGAATTCTTTGTCATTATTTGTACCTGGAAATTTCAAAGTCACATTAGATGCGAAATGTGCATGCCAAAATGCAAATACAGGAAGCGTGGACGCGCAGCCTGTAGTCTATTCGTCCACGCGGCGTGGACGCGCAGACACTTCCTTCCTCCTTACTGACAAGTGCCATACCAACCAAATAGGTATGGTATGTGCACCTAGTGATGCTTAGCACAATGCATGCTTCGGATGCTGTATGTGACCTATATTTTCCACATGGATGGCCTCTTAAAGAAGACTGGTTAAAGTCTATTCCCACTTACTGACATGTGCCACATCTACTCTATTGTTATGATAGGTGCACCTAGTGATGCTAAGCACAATGCATGCTTCGGATGCTGGCTGTGACCTATATTTTCTGCATGAATGACCACTTATAGAAGAATGGATAAAGACCATCCCTTTTTTACTGACATGTGCCACATCAACTATATTGGTATGGTAGGTGCACCTAGTGATGCTTAGCACAATGCATGCTTCGGATGTTGGCAGTGACCTATATTTTTTGCATGAATGACCACCTATAGAAGAATGGTTAAGTTAAAGTCCATTCCTTCTGACTGACAAGTGCTTTTATAGCAACCATGTTGCGAGATGGGGCATTATGTCATTTGGACATATTCTTGTTTACCATTAAAAGGCCATAACACCTATAAGGGGTCATTTGACAACTTTGACCCAATGGACACTTTTGTAAAGCTGAATGAGCTGAAGGCTTATGTGAGCAACAGTTTTTCTCTATCCTCAATTGTTTTCATTCTATAGGGCAAAAACAAAACAAAAAGCTCGCTATTTTCAACCTTCAAAGGGCCATAAGGAGTCATCTAACAACATCTAACAACATCTACCCAATGGAGATGTTTGTAGAGCTTAATGAGCTGAAGGTTTCAGCAAGCAACAGTCATCTGTATCTGTAGAAGTTTTCATTCTATAGGAGCAAAAACAGGAACAAAAGGTTATTTTTGGCCTTTAAAGGGCCATAACCCATAGAAGGGGTCAACTGACAGCTTCAACCAAATGGGGACTTTTGTAGAGCTTTTGATTCTAAAGAGCCTGACCTCTTTCATAATTTTTCTATCTGCTATAGTTATAAGCCATTTTAAGTGAAATTACCCTGTTCTATTTTTAGTAACAGTGGCCATGTTTTTTTATCGAATCATTAAAAATGAAAATTATTTGTTGCCAACATGTCATATATCATTCCTGCAAAGTTTCAGTAAAACTGGTTTTGTGGTTTCAGAGGAGAAGTTTTTTATCTTTGGACAGGTGAGCTAAAAATTTAGTAACAATTATTTCAGTAACTACTTATCAAAGTCTATTGATATATGCCGTATTCACCATCAGCATGGGTTCCTATTCATGGGATTCGAATTCAGGTCTGTCACTAACTTACTTCCTGTTTCATGAAATCAATCAATTTCTTAATTTGACAAATCTTTAAACTTTATTCTAAATATGTTATTTTTGGCACTTCCTTTTAAATCAAATGACTTCAGGATTGAGTTCTTTAGCATATTCTTATTCTTATGTTTTAATAACCTAAATATCTGGGAAAAATAAAGAAGGAATGTGTCCATGGGACACAGATGCCCCTGCTGGCCCAAAACAGAAACTAGAAGTCAGACAGGTCTGAAAGTGGCTGAAGATGTACAGTTTGTCATACTGAACCATCCTACCAAGTTTCAAATCATTCTCATGTATGGATCCTGAGAAAAGCTTGACCAAAATTTTCAGTCATATTCACATATTTTCACATTGGCATAAGTCCCAAACAGGAAGAAGATGTCTGACAGGTCTGAAAATCGCTAAGGAGGTACAGTTTGTCATATTTAACCATCCTATTAAATTTAAAATCATTAACTTGAACGGTTTCTTAGAAAAACTTGCAGAAATGCGTATGGACGGACGTAAATGAGTAAAACTTAATGCCCCCGACATGTCGTCGCGGGGCATAAAAATGACCCATAGAATGCACACTCAATAACAAAATGATGATACACATGTACTGTATATGGTTATTTAAAAATAAACACACAAAAAACATTTTTCATACTATTCATATTTTTTTTAACTAATGCAAATTAAGAAAAATGATCGCTTTTAAGGTCAAAATTAAAGTCAATCATCAAATTTCTTTGATTTAGACTGTGTTGTGTCAATATAGAACTTCTTCCCTTCACCGGGAGGAGGTTGAAATCCAAGTCCTATACCTCTTTGTAAATTTGACGCCATTGCTTTTTCATATTGATTTTCAAGATTCTTCTGATAATTTTTCTCAGTATTTTGGTCCATAGCATAATTAGCAAATTTGTTAGAGAATTTGTTTTTCTTTTCCTCTGCCTCTGCTCCCCCTTTTTTAAATCCTCCAAGAAGTCGTAAAAATTTATTTTGCTTTTCAGTGTCTTTTTCAAAAGCTGTACCCCACTGCCCTGCTTGCTGGGCCTTAATATCATCAAGTGTTTCAGACTGACTTCTCTTCCCTTCAAAGTCAGATTTTCCTTTTTTCTCCTTCTTATGAATCAACAAATTGTCACTTGACTCCATGCCATTATTTCCCTCATGTTCATTTCTTTCTTTCTTTGAAATGTCTTGATTTTTCTCCTTTTTCTTCTTTTTATGTTTCTTTTTCTCCACTGTTTCATTTTCAGATGAATTTTCATTATCATTTTCAATCTTTCTCTTCTTTTTGTCTTTCTTTTTTGTCATATTGTCATTTTTCTCATTTTCCAAATCATCACCAGAATCCCGTTTCTTCTTTTTATGACTTTTGCCATTGTCTGTATCCTCGACATTATTGACATTTTCTTTTTTCTTCTTTTTGTGCTCTTTCTTTTTCACCTTATCTGTAATTTCATCCTCCTGTTCTTCCATTTCCAAACTAGAAGAACTGTTTTGTGATTGTGATTTACTTTTTTCTTTATTTTTCTTTTTCTTCTTTTTAGATTTCTTGCAATCCCCCTGGTTTTCATCCTCATCATGTTTTTCAAGTTCATCTGCATTATTAATGGGAGATAACTCTACTTCTTTATCTTTAGCTTTTTTGTTATGCCTCTTCTTAGACCCATTAAGTTCTTTATGACCTTCCTCTGAATCAGAATCATTGCTTTCTTTTGTTTTCTTACAAGGAGGTTGAAGTTCTTCTTCCTCTGCATGGTTTTCATCTTTATTTTTCCTTTTCTTTTTCTTTGATTTTTTAAATATGGTATTTCCATTCAGTTCAGTCATAGTATCTGCTTCTTCATGATCTTGTGACTCAACTTGGTCATGTTTGTCTTTCTTGTGTTTCTTGGGCTTGTCTTTTGCCATTCTACAAATAGAAATATTGGAATTGATTAAATTTAAGAATTTTTTTAATAATCTTCATCTGATCTTATGGTACATAAGGCACGAACCTACATGTAGCATAAATTATATAATATTAACTCTAGATTAGTTTGATTAGAGTACTGGCACATTAAGATACTAGCTGAAGAATTTCAGAATATAGTTCTAATTTTTATTTTTGTGCATGTCTTAAAATTAAGGGTAGAGTTCTAAAGGTGATGTAAATCTGAGATAATCAACAGAAAAAAATCAAAATTAGTCAGTATTTGCAGGCAAAAGCAATTGTACAATTGAGTTCAGATAAACAGATCTATGCCTAAGATAGTGAAGATTTAACCAACAATTAAGAGCATGCCTCAAGGGTCCTCTGTCTGGAAAAACTTGTGACCTTGACATTTGACCTATATACCCCTAAATCAAAAATCTTCTTCTTTAAGCTTAATGTGTCAAGTGGCAAAATGTTTCACTCCAGAAACATCATGAACATGAAACAATAAGTTTCAATTTATAATTTAATATGCCATAATACATGATAATACATTAAATTTTGTTTTTTTTATTTGGTTTATAACCATTTATATTGTGTTGAAACCAAAAAATATTGTCTATTGATTGTGGGTTATACTATACTCTGGCAAAAGTTTTAAAGGACCCCAAAAGTTCTAACTAATTTCACTCTTAAATAACCAGATATCCCAAGTTTTTTCACAACTTGTGACCTTGTCCTTTGACCATTTCTTTTAAAAGTCTGTAGACTTCTTCCTATCCTTCTAAGCTTTAATGTGTGTAAGTTTATTGAAATTCTCTCAGGGTTTCCAAAGGCTTATATGCTTTGAAAACTAATCCAAATGGAATTATCATGGACAAGCAGATAGAAAGCTAAATTCTATTAAAGGTTGGGTGTAATAGTTCATTTGTACTACGGTATATAGCTCATTTGATGGTATTTAGTATCAAATGGACTATATTTTTCATGAAGTAAAAAAAAAATAATTTGATATTTTAATTTTTTTTTTTTTGATTGTAACAAAACATGCAAAACGGTATGTCTTGCTGATCATTTTTTGTAAAGAAACATGATAGTTATTTCAAATGGTTTTTCTCAGGCATAGTCATTGAAATTTGCAAAGCAGGAAAACCATAAATATTTCAGACCATCTTCTTTTACAAATAAAGATTTCACAGTCATGTTCACATATTTTCACTTGGCCTAAGTCCCAATCAGGAAGTAGATGTCCGACAGGTCTAAAAATCACTTAGGACGTACAGTTAGTCATACTGAACCATCCTACCAAGCTTCAAATTATTCACACATATGGTTCCTGAGAGAAATTTTCATAGTCATGTTCACATATTTTCACTCGGCCTAAGTCAATAACTTAATTTATAAAAAATAAAAATGTAATAAATAAATAAATAAATATTTATTTCAACAAAAGTGTAACTATTTTTGTTTTATGTATTAAATTTATGTATGGGCCTAGGGCATGCGCCGGAAAGTCATATTCAAACCGCATAAAAAGAAGAAGAAGTCCCAAACAGGAAGTAGATGTCCGACACAGTGATGTCCGACAGGTCTGAAAATCGCTAAGGATGTACAGTTTGCCATACTGAACCATCCTACCAAGTTTACAAATAAAAGCAATAAAACTTAACAGCTTTTTTCGGGTGTAGCAAGATTTTCTTTACCTTCCAAAATGTTGGAAATCATCATGAATCTGGTAAAACATTCTTAGGACATAACATTTGGTCATTTCAGAAATGTTTCTACCATTTATATTCGTTTAACTTTCTACTTTAAACTTAATGGGAGATAAAAGGGAACTTGAAGCTGTTCAATCAGTTCATGTCTATACAGCAGTGTAAAATATTTTGACAAATTACCTTTAAATTCTTCAAAACAATCACAAACCAAAGTGAAAGTGAAACCACGTGTACGTCACCGGATGTGAAAAAATGTTCGTTTCGGTCCCCTTTCAACAACGTACTCCAAATTTTTTGACAGCAAAAAAAATGACACGTAACTCATCTGTCCAAACATTCTAATGTCCTACTTTGAAATTAACTTTTAAGCAGATAAAAGTAACAATTTGTAATATAACTAACATCAGATAAAATGACAATGATGTCAAGGCTTGAGATCAACTTCAACCGTTTGTTGATTCGATGTGAAAATATGGCTAAAGATAGAGCACTTTGGGACTGGAGAATTGAAAAGGTTAAATACAGTTTTTGCTTTTGTTTATCAGTCTAATTAGATGCATACATAGTCGCATGAAATTATCAACAAACAATAACCTAAACCCTACATGTAAGTCTCCTAGTTTCTCTACGGTATGGTCCCATTCAACTTACAACATAGACCTGTCATAAGAACAGGTCTATGCTTACAATTATTTGTAATGGAGACAATTGTGATTTAAGAAATTATGATACTTGTAAAAATGAAGATCGATCTTTAATTGAATCAATTAAAATAAGGTCAATCTTTTCAAGACTACGTCACGAGGTAGTCTTTTTTTAAGTTGTTTACACTGACAAAAAATTGTTCTCTTTTGCATCGATTCCAAAAAGAGAGATCTTTCTGTCTAGTGTAAATGTAGCTACAATAATTTAGCTCCTTTGTCATCTTTGATTGGGAGGAGCTACAATCATGCGGGCCCATTACTCGTAATGGAGCAAATCGAATTTCTTTCTTCGCCTCAAACAAATTCAAGATGGTTCGAAACTACCAATAACACTCTGAATTACATTGAGCTAATAAAAATTTTGGTCAAAAGTCATAGGTAAATAATAATTTGTTATAAAACCAACATTTTCAAAATTCTGATCCTGAACTTCATTATAAAGTTCAGGATCAAGATTCTTCAAAAATTGATATTTTCACGAAAATCTTTAAAATTGCGCTGAATGTCGGAAAATTTAAACTGAATTTGTCATTTAAATACTTTAAGTGTTATTTTAATACCAAATTTGATGTCTAATGGATTGAATTGCGCCCTTGTGATTTCGCTTTAGGCGTTGCTCCGTTACGAGCAATGGGACCACATTGTTGCCCCGCCCAATTAAAGATATCAAAGGAGCTACATTATTGTAGCTAGTGTAAATGGGGTCTAACATTGGCTTTGAAAAAAATTGCATGCACATCTGTAATCAAGTTCTGGGAAAATATAATTCTTCAACATACATTTTGTAATGCAAAAGTCAATACTTTTTTTCTTTGAAGATGCTGAAATTTTTCACATAGAATTTTTAGTTAAGGTTCATGGTTACACTTCGAAAAAAATGGTAGTTATTTGGCCTATTTTTGTAGTCTATGTACATGATGTATGACATAAACTACACATAGAACATGTAGAAATATAAAATAAAGTGTAGCAGCGTCTAGCTTTAAAAATCGCCGATCATTTTCCCTTCTATTTTTTAAGATAAATCTTGTTGTTTTCTCTATTCATTTTCTTTCCGTTCAAATTGTACCTTAAATAAAGCATGAATTATCCCTTTATAACCTTAGATAAAACCGATTGTGAGTAGATTTAATAACATCAATAATAGAACTACCTTGCACATGGAGGCCATTTGACAGGGCAAGGCTGATATTTGGCTATATTTGGGTGAACTGAAAAACGCAAAGAAAATGCTCCGGCAAAATGGATCAAGTTTACACCTCCAAAATACTAAAACTTTATGCAAAAAATATTTATCTAGACGCTGCTACGCCTTATTTAGCGATTCAATGTGTAGTTTAGGCTCCACATAGACTGAAAAAAGACGTGAAATATCAGTAATTTTTTCCAAAGTGTAAAGATGAACCTTAAGAATCATAATTTTAAGTTTTTGTTAATCATGTAAATTTCTTTTTTGAGGGCAATAAAAGATTTAAAAATAATGTAGAATGCTTGTGTGTTGCTTACATTGACACACTCAAAACTTGTGCTACTACGTGTACATGTATGTAAAGAGAATAGATTGGTTGCAAGTTAAAAAAAACCTCAACAAAATAGTTTCCAATGTCACTACTTATTAAATCATATTTCAAAACAAATCAAAAGTGACCACATATGTCTATGCAGTAATTTATATTAACTGATGAAAGTTACTGGTCAATGTTTTAACAGTATTCAGATTCTTTGCTTTTTGTCAAGAACACTGCACCTGTCTGATGAAAGTTTACATACATGTACAAATGTAGGTGAAATGCATCAACATTTGTTTGTTCTGTCAAAGATATTTTACCAACTGTGATCCTTTGAGCATTTGTACCGATTTGTATTAGTCAGATTAACTTGTACCATTTTTGTCTACAGTTATATTTGCAGTAAGATGTGTATTAATGAAAATTTGTTTTATTTTATTACAGTATGTTACAGCTCTACAGGACCAGTTATCACAGATTAAAAAGTCATCAATGTAAGTTTCATTTTACCACTTTTAAGTGTTTTTATGCCCCATCTAGGAAAGTAGATGGGGATATACATGATTTGTCAAAACTTTTCTTTCTTCTTTTGTCATTTTTGTATACCTGTATACAGTAATACCATCCACACTGCTAATTACATATTCAATATATATTATTGTTGCATGCATAGACCATTTAACTTTAATCAGACAATTAATTTTTTTTAAATTCTTTGATTTTACCTGAAAGTATTTAGTCATTAAAGCTTAAAACAAAACTTTTTATTTTATATATTGCAGGAAACCTTGCCAAGACATTCTAAATGATTACACCAGAAAAGTTGACTATCTTAAAGGTCTATTACAAGCCGAGAAAAGGGTAAGACATGAAGGAAAATTTTTGTTTTTATAAACATGATAAACTTGTCAAAGATGCAAAAAAAGTCCAATTGTGTTCCAGTCAAAGAAATAAGGAAGTGGAGTCCGGTGAACCGGATGCCTATTTTCATCAAATTTGCTAATTTTTCCTATATGTTTAATATAAATTAAATTTCCAGTAGGTCTGGCCTAATTTCGAAGACGGGTGTTCCAATAAAGCTTTGCAATATTGAAATTCTGAAATACTGTGGATTCATTTATTTTCGTGGATAACAATTTTCGTGGTTTGATGAAAATTTGTCATTTCGTGGATTCTTAAATTAGTGGCTCTGTAGTTTGCAACATGCAAACCAATATTAAATCTCCTTTTCGTGGAGTATCAAATTTTGTGGGTCAAGACCACCCACCAAAATCACAAATATTAATATCCCACGAATAATAATGAAACCACAGTAGACAAACACAAATCAGTTAAACATTAGAAGAAACTGACAACATGAAAAACACATACAAAATTACCAAACTGCAAACTGCAATGCAAACTTACATATATATTTCAGATTGAGATTGATATCTTAGCCTACAAAAAAATGTATGTATATCTTTTAGGTACATGTATATTCACTGATACTCTTTCTTTGTACAAATTTAGCCAACAACCACAGAAAAAGCAATAGCTGCTGAACAACTACCAAATGTAAAATCTGGCACAAAGGGGCATAACTCATCAGAATTACAGAAGAAGACCATTGCAAGACACCAAAAAGATTTAAGGGAAGAACTTTTAGGTCCTGAACCAGACCAAAGAGGTAAAGATTAATTTTAGGAAGCAATTAACCAAGGTTTTGTCTCATGTGCATTTTTAAAAGACTAAGACTGTAGCAAGGTTCACAAAAGTGTAAGTGTAAAAATTGTCTTAAGTGTAATTTTCAAGGATTTTGATTGGATGATATCTACACTTAAGAAAAATTTTACTCTTAAGATTTTTTTTTAAATAAGCACTTAGGTGGTTTTAGAATTACAAGTTGTATAAAAAGCCATGGGATTTTATTCTATCACAGGTTACATTTGACATTGTTTGCTTTCTTCCATTGTGGAGTTTGGAATTGCAGCTGATTTTTATCACATACACTGATTACTCATCTCATTTTATTTTTTCCTGATTTGGCTATTTTTGTTTTTAATTTATTGTAAATATTTGATTTTTAATTGAACATGCCCAAGTTTGTTGGATATTTCTAAACACTTTAGGTTAGTGACTATGTTACTCATGACTCGTTAGTAGAGCACTATTATGACAATCAAAAAACAACTTTACAATTAAGATCATAATGAATTTCTAGAAAAATCCCATTTTCTAGAAAATTTCACAAAATAAAAATTGTGAATGTCAGATGGTTAGGTTAATACTTTGGCAACAGTTTCTCATCTCCTTCTTACTTTGACAAACTTGGCCCATATTGAATTTCTCGAAAATTCCCATTTTTATTGAACTGACTTGGAGTACCGGGATTATGACTTTACATGCCATACATCATAATTCATTCATAATAAAAGTTAAAACAAAAGGTAAAAATTTATATTTTAATCTAATTGATATTTAGATGGTCTTAGACAGCGAGCTGTGAAAACAGATGAAGATATTGATATTGTTATACAACACCAGCACCAAATTCATGAGAAGTTAGCTGAAGAAATGTTAATGCTCACAAGAAACCTTAAAGAAAGTATAAGAGACTCAGGACAAATAGTTAAAGAGGATAACAAGGTATGAGATATACAAGGCCAAACAAAATTATGTGTGTTTCCTATAATCCTACCCTACTTACATGACCTATGTTTTCATGCTAACCTTAACATTTGATTGCTATTTTTGCTTAGGCAACGTTAAACTTTAATTCCACTCTCCATTTTCACATGGTAAAAAAAAATGTAAAAAAAATTAATGCCAACCTACCTGCCTATTTCTATACGACAGCAAAAAAATTGGTATGATTCTGTTGTCGTCATGGTCGTCGTCGTCTGCATCTGCTTTGTTGTCTGTTAACTTTAAAGTATACATGATAACATAAGTTCTAGTTGAGACATGTAGTAGGAAACACACATATTTTTTTGTTTGGTCCAGATAGTAGATATATAAAACAGTTTGAATATTATGTCTTTCCCACATTAATTCATTGGAATCTACTGTGGATTCATTTATTTTCGTGGGTACCAATTTTCCTGGTTTGTTGAAAAAGGACCATTTCGTGGAATCTTAAATTTGTGGTTCTGAAGTCTGCAGCAAACAGATCAATGCTAAATTTTCTATTTGTGGGGTATTAAATTTCGTGGACCAAAGCCGCCCACAAAAACCACAAAAATTAATACCCCACGAATAATAATGAAACCACAGTATTTCAGTTTCGTCATATAGTTATTCCACTCATCTAATTTGAATGAAACTTGGTACACGTACATGTATGAAGCAAATACATCATACATGTGTTTAGTTGTGTACACATATTACCAGGAAATTTTGGTCCTACTATCTTTTAAATTATTTGGGAAACAGGAGGGGAGATTCGTTTAACCTGCTAAAAACAACAACTTTAATTGAGGGTTGTTTTTCTCCCAAAAATAATCCCAGAAAAAGCAATATATTATATTGATGCAAAATATGATGATTAATTCAAAGCAAATTTTAGGCAAGTACATCAGTCAATTTTCTGATTTCATCATTTGATAAATCTAATTCCTTAAAATTTTCAACTATCCATCCCAATATACTTTTATCAATTCTTATCACATTTATATTTATATTTCAGAAACTTGAAGAAAGTTCTAAACTCACAGACAGTAATTATGAAAAACTTAAAAAGGAAAGTGATAGACTTGAGAAGCATACTCAGACATGTAGCTGGTGGATTTGGATCATGTTGGTGATAGTCACGTTGACTTTTCTATCCATGATATTATTTATGAAATTATTTTCGAAAAAGATGTGATGGCCAAAATTAGCATACGATTTGAATTTTATTTTTAGACAGAGGTTAGAGTACAAGGTAAAGAGTTTCACAGAAATTCTTTTGTTGTTGGTACCAATTGATTCAAATTTGATTTTTAGTTAAAAGTCAGATTGCAACATGAAGGGAAAATGAATTCACAGAAATTCTTTTGTTTCATGCTAAAATTTATTTAAATTTCCATTCTGTTTTGTGTGAAATTGTGTTTTATCATTGTCTAATATGTTTTCATTCACTTGTAATGTTGTGACACTATAAGGAATCATATATGGAAGCCTTCAAAGTCACGATAAAAAAGATTTATTTAAATAAGCCAATTCTAAAAATAAATGTATGGGGGTTGAAGCAGGGGTGGAGAAAACTTTTTTCCAGTCTCACCAACAATATGATTGGGGGGGGGGGAATTTCCTTACAAACCCTATCACCCAATGTTAAAAAAGTGGTACAGTATTTATTCAAAATTTATCTACCATTATTTGTGGACCAAACCAAAATTAGGAAAAAAATATATATTATAAGATCTAAACTAAAAAAGCTGTGTTCAGCTAACCTGGGCCATAAACATCTATTGTCCATCCATCCAACTTCTAAAGAATCTTCTCCCCTGACATAGGTTGATCAGATAGAACCAAAGTTAGTACAGTTGCTCTTTGGCATGATCTTCACAACATTTTTTTTTTATTCATCTATAACATATTGCAGCCATGGCTAAAATAGAACAATTTTTTTTGGGGGGGGAGGGGGGAGTAAGGGGCAAATAACTCAACTGTCAATAACTTGTTGGTTTGGGTTTCATAAAACATCTTAACTTTGAGAATTTCCTCAAGATTAATATAGAGATTCTAAGAAATATTTTGAGAAAAGGAAATACCGTATAGCGGGAAATTTTCGCGAGGTTCTAATTTTTCGCTATATTCGCGACCATTATTCTATTGCGAAATATTGAACCCGCGTAATATAAAATAAATATTAATTTGTATTGAAAATATAATGAAATCGCGAAAATAAATGTCTGCGTAAATAAAAACTAGGTCATTTGGTATGAAATCGCGAAGTTTGCAGGCCGCGAAAATTACCCGCTATACGGTACTCTTTTATTTATTGGTAAAAGTGCTAAGGCTTATTTAGAACCTGTGTGCAGGGTGCACACTCTCCTGTTTGGCAAACATTTGATTAGGAACCGTTTGAAACAAGAGGTCTGAGAATATTTTTTTTAATTGAGCTTCCTTGTGTTTGAAAATTTCTGGATCCGCCACAAAAGTGATTGGTTTATAAATCAGTGTTCTGCTTTGATATTAATAGTGTTAAGCAAATTCTACATGAACAGTTTATTCAATCTTTGTAGGGCGATATTGCTAGCTCCTCGAGAGGCATAGTTTACTCCCTTTGCAAGGCATTTTTGGGCTCAAAAACTATTTAGTTAAACTTTCAGAGTTAAACCACATTAGGATTACAAAACTAAGTACATCTAATGTTCATTTGCCTTTAGAAACTGAGAGATGAAATAAAATCCCAAGACATGAAAGAATTTGTTCTATTTGTGATAATTTGTAGGTGACAATGTAATTATTAAAAATCTGTGCAAAAATATCTTGGCAAAATATTATTATGAACATCCACGTAGTGGTTGTCTTTTGCAATACTCCTGTATTAAATAAATGATATGTATTTATTGATAAAATTTCATCTTTGTTAGATCATAGTTACTATTTATTTTTATTTGTATATTATACCCCCACTCGTAAGAGAGGGGGCTATATTGCAATCACCTTGTCCGTCCGTAACAAACTTTCATAACAGATTTCTCAGCTTCTACTGAAGTGATTGATTTCAAATTTGATATACTGCTTTAGCATGATGAGTTGTATCGTGCCTCCCCTTTCTGGGTCAGTTGCACATCCACTTCCTGTTTTCTGAGCCGACTTAGATTTTTCGTAACAGAATTCTCGGCTTCTACTGAAGATATTGATTTAAAATTTTGTATACAGCCTCAGCATGATAAGTTGTATCGTGCCTCCCCTTTCCAGGTCAGTCGCCCATCCACTTCCTGTTTTCTGAGCCGACTTAGTCTATTTTCAAGGGCAAAAAAAGACAATTTTTCGTAACAGGTTTCTCGGCTTCTACTGAAGGGATTGATTTAAAATTTGGTATACAGCTTTAGCATGATGAGTTGTATTGTGCCTCCCCTTCCCAGGTCAGTCGCTTATCTACTTCCTGTTTTCTGAGCCGACTTAGACTTTTTTAAGGGTAAAAAATAGACAATTTTTCGTAACAGATTTCTTGGCTTCTACTGAAGGGATTGATTTAAAATTTGGTATACAGCTTAAGCATAATGAGTTGTATCGTGCCTCCCCTTTTAAGGTCAGTTGTGCATCTACTTCATTCCTGTTTTCTGAGTGGTCGAGTGGGGGTAAACTTAGCTCGACTAAATGCAACCCCTTGTTTGATCGGATTTCACAGAGTAAAAATCTGGATTATAAAATGATGAATGTAAGGTGTTGGTTGGCAGGAAGAAAATTGTAACAGTTTTCTCAACCTATTAACCATATCCATTTGATATTTGGTATACAGAATCAGCATAGGTTGGACTGGATCTCAGGTCTGTCACTCACTTACTTCCTGTTAAACAAAATTTAGCCATTTTTTACTTGCATATTTTTTCTATGACAATGTATTCATATTTTTCTGAGATAAAATCTGAATCAGAATATCAAATTGTTTAGCTCAACTTGATTGAAATCTGCCAAAACTGTTACAGTTTGCTGTTTTAAATGTTAAAATACTACAGATAAAGAAAAGATTTTGGGTTCAGGTTCTTTTTCCATTAATAATAGCTACCCAAGAGATACAGAAAACTAGCAAATCAGAATCATTTTATTTAGATTAATTATGTGAAAAATGATTTTCAATATCAAGAGAATTTTAACAGATTTTGAGAAGCTGTTTTTGTTTCCCTTATACCATGTGTGCAACTGTAGCTCAGTACATAGTTAATATGGCTAGTCTTTAAATGTGTAATTTATTGTCATAACTATGAAACTAAATGATGTTGAATTAATTTTAGTGTTGTTTTATATTATTTAAGAGGCTGTTTGTTCCTAATAACATGCATTAGTATTTATCATACATCTTTAACATTTATCTTTCATCTTTGAAATCGCAATGCACATGATTATTACCTGTAATGTACTCTTACAATGTGTTCAATCTTTGAAGGAGGGAATATGCTGATATTACAAATAAATCACAGTAGATTTTGCGTCAGATGCCCCAAAACATTTTCATTTCATCAGTGTATTGAAGTCAGATTCAGGTTCCTGTGAGCCTCTTGTTTCCTGCTTCTGTCCTATATAATAAAAAGTATTGCAATTAGTGAAAAATCTGTTACCTGCTTAAACCTTTATCCCATTGAGTTCTACAAAAGTTTCCAATGGGTCAAGGATGTCAGATCACAACAACACTTCGTTTGCTAGATGGAATCTTTGAGAGTTAGAGATTAAAGAAACCACTCCTTATAGTGATTATGGGCCTTAAAAGTTCAAAAAATAGCATTTATGTTTTTTGCTTGACAATCAGATAGCTGTTGCTTAGACAGATAAGACATGTTACACAATGGAACAATTTTGCAGTATGCTTGATTTCTTTATTAACAACATATTTGTCACATTTGGAGGAAAGATTTTTCAACAAAAAGTTGGCATTCCAATGGGCACAAATTGTGCCCCCTCTCCTCGCCGACTTGTTTTTATACTCTTTATACCTGAATTTCTTCAGCAACTCGTTAAGAACAAGAAAATAAAAGAAGCTTGATCCTTTAATCTCACTTTAAGATATATTGATGATGTCCTCTCTGTCAACAACACTTCGTTTGCTAGATGGATTCCTTGAACTTATCCTCCAGAGTTAGAGATTAAAGAAACCACCAAATCTACTTGCTTTACGTCTTTCTTGGATTTGCATCTCCAATTTGACTCGGGTGGTCATCTCAGTACAAAAATATACGACAAAAGAGACGATTTTCATTTTCAAATGATTAATTTCCATAATCTGGAAAGTAACACACCCTTTTCACCAGCATATTGGGTGTACATTTCCCAACTTATTCGATATGCCAGGGCTTGTACTAATTTTTCAGATTTTTTTACCCGACACCGTTGTCTCCGTGATCGGCTTTTGGACCAAGGTTATAAGAAAATACGGTCTTTAAAAAAGTTTTTCTTTCGATATCAGCCACTGGTAGCAAAATTATGAAATGATTCATGAATTTTTCAATTAGCTTTTGACAGACAGTTTGCTGTACTGAGATTATCACCTCTTTTTCTCTTTTGTGTCTCACAACTATGTTGTGTTTTGTGTTACTAGACCCTTAGGTTGCAATGGAAGAGGGAGGTTAGGCGCCATAAAACCTGGTTCCACCCACCATTTCTTTAGAAATGCCTGTACCAAGTCAGGAACATTGCGATCTTCAATTTCTCTGGTATTTCTTTGCATTGTTTTGTCTTTACCTCTTGGATATATGAGATTGATCAACCCAGTTCGGTAGTTCTGTTGTTATTTGCTGAAATCTTTAACTGATTTAGTTCTTTATAGTCCCCATTGATTCAAATTTGCCATGAGAACCTGATAATTTAAGGACCATGCAGGTGAGCGATTCAGGCTCCTTAGTTGGAGCCTCTTGTTAGTTATGACTTTAAAGCAGACAAAATAGGGATTCATGCCATTAAGCATAAACATTTCAATTCAGTCGAAATTTTCTGATGCCAGTAGAGCATTTGACTAGTAAAAGTTCAACTAAGCGTTAGTCTGTCGAAATGTCTTGAATTGATTTAGCTAAAATCATTACTAGAATTTGTTGTTTATCTGTCCGTTTTTCCTTTCTTTTATGGAATAAAAATTCTCGTATATTTATAAAAGCTATTGCATGCATATATTTCCAACCCTACGTTTCCATAAAGAGCGCTCAGAAAATCGACATCAGGTCAGACCACTTTGCTCACAAAGCGAATTGGATGTGTGCCCCATGTGAATAAATGAAGCAGCCCTGTCATAATGAATACCGGTGTCGTCAGGCTATTCTAATGCGGAAAACTTGACCACAAACCATAGTGGTGTACTTTGTTTGGAAAAAAATATCGCGTTACCCTCCTGAAAGTCTCGATAACAGTAGAATCAGTAGGATCCCCATGCAGGAGGCTAAATTGCCCGTCCCTTCCCATCACTCCTTTTTAGCTCACCTGACCCGAAGGGTCATGTGAGCTATTGTCATCACTTGGCGTCCGTCGTCCGTCCGTCGTCCGTCGTCCGTCCGTAAACTTTTTAAAACGTTAACTCCTCTGACACCATAAGTCCAATTGAATCCAAACTTGGTATGGTTGTTCATTAGCATTTGGTGCTTAGAACTGATGTGGGGATTTTTGATTCGTCGTAAAACATGGCGGCTGTGGCTAAAAATAGAACATAGGGGTAAAATGCAGTTTTTTGCAAATAACTCAAAAACGGCTACAGATATCAAAATTCTGGCAAGGGTAAAAGTGATCAGCACCTCAAGATCTACCTACCCTGAAATTTTGAAGAAAATCCAACAACCCATGTAGGAGTTATTGCCCTTTTTGTGGATTTTTTGCAAATTTTGCACCTGTTTAGCTCAATATCTTGAAAACTATACAAGATATTTGAGAAATTTACATTGCATATTGTTGAGCACATCAAGATCTACAAAATATGTAATAGGGTCAACGTTGTAGAACCTTTCCTTTTAGGAGTTATTGCCCTTAGAACGTCAAAATTGAGCATTTTAACAGCATTTCCTCATTACATTGAAAACGTTAACTCCTCTGACACTTCAAATCCAATTGGAACCAAACTTGGTATAGTTGTTTATTAGCATTAGGTGTATAGAACTGATGTGGGGATTTTTTATTGGTCGTAAAACATGGCCGCTGTGGCTAAAAATAGAACAAAGTGGTAAATTGCAGTTTTTTGCAAATAACTCCAAAACGGTGACAGATTTAAAAATTTTCATTGGGTACAAAAGTGATCAGCACCTCAAGATCTACCTACCCTGAAATTTTGAAGAAAATCCAACAACCCATGTAGGAGTTATTGGTCTATTTGTGGATTTTTTTGCAAATTTTGCACCTGTTTAGCTCAATATCTTGAAAACTATACAAGATATTTGCGAAATTTAAATTGCATATTGTTGAGCACATCAAGATCTACAAAATATGTAATAGGGTCAACGTTGTAGAACCTTTCCTTTTAGGAGTTATTGCCCTTAGAACGTCAAAATTGAGCATTTTAACAGCATTTCCTCATTACATTGAAAACGTTAACTCCTCTGACACTTCAAGTCCAATTGGAACCAAACTTGGTATATTTGTTTATTAGCATTAGGTGTATAGAACTGATGTGGGGATTTTTTATTGGTCGTAAAACATGGCCGCTGTGGCTAAAAATAGAACAAAGGGGTAAATTGCAGTTTTTTTGCAAATAACTCCAAAACGGTGACAGATTTTAAAATTTTCATTGGGTACAAAAGTGATCAGCACCTCAAGATCTACCTACCCTGAAATTTTGAAGAAAATCCAACAACCCATGTAGGAGTTATTGCCCTTTTTGTGGATTTTTTGCAAATTTTGCACCTGTTTAGCTCAATATCTTGAAAACTATACAAGATATTTGCGAAATTTAAATTGCATATTGTTGAGCACATCAAGATCTACAAAATATGTAATAGGGTCAACGTTGTAGAACCTTTCCTTTTAGGAGTTATTGCCATTAGAACGTCAAAATTGAGCATTTTAACAGCATTTCCTCATTACATTGAAAACGTTAACTCCTCTGACACTTCAAGTCCAATTGGAACCAAACTTGGTATAGTTGTTTATTAGCATTAGGTGTATAGAACTGATGTGGGGATTTTTGATTGGTTGTAAAACATGGCTGCTGCAGCTAAAAATAGAACATTGGGTTAAACTGCATTTTTTTGCTAATAACTCAAAAAGGTTTTGAACTTTAATTGAGATAAAAGTGATCAGCACCTTAAGATCCACCATATTGTCAGATGGTCCCCTTATTAAACTTATAACCCTCTCAATGTCAAATAGATTTTGCCTAATAGCCTTTACTTCAGGCACATATGTCAGGTGAGCGATTCAGGCTCCTGGGAGCCTCTTGTTTCCAGTGGCAGTCAAAACTCCCCATCCGATTGGCCCTGTGGTCCCCTTTCCTCCACTTCATTTCATGTTCATTGTTTCACACCTTTTATGTTCACCTCCCGGATATATCCGAAAATCACGCTACATGCTTAGGAGTAAAGCACTAACTAACCGCGTAAAACATTGTTTTTTTAGACTGAGTAACTAAGAGTTGAAAGGTGGTTCGCAGGGGGAGGAGGCCAAAACAGATCAGCTCATGCAAGCCATGCGGTTTGTTTATATATACAATTTTCATTTTCTTTATACTTTCCTCTCCTGTTAGACTCAGACAACATGATATTGTCTATAGGTCTAGTTCTTTTCTCTTTTTGCATTCATATAGTGTTTGGCATTTTCAATATTTTTGGTAGAGCGCCTCGGATGAGTCTTGAATAGACGAAACGCGCGTCAGGCGTAGCAAAATTAATTGTCTGGAACTTTGTTGTCATTTGTATTTAATTTACCATCTTTCACAATCTAATTTATTGCTGCACGTTTTTTATAGAACATTAAATGTGTAACATTTCTAACCAATTGCAATGCAATTAAATGATAAAAAGCCTTATCAAACTACAACTTTAAATTATCAATTTTCAATTTTACGACTCTCAAAATATTATAAAATCAGATTGAAGCTAATAGAACAACCGCTGAAAACTTTAAACATTTCAAAATCACTCATTACAAAGTGGCAACCTGAAGACTTTGATGTGCAACTTTATGATAATTCACTCGTATATTTCTTTAATATTATCTTAATCTATTGACAAAAACAAAACAGGTATTTATAAATAGAATTTTTTCGTAGACATGAATAGCATTCTTTGTACCATTTGTTTATAATTCCCCCTAAATCGACAGGTGTTAAAGCCAGGTAACGATATTCTGACCTGAAAGTTTGCTGAATAGATATTTTGATGGCTATAAATTAAAATCGAACTTTTAAGAACGTAGGGCACGAAATGCCAGTTGTGTTTAGATTGCTTTTGCGTTAGGGAACAACCATTTGATTTTTATGGAGGGGCTATGTATATTTTCTTCGTCCTGCCTTTTTTATTTTCGGAAAAAGCAGAGCCTGGAATTTTCTTTGAGCGTTAGCGCGCGCCATTTTTTTAAAAGCTATTATAAAATTTTCAGTCAAAACTACCATCCCGTCTTTTTTTAATTCAAAGCACTGTCCTGCCTTTTAATTTCAAATTTCACCATAGACCCCCATTAAAATCTAGTGGTCGGTCCCTTAAAAGCAAAGAATTACCAATGAGGCATTCTTAGGTCACATAAACAAAAGACCAAGATTAGTCAAATGGGCAGAAAATCACATGGCAAAACATACACATAAAACAACCACGCAAACTGCAATCAGAAACCGTGAACCCAGGTTCTCTGGAAGGGTGAGTCGCAATAAAGATTTTCTTGTTATTCATTTAACGGTTCTTCGGTAGCCTTGTCTTATTCAGTAACAAAAGCAAGTCTTAGATTCTCTCTTGTTGAATTGAACTTTTGTCGATTGAGTTTTACAGTGTGTTTTATATGTAGCTTTGTGCAAGCTTATCAATAGGGGGAAGGTTGGATCCAAAATTAGTTTAACGCCGCCACATTTTATATGTGCCTGTCCTAAGCCAGGAAACTTTGCCAAAGCCTTTGTTTGTCCTTGTCATTCTATGTTAACTGTTTTATGTCAAGAATTGAGTCTTTCGTTGATGATTTAGGGATTGGTTTTGATACTTTTGTATTGGATTATAAGTCTTGGGCCAATGCAAGACGGTAAACAGTGACCTATGGTCATGTTGAAGACTGCTTGCTGTTTTCCGTTGTGATTTTTTGAATTGCTGTTTGTTTATGTTTGTTGTGTCGCGTACACTTATTCCACATCTCAATATCGTATATCAGTAAGTAAGTAAGTAAGTAAAATTTATTTAAAGAGGCTAGCCCAATTAGAACTAGTCTAATTTTCATTGGGGGCCTCATAAATATCAAGGTATACATTATATTATATAAATAAAAACAAATACACAATACATAAAACAAAAACATAATTATATAGAGTTTAATATATAATGGGGCATCCAAATATCAAATGTCAGTATTATGAGTGAACATCTACTTCCTGTTTTCAGACTAAAAATTGAAGAAGAAAAAACATGCTTGAGGGATACTTCTCTATATGGTTACGTGTGAATCTACTTTTCATACTGATTAGCGTTTTTTTTCCTTTGCATGCACATGGGGTCAATAAGTTGCAATACGGCCAACAACGACTATTTGTATATTGGGAAGTTTGCTAGATCCATGGATGCCATTGCAAGGAGCGATGTACCAACGGGGCATCCGAATATCAAATGTCCGAAAGGGCAGAGACAAAACTAGTCAACATAAACGAGAACAGGACGAAAAACAGACAACATAAAACACAGAAATACAAAAACAACTGAATAGCAATCAACAACGCGAATACAAGTCGTAACGATAGTGAACTCAGGTGCATCGGAAGAGAAAGCAGTTTCTTCTTGCTAAAGCATACGTGTCGCGCTCCCAACCGTCAATTCGGTGTGTCAGATCCGGTAAAGGAAGACAAAACAACCCTATCACAACCCAACATCTGCACTCATCTGAGAGATTGAAATCCAATATTTGTCTATGAGCACATTGTTTTGAATAGCATTTTCCATTTTTATTGCTTTGTGTCATTTGCGTTCATTCCACATTTCATTACTTTCTCACATTCATTTCTTGGTCAAACTGCCTAAGTAGTCTAGTAGGTGCCCCGAATGTAGTGGCTTAGTACCAATGTCAGAAAATGAATGCAGACAATGAAATCTCTTTTTATCCCAAATGTGCCAATATTTTAACATATTGGCTTCAATATCCGATTCTTTATACGTCCTCAGTAAAATTATCTTGGAAAATAAAATTATTTTAAGACGATGTTGATAATACCCAGGCTAAATGAAAAATAAACAAATAGTTATCGATTCTGGTACGTTGGCCAAATTAACGCCGGTCAGCAATTGAATTGCGTCCATCAATCCCGTACCATGGGGAATATTTTATTTCTTTTTTGTTCACGATAAAGAACTAAACTGTTCTGTGATATCTCAATTAATAAGAAGATACCTTAATCAGTATTTCTTTTCCATTTCAAATCACAATTTAGTCATATTGTTAGAAAATTGTGTTCTTTAAAGACAGAAACTTGCGATGAAAACCAACACCAGCCGTGCATCTCGAAAATTTAATGAAAAACAAGGCTCAGTAAAGGTTGAGAAGAAGTAACAAAATTGATATAAAAGGCCGACAAGGGTGGAATGAATTGGAAATAAGTTTAAAATGAGTTAGCGTTTTATGATAATAAGTACTTTTGATGTTCGCGTTATGGTTTATTAAAGACTTAAGTGCAGACTTATAAAAGACAAACTGGTTTCCGATTATCTGGTTTTATGAGAGATGATAGAATAGATAAGCAAGAGAGCAACCGTAGGATCCAATTTCGCAAATCAACAAATTAGCATACGAAAAAAAAATAGCCACACTTTGGAGGTCCCTTTTCATTAGATATTTCTCTTTTAACCCTTTGATGTTTTACTTTTACCAACAGTTGCACGATGTGCAGATGTTTATAATTAGACTATGACACGTGTAAGTAAAGATGGTTTATGATCTTTTATGATAGTATTTTTAGAAATCGTGTTGGTTCTAATTTGCGTTTTAAATGATTATCATAGGAAATATAAAAATTATTAATGAATTCCCATGTGCTTGATAATTTATAGTCCCATTTGCAGAGATTTCAGAACTAGAATTTAAAAAAAAACACAACGCCCATGTTGTTACAAGGAAACAAGGCTTAAAGAACATCGCGCTAAATGTTTAACTTATTTTCGTGAAAAATTATTATTTGACGAAAGCTTATGATTGTGTTTTTAAGTTAGGTTTGCTCATTGTCTAGAACTTCATTGATAATTTTGAAATTGAAGTATAGGATATTTAAACAGTTGAATTGCAAGTTGACAACAGCAACAACTGAACAATTCCATACCAATTTCCCTTTCTAGCTTCTCTGTACCTCGCTTTGATATTTTTGGTTAAAAGTGATTAAAGATATACTCAAATATAACTATTTTTGGTCACAATATGTCAAAATCAACCCCAAAAACCTGTTTTCACTTTTTATTAATGTGTTGCTTGGGGTAAAGAGAAGTATATTTTTTGCATTATCTGTTTAAGGTTGCGTTGTCTGATTTCGCTCTCTTTTTTTTCCATATTTTTTGTATTCATTTTACACTACTTTCTACTACTCTTTTTCTTGAACCGACAGTCAGTTTTTTATGTTCAAATTAATTTTTGTCATTTTGTTTCCAAAGTTACCCACTTTTCGTTAATTGCATACAATGGCATTTTGATTACGGATTTTGTTATTTCAGGTACATCTATTCCACATTTCATTTAAACAGGGAAAATAGTAAGAGAAAAAACAATATTTGACACTTTTCTTTTATCTATTTTGTACTTTTACGCGACTCGGTTAAGTAATTTGACATTCCGACCGGACCAAGCGATACACCACATTGTACGTGGTAATAGCCACCGTTATGTATCTCTTTATTTTGACTTGATTCACAATATGACAAGCTAATCCATCTTCAAAATACACGTCAAGCTCCAACAAAAGACCGACAAAGCCCAATGTAAATGGAGGCCTGGAACCTACTTGCTAAAATAACTGAAACAACAAAATAACATATAATTCAATTCTTATCTGCTTTCACATCTTCATACGAAACTAAATAGTACATTTGATCCCTTGTGAAAAGAGCAAGCTTTTTCTTTTCAGTTGAAGAATTTATTTTTAAAATGATACCTATTCGTGCTTTTTCTAAAATCAACATTAGATTCTCTTGTTGAAATAAAATCCATGGTCTTGTTATTCTTTCATTAGATTTGAAAATTAAATGTGTATTTTGATTTTTAATCTTAATATTATTTTAATGATAAAGCTACATTTGCCCAATTTCCCTTGGTCTACTTACTCGTTTAAGTTTTTGTTCAAAATAAAATTGTTAAATTATTATGGTACTTTTGAATATTACTGTCGCCCAATTTACTTAAGTCTTATATATATTTATCTATTGAAATCAAGATGAAATAAGAAGGATTAACCGCAAGCTTGATCCGTTGTGATATCAACAAAATCACAACTTAAACAGCCTTTCAAGTCATAGTTTTATATTTGTATGCTGCAATTTTAATAATTTAGTTGAATCCTTCGTTTGAAGCGGCTGTATCTAAAGATATCTATAGATACAGAATTATCAAATATATCCTACTCCCAAGAGGGTGTTCACATGCCAAAACGTGCGAGCCAATCAGATAATATATAACAAAAATCTTGGTTGCGTACGTGCGTGCGCGTGAGGGGTGTGTTTAAGTTTCCTAATATGTACGAGTGACCTCGACACAGAGAAAATTCTCCTTTTTGGAGGAACAAAATATATACATCCGGGTAACATGGAAGACGGCCGTCTCTATCTGTCCAAATCCGAGATGTTAATGACGACTCTACACCTGCTTCGGTCTGGAGTGGAAAAAGAGCTTGGACCCATCGCTCAGTTGTTGTAGCAATAACTATTTTTACTCGAAAATGTCTTGAAATTGGTAAGATTTACATCATTGTTTCGACCTAAATTTTGGTCGTTTTTTTTCCACCGGCAGATCCAGCTCCTTTTGCTTTTGATCATTCTTCGCAAAATTATAACTTTGGATTACCAAAATATTGCAACGATAATTATTACACCTTATATCTTAAAAGATGTATATTATATATATAAGACAGCATTAGTGGCAAGTGAAACATTGGCTAGCCCAAATATTTCAAAATGCTTGCCAAACTTTAGGGCCCTATTTCTTAATATTTTTCGATGAAATTTAGAATTAATGTGTGAAAGTGTAGTATCTTATCTTTGAATGCCAGACAACTCGGCCCGAGGACAAATCGGCCCGGGACAACTCGGCCCGGTCTGTAGGACAAATCGGCCCTCTATAAGACAAGTCGACCCGACTTTAACCTGTTTATATCTTTAACAACAAAGTGAGAAAATTTTATTCAAATGTTACACAACTTTGCTTTATTTCAACAAGTTTGCCATAGACATGATTTTTATCAACCAGAAAGCTAATTAACTTTACAAAAATGTACGGTACAATCATTCTTATTGAAGTCAAAATCAGAGAACTAGAGAAGTGAAAGGATATTTCGTGCAAGTGCTATAAAAATTATGCAAATCTAGTGTTTAATGCAAACAAAATTAACCGAAAATTATTAAGAAAGTATCTTTTCGTGATTATATACGTTAAATATCATAACATATTTATTTTCTTGAACCGGGCCGAGTTGTCTTCTACCGGTCCGAGTTGTCTTAAATTCCGGCCCGAGTTGTCCCGGGCCGACTTGTCCTCGGGCCAAGTTGTCTGGCTACCCTTATCTTTATTTTCGATTTTCCAAATAAAAGCTCCTAAAATTTATTTTCGAGGCAATTTTCGATAAATCTTATAGACGATCTTCCAATTTCGATTTTTTTGGTAATTGTCGAAATCTTACCTCAAATTACTGGATAACTGGTTGCCGACGTCAATTGTGCGTCAAAGGGAATTTTTAAATTTCATTATTTAAGTGTAAATGAATTGGATTGAAAGGACCCTCTGAGTGAAACAAATTAATTCATTTCATGTTTGATTGTTTTCTATCAGAAAACACATTTAATAGATTGATCTAGATTAATTCAGTCCCTGTGCTCTCTTCTTAAAAAGCCGCCATTTTACGCCCATTGACCTCTCGTGACCCCTATTCTAACATCCGGAACGTTCCGGAATGCCACTTTTGGAAGATCGTCTATGGAGCAGCCGCCTCTTCTTCTTCCATTAAAGTCCAGTCCTCGTATAGAGTATTTTCAGACTTGTATTTTCAATTTAAGCACAGAGTTTGAGAGCATTTTGATGCGATTTTTGGATAGATTTCAAGGAGTGAAAAATCTGGGTTATAAAATGGTGAATGCAGGGATTGGGAAGGCATTTTTAGCAAAGGGCCATTTACCACGTTTTTCATAGAAATTCAAAATTTCAAGGGGCCATTTCTTAATATTCTACATAAATTTTAGAGATGAGAGGGGGGCATTTTCTTTTTTGATGTGCCAATGGCCCATGCCCCCCTGCCTTTCCAATCCCTGTGAATGTCAGGCAGGCAGGGAAGAAATTTTCATAACAGTTTTCTCAGCAACTACTAATCAAAGCCACTTGATATTTAGTTTACAGCATGAGGGTGGGGTCCCATAACTTGAGATTCGATTACAGGTCTGTCACTCACCTTCTTCCTGTTGAAGGAAATCCGGCCATTTTTTACTTTGACAGATTTTTTAGTTGCTGTGGAGATATTATAAATATTTTTAATTTTGAATACGCAATGGGATACCTACATGTAATTATACTAAGTTTTTGAGGCCACACCAAATTCATTCATAGTTCATTGGATTTGCTGCTTCTATACATAGGTTGCACAATGTTTCTGTTCAGGACGAGGTCATCAGGGGTCAAGGGGAGGAAAAACGACGTCATTCGACATGGGACAAAGGGAACAGTATTTTCTATCAACATTTCTTCTGTAATTATTCAACATATAGGTAAAAATTATTTGTCACTGACAAATATACCCACAGACAACATTTCCAACTCATAAAAAATCAATCTTGAACCGAAATAAGGAAATTACTTTATTTGTCCATTAGCGTGTTGGAACCAGTTTTTTTTACCAGTTTCTCCTGGTTTGGCTAAAATAGTGACTGATCCAGCAATTTTTTTATATTGGGCATTCAAAATCTGTAATTTTCTGCATCCTATTTCATTTTAGTCAAATTAGAAAATATTTTGTTCATCTGTGCGTTAGACAGAAAAGTATTTAAACAGGTATAAGACGGTTTAAAATCGATCTAAAATGACACCAAAAAAACATTCGTTTCATTTCCCTAATGAAAATCAACCCATAGTAGAAAGCTCAAATTTTGAAAGTAAATATAAGGCAAAAACTGACTGTCAGAAGGGGATTTTAGCATGAATCTAAAGATTGTTTATGTGTTGATTCGGTAGTGGACAATTAAAACTGAACAACTCTTCGAATGGTAGTTCAGTCTCATCAACATTAAAACATTTTTATTGCAGAACAAATCCATGTTATGTGCTCCTCAAAAATATTAAAGGAAGCTGGAAGATGAATTATAAAATCAAAATCAAAGGTTAGTCCTGTCAATTTTTGGCCCTTACACAGTCTTTTATATTTGTAGATACAACAGAATCAATGATTGTTGTATGCTAGGATAAGCAAGTCACAATGTAAATATGACTGAACTTACATTGTACAAAAATATATTCAAATCATTATCCGATTCTAGTGACAGATCACAATACATGGGTTGCACAATGTTTCCTTTTTGGACTTGACTCGTCATGTAGACGAGGTCATCAGGGGTCACAGGGAGGAAAAACAACGTCATTCAACATGAGACAAAGGAAACAGCATTTGACACCAAAAAAACATTCGTTTCATTTCCCTAATGAAAATCAACCCATAGTAGAAAGCTCAAATTTTGAAAGTAAATATAAGGCAAAAACTGACTGTCAGAAGGGGATTTTAGCATGAATCTAAAGATTGCTTATGTGTTGATTCGGTAGTGGACAATTAAAACTGAACAACTCTTCGAATGGTAGTTCAGTCTCATCAACATTAAAACATTTTTATTGCAGAACAAATCCATGTTATGTGCTCCTCAAAAATATTAAAGGAAGCTGGAAGATGAATTATAAAATCAAAATCTGAATGGAAACTTTGTAATGCACTAGTTTGTGTATTTATATTTTATATTATTTAATCTGAACTTCATAGTAAAGTTCAAGATCAAAATAAAAGTTACAATATTGTCGTCTAAACTTATGTTTTTGGAATGTTCCAAATAAACAGATACACAAACTAGTGCATTACAAAGTTTCCATTTCAAGTCTTGAGAAGGCTTAACATTAAATTTCGTCTTGCTCCATTACAGGTAATGGGACCCCTTTGTAGCTCTGCCTAATCAAAAAGATGTCTAAGGAGCTACGTTGTGACTGTTGCAGCTAGGTTGCCAGGCTTGTGTGGGAGAAATGTCCAATATTCCAAGTAGGTAAATTGGTTAAACCTCTGAGCGGCGGTAGGTGCATGAGTGGGACTCAAACCCACAAATGTGTCAACCGGTGATTTAAAGTCAAGTGCAATAACCACTCCACCACGCTGTCCCTAATTATTTCAATGCACAGGGCCAGGGGCTCATAATTTACAATGATCAAGAGAGTAATATATACTGGTCACAGAATAGAAACATGTATTTCCAGCAATAATTCTCGCCACCAGATTTTTAAACATTGATTGTGTCAACTCAGAGGAAAATTTGTGTGGCAAGGTTGTTAAAATTCTCTATTTACAAATTCAAACTATTTACATCACCACTCTCATATTTTATAAAAGGCTATGCAGTAAACATGGTAAATGCATGAGACATACTGTAACACATATGAAATCTCCAACTGCTAGAAATTTGTATAAGCTGTATGGCCATTTCCGAATTTCATTCCTCATCAGCAACACTAGAACACAAACATAGGGAATCCACAATACAAAAACAGTGTTGGAAACTGCATAATACGTAATGAAATCCAAATAATTAGTAATATATAAGGACAAACTACGATGGAGGGAGTTGTACCTTTGGTTTAAGAATTAAATAGATAATAGTAATAAACAAAGTGTCACTGTACACATGAGATATAAACAAAAGTAAAGCAAAGCTCTTAAGCACATATCCTCCTAAGCCATTGCATGACAGTTGATTAAACTTCACATAAAGGAAGTGAATGATATTTTAACTATTAGTCATCCCCTATTACAAGTTCATGAAGAACTGTGTAACTGGGTACCTATCACATTTGCATTACATTTCCACTCTGTTGTTATTTGATTGCTTTAAATTTTCCTATGTTTTTATTTTGAAGTTGGTTGCTGTGTTTTAAAGACCATGAGCAGATGGAGGTGGAAGATTGGTACATCATAGTTATTTTCGTAGCGAGCTGCCTATTGTCTGTCCAATATTGAGTTAGACTGCCTATCTCCCTTTTCATGCGGTAATAATCTGCTTATAAGAATTATTTTAAGTTCAAATGTGTATACCACTCCAGCTGTTTCCCCTCAGAATGACAGGGAAAAGAGAATCTCCCTCTGAGCCAATCATGATGAGATGACAAAGACTTAAGGAAAGTTTCATCGCACTCAGACATCATTTAGGGGAGATAATTGGACTGACTTTTCAAATACATTATTCAACTGGAAACCCGGTAAGTGCAACTCCTAAGTCGCTTGAAGGATTATGATGAGACTTTACATGTATGAAGATGTGCATGAAGAATTTTCATTGCAATCAGATATCATTCAGGGGAGATAATTGGACTTAGACTTTTTAAATACATTATTCTATGGGAGACCTGTAAGTGCAACTCCTCCTAAACCACGTAATGGATTTTAATGAAACTTTACATGAAGGAAGTACATCATATGAGATGTGCATGAAGAATTTGTATTGCTCTCCGTTGTTAATTGATTCTTAAAGCGTGTGCTGCTGAATCTTCTGAGCACTCGAGTTAACTTTTATTAGAACTTTTTGATCGCTTTTCAGTAGTTTTATATGTATTTCTGTTTCTTTGAATCTTTATGTTGTACTTGTAGATGTTAATTGATTTTGTCTTTGCCCTTTTAGACCTTTGACATTTGAACTCCACATTTGTGCCTCTGTTTATATTGTCATATTAAAAAAACCAACATAAATATGATTAGAACTGTAGCAACTTGTAAATACCTTTTAAAATTCAAAACATAACGATGTAAGCCTTTCAGATAAGTAAAAATCATTGTGCAACTCATCTTTAACCCTTCAATGGATTAACATAATAGTTTTAACACAATCTTTATTACATTTTAAGTTTGAAAATTAGTTCAAAAGAGGATAAAAGCACTAGACCATAACTTTTGTGAAATTAATGTTAAATTTATGATTTGGGTATAAGTGTCTTGATTACATATTTTTAACACATATCTGTTAATTTTATTTAGTTGCATATAGCCATACAGTTAAAAGCCATATGAACTTTACTTTTAGGTAGTATGGTACAGTCATCAATTACAAAGTTTACAGATGAAGTTTTTCTGGAAAAAGGTTAGAAATTATGTTTAAATGTAAAACTGTTTAATACCAGACTTGCTGTGTATTAGGGTTTTTTGTTTTTGTATTTGGTTCTTCTCATTATATTTCACAGTCTATTTTATGCTCATGATGGAGTATTAATTTTTGAGAGAAAAAAAACTGTGGTTCAAGCCGTTATCTATAAATCTTACTGGTTTGTCATAGTGTGTTTTAATGACCTCTTTAACAAGATTTGACTCTGAATTGGCCATTGTGAAATCAAATATTTTCTTCCTGTTTACCAAAAACTTTTAAAATTTCATTCCCGCTTTTTTATTTGCTCAGAACTTGGGAACTATTATTCCCAGATTGCTGACATTTGGTAACAAGCTTGACATGGATATAACCTATTGTTGGATATATTTTTGGATCCAATTGACATCAACCTTCTGTTTACTGAAAACTTATTACAAAAATATTCTGTCACACTTTTCATTCAATTACATGTGTTACTCCTAAGTGGCTGGTATTTGGTAACAATCTTGATATGGGCATAATGTATTGTGGGATACATTTTTGGATTTATTTAACATTTACTTCCTGTTAGCTGTAAACTTTATATTTGACACACTGCATACTAGAACTGAGTGTTCTCCAAAGAGGTCCTTTACATCTTGATTATCTTTTGTCTTATGATCTCTATGATTGAACTTTTATTTATTTGCTTTTTACTTTGTGATCTTTTTGTGCTTTGTGTTGGAGGTTTTCAATAGTAGAAGATTGGGACCCAAATAAAATAGTTAACCCCACCACATTTTATTTGTGCCTGTTTGTGTCTTTTTGTGTTAATTGTTCTGTGTCCAAAAGGGGTCTTTCTTTGACAAGTTTTGAATTTAGGTAGTAAAACACACTTCTATGTAAAACGTCAGAAAGGTTCATAGCTTTGCAGCACATATGCTTCTACCAAAAACTATTCTAAAACTATATTTAACCTTATAAACACTTATCATACATTGTTGAAATCCTTACATTCATAGATTATCTTCCAGTTAGTTGTTATTGCATAAATAAGATCTTTTCATTACACCCCGAAACCGATAACTCCGAAAACAAATTATACATGAAAAAACACTAAAATTTACACATTTTAACCATAATTCAAGCCTAGATTAGACTCAAACCTGCACTAAATCCTCTATAGTGCTATACATGCTCTGAAAGTACATAAACCCGTCTGTTTATTAAAAGTAAAAAACCTATACATCGACCGGCTTATTTTTTCAAGAAATGACGTCGCATTTTTTACTTTAAAAACAAGCATTTGTAAAAACGTTCAAAAGATCGGTAAATTAAAAAAAGACACCATGCCGGAAAGGGAACGCTAAACTTCCGTTTTTTCGAATATTTTTTATATTTTGTCATAAATATTATCTCTGACAGATTCCCTATCAGTTGAGCACACTTTCGTTACTAAATTATGAGGCATTCTTAATTTATAGCTACTTAAATTCCACCTTTGTATTTTACTTTTAAAATTCTATGATGTCACTCTCCAAAACTTACTTGTAAACAAAACCGAACTGTGTCTTACTACCTTAATATTTTTTTATATCCATAATATTTGATCTAGTGCCAATAGCAAAACAACCTGCAGCATCTTAGATCACATAGAAGTTTACTGTCTGTTTTCCAGTTCTATAGAGGAATGATAGTTTGGGCTAAATGCTTAATAGAAGAATTCTTGAACATATATTGATATTCTTTATAACTATATTGTTTTAATCATTAACATTTATCAAACTTTTCATAAATACAAGACAATATTTATTATTTACAGGTATAGATTGACAGTTTTATCACAGATGAAGTTAGCAGATCAAAGATTTGAAAAGCAACAAACAGCATTATAAATTTATTTGTTTCTTCTAATTTTACAACTATTTGTATATATATGTATTATCAAAAATGATGTTATGGACCTCCAGAATAATGTGCCAAAATTTCAGGTCATTCACACAAGCATTATAAGAAATATTTGCTATTAAGTTTTGTTTTTAAAGAAAATGAATGGAAGTAGTGCATTTCTTAGGTTAAGAATAGGTAGAAAAATGCTACTTTTTGTTGCACCAATTCTATTTCCATGTTTAAGTACTACTTTTTCTAAGATTCAGGCAGATACCTATAATAGGGTGGCATATTGATAATGAATACCCAAAAAAATTCAATAGAATAAGGAAAAGCAACCCCAGTAAATTACAAATACCAAAACACAGGTATGAACGGTTAATTTGGGTATGCTATATATCAATATTTCAAGGAGTAACCTCTCATCAGAAGCATTTAAATCAAAACATTTGAAGGTCAAATTCCAAAACTAACTTTGTTTTTGACCACTAATTTTTTGCAGTAAATCTTGGGTTTAGAAGATACAAGTCAAAATTTAGTTATATTGTACTGTGAAAGGAACGGGAAAATTACTTATATTTGTGTATTGGGAGTAAGTTGCATTTTTGTGGATTCATCAATTTTTTATAATTTTTTTGTTATATGTTTTCATGTAGTATCTTTCTTACTGATGTTTTTATCGTGTTGAATGGTTTTGTCTTTGAAACAAACATCTTTATTAAATAAGTAGGAAAATGCTTCTTTTTGTTCAATCAACTATTTACTGTGTAGAATGTGTTTTTAACACTGTCAATATGTTGAAACAACCATTTTGACTGTGTAGAATATATTTTTAATAATGTAAACAATATGTTGACACAAACATCGTCATTAAATAGGTAGGAAAGTGCTTCATTTTTTTCAATCAACTATTTTATGTGTAGAATGTGTATTTAATATTATCGGCAATATGTTGACACAAACATTGTCTTTAAATAGGTAGTAAAGTGCTTCTTTTTGTTCAATCAACTATTTTCTGTGTAGAATGTGTATTTAATATTATCGGCAATATGTTGACACAAACATTGTCTTTAAATAGGTAGGAAAGTGTTTCTTTTTGTTCAATCAACTATTTTCTGTGTAGAATGTATTTTTGAAACCTTCAACAATATGTTGACATAAACTATGTCATTAAATAGGTAGGAAAGTGCTTCTTTTTGTTCAATCAACTATTGACTGTACAGAATGTATTTTTGATAATATCAACAATATGTTGACACAAACATCGTCATTAAATAGGTAGTAAAGTGCTTCTTTTTGTTCAATCAACTATTTTCTGTGTAGAATGTGTATTTAATATTATCGGCAATATGTTGACACAAACATTGTCTTTAAATAGGTAGGAAAGTGTTTCTTTTTGTTCAATCAACTATTTTCTGTGTAGAATGTATTTTTGATACCTTCAACAATATGTTGACACAAACTATGTCATTAAATAGGTGGGAAAGTGCTTCTTTTTGTTCAATCAACTATTGACTGTGCAGAATGTATTTTTGATAATGTCAACAATATGTTGACACAAACTTTTGTCATTAAATAGGTAGGAAAGTTCTTCTTTTTGTTCAATCAACTATTTACTCTGTACAATGTGTTTTCATGTATGTCAACAATATTTTGAAACAACCATCATCATTAAATAGGTAGGAAAGTGCTTCTTTTTGTTCAATTAACTATTTTCTGTGTAGAATGTGTATATAATATTATCGGTAATATGTTGAAACAAACATCGTCATAATAAATAGGTAGGAAAGTGCTTCTTTTTGTTCAATCAACTATTGACTGTGCAGAATGTATTTTTGATACCTTCAACAATATGTTGACACAAACTTCGTCATTAAATAGGTAGGAAAGTGCTTCTTTTCCTTCAATCAACTATTGACTGTGCAGAATGTATTTTTGATAATATCAACAATATGTTGACACAAACATTGTCATTAAATAGATAGGAAAGTGCTTTTTTTTGTTCAAACAACTTTTGACTGTGCAGAATGTATTTTTGATACTTTCAACAGTATGTTGACACAAACTTCGTCATTAAATAGGTAGGAAAGCGCTTCTTTTTGTTCAATCAACTATTGACTGTGCAGAATGTATTTTTGATACCTCCAACAATATGTTGACATAAACTATGTCATTAAATAGATAGGAAAGCGCTTCTTTTTGTTCAATCAACTATTGACTGTGCAGAATGTATTTTTGATACCTTCAACAATATGTTGACACAAACTTTCGTCATTAAATAGGTAGTAAAGTGCTTCTTTTTGTTCAATCAACTATTTACTGTGCAGAATGTATTTTTGATAATATCAACAATATGTTGACACAAACTTCGTCATTAAATAGGTAGGAAAGTGCTTTTTTTTGTTCAATCAACTATTTACTGTGCAGAATGTATTTTTGATACCTTCAACATATGTTGACACAAACTTTGTCATTAAATAGGTAGGAAAATGCTTCTTTTTGTTCAATCAACTATTTACTGTGCAGAATATATTTTTGATACCTTCAACAATATGTTGACACAAACTTTGTCATTAAATAGGTAGGAAAGTGCTTCTTTTTGTTCAATCAACTATTGACTGTGCAGAATGTATTTTTGATAATGTCAACAATATGTTGACACAAACTTTGTCATTAAATAGGTAGGAAAATGTTTCTTTTTGTTAAATCAACTATTTTCTGTGTAGAATGTGTATTTAATATTATCGGCAATATGTTGAAACAAACATCGTCATAATAAATAGGTAGGAAAGTGCTTCTTTTTGTTCAATCAACTATTGACTGTGCAAAATGTATTTTTGATACCTTCAACAATATGTTGACACAAACTTTGTCATTAAATAGGTAGGAAAGTGCTTCTTTTTGTTCAATCAACTATTGACTGTGCAAAATGTATTTTTGATACCTTCAACAATATGTTGACACAAACTTTCGTCATTAAATAGGTAGGAAAGTGCTTCTTTTTGTTCAATCAACTATTGACTGTGCAAAATGTATTTTTGATACCTTCAACAATATGTTGACACAAACTTTCGTCATTAAATAGGTAGGAAAGTGCTTCTTTTTGTTCAATCAACTATTTACTGTGCAGAATGTATTTTTGATACCTTCAACATATGTTGACACAAACTTTGTCATTAAATAGGTAGGAAAATGCTTCTTTTTGTTCAATCAACTATTTACTGTGCAGAATATATTTTTGATACCTTCAACAATATGTTGACACAAACTTTGTCATTAAATAGGTAGGAAAGTGCTTCTTTTTGTTCAATCAACTATTGACTGTGCAGAATGTATTTTTGATAATGTCAACAATATGTTGACACAAACTTTGTCATTAAATAGGTAGGAAAATGTTTCTTTTTGTTCAATCAACTATTTTCTGTGTAGAATGTGTATTTAATATTATCGGCAATATGTTGAAACAAACATCGTCATAATAAATAGGTAGGAAAGTGCTTCTTTTTGTTCAATCAACTATTGACTGTGCAGAATGTATTTTTGATACCTTCAACAATATGTTGACACAAACTTCGTCATTAAATAGGTAGGAAAGTGCTTCTTTTCCTTCAATCAACTATTGACTGTGCAGAATGTATTTTTGATAATATCAACAATATGTTGACACAAACATTGTCATTAAATAGGTAGGAAAGTGCTTTTTTTTTGTTCAAACAACTTTTGACTGTGCAGAATGTATTTTTGATACTTTCAACAGTATGTTGACACAAACTTCGTCATTAAATAGGTAGGAAAGCGCTTCTTTTTGTTCAATCAACTATTGACTGTGCAGAATGTATTTTTGATACCTCCAACAATATGTTGACATAAACTATGTCATTAAATAGATAGGAAAGTGCTTCTTTTTGTTCAATCAACTATTGACTGTGCAGAATGTATTTTTGATACCTTCAACAATATGTTGACACAAACTTTCGTCATTAAATAGGTAGTAAAGTGCTTCTTTTTGTTCAATCAACTATTTACTGTGCAGAATGTATTTTTGATAATATCAACAATATGTTGACACAAACTTCGTCATTAAATAGGTAGGAAAGTGCTTTTTTTTGTTCAATCAACTTTTTACTGTGCAGAATGTATTTTTGATACCTTCAACAATATGTTGACACAAACTTTCGTCATTAAATAGGTAGGAAAGTGCTTCTTTTTGTTCAATCAACTATTGACTGTGCAAAATGTATTTTTGATACCTTCAACAATATGTTGACACAAACTTTGTCATTAAATAGGTAGGAAAGTGCTTCTTTTTGTTCAATCAACTATTGACTGTGCAAAATGTATTTTTGATACCTTCAACAATATGTTGACACAAACTTTCGTCATTAAATAGGTAGGAAAGTGCTTCTTTTTGTTCAATCAACTATTGACTGTGCAAAATGTATTTTTGATACCTTCAACAATATGTTGACACAAACTTTCGTCATTAAATAGGTAGGAAAGTGCTTCTTTTTGTTCAATCAACTATTGACTGTGCAAAATGTATTTTTATACCCCCACTCGTAAGAGAGGGGGCTATATTGCAATCACCTTGTCCGTCCGTCTGTCCATCCGTCTGTCCGTCTGTCCGTCCGGTTCAATTTCTCTGCTTCTACTGGATGGATTGGTTTCAAATTTGGTACACAGCTTTAGCATGATGAGTTATACTATTCCTACCCTTTACAGGTCAGTCCATCATCTACTTCCTGTTTTCCAAGCCGACTTAGACTTTTTTTAGGGAAAAAAAAATTTGAAATGCGAAATTTTTCGTAACAGATTTCTCGGCTTCTACTGGATGGATTGGTTTCAAATTTGGTACACAGCTTCAGCATGATGAGTTATACCGTGCCTCCCCTTTCCAGGTCAGTCCATCATCTACTTCCTGTTTTTCGAGCCAACTTAGACTTTTAAGGGTAAAAAATTTGAAAAGTGAAATTTTTCGTAACAGATTTCTCGGCTTCTACTGGATGGATTGGTTTCAAATTTGGTACACAGCTTCAGCATGATTAGTTATACCGTGCCTCCCCTTTCCAGGTCAGTCCATCATCTACTTCCTGTTTTCCGAGCTGACTTAGACTTTTTATGGGTCAAAAATAGACAATTTTTCGTAACAGATTTTTCGGCTTCTAGAGAAGGGATTGATTTCAAATTTGGTATACAGCTTTAGCATGATGAGTTGTAACGTGCCTCCCCTTTCCAGGTCAGTCGGTCATCTACTTCCTGTTTTCTGAATGGCCGAGTGGGGGTATGCTTAGCACGACTTAGTGCAACCCCTTGTTGATACCTTCAACAATATGTTGACACAAACTTTCGTCATTAAATAGGTAGGAAAGCGCTTCTTTTTGTTCAAACAACTTTTGACTGTGCAGAATGTATTTTTGATACCTTCAACAATATGTTGACACAAACTTTCGTCATTAAATAGGTAGGAAAGCGCTTCTTTTTGTTCAAACAACTTTTGACTGTGCAGAATGTATTTTTGATACCTTCAACAATATGTTGACACAAACTTTCGTCATTAAATAGGTAGGAAAGCGCTTCTTTTTGTTCAAACAACTTTTGACTGTGCAGAATGTATTTTTGATACTTTCAACAATATGTTGACACAAACATCATCATTAGATAGGTCGGAAAGTGTTTCTTTTCCTTCAATCAACTAGTTACTGTGTAGAAAGTGCTTTTTTGTGTATAAGCTTCTATTCCATGTTCAATTTGAATTCATTTTATCAACAACATGTTGACACATCATCAATAAACATGTTAAATAGGTAAGAACACTTTTTTGTGTTGAGTCAACTCTTTACATGTGCAATTAATTTACTTAGATTAGAATGTGTTTTAAGTCTGTATGTATATTTTATGAAGATATTGTATTTAAGATTTTTAATAATGATATAAAAAGAATCATTAATTGTTTCTAACATATGCTTTGTTTGTCCTCTAGCCAACTGTAATATATCATGGTCCCATCTACTGCAAATCTTTCATGAGACCATGTAATGCTCCATCCAACTATAAGGTGTCATGGTCCCATCTATTGCAAATCATAATGAGACCATGGGGTCCTACAGCCAACTATAAGGTGTCATGGTCCCATATATTGGAAATCGTGCATGAGACCATGGAGTCCTTTAGCCACCTACAAAGTGTCATGGTCCCATCTATTGCAAATCATAATGAGACCATGGAGTCCTTTAGCCAACTATAAGGTGTCATGGTCCCATCTATTGCAAATTGTGCATAAGACCATGGAGTCCTTTAGCCAACTATAAGATGTCATGGTCCCATCTATTGCAAATCATACATGAAACCATGGAGTCCTACAGCCACCTACAAAGTGTCATGGTCCCATCTATTGCAAATCATACATGAGACCATGGAGTCCTACAGCCAACTATAAGGTGTCATGGCCCAATCTACTGCAAATTGTGCATAAGACCATGGAGTCCTTTAGCCAACTACAAAGTGTCATGGTCCCATCTATTGCAAATCATACATGAGACCATGGAGTCCTTTAGCCACCTACAAAGTGTCATGGTCCCATCTATTGCAAATCATACATGAGACCATGGAGTCCTACAGCCAACTATAAGGTGTCATGGTCCCATCTATTGGAAATCGTGCATGAGACCATAAAGTCCTTTAGCCACCTACAAAGTGTCATGGTCCCATCTATAAAAATCATATATGAGACCATGGAGAGTCCTACAGCCAACTATAAGGTGTCATGGTCCCATCTATTGGAAATCGTGCATGAGACCATGGAGTCCTTTAGCCACCTACAAAGTGACATGGTCCCATCTATTGCAAATCATACATGAGACCATGGAGTCCTACAGCCAACTATAAGGTGTCATGGTCCCATCTATTGCAAATATTGCATAAGACCAAGGAGTCCTTTAGCAACCTACAAAGTGTCATGGTCCCATCTATTGCAAATCATACATGAGACCATGGAGTCCTTTAGCCACCTACAAAATATCATGGTCCCATTTATTGGAAATCGTGCATAAGACCATGGAGTCCTACAGTCAACTATAAGGTGTCATGGTCCCATCTATTGGAAATCGTGCATGAGACCATGGAGTCCTCCATCCAACAATAAGGTGTCATGGTCCCATCTATTGCAAATTATGCATAAGACCATGGAGTCCTTTAGCCACCTACAAATTATCATGGTCCCATCTATTGGAAATCGTGCATAAGACCATGGAGTCCTTTAGCCACCTACAAATTATCATGGTCCCATCTATTGCAAATCATATATGAGACCATGGAGTCCTACAGCCAACTATAAGGTGTCATGGTCCCATCTATTGGAAATCGTGCATGAGACCATGGAGTCCTTTAGCAACCTACAAAGTGTCATGGTCCCATCTATTGCAAATCATACATGAGACCATGGAGTCCTTTAGCCACCTACAAAGTGTCATGGTCCCATCTATTGCAAATCATACATGAGACCATGGAGTCCTACAGCCAACTATAAGGTGTCATGGTCCCATCTATTGGAAATCGTGCATGAGACCATAAAGTCCTTTAGCCACCTACAAAGTGTCATGGTCCCATCTATAAAAATCATATATGAGACCATGGAGTCCTACAGCCAACTATAAGGTGTCATGGTCCCATCTATTGCAAATTGTGCATAAGACCATGGAGTCCTTTAGCCACCTACAAAGTGTCATGGTCCCATCTATTGCAAATCATACATGAGACCATGGAGTCCTCCATCCAACTATAAGGTGTGATGGTCCCATCTGTTGCAAATCATAATGAGACCATGGAGTCCTTTAGCCAACTATAAGGTGGTCCCATCTATTGCAAATTATGCATAAGACCATGGAGTCCTTTAGCCACCTACAAAGTGTCATGATCCCATCTATTGGAAATCGTGCATAAGACCATGGAGTCCTTTAGCCACCTACAAATTATCATGGTCCCATCTATTGCAAATCGTGAATGAGACCATGGAGTCCTACAGTCAACTACAAAGTGTCATGGTCCCATCTATTGCAAATCATACATGAGACCATGGAGTCCTACAGCCAACTATAAGGTGTCATGGTCCCATCTATTGGAAATCGTGCATGAGACCATGGAGTCCTTTAGCCACCTACAAAGTGTCATGGTCCCATCTATTGCAAATCATACATGAGACCTTGGAGTCCTACAGACAACTATAAGCTGTCATGGTCCTATCTATTGGAAATCGTGCATAAGACCATGGAGTCCTTTCGCCACCTACAAAGTGTCATGAAATGTATACAGGTTTCTCCATATAGACAAACATGAAATATCACTGTTGTAGAGGTGTATGCAGGTTTCTCCGTATAAACAAACATGAATATCACTGTTGTAGAGGTGTATATAGGTTTCTCCGTATGGACAAACATGAAATATCACTGTTGTAAAGATGTATACAGGTTTCTCCGTATAGACAAACATGAAATATCATTGTTTTAGAGGTGTATATAGGTTTCTCCGTATAGACATTATGAAATATCATTGTTTCAGAGGTGTATATAGGTTTCTCTGTATGGACAAACATGAAATATCATTGTTTCAGAGGTGTATATAGGTTTCTCCGTATAGACAAACATGAAATATCATTGTTTCAGAGGTGTATATAGGTTTCTCCGTATAGACAAACATGAAATATCATTGTTTCAGAGGTGTATATAGGTTTCTCCGTATAGACATTATGAAATATCATCGTGTTAGAGGTGTATATAGGTTTCTCCGTATAGACAAACATGAAATATCATTGTTTCAGAGGTGTATATAGGTTTCTCCGTATAGACAAACATGAAATATCATTGTTTCAGAGGTGTATATAGGTTTCTCTGTATGGACAAACATGAAATATCATTGTTTCAGAGGTGTATATAGGTTTTTCCGTATAGACATTATGAAATATCATTGTTTCAGAGGTGTATATAGGTTTCTCCGTATAGACATTATGAAATATCATTGTTTTAGAGGTGTATGTAGGTTTCTCCGTATAGACAAACATGAAATATCATTGTTTCAGAGGTGTATATAGGTTTCTCCATATAGACAAACATGAAATATCATTGTTTCAGAGGTGTATATAGGTTTCTCCGTATAGACAAACATGAAATATCATTGTTTTAGAGGTGTATATAGGTTTCTCCGTATAGACAAACATGAAATATCATTGTTTCAGAGGTGTATATAGGTTTCTCTGTATGGACAAACATGAAATATCATTGTTTCAGAGGTGTATATAGGTTTCTCCGTATAGACAAACATAAAATATCATTGTTTCAGAGGTGTATATAGGTTTCTCCGTATAGACAAACATGAAATATCATTGTTTCCAAGGTGTATATAGGTTTCTCCGTATAGACAAACATGAAATATCATTGTTTCAGAGGTGTATATAGGTTTCTCCGTATAGACATACATGAAATATCATTGTTTCAGAGGTGTATATAGGTTTCTCTGTATGGACATACATGAAATATCATTGTTTCAGAGGTGTATATAGGTTTCTCTGTATGGACAAACATGAAATATCATTGTTTCAGAGGTGTATATACGTTTCTCTGTATGGACAAACATGAAATATCATTGTTTTAGAGGTGTATATAGGTTTCTCCGTATAGACAAACATGAAATATCATTGTTTCAGAGGTGTATATAGGTTAACATGAAATATCATTGTTTTAGAGGTGTGTATAGGTTTCTCCGTATAGACAAACATGAAATATCATTGTTTCAGAGGTGTATATAGGTTTTTCCGTATAGACATTATGAAATATCACTGTGTTAGAGGTGTATATAGGTTTCTCCGTATAGACAAACATGAAATATCATTGTTTCAGAGGTGTATATAGGTTTCTCCGTATAGACAAACATGAAATATCATTGTTTCAGAGGTGTATATAGGTTTCTCCATATAGACAAACATGAAATATCATTGTTTTAGAGGTGTATATAGGTTTCTCTGTATGGACATACATGAAATATCATTGTTTCAGAGGTGTATATAGGTTTCTCTGTATGGACATACATGAAATATCATTGTTTCAGAGGTGTATATAGGTTTCTCTGTATGGACATACATGAAATATCATTGTTTCAGAGGTGTATATAGGTTTCTCCGTATAGACAAACATGAAATATCATTGTTTCAGAGGTGGATATAGGTTTTTCCGTATAGACATTATGAAATATCATTGTTTCAGAGGTGTATATAGGTTTCTCCGTATGGACAAACATGAAATATTATTGTTTTAGAGGTGTATATAGGTTTCTCCGTATAGACAAACATGAAATATCATTGTTTCAGAGGTGTATATAGGTTTCTCTGTATGGACAAACATGAAATATCATTGTTTTAGAGGTGTATATAGGTTTCTCCGTATAGACAAACATGAAATATCATGTTTCAGAGGTGTATATAGGTTTCTCTGTATGGACAAACATGAAATATCATTGTTTTAGAGGTGTATATAGGTTTCTCCGTATAGACAAACATGAAATATCATTGTTTCAGAGGTGTATATAGGTTTTTCCGTATAGACATTATGAAATATCACTGTGTTAGAGGTGTATATAGGTTTCTCCGTATAGACAAACATGAAATATCATTGTTTCAGAGGTGTATATAGGTTTCTCCGTATAGACAAACATGAAATATCATTGTTTCAGAGGTGTATATAGGTTTCTCCATATAGACAAACATGAAATATCATTGTTTTAGAGGTGTATATAGGTTTCTCTGTATGGACATACATGAAATATCATTGTTTCAGAGGTGTATATAGGTTTCTCTGTATGGACATACATGAAATATCATTGTTTCAGAGGTGTATATAGGTTTCTCTGTATGGACATACATGAAATATCATTGTTTCAGAGGTGTATATAGGTTTTTCCGTATAGACAAACATGAAATATCATTGTTTCAGAGGTGTATATAGGTTTTTCCGTATAGACATTATGAAATATCATTGTTTCAGAGGTGTATATAGGTTTCTCCGTATGGACAAACATGAAATATTATTGTTTTAGAGGTGTAAACAGGTTTCTCCGTTTAGACAAACACCAAAGCTTTAATAAAAAGCTTCGCCGAGCGCAGCATGATACGACCGCAACATGTTGAACCCTGTACATTTTAGGCCCAATATGGATAGTCTATTGCTCTGGACACATGCAGCCCATGGTGGACTGACAAAGGTTTTTGACACATGCTGCTCTGGTGGACTTTCGACCCAGGGGGTAAAAATATAAATTTTCAATTTTGTATTCTACTCATGCAAAAAAATTGTCAAAATCGGACAAAAATAAAAAAAAAATTCAATTTCGGCCCCTTTTGGCCCCTTATTATGTAACAGGTGAAAAAGGGGTGGGGTTGCAAAAATAATTTCTCAAATTTGGATTCACTACTTGACAAAAATAAACTTGCAAAAAAAATTTCAAAAACAAACCAGAAATAAAAAAGTTTTGATTACGGCCCTTTTTGGCCCCTAATTACAAAACAAGTGAAAAAGGGGATGGTCACAAAAATTAATTCTCAAATTTGGATTCACTACCTGACAAGAATAAACTTGCAAAAAAAATTTTTAAAATCGGACCACAAATAAAAAAGTTTTGATTTTGGCCCCATTTGGCCCCTAATTACGTAATAGGGGAAAAAGGGGGGTCGCAAAAATTAATTCTTAATTGTGTAAATGAGCTGAACATTTAAGCAAGCAACAGCTTCTCTCTACCTGCTATAGTTTTCATTTCATAGGCCAAAAACATGAAAAAACATTATTTTAGGGGCTGTAGCCCCTATTAGGGGTCATCTGACAACTTTGACCGTATGGAGTTTTTTGTAGAGCTAAATGAGCTGAACAATTAAGCAAGCAACAGCTTTTTGCTATCTGCAATAATTTTCATACTATAGGGCAAAAACATGAAAAAATTCTATTTTTCACCTTTAAGGGGCCGTAACCCCTATAAGGGGTCTTCTGACAACTTCGACCAAATGGAGACTTTAGTAGAACTTTTGATCCTGAAGCAGTAGGGTGGCATCAGATTTCATCTATCCCTTATACTTTTTGAATTACAAGCCAAAAACAGTAGTCTGACCCCCTGGTCTATTTTTAGCCACGGCGGCCATGTTTTTTTGACCAATCAGAAATTGAAACATTACTATAGTGCAGGACACCCTAATGATCAATCATACCAAGTTTCATTGAATTCTGTTCAGTAGTTTCAGAGGAGAAGATTTTTAAAAAGTTATTGTAAGAACAAACAAAAAAGTTACAATTTTGGCCCCTTTTGGCCCTTAATTTCCAAACGAAAAAAGGGGGGACTCCCAAAATCAATCCCATCCATCCTTTACTGGTAAGAAATATCATTGTCAAATTTCATTGCATTTGGATAACTAGAACTAAAGTTATCGTGTATACACTAAAGTTAACAGACGACGACGACAACGCCAACGACAACGACGACGACGACGACGACGACGACAGCATCATACCATTATACGTCCGCAAATTTTTTGCGGTCGTATAAAAACCTGTACGCTGCTGGGAATTTGTTTACAACACAATGAGTTGGAGACAAATCATCTGTCCATCGGATCATGTTTATTAATGCTGAATGTACATCTTTTTCCATACTTTTGCTTTCAAACTGTTGATTGTTTTATTTGATACACTTACCTATAATCAATTCTTTTTTTTTCTATATATATATTTGATCTTTTCTGTCATTGGTGGACTTAATAATTGTCACACTCGTGGTTGATTAACAATGCCATTTTTTGTATGTGGACAGACGGAGGGACAGACAGACAGACAGAGGGACGGACAGACAGACAGGGTGATTTCTATATACCCCCCAAACAAAGTTTTTTGTGTTCAATGTCAAATATCAGTAGGTGTCTAACTTCAATCATCACTAGTCAGTGACTGTAAAAGTTTAATGATAATCTGTGGATGCTTTGAAAGACCAACTACTTTGTCTAGTTTCTATTTTATGAAGTACCCATATATCCTAAAATCGGTAGAGGCCTTCTTTACAACATAAGTGATCAATGTTGCATACTAAGATGCATAATACGTATCAAAATGCACTTAAGTTATATCCTGGAAATAAATCTTGATGGACAGACAGAAGGTGAAATCTGTAGTTTTCATATCTCACGCCAAAATACATCTGACAGTATATAGTTTGGTAACAATGAGGTACAAGAAAAACAAACAAGTTAGACTATTAAATATTTATTCAATATTAACATGTAATATTATGTAGATAAAACAAAGGAATGAGTTATGACAATGATACCACAATTTCAACTTTGTTTGAAAAAGGTGAACATAAGTCTCTCTGACAGACAGATGTTGAAAAAAGAAACCATCTGTAGTTGTGATGTTTAGTCCTTGATATACATAAACTTAATAAATAATCACAAAATACAGTTTCAACAGAAAAAAAATTAAATAAATAAATAAAATTTGAAAACTTCATAAAGATGCTAAAATGACATTTTTCTTGAATATACAGCTTTTGTTAAAAATACAAATGAGTCAGAGTGTGCGCAAAAAAAAAAAAAATTATAAAACATTACCGGTATTAAAACATTTTTTATGACTTTTTCATTCATTTTGTTTTTTAGGTATTTGTGGAAATATAAAGTCGCAGTAGTATAATACCTCAATATATGTAATTATTTACTAAAAATATTGCGGTCAAAACAATACATTGTACCTTGTCCTTTGATAACATTAAAAAAAATAAACTCCAGTTAAAAAAGAAACAGGTTTGCTTTATTACTTTAATTAACATAAGTACTTCAAGTATACATATATAGCCAGTATGTATCTTCGATTTTACCAAACATTATCATTATGACACATTTATAATGTATAAATAGGAAAATTATCCATGATCATTTGTTAGAGATGTTCCGGCAACTACTATGTCCCCTCCCATGTAGGCACAATTAAAAAAATACACATAAAAGTACCTTCATAGGCTGCTATAAAAGAAACCATAAGAGTTTTACCAACCACCTACATGTTTTGAAATAAAAGTCAAAATATTATCTTAATGGAACAGTCCTTTACATAAGCTCAAACAATAAAAAATATTGTCATAGTTTATTGGCTAAAGTTTCAGCAGTCAGACTTTTTAGGGGTGAAAATTGTGTATCTTTAGCTACATCCTTCTGTTTTCCATCAATGCTCAAAATATTTCTCTGCCAAGTAATTTGTCAGTCTTCAATCTCCCTTCTCCTTGCCTATTAAATCTGTAACCTGCATCCTGTATGAATAGAATAGAAAGCTTATATTTAAAGCATAATGTAGTTGAAAATAGTCATTCATGTCATTATTATTTATAGAGTTTTCCTCCTAGCAGTTGTCTTACTTGCACATGTTTCTCTTTTATTCTTATATCACTATCAATATCAAAATTTAAACTTCTATATTTGTTAATAAAAAGTGAATTTAATAATTTATATAGCAAAAAACCTGTACGTTATTGTCTTCCACTTCATGATGATCATCATTTCATGTTCATTTCATCACGGTCATTGTGTACATCACCAGCGTTACTAATTTTTGTGTGTTTCAATGATATAAGCCCTTCAGAGTTCTCAAAATTCCCCTGTGGAAAGATTCTTCCAGTGTTGACACCTTATCGCCCGACTGTGGTGTTATTCTTTTGGACTTTATTGTAAAATTTAAAAGATTATTGCAAAAATCAGAATGAATTTAAAGAAAAACAGAAAATATGTGCCATATTGTAGGAATTATATAATATTCCACTCATAAAGCCTATTCTTTCTTCTTTTGACCATTGTACCATAATAGGACAAAAGTGTAATCAATTCGAATAAAAAATACCTTTACATCATATTTGGATTCCATGATAAAAGTCTGTGTACCTGAAAAAAGAAAACAGAGGCAAACAGCAGACAAAAGCTACTAAAACACTAAAATTAGCCTTGATGATGGAAATTTAAAGGAAATTTTGGATTGATAAAACTGAAAATAAATCTTCCTACAGTAATTATTTTTAAGTGTTACAACTATATTTCAGTGAACATGTGCGATGAAAAATTAAATTGACCAAAAAGATAATTACTGGAATAGAAGACTGCCATGGCAGACTTTGTGAGAGACCCATTCCATGTTTGTCAATTAAACACTGTTCACAGCAACAACTATACAGCATTGAGTTTTGTTACCAGAACTGTTGTATTATCTTTAGTATGAATTTCAACAAAAAAAGATGTGATATGATAGAGTTTTCAAATTGTGACAATCAAATGCCAACAAAACATTCTACTTTCTCTTTATGAATCACATGGTTTTTTATTAATCTTTAAAGGAGCGTTATCTCTTTCATATATTCCTTATCTCCTGCTCGATTTTGTGGCAGATTCAAACCTTGTAATTGCATTCAACGTAAACTGATCAATCCATTTATATCTCTGTCATATAAATGTGTTTTTAAAATTTAGTGGACATGAATATTGGTTGACAGATGACAAAATGATATTTCAATGGGATAATGGCTGAGATATTTCAATATAGATCATAATAAACTTACCGCTACTTGATGCAGATCTCTCCTTCAGATTTGCCAATTTATACAATAAATAACAATATTCAAATCAAAAGATTTCGTATCTCAGCAACTATATTATACGTAGCTTGAATTATATTATTAGAGCATTCTGACTCTTTTATCTTTCAAATATCTCAGCAACTACATGTATATATAAAAAAACTACTCAAAAAACTTAACAGAAACTGCAAAAAAACTACTCAAAAAGTATACAGCAATATAAATATAAAAACTTCCCAAATACTACATGGATATAGGTACATAAATCTGAATAAAACACATGTCATCTATTCGAGATAGGCAGCAGCAATACCACATCTCCTGTCAAAAGCTTCCCTCTTCATCTCACACCACTGATAAATCATAAACTGTAGATAGTAACAGAACTTAGAAAGTGTCATTGATCTCGCAGAATACTTGATTTTCTGAATAAAAGAATTGAACTGTTCACATATTTCTGTGTTGATACCATGAAGTGGAGCTAGCCTCTGAGACTTATAGCAGTAAGGACACTTATGAGAAAACCCATGGAAGAGATCATGCCAAAATCTAGTATTTTCCCAGAAACCTGGCTCCCTGTTGAGACAATACTCCTCAAACTGACAACAAAAGTCATAAAATACCTCTTCTGGGGCTTTCTCTAAATAACAATAAGCTGATGAAAATGGATCTTTCCTACCCTCGGAGCCAGGAATGATATGAAACCCATAACAATGACCATAATGTTTGGGATCAAACCATAAAAACAAATAAGTAGTGCCTTTCCTAGAAACCTCAGGATAAATTTTATTGCACTGTTCACTGGCTCTGGCAGGAGGATCATCATAATTTCTTGAATGAGCATTGTCATTCATTGTATACTTTGGCAAATCACGTAGTTTCTCTCCAGATGCCGTGAAGTAGTAAGCTACACCATTCTTTGTTGGGTTGTAAGAGCCTGGTTGTGGATTTGCTGGAAAAATGGGTCTATTCAGCTGTTTAATTTCTTCTACTCTTGATACCAGATACTGAAAAAAACTAACAACATCCATTAGATTATCTCTATTTGATTTTGCAGCACTCAAAACATCCCTAAATTCTGGTGCAAATTCAGAAATATTGTTGAGTCTGCTGTCATTACCAGTTTGAATTTCATTTAAAATAGACATAAAAACATCTGTGTATCGAAATGGAATAAAAGCCGAAAGTGAATGGTCAGAGGATAGACCTTTGAAAATAACAGATAAAGCTTTCAACAACACATCAGGATACTCCTTTGCACAAAATCTATGTATGATTTCTCTACTTGCAACATCTACTGTGTTTACCAAATTTTGTGTGCGGTCAGTCTCTGTTCGAAAATCTAGCAAGTTGTTTGCAGAGATCTTTCCAAGTTGTTTGTTTGACATGTATGCTAAATGATCTCTACAATGACGGATATTTTCATTCGATGCCTGTGCATGATATTTCAGAAATGCCCTATCGTTCCTCCTATGACATGGATCTACTACTTCAGCATCTGGTTCTGGTGTTTCTATCGGAACTACATTAGCATGACGAAAACTAATGCCTATTTTTGTACCATCACAAGCCAGAAATTTTGGATTAGTCTTACAAATGTGGCACTGTTGACGGAAATCAATTTTGAATTTGCTACTCCATGAAAACCACCATGATATAAATGTTTGCACAGACATGAACTTTGCTGAGGAATTATTAAAGCGACTATATGAAAGTGACATAATTTTACAAAATGCAGTAAATGTGATATGTGTATGTAAAGCATGATCAATAAAATGCCATCCAATTTCATCTCCAGCAGCTGTTTCCCTGGTCAAGAAATGGATGTTGTTCTCTTCACCACTATACTCCACCAAGCATCCAGGATTTCCAGCCAAGCACTCACGATCTCTCACCTACAAATTTTTAGAATAAATTAAAAAAAACACTACATGTAACCAAAGAATGCTATAATAACAAGATTGTTACACTTTATATATAACTTAGCAATTATCCCTTCTGCTCAAAGCCTATCAAGTCTTATAACTTTCAGACCCATAAAAATGGTCTAACAGGTGAACATACTCAGTTTGAGTACATGTATTTCTTCCAAAATGTCTGCAATCCCATATGATGGTTAAAAACTAGTGGACATAAGAAACCTACAACATGCAGAAAGTTGTCGATTCATTAGAAACTAAGAAAATTAAGAAATGTTTTCTCTAAAAATCTATATTTTGGATCCGCAAGGTGGGCAAAATCTTTTTTATAATTGACATTTCTGTAATAAATTATGCTTTTTAAAGTTTCCTCACTTACAACATATTTTGCAGCACCATTTGTCAGGTACACTGTTGGTCTGTACCTTACATCTGATAGTCTTCCTTCGGGATATACATCATTGAAGTAACCAGCCTAAAATACAAGTACACAAATTAAATTCATACAATAATAAAAGATTTTACCAACTACAAAATATTATTTTTAAGTTGATGGATAAGGATATTAAAAAGTTTTTAGGGTTCTGTCAATGCATGACAAGCAAAAGCCAAACTTGAAATTGAATAACTATTACTATGCATACCTGAAGTTACAAAAATTGAAATCAAGATGCTAAATTTAGATATGTCATTAGATAAATATTGTGTTTAAATCATCAGCGACATTGAACAACCACTTTAATAGTCAACTTTGATCCTTATTTAACAAAGGATACATAAAAATAGTGCACTATTACATACTCCACAGGGGCAATCTCTTGAAGGTAGTTGAGGATGCAACACGAGTCTTTCCCCAGTCAAATATCCATTTTCTACTTTAATACCAGCAACACCAGGAAATACAGTAAGTCGGGATTGTGCCGTCTTCATCAATTTGGGATGTTTCGATGGTAATGGTCTGTGTGTACTTAAACTGGGGAAATCCCAAATTCCTGTCTCTTCATTAAATACTTCATTCTGCAAGCAAATTTTATTTGTTGTGTGTATTTATATAATCAACAAAAGTATTTAAACACGAAAAAATGGTTAAAGAATATGGATGGACCTTTATGTACCATGAAATAGTTTAACAAACAATTGATACAGAGGACCACCAATTGTTACATGTACCACTCAATATTGATATGTATGTGAAGAAATACTTACGCTATAAGTAGTTTTATATAGAAAAACTATGTCAAAAGAAAATGATTGTGGTTAAATATATCTTTGCATCTTTATCTTTTGTTAATTCGATGAATATATGTCCATTAAACAATAAGTTAATTTTGTACCTTTTAATTTATTTCATTAGCTACATGTAATTTAACTTAAATGTACCTGTACAGGAGCGTCAGGCTGCAAAATTTCAACAATTTCTTCTTCATCTTCAGCCAGTGGAGGTACAGCAGGTTGGTCATCATCATCGTCTTCATCTTCCTCTCCAACACCCGTGACAAATTCCAACCAAAGGTTCTTCTTCCTCTTCATTAGATCAAGATGTGGACATAGATTAGCTGTTTCGTCTAAGTAAACTATTTTTCGTTTGGAGTACCCATGTGTGGCTTCGCATTCACCAGATTGGCAGATAAGGCGGGTTTTGGAAAGGTGCACAAAATTACATGATTGATGGTCATTTTCATCTACTACTACTGAATATTTATATGTTTTCGATGAGGAAGGCAGGCAAAATATAGGTTTCTGCAGTGTCTCTAATGATTCAATTAAAACTTTCTGGTATTTTGAGGGTTGTTGGACAGATTCCATAGCAAATAGGGTGTCAAAATTGGGTTCTATGAGCTCTTCAAAGAGTCGGATATGGCAGCATCTTATATTTACATCATATATTTCTGTATCTTCAATATTATCATTTAAGGTAGCAATTTGGAGGAGAGTTGCATAAAGTTTACAGGTGCAGGTGTATCTTTTTTCGTTTCCGTTGATAGTCCTGGTTAGGTGTACATAAGAAAAATCTAAGAAGGTACCGTTGTTCATTTCAATATCATTAAGGCACACTATATCCACATCTGGCTGGTGCACTCGCCATTTCAATGTCCCTGATTCAATTTGGGCTGTACGGTATTTGTGGTATAAGGTGGCATTCGTTGATCTATTTTCTTCAATTAAAGTTGGGTTAAGGAAAGTCATGTTACGTAAAATGTCTTCTTCAGTTAATGCTCTACGTCTTCTGTTGGTTCTAGGCTGATCGTCTACTGGAATGTCTGGTAGCTGAGTTACGTGGTTGGTATTTGGGTTGGTAGATGGTTGAAGCTGTGATGTCTGTGAGCTGGGTGTCTTAAATTTCTTTACATAATCATTTAGAGCTGAAATGTTGTTTTCTCGAAAATGAAGTAGAATAAGGTTTCGAAGTGAAGCAGGTTTCTTCTTTCCAATTTCATCTCTGATTGATAACATCCTTGCATATCCAATGTGGGCATGATCAATCTCATTCCAGTAGTGATTGTTCGGTATGGCAGACAAGATGTTGCATTTTTCGTGCCAAGTAAAAAATGAACTTTGTGGTGGAGCATCCAGGAGTGTATTGAACGGGGGAGTATTTACTGGGTTTCCTTTTATCCTGAACTGGTCAATAAAATTTTCCCATGTGTGTGTCTGGCTGCGAAACACACCAGTAGCATCATGATATCTGAAAAAGAAATAAAATATCACAATATCACAATATAACAATGGTATCGGAAAACCAATGTGAATCTGTCATTCAAATCATTAATCTATAACATCAATAAACATGTATCCATTTAAAAATAACAAGAAGATGCTAGGGCCTAGGTACAAAAACCCATTGGCAAAATCAAAATTGGCTCTTTAAGCATGAACAGACATGACAAATTCCATGTTATGGAACCATACCTGACAAATATCAAATATTAATAATTATTCATATGAGCACCGACAAAATTTTGATGACTTTGTCAGGGCATTTGAAAAATTAATCAGCCTGAAATTTATAAAAGATATGAATTTAATTAAACTAGAAGTCTTTAAATCTTTAGAAATCTAAAAAAGATTTAATAGATTTTTAACATTTTTTTTTCAAATAACAATGAAATGGATTGGATAGCAGGCTAGGCATATATATATATAAAACTAGTTTAACCCCGCCACATTTTATATGTGCCTGTCCTAAGCCAGGAAACTTTGCCAAAGCCTTTGTTTGTCCTTGTCATTCTATGTTAACTGTTTTATGTCAAGAATTGAGTCTTTCGTTGATGATTTAGGGATTGGTTTTGATACTTTTGTATTGTATTATAAGTCTTGGGCCAATGCAAGACGGTAAGCAGTGACCTATAGTCATGTTGAAGACTGCTTGCTGTTTTCCGTTGTGATTTTTTGAATTGCTGTTTGTTTATGTACACTTATTCCACATCTCAATATCGTATATCCTTTCCAGATCTTGGGAAGGGCGCCGTTAATAAAAAACCTAAGTCTTAAAATGGTACTGAGTGTACATGTAAAATTTCAGATCTATACTTTTTTATAATTTTTTTTTTTATTTTTAGTGTTCACATATTCTTTTTACAAAGCAATTTTCCCATGGTTGAGTGGTTGTCTCCTGTTGCACTCCAGTTGCATTTTTTAATGTATGTGTCAGGCAAAATCTACTGTATTTCTTACCTTCCTATTGCAGGATTAGTTTCTTTATGTGAACTTTTCTTTATTACATGTAGTACACTGCCAAGGAACTTAAATTCATCCGAGTTGTCATCTGAGTCTAGAGTCTGGGCTTTGGCCAAAAGATTTCTGTGCGTGTTTATTATACTTGTCTTATTCTTGGATAATAAGTTTGTATATCTTTTCCCAGATTCTGTAGTTGGATTGCCTATATAAAATGAAAGCAACATTTCAAATATTAAAGGTGGAAGGTAGGTATTAGCAATAATCATTAGGATTACCATAGATATTTATATTTCCATAGTATGTAGATTAAGAATAGCCAATGATAAATCAAGGTTTCCATTTATTTTGTAAAATTATTCATTAAAATTTTTAGATTTTATAAAGAAAAAGGATAGTAGGAAAATTTGCTTTTAAAAAACATAACACAGGAGAAATTAACATTGATTTTTCACTCGAAATTGCACAAAATGTCATTTGTTATGCGAGTTTAATAATTTTTATTTTTATGCTTCTGAAAGATGTTCCATGTTTTATTTTCACAATTGTTTCCATCTATATTTTGTGACCAAAATTTGATACAATTATCAAATTTAAGTTTTCCATTATTTGATAATAACTAACCAACACCCTTGGCAGCATCATGAGATCTTTTCCTTTCCAATCGCTTTGTACATCTGGCATGATACTGGGCAATATCCTCTGGTGTAGACACTTGCCACCAAATCAATTTCCTCTGAGATATATTATCTCCATGATCAGCAATATAAGCTCTTAAGTGCTTTAATCCTTTAAAAATAAAATTGAAATGTATTTAATTTTTTGTTTGCCTTTTGACATGTCTGTCATTGTTTTTAAGAGGACTTACTTCAACTAAGAGTTTTTTTAGTGTATGTTTTAGTCCATATATATATGATGCATATAATATGGGGAATAATTAATGGTTGTTACATGGAAGTTAGTTATTAATGCAAAGTATTAATCTTGATATTTGTATCATAATTCTACTCTGCAAAAAAATAGACTTACTGCCAAGCGGCACAAATACCCCGGCAACATATTTCAACCCTGTACGTTGTCGACCAATATGGATTGTCTATTAGTGTTTGACCTTTTCAGTCCATGGTGGACTTACAAATATTAGCTTTCCAGCCTTAAAATCAAAATATAATAATATTTGGACCACAAATAAAAAAGTTGATTTTTTGGGTGTGGCCTTTTAGCCCCCCCCCCATGAAAACGGTTAGGGATATCAACTTTGTTGGCAAAACACCTTCTCAATGCATGTAACAAACATATATCACAGTTTCATCAAGATCAGTCCAACCGCTTAAAAGTTATGGGCCCGACACAAAATCTTAATTCTGCACAGACAGACAGACAAAGTTATTCCTATATAACACCCAAACAAATTTTGTTCGGGGTATTACTAGCTAGCTTTATGTTGTTCTTTAAGAACTAGATTTATTATACCTCAGTAGTGTTTTTCTTTAATAAATGCATATACAATATATTCACTATATTTTCTTTTTGCTAGCTTTGAACTATTGACCGGTCAATACTTTCTGAACTATTGCCCTTGCCACAACTATTTGCCCTCTGACGTCACTAAGCCCCGCCTTTAGCCAATTGTTTTCTTTGTTTCGTTTTGATTGATATATTTTAATCATGTTACCTCACACTACAGATATTTAATTGCACCAGTTTTCTGTGTTAAACTTTTACATGTATAAGGCCAAAAAAAAGTAAGTGAGTTTACTGTCACCCAACCGTCCCTAATTTTTTTCCCTACCCTAAAGTTTTTATGAAGATTTTCTACTAAGCACCGTTTAAGTCACAATGTTGCTCCCATAGACTTAAGGTAAAAAAAATAATTAAAAATAAAAATAATTTACTACCTACTGACCCTAATTTTTTTCAGCATGTGACAGTAAACACACATGCTTTTTTGTTTGGCCTAAGTTCTTTTCTTGCAACGTTAGTACGCTTTAAGTTGATTGATTTTTTTTTATTATTACATATGTATTTTCAAATAGTTAAATATGCTAGTTCTTGTCGTTTCTTTTGGTATAATAAAACACTTACTGACTGGGTATTCGGGAAATAGATAGACTATTTTCCTCATACCCAGTCAATAAGTAAAACATAGTAGTAAATATTATATATTATATATAAATGAGTATTTAAAATATATGCATTAGTATTTTTAGATACCTTCATCTAAGAAATATCCAGACAAAACACCACTCTCAAAATATCGACAATAAAAATTGCTCTCAATCTGAAAAAATGAACAATAAAATGTTCCATCTGACAGGGAAGGTGTGGCTATGTCCAAAAGGGTCTTCTCAAGCTGGAACAGATGTGGAGTTTCTGGGGAGCACAGTCCGGCTTCCTTCAATGCTTCTGAGTACTTTTCTTCCTGATAAATTACATCAGCACACAAATCCAGGTGTCTACGGAGGTTAATCTTCCATTCTGCATACAGAAAAAGAAACAAATTTAAAGACACACATTAAATTTTTCTGGCCTTTATCTATATATAATTTACATGATATATGTAGCCAGGTCATGTATTAATTTAAAGTATAAAATTGTTTACAGAATATGGCAGTAAATTTTGTAACTTTTTTGATTTTCATGTACTAGTAAGACCAGTGAAAACAAATGCATGTGTTTAATGTTTGACCACCAAAACTCAGAATGTCAGATTTTGTCAAATTTATTCTTACATGTAGTAAATATAATTATAATGGTGTTGGGGAATCAGAAATATTTCATAATCATCAGAAGTTCATAGTCAATTATTAATCAATTATAATTAAAATCTGACAGTATTTTTCATTGAAATGATTGACTTTACTTTCAATTTTATTGAAATTATTTACAAGTGCATAAAATCACTTAATAAAATCTTTGTTATGGGATGAATCAATTATTGATTTTATAATCAATTAGCAGCATCAGAAGAGGGAAAATGTAAAGTTGGTTCTGTAGAAGTTTTCAATACTGAAAGATTTTAGAATATAATAAAGATTATACATGTACATGTATAATGACATTTTTTCACTAAGAAATTAAATAATCATGATAACTACCCCTGTCTTCTAAATGTTGAATAGTTGATGCTGTTGGACAGTTTAGCTCTGGTCTTGAGGATGAGACTCCAAAGACAGTCTGAAAAATACATGAAATATGTCATATATCTGTGTGTATACATGTATAATTATAAATGTATACTTAATGGGATAACCGGATATGCAGATTGTGAAAATGAAACCCTGTATGAGACTTGCCAATAATTAAAGGAGATCTTGATTTAATGATTATTGACAGTTGATAAAGTTGGTGAAATGACAGAAACTTGTACATGCCAGTCTTGTCATCGAACAAATGTTGTTTTTTTTTGCAAATTCAGATCTGAATTGTGCTTTAACAAGATGTCTACCTGGTCTGACTGTAGTACATGTAACTATAGGCAATGTCATTTTGTCCAGAGATTTTTTCTGCTTTTTAGTGATATTTCAAGTAATCTCCCTTATTAAACATGTTAAAAATCTTTTTATTTGTTCAGTTCAGAAATTCAACTTTCGCATGTACATGCAAAATTATATGAACAAATCAGTGACTTTTGTCTTGGGATCTATTTTAGTGGTCTCGCCTTTCTGTGGTGTCACATTGGCCAATCAGCCATGTGGTGAACAATTCCATGAATGCTGAATTATATGGGGGTTTCTGGTGGCTTTCGAAAATATGTGTGTGCCATCCAGGACAGACACTCTGTATCCCTATGTAAGGAACCGGTTAGAAATCAGTATATGGAATATAACATGCATATACTGTTTATCATACATGTCATACATGTATGTAACGTAACGCTACCCAAATTGCAACAACTTTGACGGTTTTATATCATTACTTTATCTAGAGGTCATATCTAACAATGGGGGATAGCTGGATTTAAAGAGTGAGATTAACCCTATTTAATCCTGTAAAAAGAATTTTAATCTTTGATACAGAAACACTATAAAACTGCATTAAAAGCACCTTGGAACGACTTTTTTTTGGCAACAAGGGTACCCAAATTGCAAGAAATGTTATTTTAGGTTTTTTTAAGTAAAATTCATGTTGGCTGGTCGGATTTGGATTAGCATACTGAGCAACGTATAGAGGAAACTAGAGGAATTTTTTTCATTGAGAAACCAGTACCTGGTGACCAGTTGTGTCGTCAGACCGTAGGATCAGGATCTGGATTTGGAGATAATTTGACTGAAATTTTCTAAAAAGCCGTAAAATTGTGAAAATTTGCTTTTTTACAGCTAAAACATTGTTAAAATCATGCACAATCTATTAAAAATAAAGCATTAACATTTTTTAGATAGTAAAACACCAAAAACTATCATACATGTAAATGACAAAATGAAACAAAGGTTATTTAGTCTTAAAATATGTTCTATTACGTTATCTATGCGGACATGATAGTAAGCACTTTTTATTTATCTTCCGTATTGCGAATTTGGATTACCCGGTATTGACAAAAAAATTATAGACTGAATTGTTTCTTACCAACTGCTATATACATGTAGCAATATAAAACATATGTAACGATGACCTAGATATTCCACATCAATCAAAAGTCCTGTCGGTCGCATGGCAAGTTTCCCTTTGAAGCCATATTTATATTGGATCGTGTACACCAACATCAAAATAATTGATTTTCTCTATACGAAAAGGCATTTTAATTCATAATTTGGTTGAGTACTATTCAGAAATAATCATATGTTAATACCATAAAAGAAATATTAGCGATACTTAACAATCCTGCTATAATTTTCAGGACAATTTATACAAAGTGTTGCAATTTGGGTACCTGTTGCAATTTGGGCGGTGTTATGTTAGAATGGAAATGGTTCAAACACAAGTTTTTTTCAGGTTTTCAACGTTTAATTTGTCTTACACAGGGTGTGTTTTTTCATTTACCTGTAAACAGGATCGATTTTTTATAATGCTATCAGCAGAGTATTACTCAAATCTTTGGCAAGTACCAAGGACCCCCCTCCCCCGAGCGAGCACATGGCTGAGAAATGAAGCCTCCCAATTGAGAGACAGTCTCCTGATGAGGGGATTGTCTCTCGATTGCAGAATATTCCCTAGCTGTCCGCATGTCCGTGTCAGAAAATCTCGTCAAAATTATTTTGAATGGTTACAAAATTTGTCAAATTTTGAATGTTTTGGTTACGAAATTCGAGAATCGAAAACGAGATGCGGGTGAACTTTTTTTTTAAACTTACTCTAGGGCATTCACTCATGTCTGTCAATTCAAAATAAAAATGAATAGGAGATATATCGATGATACTGTAGTAATATCGGAATGCAAGTTGATCCAAAATGGCGTATCAATGATGCAGGTCAACAGGTCACAGCATCTTTTCGTCACTATCATGCGCACTCACGCACACACCGAACATTTTTGTTATATATTATCTGATTGGATCGCACGTTTTGGAATGGGAATGCACTGCAACGATAAAACAAAATTAGAAAGCTGTAAGCCGCATCTCAGAAATGAATACGGTATCACCCCGTTACTAATAATATCGAATTCCTAAATAAATCACTGGTATAAAGCCGATGACAGTTACGGTCATCCCAATATGGCGGTGCTCAATATTAGCAAAATAATCATATTCATTTAACAAAACTTTCAAAGCGTAAAAAGCTCAAATACGAATGTACGAAAAAAGCATCAACATTATTGTCTGAGTTTTTCTTGTGAATATTTCGGTCAGGTATACGTGTTTCTCATAATCGGCGTTCAAAATTTTTGCCAAGATGAGTGTAACTGCAACGTTGTAATGACCGTAAATGGAAAGGTGGATGAGTGTAACTGGCATAGTCCGTCAGAACATCAATCCGTATAAATTAGTTTGATTTGCAAAATAAATGAAAAAGCTTTTTGTTAAATGTGTATTGGGGCTGGGATAGTTAAACAGAAGTTTCAGCTTTATTGTTGTCGGTGAAGGGTGACCAGGGTCTAGGGTTAGTCACAATTATATAATTTTTTTTTAATTATACATGTACGTTTCTTATTTATAGCTTATGTGAGCCGTTAAGAAAAATATCAATTTCAATTTTAATGAAATGAAGGAATAACTTTCCAGCCTTAGCCTTTAGAATATTCGAATTTGGAGTCATATATGGCAGCTGAGGTGCTCATTTTACCTCCCCCTCCTCACCGCAAACAAAGTTTGGGGGTTTTTAGGAATCATTCTGTCTGTCTGCTCGTCTGTCCGTCCGTCCCTATGTCCACACAACTCCTAATCCGCTCAACAGATTTTGATGAAACTTTACATGAAGGAATTGCATCATATATGGATTTGGGTGGAGAATTTTCATAGCTCTCGGATATCATTCAGGGGACATGAAGAACTTTTATTTTTATTTTTGCTTGTTAAGTTCGGATTTTAAAATTTTATTTTCTCTATTCTTTGGCGATCCACTAAATTAGACGTTTCTTGACCAGAAACCATTGTGATGCAGCATGTTGGGGGAAAAATTACGTCTCTCTCGTTAAAGAACCCTGTTGCCAGTCTCCACCCATAGAACCTCATACAGGATTCCTCTTTTCCATTGGCATTCAAAACTCACTCTGTCTTCATTTCTTCCACGTCGTCATCATCATTTCATGTTCTTTTTATCAATGAGACCTTTCATAGTCATCTCTCCAATATTAAGCTGAATTTGTACTGCTTGAAAGTAAAGCTGCTGCATGCAATAAGTACCTACCAAAACACCGACCATTTAACTTAAAAAGGGGGGGTCGTTTTTTTTTACGACCACAAAAATAATCTTCCCTACCAACAAAGGATGGATGAAATTGATTTTGACGGTACCCCCTTTTTTTCTTAATTATATAGGGACCTTAAGGGTTAATATTTTTATTAAACTGTTATTTATTTGTCTGCTTTTGAAAAATGAATTCCTTGGGTGGAAAGTCCAACAAAGGCTGTATTTGTCCAAAAACATTGTCATTCTACCATGGGCTGCATGTGTCCAGAGCAATTGACTATCCCTCTTTGGCCTAAAACGTTCAGGGTTCGACATGTTGTGGTCGTATCATGCTGCGCTCGGTGAAGCTTTTTATTTCTCAAAATATTTTGAATTTTAACTGATATTTGATGAAAAATTATTTGTCAGCAGTGGTTAATGAAAAAATAATTTTTTGAAGAAGGATTTCTGCTATATACACTAATTCTAATGATGAAAATCAAGTTTTCTGTCTTGATGCCACTGTATGCAGAATACTTTTTTCTGACCATATCAAACTCCTCCTTTTAAAGTTAAATGGTTGGTCCCTTACTAACTAACTAATGAAGATGTGGCATCAGCGTCTACTGACCATTTTGAAGGTAACTGACCGTTTTTCATTGTTGTTTTTAAAAATGTTCGCTTGTTTATGTGGCCTGTGTCCTGCGCATCTATTCCGGATCCTATTATACATGTATTATCGCAAAAAGTACCAGGAAAATCATTTATTTGGCGGTCCACAAAGGGATGGATACTTTACTTGCATGAATCGTGGCTTTCTCCACACATGTTGACCAACTATGTCAGCGGTCAGGGTTTCTGTTATGTAAATCTGACAAACCCTGCGGATGACAGATACCCTATTAAGCCATCTAGGGTACACACTTTGGCCGCTCTGTGTGCTCAGCACTTACCCGATGTTAGAATCTCAAGACTTTTTAGAGTCGGCTATGCTATGTTGCAGGCCTTTTTGACTCAAATGCCCCACACGCCTACATGTCTTAAAAGTCTGTGTGATTATAACAAAACAATCATAGTATATTTCATGTACACAAGCAATCAAACATTCGTTCTAAATGAATGAGGTCATACATGTTTCAAGCTAGCGTCAACTTCAATTTCATACTAAATACAGTTAGTACTTCCACTGCAGTGTAACAAAATTTTGCAGTTACGGGCATCTTATTTTCCAATTACGGTCATCATAACCCGCAGTTACACTCATCTGTTCAGATCTGGAAACGCTGTATACGGTAAATTTTTCGCGTGATAATGCATTTTTATTGATTCTTTGAGGTGAACTAAAGTTCTCTGGTAGATCATTGTTTTCAAAAACGCGCAATAAAACGAAAAACTAAGAAAATTCTACTGTCCGGTTTTGGCTGCCGCCATATTGGGATGACCGTAACTGCATCGGGTTTATACCAGTGAATAAATCTCATCTTCATTATATTTTAAAGTTTGTGTGAAAGTTTCATAAAATCCATCAAATGGTTTAGAAGGAGTTGTGGATAAGCGATGTTTGCCCTTAAGGTGTAACAGACGGAAGAACACAATGTCACACTGGGACACACCCCTTCCACTATATACCGGTAAACTTACTTGTCAAGCAAAAGTGCATTAGACTCTGAATTTTTTCATTGTTTTAATTGATTTATTTCTGATAATTAGAGTTCATTTTTTTTTCATTCCAACTCATTATTTTCTTCATTTTTTTCACTCTCGTGTGCTACAAAGGAGAGATGGCTCATTTGAACATGCATACGGACATAGCTTTATTCTTTTTCAACAGTCCAAGTAACTTGCTTTATACTTAATAGCAACTTTTTGACAAGAGTTATTCTTATAGGCATGAAGACAACTAATGGCATTTGTTTTTCAAATGCTTTGCATTTCTCTTATCTAACCAAGATGTACTGGTACCAAAGTGGCATTGAAAACTATGTTATTAAAAAGATATTGACAATATCACGAGACTGTTGAAACAAGACAATGAAAAACACAAATAAACTGTAGTATCTTGAACCTCAACGGAACTTGGAAAACTTAGGGAATCCGGAAGGGTTTTAGAAACCATATCACTGTTGGCTGTTTTTGCAAAATATATAGTTTCTATGCAAAGCTATCATCCAAAATGCTTGATAGAATGTTGGTTTTTTTGTATGTTGTTTTTGAGTGTGAATTTTTCATTAAGTGATTGTATATGTTAATCATTGCTTTTGTCAAATCCTTTTATACCATGATGTTTAGTCTGTAAAAAATAGTTATATACAATGCTGTTTTAAGGAAAAATCTTGAAGTTTATATTATTGTTTAATCTTAAAATAGTACATCACAAGTCATTTTGAGAGATAAAATGAGCAAAATATAAAATTTTAACTATATACTAAACTAATTTTAAGTCCAAAAGCAGCAAAAAAACTACAAAGCTATAACGATTAAATCACAGATGATTGCCCAAGAAGCCCAAATGAGCTGAATAAATGAAATTATGATATGAAAATTGCACAAAATATTATTTTTAAATACAAATGTCGATGATTGGAAGCAGTAATTATGGGATTTAAAGCATTTCGAAGCAAACATATAAATAGTCATCTAGACATTATGCCTAAATTACAATGGTTTTGATATGGAAAAGCATGATAAATATTTGACTAATTTTGCGCAAGTATAACAAACAAAAAACAATATTAATACAATATTAACTTAACAATACAAGTTCAGCACAGAAAAACGATACCCGTTTTAATATATTAATTACATATAAAAATATGTCTTTATATATACAAAACAATCTATTTGTACACGAACACACAAATTGATTAGAAAATGATAACAGCACATGTTTTTGGTTTTTTTTTTTCGTCTGAGTGTCCGTGACTCCTTTCATCCTTTTGCCTGTACGGGTCCATCAGGTGATCATTTATAATAAAAGTCATCTTACATTTGTCTTAATTGCAAAAGTTTTCCTCAATCACTGAAGTACAAGACTGACAGTTAACTTGACAACACCAGACGAACTTACAATGGCAGTCTTCTGTCTTTTCTAGAACTATAGTAAAATAACCACGCCCACAGCACATTAACGTGCAACCGTCAAGTCCGTAACTCGTTCGGTTACATTTCCGTCCTTGCGTTCCGAGTGATCCGTATTTTAGATCATGCTGGCAGAAGTCCGGAGATTCGTGAAGATAAACAAGATCTTTTTTAGTTGGCTTTTTCATATTAGTGTTAATTCGTGTGAGTTTTCGTTTATTTCGAATGTACCGCACTAAACTGGCACCGTCAAATTTTTCTTTTAAAGATTTTCCAATTTCACTGAAATTTTTTAGTTTTTTCCAACAAATTTTGACACTGCATGATCCGGATACGCCGTGACATTTGCACAAAAGGTTCATTTGTTCTTTCACTGCCTGAAAAAACAGAAAGAACAACGTATGAAAATCTTTATGAGCATTTAGTTTTGATCATAATGAGAAGTGAAATTAGAGAATGCATAAAATAATGAAAAACGGAAACTGCATCTATCATGAAAAGTGTGACCAATGTACTCACATGATTAAAAATTGAAATAACAGATTTCCAGATGATAAATTTTGCTTCGCTTGACGCTGGTCTTGTCTTAGCGAAAGACTCTTTAAAAGCGCTCTAGTAAAACAATTGAGAATGCATGCCAATATGCATATGAGGAGCATAGAACAATAAAACCCAAAATGAAGAATTTGAACCCTAATTATATGAATAATGTCAACCAAAGCTTAGGTTAGGACGAACCTCAGTTCGAAATAATAATAGGCTGTATGACCCTAACAGAATATAAAATAATAAGAAAACCGGCAAAAACAGTTAAATAATAGTGAATAAAGGACAATTTTTTTAAAGAATACAGAATAGGAGAAACCCCCATCCACATCCTCAATAAACAAACCTTTCGTCCTGCTTCGTTGTTCCACAAATTCATCATACCACTGTCTGATGTTCTTGGCTCATTTGAGTCTATAAACTCCTTAGAAAACTTAGCTCCATACCGCGTGTTTTCAGAGCATCCACCCCATTCGAATTGCCCGTTCGTATTTCTCTGGCGGACTTTAGTATCACACCCGCATCTCTCTAATTCTCCCCGGGCACATGCCTTTGTCACTGCGTACATAATACCAGCTGACTGGATTGCATATATGTATGCTGTTTCTCTTGTTTCTGAAAAAATAAAATATATATTTATTTTAATATGGTTTAAATTTTTGTAACAATTTCAACGAAAAATCAAATTGTATATGCATGCATTCATATATGAGTACAATTGGAAATGTATACATAATGTCTTTGTATGTAGAAAACATTTTTGTGGATACATGTTCATTGTTCATTCTTACATGTTCATTGTTTTTGTATGTTTTTTCATGTATATTTGTATTTGCTTAACCTCTTTGAGGTCTTATTATGCAATAAAGTTAATTTATATTATGCATTATAAAAATTTAGGTTTTTCGCCCCTATTTGGCCAGATATTGTAATTTAATTGTAAATGTTGCAAGATAGTACATACTTAGCGCTAAAACATTCCCGAACACATTGGTTGTGTTGAAAGTCGTACAATTCCATCTTCTGTTGGAAAACTGATTTTGACACTCGGAAATGCCTCGCTTGGCTCCTTCACTGATTACTTTCAATAGATGTGTCTCTTTTGCACAAAGCTCTTTTTGTTTTGGCGCTAAAAATTTATAGTTGGAACAGTCAATTTGGTCGTTGTCTAGGGGCTCTGCTGGAAGGTCTGTCTGTGAACTACTTATTAGACCAAGATACCTGTAAAAACAAAAACAAACTGTTAAGGCCAGGGTTTAAAATACGTATGTTTGCAAATACATGTACTAGCGTGGAAGTTGCAGATTGATTACAAAGGTACGTAATAAACAATTTAAGGTTTGCATCTTGTATTTATCAAATTACAAATAGGCACAACCAAACATTTTCAGCATGCATTTGTGTGATTTGTCTTTAATATTTATAAAATAGATTCATCAGAAATCATTGGAGATAGTAAAAAGACTGAAGACTGTAAAATGCCATGTTTATGGTCTTAAAGTTAGCTTTTCAAACTAAGTTTGTAACTAACTGATGCTTTTATATACTTGAACTAATCAACTTGGACCCCATTAAAAGGGTTGAAAAGCAGACCACTACATCCCTCCCAAGTACAAAATAGGAATGAATAACTAGACTTCAATTCATGTTTCAAATTTCAAAAAGTTAAAGAATAGAAAAAAGTAAATGTGTACTTTTGGAGACTGATACCAAGATATTTTCAATTATATTTTTACTATAAACAAACATATATTTTATCATATACAGCTATACTTTATATAATTCAAGAGGCAGATAGTTTACTTAAGCGGTAAAATCAATGAAACAAAATTAATTTTTAATTCAATTATTTTTTCATCCGAATATATACTCAATGACATTAGATGAATAGGGAGCGTTGGAAAGTACTTGTTAACAAGTCCTTAATCCGCGAAAAATCTACAACAATTTTCTTTAAAAACATAAGTCAACATTGACTTTTTAAAGAAACAATGTTTCTTTTATTCAAATGACCACCATCATGGGTTTAAGTGGTGCTTGTGGATTTTCGGTAGCCCTTTAAGACGACAACGCATAAATGTAATCCGCATTCTTCCTGAATGGACTTGCTAGTATAACTTTCTTAATCTCTAACAAAAATAATGTCAAAATTTTTAATGTTGAATATCCAATTAATAGATCTTTGGTAAGTAATAGGACAAACATTCTGTCTGATAACGCTATTAAAGGTACAGTTAAGAGGTTAAATTTTCTTAAAAGGAATTTATGTTCTGACATCTGTCCGACACGTTTGGCAGGTGTGTTGTATGATACCGGAACAGCTTTCTCTTCCAGAGAACCCTATTCCGGTTTAACGAGAAAATGTCAAAGAAGGACTTACTACTTAAGTTATCAAGTTCCTACGGGTAAACTTGAACGTTTGAGCCTTTTTTATTACTTTAATGAAATTTAAGACTACCTAGGTCTTTGCTCAGTCATTTTAAGAAAAACTTTTAAAGTTGTTATATTTTGCCATTATTCAATTTATTCAAGTAAAATTGTTTAAAATAATTGCCTCGTTGTTGGCTAGGCTTACTTGAAACGCGTTTGTACATGCTCTTAAGTCACCAAAGCCTAAAATTTCAACATAGCTACTCTTTTCTGTGATAAGATTTTTGTTTCTGTACGTGCAGCGCTTTTGTCCCTATAGAATTTTTTTTTTTAGAATACATTTTTTCTTGCAAAGTATACGCTGATTAACCCATACTTAACACGAGAAACTCTCAAATCAACACAGTGAGATTAGCCTATACCAAAGGCAACAAATTTTATGTCTTTTTAAAAAAATAGTTTATCAGTTTCACTGTTTTCGTATCTGGGGAAAACTGTGAACAAGAAACACATGTTAACATATCAAAAATGTTAATTTTTTGTTAAATTCTTGGTTTCCAAAACAAATACGTTAGTTATCTTATGACAACAATTTAAGCAATGTTTTACTTTTTGCAAACAAAGCATGGCTTAGTTTTTTGTAGGGCTACGTTTGGGTGTTATCTGAAGTTTTTCTAAAGCTCTGATTAGTTTTAAAAATATACCAATTATTTTTAAGAGAAGTCGTATATTTTTCATTATCAAAGTTCTGAAATTTCAATGCAGGCAGATGCATGCTGCAGCTTTTTGCAACTCTTTTTTCATCTCATTAATGCACATTTCGAAGTTCATTCCGTTGCACTTTGAGCACTCAAACCTTCAATATAAAAAAGTAGAAAAAAATGTTATTTACAAAACAGTTAATTATAACAATATCCGCAAATATAATTAACATTTTCAGAATGTATGTCAAGCAATTTCGTTTGTTGCACACTTCATCTTAAGTGTTAACATGGTTAAAGCTATATAAAACATCGAACGCAACATTAAAACAAAATAACTAACAATTGTTCTCAAGTGGAAAACCAAAAGAACACGTCAAATCAAAGTGCCCTCTACTAAAAAGAAAATTGCTCATTTATAAAATCAAATCATTTTTCCCTGGGAAATGATTAAACATTAGGATTTATGTGAAACCCTTTTTCAAAGTGATGTAACCTTTGTTTTATTTGCAATGGTGCCAATTGCCGATTTATTATTTATTGGAAAGTTCTAAATTATGAATTACATCACAGTTCTATAAACAAATATTTTGCACTTTTGATGTCAGATATTCATATGCAAATGCAAAAAATTGCTATTATTCTGGTAATAACAGTCAATTATTGCAATCAGTCAATTGCGATAGCTTGAAAACATGTGCAATAAGAAAGTTCGATAGCATATCTGTGTAAAAAATAGCTATCAGAACAATTCGTCATTTTCATACAGGTGTTTGGCAATAATGGGCAAAGGAAAGCCTAGCACACCCCACATTCCCGGGCCCATATTCCTCCTGGTCAGGGGCGTATCCAAAAATTTGCTAGGGGGGTCCGCCTTTTGTCTTATAAGAGGGGGTCCAGGCAAATTTTGATTTAAATCTGCATGATAATTACAAAAATTTCAAATGAATGAGGGGGTCCAACACTTTGATCCCCTCTGGATCCGCACTGACTGGTTACTTGGTACCCTATCTGTACAAAAATCTAAACATCCTGGACCTGTCCCTGGCATTGGCGTTAGCTTTTCTGTATTACTAGTATTCAAGTCATCTAAGAACCATAGACTGAGTACCTATGTTTTCTTTCATTACTCACGGGATCGGGTTTCCTTTCGAATTTGTATATATCATTGTTTGTTTAATTTGCACATCGCCATCAACTTTCGTTGTTTAAACTTCACTTCATCAGATAAGTGGAATAAACCAATTTCCTTCCCTGTCTGATTTTGCAGGTCCCTGCCTATTCCGTTTCAATCGTTCACACGCAAACTGTGATATAATTGATAGGTTACCCACTTCATTTTAGCACCAAAAATCTAGTCCGTTCAGATGATGTGGGGAAGTCCGAACCTTTTCTTTTTCTCTTGGAATTCTTTCTTCCAATACCTGTTCATTAGTTCCAACCGCATTTGATAATAGGTGACTGACTTCTTCAGATCATCAAAGAGTAGACCATTCTAATGATAGGGTTCAGAACAATCGAAATGAATTCACTCATAACCGTTCTTAAAGTAGCTATCTGGAGTAGCTCTTAAGACATAATCTAAAACTATTTTAGCAATGTTTCTTTGAAAAAAACTGCCTTAGATCTATAAATTGAAAACAAATGGTACCATAAGAGTCAAGTACAAGTAGTGCCCAAAATAATCTGTAATCACATTTCCATGCGTTTTCACGTTTTTCGACCTTTCTTTATGTAGACTAGAATGATATTAATATACCCCACGCAACAAAGTTGCGGAGGGTATAATATTTTGACTAGTCCGTCAGTCTGTCTGTGATCACAGTCTGTGAGAGCAACTCCTTTTAAACTACTTAATTGAAAACTCTTGCATTGGATGTCGCTCTTTTACTTCATTATCATCATAAATGTTAAAAAAACATGTAAAAAAAAGAAGAAAATTTAGGGATCATGGGGAGAACTTAATTATTCTTGATTTTACTAACTGTAATGGGTTAAACAAACTTCATCAAGTGTATAATTTGTTATATTTTTTTTAGTTGAGCTTGAATTTCGTTTCTTTTAGACTTAAGATAGCGACATCCCAAAAGTCCTCAAAACTCAAAAGTTTCCGTAAAACTCGTAGGCTATACTTTAACTTACTTATAACATCTACCATATTAAAGATGTCAAAATATGATTTTCGTTCAAAAAGTGGGGGATTGATTAAACATATGGAGCATATGCCCGACACAAAATTAGCAAACGTCCAAATGTCAAAATTATTGGCAACAATATACATTTTGAAACAGGTTACATATGCTTTTATAATTTATTTAATTGTGATATCCCGTACCCTTGTATATCATATCCGACAGTTGATCGTATAGCTAGAGCTGCTAGACTTCGTTTCACGATTTTTCGGTCAGATATATGGGATAATAAAACATGTCTCTTTCCCTAAATAATTATGACATTTATATTATATTGTATGTAAGAATTGCAATATTTAAGATGCTATATTATTTCTAAGACATTTATGTATCTGTGCTTAATTGCCGTGCATCTCAATATGAATCTACATCATCCTTCTGCCATCGTAAGTCTTCACTTCCGCTTTTTTTTTGTACTTCCTGTCTTTGGTGGGCGAAAACCCTTCATGTGAACTTTGAAATATAAAAACCCCTAGTTTTACGTACATACAGACGTCAATATCATCCCTAATAGAGCCGAGTTCATGCCAAAAATGACTTTGGTGAAGATACCACATTTTGAATCTTTCAACTGGCTAGTTTCTTCCAAAAACTAAACTTTGCGTGAACAGTTTTGTCCTTCTTTCCATAATGGTGGCTCATCCGGAGGGTGGTAGCTCAAATGTCAAGATGGTTGAACATCCTGAGAAATAAGTGCATCTGCATGATACCTCTATGATTCAACAAACCGGTCGAATGTGGGAAAGACCTCTTAATGGGAAGGATTGGAAACCCGGTCAACAGACCTTATTTTTTATTTGATATTAAATATCTATGTCATTTTAGCGGAAATTGGTTGCACTTGAAAAGTACATTTTCTCATCAGTAATTCAGAACAGACACACGATGCCTTGAATTTCAATCAATTTTATTATTAAATCATTACCCTTAAAATTACCTACAGCTTTGATTTACGATGCGTAACCTCAATTTTCATAATTTCACAATGATTAAAACATTGAAAAAAAAAAATATTGTACACGTCTCGCACTTTTGTGACCAGGTGCAAAAATATGAATTATGGATCAGTTAAAAGATTCCTTTAAAACCACGGACAAATGGTATTCCTTTTCGGCGGTGGATATTTAATTAAGTTAAGTAATTAAAGCATTACATTTTCTAAAAATTTGAGAAGTATCAAATATCTCAAGCCACTGATAATTTATCAATTTTAAATCATGGGTATCCAATTTTCCCAAACACAAGCATTTTTGTTTGTATAGTTTTATGCGATAATTGGACAGCAATCTTCATATATTTTTACACATTCTTTATGTGAAACTTTTTGGCAAGGAGAAAAAGAAGTATTTTGTTTCTCATCTTTTTGTGACTAGTATTAATTTAATCGAATTACGAAATTGGCCTCACACAAATAGCTGTTTGGTACTCACTCCTTTTAAAATTCTTTAAAACTAAAAATTCAAAATACACTTTAATTCTCTAAAAGTCTACTATACACATTTATATGGAGTATAAAGTATGAGATTCTGCATTGTCAAGACCAATAATTAACTCCCCCTTTTTTTAGAAAAGGGGAATGGCCGATTTGTGACGTTCGCGTCATTGCTTCCCGGGCATTGCTTCCTGTTTACGAATTTATTTCGTATCTCTACTTTCTGCATTTTATGCACGGTTTTATATAATTGCCTTGCTTCTTGCCATTTGATGGGAGGGAAAGAGCAATACATCTTTACTTTTCAAATAGACACTTTGTACCCTAAAACCATATCGTATGTAGTTTTTGTTTCTCTATGATTGATATGGAACAAATCGGATCATTAGCGGCAGCTGAAATTGTTATGAAAATACATATCCCTAGTGCTGATTGATGTTTCTATATCTATAATCAATCAAAATAGTAATATAAGACATTTCCAAACTGTCGAAAATCTGTTTCTTTCTAAATTTCAACATTATACTACAATATGTGAATTTATCGTTTTATTTTTATTTTATAGGCAAAGCATCTTGTCTGCAGTTGGTTCACTTTTTTGTATTTGAGGGAGGAATTTGATAAACGTCGATTTTCAACATTGCATCTAAAACTTAGTGGCTACGAAGCCTATAAACAATGCTTGTAGAATGCATTTCAGGGACTCGCAGTACTCGAAAACTAGACAGTGCTTGTAAAATTTACATTTCTAGGGGGTCAAAACACCTGAAAATGCTAAACAATGCATTGATGCCTATGGAGAGCAACACCATGATCATGTCATCGCAAGTATAGAATGAACAAAGCGAGGGATATTTGAGCTCTTCAACATTGTCTCACACATATCATAACTTATTAAGATAAATAATGCAAATAGATTTATCACACAAAACTAGATAACATTTTACACGATACTGTTCATATTACAATGGTTTATTTGGAATGTGCGATATGAGCGAATTATTGGATTATGAATTATGTAATTTAGAAAGGGTTGATAAGCTCCTAAGGGTGGCTTTCACGACTCTTAAAGACCCTTAGGCGACATTTTTACGGTGTCTGTGTGGCTTAAGTTAAGATACACTACAGCGAAATTTAATTAGATTAGAGGGGTCCTAACTAATTTTATATGATAAATTGAAGTGAAGATTTTTTAAAAGTAGATAACACGTCTTGATTTCGTTTCTTCAAATTATAATATAAGGTTCCAAAAATGTTATTATTTTTGTTTGGATGTATGACATGTCATGTTTTTGTTTTGTTAAAATATTTTCCCACATTAAATAAATACCCATTAAAATGTCAAAATCTTGCCCCCACAGGATTAGGTAATTCCTTTTCCTTCTTGCCATGATAATTCCTGAAGTGATTAATTTGGATAAAAAATACGTATTCGATGAAATCTTTAGTATTTTTAGACATCACATAGATAGGTCAAGTTTTAAAATATAAAGTAAATCGGGGATGTAATGAATTATTATTATTATGGCACCAAACGACTGAAATCCGCTTTTATATTGGGATAATAAAATTTACATGAAATTGTTTGAAAATAAATGGTTTAATTAAATGAACATGAAATTGTTTTAAAAATGAACATGATATTGTTTAATAAAATGAACATAAAATGGTTTGATAAAATGAACATGAAATTGATTGATAAAATGAACATGAAATGATGATAAAATGAACATGAAATGATGATAAATGATGATAAAATGAACATGAAATGATGATAAAATGGACATGAAATGCTGATGATAATGAAATAAGGAGTGGGATAGGGACACACTTGGCAAATAGGGTAAACCAGTTTGGACTGCTTGGAAAACGAAAGGTTGATAAAGTCGGGTTGAAAGTATACACATATTTGCTTAAAGTGGTATGAGCCTAAGTGATGCATTCCTTAATTACATCCTATCATATAAATACAATTTGGAGAAGAAACCAAATCTAAGAAAAATATGAAAATTATTGGAACAGTTTAGCTTCTTATAAAGCACTTAAAAACTATTCGAATGATATTATTTAATTTAATTTTTGCACATCAAAAATAGTTTATTTAACTATATATTCTTTCTACCAAATCTGATAGACTAAATAACGACTGAGCTTATTGATAATGATGTATTTTTCAAGTATCATCAAAGCAAACCCATTTCGTTTCATGTTATTGTTAAAAGGTTATATGCTTATCTGCAGTATTACCAATAAACTAGTTATCATAAAAGATATGCATTTTTAATTCCTAGTGAGCGAAAACTTTGATAAAATATTATTCACAAACATCTGGTATGCTTCAAGCGATTATTAAAATATGATTTGGGATAATTGGTAATAAAATGAATATCCAAATTCCATGTTTACTTAGCATTAACAAGCAATATTTGCCAGATGAAAGAAAATGTTTGCATGTTTCTTTATCTATGATCGAAGTTTTCTGAGGTGAAGGAAATATTTTTCTGTAATTATTATTGTTTGTAAAGAGGTTGCAACCGGTCATTGTATTCGTTAATTCGTCAAATTCAACCAAAACTAAGCATATACATGTACCTATGAACGAAAATGTTAATTTATGGAGGTTTCTAAGCTGATTTTTTAGGATCAGTTTTTATTTGAAAGACAATTTGAAAATTTCGCACGTAGGTGGTATGAGGATATCTATAGCTATTTACTCAAAAATATTGTTTTTAGTGTACGTGGAAAATGACATCCACTTTAAGTTATAATTGCAGCTTCTTTTTGTGAAGAATAATGACGTTATATCTCCCCTATTCTGTTTATGAATCTTAAGTAAAAGAAGACATATATGTATAATCATCCTTTCAAAACCCTTCTCGCACTTTGGTCTCGTTTCCTACTCTTCGATAAAGAGAATAATTTTGTCCTTGGAGTAAAAGCTTTTAATTAGAACTGTAAACATATAGAAATGAGCATTTCATTATTTAATAATTTGTTCTGACATTTTAGTCTCAGAGAGGTGACCCTCTTTTGGGTGGTAGAAACTCGCAGACTTATACCAATGGTACGAGGTTATGGGAATTAAAGTTTTTGAATTATCAAAAATGACATCTGATATAAATTATTAATGATCGTTTTGAAATTAGGTAACAAAATTAAAAAGAATTTCATTGATACCATTTTTTTTTTAAAGATATAAGATCCAATCGGTTTCACTGATAAAATTATACATTCGTTATAGGTAGTGTAATAGAAAAACGAGAGAAAAATCTTTGATTCAGCTTCATTCATTTAGTAAAGGAACGAAATCATTTAAAACAAATTTTCTATCCATTTAGAATAAATGATACAGATATTTAAATTAAAAATCGATAACTAAGTCGTTGCCTGCAGTTTTCAGATATAACACTTTCATGTATATATATGCAGACATGAAATATTTGCACAGAGATTGCAAAATACAAATATAAGAATTAAAAGACTAAGAAAATGCAGCATTTCTTACCACCATGAGGGCTGTACTGTCTTGAAAAGAAAAATGACCAGAAACAACACTTTTCGTAAATCTTGAAGTTTCTTCATTTTAATTGCTTCTTCGCTAAATTTGTCTTTTTAAATATAGTCTCCTTGTGTAAAAAATCACATCTTGGTTTAAAACTTTTCTTGTTAATCCTTGCAGAAAGTCGGAACCCACTTGAAGCGCATTTTCTTGGTATTACCTCTCTACAAAGTCCGGGTTAATTGCACTCTATTCAAATTGTTTTATTCGGCAAAGTTATGAATGCAAATATATTAATTTCCTAAAAAAAATATTTGTTATAGAACTCGCACAAATATACAAATCTGGCACTTTGCAATTCTCAAATTGAATAATTCATTATGCAGTGTATCGCTAACTTTTTTCTATTCTTACAAAGATCGTTTCTGATTGGATAACACCTCTTTATAATATAAAAGTTTTTCTATAGTCCGACAAATTAATATAATTTCCTCTAGGTTATTTTCAGATAATTTTCGAATCACAAAAACTTTTAAATTAAAAGTATGTAATATCACTTCTGTATCTTTAAACAAATTTACATATCACTGATTAATCCACCGTTGCATTCGGGGAAATTTAGCTCAAAATCTGCCAATCAGAACTGCCAATATATAACGGACCAGAAAACCAAACTACTCCATTTCAGTGCTGATTGCCGAGTAATTGTCCACGTCTAGTTTTAGATTGACAAAAACGCCAATGTTTTTACAGGAATTAGTAAAAGTCTGATGGCACACTTTAACCCAAGCTCTAACTTTATTTAATAGACAATTTAGCTTGGGGAGATTAGAGTTGGCGTTAGGGCTCGGTATGTTTATTTTAAATTTCCGTCCCTTTAATATCTCCCAATGATAAGTGATTGTGCTTTGACAAGATAAATTTATGCACTATGAGTGATTATAATGTCGGCATAGTATGGTAATTTGTGAACCCAATCAAGATTTATTTTGATAAGCGTATTATTCGCTTTTTATAATTACTCCGTAATAGAAAATCTTTGGTATTATATTTTGAATTTTAAAGGTGTTTTACAAGTTACGTAGAAAAACCAATATCAGATTATACAACACCAACATAAAATCAGTTTTACTCTATGGAAGTGAGTGTTGGAGAGTCACTAAAGATGACATGAGATCTTTGTCGAGCTTCCATCTCAGCTGCCTCCGACAAATCTGCAGAATATTCTGACCAAACAAAATATCAAGTTTTTACATCAATCCACTTAAGATGACTGAATCCATCTGTATATTTCAGCAAATAAAACAGATACGCTTCCATTGGCTTGGTCATGTCTTCAGAATGCCAAACACAAACATCACCAAAACAACTCTAAGATGACAAGAGACCACGAGGCAGACCAAAGATGACATGGAGAAAGTCTGTGAAAAACGAGCTGAAAGACTTAAAAATGACATGGGGTGAGGCAGAGAAAAAGGCAAAGAATCGAACTGGACCTTATGCTCCGCCGGGAACGAAGAGGATGGGTAGGTTACAGAACTTATTCTCCAACCACTCTACTTGCGTTGGCAATATTCTGCCAACACGGGGCTTAATAGTTCGACATCATTTTATTCTGAACAATATTTATGAAAAAAAGAAGAAATATTAACAAACAAACAAATGAGAAAAAGCTGTATAGATCACAAGTAAAAATGCTCGATTCCTAAAATTTCATTCTGAGACTTGGCGGACATGATATAGGATTAGATCACAACTTGCTTAAGAAATTACAACACCTATCACAGATTTGACTATAATAGACAATAATGAGATATGGAAAAAGTGTACTCGCCACAACCAACATAAAGAAACGGTTATGTAAAAAAAAATCACCGTGGAAAACTGCCAGCAGTCTTCGACATGACCAGAGGTCACTGCTAGTCGTCTTGCATTAGCCCAAGACTTAAAATACAATACATAAGATTCAATACCAATCCCAAAATTATCATCGAACGACCCAACACAATAAACACAAAGATGACAGGGACAAACAAAAGCAGACTTGTGGTCCAGGAAGATGTTAACTATTTTAAACAGAAATATTAGAAATTTATTATTCCTAATCCGGAGTTAAAATGTTGGAGTTTTTTTCAGTGCCATTTGTCCGCTCAGAGTTAACAAGCCAAAAACATACATTATATTACAAGTTTTGTAAGCAATTTTTATCTAATACTGATAGGGCTTTACAATTAATTCCCTTATTTCAGGAACATTATAAAATAATGTTTTATAAAATTCCTGCTTATTCTAAAAGGGGTTTTATACTTTAAAGCGATACCAAATATGTACCTGCATTACACCATAGAGAAAATGCCACTATAACTCGTTCCCCGATTTTTTCTCTCGCTTCATTTAAAATACGACAGGCTCACAGGAGGTCACAGTGACCTTATTTCTAGTGGGTGGTGTAGCCCTACCCAAGACCCATCTGGTGGTGAAATATCATTGACCCCAAGCTTCTAGTATCCGAGAAATGCACTTTAACCAAGAACTTAACCAAAGTGTTACGCGACGTATGGACAAGGGTATAACTATATGGCCGATCACACACGGGGTCATCTAAAAAATCGACACAAAGAAAACTTTTGTAGAGCTTTTAATTCTGAAGAGCCTAAGACCCTTCGGGATTCTTTTTCTATCTGTCAAAGTTACTGAGTTATAAGCCACTTTAAGTTAAATGATTCTACCCTGTGTTCTTAATTTTTTTTTGCAATCGTATTATGTTATAGCGATGTCGTTGTCGTCTCTAGACACTTTGGTTTCCGTGCGATAGTGAACCAATTGTTATAATTTATTTTATATAATGTTTGTTACCACTAAAGGAAAGGTTGGTATTGAATTTGGGTTTCTGACCCTTGCCGTTTCAGAAATAGGGTCAAAAGGGGCAAAAATGGGTGTATTGACAAAACGTCTGTAGAATGTTGAATTTTCATCCGATTTTGTTCATTCGTTTTAATTGTATATTTCTCAATAAATTTTGTCAACAAAATGTAACAACAGTTTTGATGTATTTTGCAACGTTACATTACTATGAGAGGTTAAAAAGGGGCCACACTAAAAAAATCTACTTTTTTATTTGTGGTTTGATTTTCAAAATCGTTTTTCAATGGAGTTCTTTTAAAAATCCCTGCCTGCGTTTTTTTATCAGTTTTGCAATATCTCCTTCCATTTTCGAGAATTTAGGTGTCAAAAGGGTCTTAAACGCCAATTATAAAAGTTTGTATCAGGAAATGGTTTTATTGAAAAAATTTAGTTGTAATGGGATGCTTAATTGTTACGTTCTTTTAAAATGATGTCTCTAACCACTAGAGAATACGTTTCCTCATGAATTTAGGGATTGTGGCCCCTACCGTTTCAGAGAAAAGAGGGGCCAAAAGGGGTAAAATGGATGTTAAAACAAAACTGCTGTAGAACATTTAATTTTCACACGATTTTGTTATTTTTTTCTTTCATTGTATTCTTCTATTAATACTGTCAGAAATATGTAACGACAGTTTTAAGTATCTTGCACCATTACATTGCTATGAAGGGTAAAAAAATAGACTTTTTATCTGTGGTCCGATTTTCAAAATCTTTTTTTTTTTCATTGGAATCCTTGTTAAAATCCCTGCATGTTCCTTTCAATCAGATTTGCAATATCTGCTACAATATTGGGAGAAATTAGGGATCAAAAGCACCTTGTGAGTTTTCCTTAAGATTGGTATAAATGTATAAAAAATTTCAAGTATGCATTGAAAGTCCACTTAAGATTGCAGGTTTAAAAAAGCTTTTTGACTCCAACATGGGCTGCATGTTTCCAAAGCATTTGACAATCAATTTGGGCCGCAAATGTACAGGGTTAAACATGTTGCGGTCGTATATATCATGCTGTGCTCGGCGTAGCTTTTTATTTACCTGGAAATCATTTTGGTAGATCTCCATGAGCTTAACAATTTAGCATTGCTAGCTTTTCATCTTGCACTTATGGTTTTCTAGATAAAGTCCCAAGAAAACTGTGACAAAGGTCAACTTCTAAAAGGAGTCGTCCCACAACTTCAATTCAATGAGGAGTTTTGTAGGGCTTTTGATGCTGATGAAGGTACGTTGCTTTTGAATTTCTCTATCACTTCTACTTTTTGAGCAATACGCCTAAAACGATGGTCTGACCCACCTGCTCTATTTCTAGCAACAGCAGCCTTGTTGGTTGGTCGGCAGGAATAAATTTCACAAACCAAATGTATCAAGCTTGAAAGCAATCCATACAGTGGTTTCAGAGAAGAATAATTTTAAAAGTCGGTTAACAAGTAAATCTGTGAGCTAATGCTCACTAGTGATACCCCCGCTCCCCAAACTAAGCCACACATACAAGTTTAAATACTTGGTAAACAGGAAGTAGTTGACCTAGAAACATAAAATCGGTATACACCATATGTAACTATAGGATAAAGCTGTATACAAAATATCAGACCTCTATCTCATATAGTTTGTGATGCCTAGGAAATGGTGGTGGAAAATGAAGTAAATGCGTAGTTTGAATCGTTTATTCCAGAGAGTCTAGTAATTATATCATAGAAAAATGTCATTGTTTCATACAACACAGAGAAAATCCTTTGAATTTATACGTAGAAAGATAAACGAGTTATACGATTTACTGAAAAGATAAAAAGAAAAACTACTAAGTACAATGAACCTAAAAAATTATCAAAATCATAAAAAATCATATCAATTACAGTAGTAGAAGACCAAATAAACATATTCATAAACCAAAAATAATTATTAAGATGTGTACATGTATGTATGTTTTTAGTTCTATTGTTTCAAGTATAAGTTTCAGAAATTCTTTTATAAAAATACAAAAATATCGATTCGCAGTCAAAATACAGTGAAATTAAGATAAAATTCAAACACACCGGTAATAATGTACTATAAATAGATCGACTGACTTGTGATTTTAAACTACAAATTAAATATATCGGGCGTGTATAAACAATATAAATACATAGATAAACTTCATAATGCTTAATTATAATAAAAATAATCTTTATAAAACAAAACACTCACCAATTTAGAAATATTTCCACCAAATTCACAGAGCAAAAATTACGTGTCTACATCAAAATAACCATTCGGATCTCTCTAATTTTCACAATGTACCAAGTGAGAATCGTCAAAAAATATATTTTTAACATTTACATTGATGACAAGTTTTGGGCATAACACACCAGCCCTCTAATTGTGGAGCAAAGCAAAACAATTACAAAAAGAATGACAAATGAAAAAAAATAGAAACAGGAGAAAAATAACAATATGTGTTCCCTACACAAAAATATTACAAGTACAAAAACCTTTCATAATAACCCACAAAGTTTATCTCTCTCAAAAGATATCAAAAGTCTAATCAGTACGAAAAAATTCTATAAGACATAGTTAGATATCATGTTCTAAAATTGTACAGAGTTTGTCTACTGGGCGGGTAAGAGTGTTAGAGCCTACTTTAATCTTCACTTGACGCACAAGTCCGTTTTTATCTGGAAAAGTCTCTAGCACAATACCAACGGGCCAAGAGTTTCTGGGTGTGTTCGAGTCTGCCACGATGACAACATCTCCTACCATAAGATTACGTCGTTCTTTGTTCCATTTCTGTCTTTCCTGTAGAATTGGTAGGTATTCTTTCATCCAACGACTCCAAAACAAATCGGACATGTATTGAATTTGCCTCCAACGACGACGGCAATAATTGTCAGTCTTCACGAAAAGTCCAGATGGTAAGCACGGCTTTCGCTTCAAAAGAAGAATGTGGTTTGGTGTAAGAGCCTCAATGTCATTCGGATTATCAGTATTCATCGTTATAGGCCGATCGTTGAGTGTTGATTCGATTTCGCACATTAATGTTTGTAATCCATCGTCATCAAGAACTTGTTCACGAAGAACACTGTTAATCGCTTTTCGGATGCTCCTGATCAACCTTTCCCAAATGCCTCCAAAATGAGAACCGTAAGGGGGGTTGAACTGCCATTCGATGCCTTTACTCAACATACATTGTTCAATCTGGTTAACGTTCCATTCATCCAGCGCTCGCTTGAGCTCTCGTTCTGCACCGACAAAGTTGGTACCGTTATCGGATCGAATCTTCTTAACCTGACCACGTCTAGCAATGAATCTCCGTAAAACGTTTATAAATGAATCTGTGTCCAACGATGCTGCTACTTCTAGATGTACTGCGCGACTTGCCATGCACGTGAAAATCACACCATAACGCTTTATTCGTGATCGTCTTTGCTTAACCTCGAACGGTCCAAAGTAGTCTACGCCAACAACTGTGAATGGCGGTTCGTCGGGTCTTACGCGATCTTCAGGTAAGTTTGCCATTTTTTGTTGTGATAACGGTTTACCTACACGTCTACACGTGACACACTTAGAAATTAGACTTCGAATTAATGACGGTGCGTTGGGTATCCAATATTTCTCCCGGAGACGTGATAGCATCTGATTCCGTCCGCAATGAAGAAATTCCAAATGAATATGTCGAAGAATAAGAGTAGCTACATGACTCGTTTTTGGAACTATCAGAGGATGTTTACTTTCTTCCGGCATTTGCGATTCAACAAGGCGACCACCAACACGAATCAACCCTTCATCTATGATCGGATCCAGTTTTCTAATACTACTACTTGTCTTTAGCACCTTTTGCTCCAATAAAGAATTTATTTCATCTTGAAATTCACACTTTTGAATGAAAACTATGATCGATTTTTCAGCGCTTTCTAAATCTTGAACAGAGAGCTTAGTTTCACGGTGGCTTTCACTAGTTGTTTTAGCTGAATCTTTTGTGTAGTTTTGCTTCCTTTGACGGACGCGATGACGTAACATTTCCCGCACTTTCAAAATCCAAGCGACGTTCCGTTTCAATTTTATCCATGACGAATGGTACTCAATCACTTTCGTTATAATCGAACTCGCATCGTTGTTTTCGCCTACTTCACTAACATGTGCTATAGAAACTATCTGCTTAACTTCAGGATCGCTTTTCGATACATGCTTGAAATTGTCTGACGGCAGTTGCGGCCACGAATCCTCGCTTTGCCATAAGAACTCGGGTGCTCGTATCCACTCCTTTTCAAGTGTGTTGATCGTCGATATACCTCTAGACGCATGATCTGCGGGATTGAGTTTCGTATTTATGTACCTCCAGTTTTCTGTTTCTGACCCTTCGTGAATTACCGCAAGTCTATTTGCTACAAACGTTTGAAATCGAGCCGATGTATTCCAAATGTACCTCAAAACCGACATGCTATCTGTCCAAAAAATTGATCGTTGTATCGGTATCTCTAGCTCGTTGAGTAACAGTCTGTTAGTTCTAACGGCAACGGTTGCGGCTGTGAGCTCGAGTCTTGGGATAGTTGTTTGTTTCAACGGACAAACACGTGACTTTCCAATCAAAAAGGAACAATGACCATCTCCGTACTGATTTTCAAGTCGCAAATACGAGACGGTTCCATAACCTATTTCACTGGCGTCTGAAAAATGATGCAATTCAGCGCAACGCACGTCTTGGAATCCCCTAACCTTTAAACATCTATCAACACTGAATTCGGATAACAATTTCAAGTCGTTAAACCATGCTGACCATTTAGCTTCTAGCTCTGTAGGTATAGCGTCGTCCCATCCAAGATTTAATTTGCAAAGTTCCTGTAGTATCAACTTAGCACGAAGCATAAAAGGCGCTAGAAATCCAAGAGGATCGTAAACACTGCTCAACATGGAAAGAATTCCTCTACGGGTTTTCGGACGCTCGCTTACTGAGACCTTGAACACAAATTTGTCCATTTCGACGCACCAGCTTACACCGAGAGCTCGGTCGATTGGTAGATCCTGATGATCGAGATCCATGTCCATTATCTCCTTCGATCTATCGGATAAGGGAATGGAACGCACAACTTCACGGCTGTTGCTAATCCATTTAGCGATGTTGAAACCTCCTCTATGCAAAAGGGATCGCAAATCTTTCACTAACGCTATGCCCTCATCGACGGTTTTAACGCATTTCAAACAGTCATCAACATAGAAATTGTTCAAAACCGTGTCAATAACGCTTTGACCGAAATGACCTATACCATCCTCCGCTGTCCTCCTCAACGCAAAGTTGACGCAACTTGGAGAAGACGTGGCGCCAAATATATGAACGGTCATCCAATATTCGATCGGTTCCTTAGACGTGTCTCCGTTTTCCCACCAGAGAAATCTCAAATAATTTGAGTCGCAGTTCGGTAAGCGCACTTGATGGAACATGCTGTCTATGTCTCCCATGACGGCTATTTCATCTTGTCTAAATCTCAATAATGTTCCGACCAGTGAGCTGGTAAGATTCGGACCTTGTAATAAACGCTCGTTGAGTGAGGCGCCTTTGAACTTTGCGGCACAATCGAACACTACTCGTAGTTTTTTCTTCTTAGGGTGGTATACCCCGTGATGCGGCAAGTACCAAACGTGACCGTCGTCCTTAGAAAGTTCGGATTCCGGTACTTTCTGTGCGTGACCGACACTAATCAATTTATCCATAAACTTTCCGTAGTCTTCTCGAAAGCTATTGTCATTTTCGAACCGCTTTCCGAGTAACACTAATCTCTGCTTAGCCTGAGCTCTATTATTCGGCATTATGTTATCCTTTGACTTAAACGGAAGGCTAATGATATAATGCCCATCTTGCAAATGAATTGACTGCGATACAAGTCCTAGAAATTGTTTGTCCTCTCTTGACGGTGATTCCACATCATCTATAATCCGCTCATTAAAATCATGGTTGTAATGATTTTTGATTTGCTCGTCCAACGACACAAAAGGCGAAACTTTAATACGATTACACGTTCTAGCAAGTACTTCGGTTTCGTCATCACAAGTTATGCTAATTGGGCCGTTGATTACCCAACCTAGTAACGTTTCTACGGCAAATGGACCATTATCAACACTCGGAATGACGTTCCAGGGTTCCATAGCCCGCGGCACGTTAATTCCTATCAAAAGACCTACGTGATGATTCTCGATACGCTGTAAGTTGACGTCTCGCAAGTATGATAACTTTTCTACAGATTCTACGGACACAATATCTTTTTCGGACACTGGTAATGTTTCCTGTAAATACACGGGAGGAAGCTCAATTGAATTTTCACCGTTAAGGTCGCTAACTTCTAATCCGCGAAACAGTGTACTCTCTCTTACGTCCTGATGACCCATTGTCGTCAAGTTTAGTTTAGTTGTTTTACCTCTTAGATTTAATTGATGCATTATCTCTTCAGAACAGAATGTAGCATTACTACCGCAATCTAGAAACGCATAAGTTTCAACATATTTGTCGCTGTCAATGTGTTTTACACGAACTGGCAAGATCGGCAGCGCTTGTACCAACGTATTACCAGCCCTCATACACGTGGTGGAGTTAGTTGCGGTTTTCAGAGAAGGATCACTTGTGGCTCTACTATTCCCGGTATCGCTGTTCTGTACGCGTGGATCTACATGTAGAATATACGGGTGTCCTTTACTACACTTCGAACATGTGAGTTTCGATCGGCAGAATGATTTCGTGTGACCGTACTTTAAGCACGCAAAGCAAAGTCCTTTCGACTTCAGAAAAGCATATCTGTCTTTCAAGCTTTTTTCCATTAATTTGGTGCACTTGCTCAAAGAATGACTCGATCCTTCACAAAATAAACATGGAGTTGAGAAAGCGTTCTTTGTATAAGTCGCAGCATTCTCGATTCCTGTGGTTTCATTACTTGGACTGACCTTTCCTGTCTCACTTGACGTTGTCGCGAATGACTTCCTCGAAGCACCTGTTGATTTAGCTTTTGAGTCTGGTTTCTTAGCCGAAGATGCACTTAGTACTTCTCGTCCGTAAACTGGATCATTTGCCTTTTTAGCCTCTCGTTTTACAAAGTTCACGAGTGTCTCGAACTTTACAGTATTCTTAGCAGTTTTTGTCTCGTACACAATGTTTCGCCACTTTTCATGTAAGCTGTACGGCAATTTCATAACAAGATGTTTCAAGTTTTCTGAATATTCAAGTACCTTTGCAGCTTCGACACAATTAACGGCATATAAACACTCTTGAAGAAAGATTGCATATTCGTCCAAACCTTTAGCATTTTCCGGTTTTATTTGCGGCCAATCCATCGCTCGTTTCACATATGAATGCGCTATAACGTCTGGATTGCCGTAACGTTCCTCGAATTCTCGAAATGTCATATCATAGCCAACACTAGCATCTAGATGTGAAAATCCCATCGCTATTCTGTGCGGTTCACCGATCGTAAACTGTAACAAAAAGTTAAGTCGTTCTTCGTAGGAATCGGTGTTAGCCACTATTCTAGAGTCGAATTGACGTAGAAATCGTTTATAGTGCATCGGGTTTCCGTCAAACTTTTGAATGTCAGCTTTAGGTTTGTTTAATTCACGAGCAATTGGCGTCTGTGTCAAACCTACGGGAGCGTGCGTATCAGCGACAAATGTACTTCCCGGATTCCAAGCTGGAACAGTAGGATCAAGAAAGGAAAAAGTTTGCAGAGGTTTAGGCTCGGCTTTAACTGTAGGTTCATTTGTAGGTGCATTAAACACTAATCGTTCTAGTTGTTCTCGGTCGTCGTGAACACTTCGTTCTATTTCATCAATAACTTTGGATTTTGCTTCACTAACTTGAATTTCTGTCTTTAGCTTTAACTCTTCTTCCTTGAATTTAAGTCTGAGCTTTGCTTCTTCGAGGCTTTTCTGTTCTTCTAAAGACTTAGCACGAGCTAACAGTTCAGCTTTTCGGGTTTCCTCTTTAAGCTTCGCAGCTGACAACTGGCTGGATCTTGAACTTCCACGTGACCTTGCACTTCTTGCGCTGATATTCGAACGAGCGTCGTCTTGTGTTGTTGACTTAGGTTTTTCAGGAACTGTCTGTGCTTTGTGTAACAAAAACCACTGTTGTACTGATTGCTTTAAACCAAGGAATTTGCTGTTGTAATCTTCGAACCACGCAGTGTCAATGTGTTTTTCATTCATATCTTTTATCATGTTCTGAAGATTTACGTTAAACTCTAACAACTGGTCGTATTCGGACATCCATTTGGTGTAAATTGTCTTCACTTCACTTTGATCCGTAGAACTTTGAATTTTATCTTGTAACGTCTTGCTTGTATTGTTCAATGCATTTATCATTCTTGAACGTTCTTTCTTCTTTAGATCTATAGTATATTCATAACCTTTGTCCGTCATTGTTCTTTCACGTTTATCGCTGGTCTTTTCGTCCTTTCCATTCATTTCTAAATTGTAAATAATGTGATGCCTAGGAAATGGTGGTGGAAAATGAAGTAAATGCGTAGTTTGAATCGTTTATTCCAGAGAGTCTAGTAATTATATCATAGAAAAATGTCATTGTTTCATACAACACAGAGAAAATCCTTTGAATTTATACGTAGAAAGATAAACGAGTTATACGATTTACTGAAAAGATAAAAAGAAAAACTACTAAGTACAATGAACCTAAAAAATTATCAAAATCATAAAAAATCATATCAATTACAGTAGTAGAAGACCAAATAAACATATTCATAAACCAAAAATAATTATTAAGATGTGTACATGTATGTATGTTTTTAGTTCTATTGTTTCAAGTATAAGTTTCAGAAATTCTTTTATAAAAATACAAAAATATCGATTCGCAGTCAAAATACAGTGAAATTAAGATAAAATTCAAACACACCGGTAATAATGTACTATAAATAGATCGACTGACTTGTGATTTTAAACTACAAATTAAATATATCGGGCGTGTATAAACAATATAAATACATAGATAAACTTCATAATGCTTAATTATAATAAAAATAATCTTTATAAAACAAAACACTCACCAATTTAGAAATATTTCCACCAAATTCACAGAGCAAAAATTACGTGTCTACATCAAAATAACCATTCGGATCTCTCTAATTTTCACAATGTACCAAGTGAGAATCGTCAAAAAATATATTTTTAACATTTACATTGATGACAAGTTTTGGGCATAACATAGTTGCTTTGGAAACTGTGACGGATATTTTGCATTTATATCCATTATGTGTAAAAGCCTACGTATTTGGTAAACAGGAAGTAGACTACATAGGAGCATAAAATCAGTATACACCGTATGGTACTACAGGATAAAGCCGTATACAAAATATCAGACCTCTATCTCATGTAGTTGCTTGGGAAACTGGGACGGAAATTTTGCATTTATGTTTATTATGTTTAAAAACCTTAGTATTCGGCTAACAGGAAGTAGACAACCTAGGAGCATAAAATCGGTATACACCATATTAAAGCTGTATACAAAATAACAGACCTTTATCTCATGTAGTTACTTGGGAAACTGTGACGGAAATTTTGCATTTATAAATGTCATTTTTGTGTAAAAGCTTAAATTCGGTAAACAGGAAGTAGACTACCTAGGAGCTTTAAATCGGTATACACCATATGGGACTATAGGATAAAGATGTATACGAAATATCAGACCTCTATTTCATGTAGTTGCATGAGAAACTGTGACGGAAATATGGCATTTTAGTCCATTATGTGTAAAAACCTAAGTATTCGGTAAACAGGAAGTAGACTACCTAGGAGCACAAATTTGGTATACACCATATGGTACTATAGGATAAGGCTGTAAACAAAATATCAGAACACTATCTCATGTAGTTGCTTAGAAACTGAGGCAGAAGTTTTGTTACGGACGAACGGACGATGGTAATTAAAACAGTATACCCCCTCTTCTTCGAAGCGGGGATATAAAAATGAAAAAAAAAACAACGATAAAGTGATGTTACTCTTAAACGGTTGATCTGACAATATTGACTCTAAAATCAATTTTGAAGACTTCAGTGAGCTGAATATTTCTGCTATGGTTTTTCAAAATAAAGTCCAACAAGGGGCTCTCATGAGCCTGAATTGCTCACCTGACTTTAATGCATTTTAATGACATTTAAAGGACCATTAGTCGGTTCGTCTGACAGGTTCAATTAACTTAATGCATTTAAGAATAAAGTTTAATTAAGTGAATATTTTACTGATCAAATTTTTATGTTCTAAGAGGAATAACTCTTAAACAGAATGGTCCTACAACGTTGACTCTGTTATCTTGACAATACTTAAATATCTTTCACAGTGTTCCAAATATTGAGCTCAAAAAGAGCAAAATTTGAAGAAAAAAAATCAAGATAAAGGGCAACAACTCCTACATTGGAGGTTCGATCTTCTTAAATTTTCCTGGCAGGTGCTTAACACTTTTTCTGACCAACACAATTTTGGTCAGCAATCTGATATCTGTTTCCGTCTTTGAGTTATTTGCAAAAACTGTAATTTACCTCTATTTTCTATTTTTAGCAATAGCAGCAATTCTAAATGCTGTAAAAATTGCCAATTTTAAAGTCTTAAGGGGAAATTCTCCTAAAAGCAACGGTTCTACAACTTTGTCCCTGTTAAAGATTTTGTAGACCTTGATGCACTTGACAATATGCAATTTAAGTTTCTCAAATATCTTTTATAGTTTTCAAGATATTGAGCTGAAAAGTGCAAAATTTGGAAGCAATTCCATTCCATTCAATTCAATTCTTTATTAGGCCAATTTGGTCCCACAGGGGGCATTTACAATAAACAAGAGTTAACACTTAAGTATGTCTCCCAGCACCATTGAAATACCTGGTTATTCCTCACAAACTATCAAAGCTACTCAACCAGAAAATCAAGGTCAAAGTCAAAAGATGAGTATGCAACTGTTCTTAGTTACTACTGGGGCACATGCATACCAAGTTTCATCAACCTAAGATTTATAGTTCATGAGATATGGTAGTGCTCCCAAACTTTAACATCGCTATTATATGCATTGAAAATTGTCACTTTACCGAAAAATCAAGGTAAAGGTCAAAGGATTAGGATACAACTGTGCTAAGCTACTACTGGAGCATATGCAGAGGTCCCCGAGGGTAATCACAAGCCTGGTAGTCAGACTTGTCTGACATGAATTACCATAAAATTTCTTATATATTGTCGCTGAAATTTCCGATTGTTAAATTCAAAATTGATGAAAACACCAGGTTTCTTTCCTTGTAATGCAAATGGTCGATATCCTTGGTGCTGGATTTGGCTTCCTTGTTCGAACGTTTTGGTTTTGAGTACTTTTCGTTTTCAACTGTTTTGGATTTTGATCTTCCAATGTTTTGGTTTAAATGCTACTGATGAGAGGTTACTCCTTGAAATATCGATATATAGCATATCCAAATTAACCGTTTATACCCGCGTTTTGGTATTTGTAATTTTGAAACCACTGGGCGATAACCGCTGCTGGTGGACCAGAGGTCCCCGAGGGTAATCACAAGCCTGGTAGTCAGACTTGTCTGACATGAATTACCATAAAATTTCTTATATATTGTCGCTGAAATTTCCGATTGTTAAATTCAAAATTGATGAAAACACCAGGTTTCTTTCCTTGTAATGCACATGGTCGATATCCTTGGTGCTGGATTTGGCTTCCTTGTTCGAACGTTTTGGTTTTGAGTACTTTTCGTTTTCAACTGTTTTGGATTTTGATCTTCCAATGTTTTGGTTTAAATGCTACTGATGAGAGGTTACTCCTTGAAATATCGATATATAGCATATCCAAATTAACCGTTTATACCCGCGTTTTGGTATTTGTAATTTTGAAACCACTGGGCGATAACCGCTGCTGGTGGACCAGAGGTCCCCGAGGGTAATCACAAGCCTGGTAGTCAGACTTGTCTGACATGAATTACCATAAAATTTCTTATATATTGTCGCTGAAATTTCCGATTGTTAAATTCAAAATTGATGAAAACACCAGGTTTCTTTCCTTGTAATGCACATGGTCGATATCCTTGGTGCTGGATTTGGCTTCCTTGTTCGAACGTTTTGATTTTGAGTACTTTTCGTTTTCAACTGTTTTGGATTTTGATCTTCCAATGTTTTGGTTTAAATGCTACTGATGAGAGGTTACTCCTTGAAATATCGATATATAGCATATCCAAATTAACCGTTTATACCCGTGTTTTGGTATTTGTAATTCATTAACATAGGACTTTTAGTTCTTAAGATATGGAGGTGCTCATAAAACCTTGTGTGTGTGTGTGTGTGTGTGTGTTGGGGTTTAACACCCTTTATCAATGCAACTGGGCCATGTAGGGCGGTCAGTTTTAATGGTGGAGGAAACCGGAGTACCTTGAGGACACCAACAACCTTGGGCAGGTAACTGAAAAACCAAATCACATACAGATGGGGAAGTCCCTATTTTGTTAAATACAAAAAGGGCTCGAACACCAGCTGAGAGGAGCTGGTGTTCGGCTAGTGATCAATAGTGTGGGATTTAAACCAGCGCCTTAGACCTCTAGGCCACCCATGACCCCTCATAAAACCTTAACACATAAGTTAGCACTGTTGCCGGTGAGACAAAAATCATGAACAAAAGGCTCCCAGGAGCTGGCATTGCTCACCTGGTCTTGATGTCAACCCATTGAAGACTTTTGTATAGCTAAATGAGCTGAATATTTAAGCAAGAAACAGCTTTTCTCTATCTGCAATGGTTTTCATTCTAAATAAGCAAAAAACACTATTATTCAACTTTTAAGGGGTTGCAACCCCTATAAGGGGTTATCTGACATCTTCGACCCTATGGAGACTTTTGTAGAGCTAAATTAGCTGAACATTTAAGCAAGCAACAGCTTTTCTCTTTCTGCAATAGTTTTCATTTTATAAGCCAAAAACACTATTTTTCGCCATAAAGGAGCTGTAACCCCTAAAAGGGATCATCTGACAACTTCGACCTTATGGTGGCTTTTGTAGAGCTTAATGAACTGAACGTTTAAGCAAGCAACAGCTTTTCTCTATCTGCAATAGTTTTCATTCTTTAGGCCAAAAACATTCCTGCAAAGTTTCATTTAAATTGGTTCAGTGGTTTCAGAAAAGAAGATTTTTGAAATTGTTAACGGACGACGACAGACGCATAGTGATGGCATAAGCTCACCTGGCCTTTGGCCAGGTGAGTTAAAAAGGGAAATAAATCCTACATGGGTTGTTGGATCTTCTTAAACATTTCAGATATATCTTTTATGAAAATTACATGTACTTTTATGAAAATTAAAAACATATGGAAATTTGCCATATTTTGAGCTTTCCCACATATTTAGCCCATCACTGAGAAAAAAACTTTATCCCCTTTGAAAAAGGGGCCAAAACAGCCCTATCATATCTTGTCCTTTCACAAAAATAGTTAACCAAGTGCATATAGCTTGAAAGCAATCCCTTCAGTCGTTTCAGTCAAAGAAGAAGATCTTTGAAGCAAAGTTAATGGACAGACAACAGACACAAGCAATGACAATAGCTCACATGACCCTTTCAGTCAGGTGATCTAAAAATGGTCAGATTTTGTTTAACAGGAAGTAGATGAGTGACAGACTTGAAATCTTATCATATGGTATCGGACATCATGCTGATGCTGCACACCAAATATCAAGATGATACATGTGATAATAGTAACCACCGTTACAAATATTAATATTATTTTTTTTCTCTGTGTCATTTAGTTTTTTTGGGTTTTTTTTTTCACCAAAAATGTAATCTTTTCCATGTTTATATAATAGCAGCATCCTTTTAGTAATACATGTATAAAACAAAAACAAAATTAATTTACATATGACAAAAACTTTGTAATTGGACAATGCACATTTACAATAAAAGTAAATCTAATATAGCTTTCTATTTTCATCAATTTGTTCACCAAATCTAGGTCTATAATATGTGGCCATTTTCCATGCATCCTGAAAACTAGTGTGCATAACATATTCCAATGATCCACTCTTTTGTACGTGTCTCCCTCTAGGGTTGTAGTAAAGAGGTTCTCCAAAGATAGTTCCTGTCGTCCACCCATCAACATCCTTCATCAGTTCATTTTCTTCGTCTCGATTTTTTCTCCAATACATTAACTCACTGTGAATAAAAGGACACAAAATTTTATCCTGAATTTACACTGCAACATACACTACCGTACAATTTTTCCAGTTTGTGACCCTAACATATTGAACAGTGGGGGCCTGTAGGCTGTAACTATAAACAAATGGTGGATTGAAATACATTTCTTGAATTTTTCCCTCATGAAGATTTTTTTGTAAGAAAAGATTCTAATCTTATAGTGATTTGTGATTTTCATAAAGGTTTCACAAGCTTCCTAAGAAGGACAACTCATTTTTCCTAGTTAAAATTGCCCTTGTGACAATAACTATATAATTATTACAAAGTCAGAAAGTTTCCCATCAGCAAACTTTTAGATTTAAAAAAAAAAAACAATTTACATATGCACGTAATTTTTTAAAGTGCACATCTTCATGCGTTACCAAATCATTAGAAATGCATTCACACACAAAAAAATATGGTACAAAATGGTATTTTCATCTACCAAAGAACTTAAATGCCAGTCTATGGAATTATACAGTTGAAAGTCAGATCTCTTATCTTTTGGTCACTTAAACCAATTATCTTGCTGCTGATAAATCTGTTAGCTTCTCAGTGGGTAATCAAATGGTTCTATACACCAGATATATTATATTTCATAACATGTTACACATGATACAAATTATTTTCGTTCTGTCAGAGAATCTTACAGAATGTTGTAAAGGAGGGACCATTAAACTTGAAAAGGGGGGCTTAAGTGTTTGTTTTGGTCAGAAAACAGAGCACGGAAAAATATTTATTTTTTAAAGGCGTGGCGACAAAATATTTTTTTCTTTATAATTAGCATTATTTTATAATAGCAGAAAACCATCTTCTTCAGAAATTTTATTTTTCTTATCTTTTGCTGCCAAATTATTTTTTTCATCAAAAATCATTTTCCAAATTTTTATATGAAAAAAACAAGTACCCTTTGCAAGTTAAATGGTCGATCCCTTATAATAGGATGCAAAGGAATTAAATTTGTCCTTTGAAATGCCTGTTCTAAGTTAAGACCATTGCAGTCTCGCCTGCGACGTATAGTTGCAGAAGGCGAGAGAAAGTTAGTACTTTGCAGCGGCGACGTAAACTTTTTTATAAGACTTTTGTGGATAATGAATTGCTTGAAAAGTATAATAGCTAGGCATCTGACATTCGGTATACAGACAGTAAGGTTATGGAAATGCATTAAGTAATGGTGCCTGCAGGCGAGACATACTTTAAGTGGCCACACTTGTTTTCCGTAAATCTTTCTTGTTTTGTCTTTTCTCTTGTGACATTTAGATTTTCTTCAGAGATCAGTAATTTTGTTATTACCGTTATAATAAAGTTGATTTTATGATCACTCAATTTTGATAGAAATATCTTGGTTCATTTTTTTTAGTATTTCATTTTGTATAAATGATTTTTTAATTACAAACAAAATAAAAACTAGAAAAACTGTAAGGCCCAGCTTAAAGGAAATTATAATTCATCAGATAACACCCCTGCACCCCAAAACATCAATCAGATCAAATTTTAAAACAGAAGATGTCCATCTACTTTATGCTTCAAAGATTATGGAATTTTATGAAAGTTAATTTCCTAATAATTAATATAAGATGAATACTCTGAGCTGTAGCAGACAGTAAAACACTACTATCAATTAATTTTATGAATTTCTTTTTTTGATAAATTAAATTTGAATATTAAAATGATGATATATTTGAAAAAGTGGGTGAACATTATTTTCAATACAAAAAGGGGGTACTCTACTTTGGAAAATTATAGAATATAACTGATTCACATGGATAAGCCACAGACCAACCTTATGACCAGATGTTGTAAAATTTGACAGAAAACACCAGGACACTAATAGAAATGACAGGGTAGTGGTTATAAGTAAATATTTTCACTGATTAGATGGAGATAAGGCCCCTCTTCAGATTGAAGAGGTTTTTCTGTATAATTCCATAGACTGATGCATGTATGTTTCCCTTTTTTTTTGGTATGGGTATTTTTTAAGTACTGTAATTTCATTAATTTTCTTGGTACCAATTTTGGGGTTTATTGAAAAGGTCTAGTTGGTGGATTCTTAAATTTGTGGTTCTGAAGTCTGCTTCATACAGGGCAATGCCAAATTTCCTTTTCGTGGGTCCAGGCCACCAACCAAAACCACAAAAATTGATACCCCACGAAAAATAATGAAACTACAGTAACTCCTTTATCTAAAAGTGCTTCTGTGATGTTTTACCTTACAGTGTTATCTTTTTAATTTGGTCCGCACAAACATTACCCACTATTGATCACTAGCCAATCACCTCTCAGGTGATGTTTCAAGTCTCGCTTGTAACGGGATTTCTCCGCTTGTATGTGATTAGGTTTGTGAGTTACCTGCCTAAGGTCGGTGGTTTTCTCCAGGTACTCTGGTTTCCTCCACCAATAAAACTTACTACCACACATGGCCCAGGTGTGTTAAAAAAGGGTGTAAACAATAATACACATACAAACATTACCCACTATACAGATTTTTTTTTATACCAACCATCGTTGAGATTCAGCCAGAATCAAGGGATATACAGCATATCTGGCATCATTCATTTCTATCCTTCTTAATCTAAAAAAGTCAACAGATGTACAAAAGAAGATGAGTAACAGCAAGGTCACTACTAAAATTAAGAAATAAATTGTAAAACTAAAGGCTCCTGGGAGCCTGAATCCCTCACCTGACTTTAACTTCCACCTTGACATTTAGGGGCCATAAAGGGTCATCTGACAGCTTATGTCTAATGGATAGTCTTGAAGAGCTAAATGAACTGAAGGATTAAGCAAACAACAGCTTTCATTCTTGAGACCAAAAAAAAAACAAACAAACAGGGAAATGTGTCAAGGTGACACTGATGCACCGCTGGCAAATAAAATAAAACTGTTATTTTTACAAAAATTTGCAATTTAGTTCAAAATCAGTGGACCAGAACGAAACTCTAACTTGAACTGTAAATCATTATGGTAGACTCACATAATAAAAACATTTAGAATATATGCAAGGATGTAGAAAAAAGTGCGGAAAACTTAATTTTACAAAATTTGCTAAGACCAAGGGCCGTAATTTAGGTCAAAATCAGTGGACTGGAATGAAACTCAAAGTTGACCTGTAACTCATCATGGTAGACTCACATACCATAAATCTTATGAATATATGCAAGGATGTTGAAAAAAGTGCAGAAAACTGTTATTTTTATAAAATTTGCTAAGTCCAAGGGCCATAATTTAGGTCAAAATCAGTGGACCAGAACGAAACTTAATCTTGACCTGTAACTCATCATGGTAGACTCACATACCAAAAATCTTTTGAATATATGCAAGGATGACGAAAAAAAGTGCGGAAAACTAAAGTGTGAGGGATGGAAGGACAGAAGGACAGACGGATGAACAGACCAAAAAACTATATGCCCCCAAGTTTGGGGGCATAAAAAAACCACTTTTTCACCTTTAAAGGGCCATAATCCCTAACAAGCAATAAAATTACACTTCTTAATGATACAAATATTTCCTTTTTCCTTCATGTAAAATTTTTGACGCAAAAATTCATCAAGCAGTCATGGAGGAGTTATGCTTAAATGAATAATTACATAAGTACCTGTAGGTAAACAGACATGACAGACAGAGCCTCAAACTATGCAGGGTATAAACAAGACCAATCGATGTCTGGCCCTGCGTCTCATGGCAAAACGTTGAACCCTGTACATTCTAGGCCCAATATGGACAGTTAAAATATTTTGACACTTGCATACTATGGTGGACTTACAAAAGCATATTTGTCACATGCCTCCCAATATTGTAAAAATAGACAAAAAAATTAGTTTCTATTTTTTTTTTCCCTTTTGGTCCCCTTATTGCTTAACAGAAAAGGTGGGTCAAGAAAAAATTGTATCCAATTTATGACCAAAATAAACTTGTAAAAAAAAAATTTCTAAAGCGGACCATAAATAAAAAATGTCACATTTTTGCCCCTTTTGGGCCCCTCGTTCCTAAACAAAAAGAGAGGGGACACCCAAAATCATCCCCACCCTTTATTTTATGGTGAGTAACACTACTGTAAAGTTTCATAGCATTTGGTCAACCAAAACAAGTTATTTTCGAAACAAATAAAAAAGTTGCTTTTTTGGCCCCTTTAGGGCCCTTAGTTTCTAAACGAAAAAAGAGGGGACACCCAAAATCAGCCAAACACTTCCTTTAATAGTAAGTAACATTACTGTAAACTTTCATAGCATTTGGTCAACCAGAACAAAAGTTATTGTGGAAAAAATTTAAAAAGTCGCTTTTTTGGCCCCCTTTGAGCCTTTTTCTAAACGAAAAAAAAGGGGACACCCAAAATCAGCCCAACCCTTTCTTTTATGGTAATTAACATTACTGTAAAGTTTCTTAGCATTTGGTCTACCAGAACAAAAGTTATTGTGGAAACAAATTATAAAAAAGTAACTTTTTTGGTCCCTTTAGCAGTCAGGGGCATAACTTAAATAAGTTATTACAGAAAAATAACAGTCATGTGTAATTAGAGATGGTTTTTTGAGTTGTCTTCTCTTGATTATCTATAATTTTCTGGATCTGTAATAACATATGGTTGTTAATTTTTGAAGCAATCATTCCATTTTATACTTGAATTTAATAGCCTCTTAGGATATCTCTACATCTTTGCGCAGTGACTTAATTGATAGAATTAACTAATTGTTTCTCAATTTAATAACCACATTTACAATGAATCATACCAAATCAATGACATAGGGTTTGAAGTGTTCACTGTTATCTGTAATAACAGGCCATAGTTATTAGAAAACACATAATAACAAACAATTGTTATTACAGTCAAGGGTCATCACTTTAGTCTTGTATCATTGATTAGTAATGGTTCATTATAAATGTGTTTACCTCATTGATAAGCCATTAGTAAAATCTATCAATTAAGTCACTGCGCAAAGAGGTTTAGAGATCTACAGAGTCTAATTCAAACAGAAAATGAAATGGTTGCTTAAAAAAATAACAGCCACGTGTTATTAGAGAAAGAAAAAAACCACCTCTAATAACACATGACTGTTATTTTCTGTAATAACTTATTCAAGTTACACCCCTGACTGTTTAGGGCCCCTAATTTCTAAACGGAAAGAGGGGACACACAAAATCAGCCCAACCCTTCCTTTTATGGTAAGTAACATTACTGTAAAGTTTCATAGCATTTGGTCAACCAGAACAAAAGTAATTGTGGAAAAAAATAAAAAAGTCACTTTTTTGGCCCCTAATTTCTAACGAAATTATAAAATGACGCCAAAAGGGGAGGTGCACATCTTCAATATATCTGTAATCAATGTGTAAAATTTCAGAAAGATCTAGTGTTTGGTTTTTGAGATTCAGATTACACAAGACAAGCACCCCATAGTGGGACGGACGGACAGACGGACGGAGTGACCCGACTACTAGACCTGCTTTCGCCTTTCGGCGACACAGGTAAAAAATAAAAACTTGCCATATTACGTTGAACAGGAAGTGGGTGAGTTACAGACATAAAATTGAATCCCACAGTATGGGACCCCATGCTGATGCTGCGTTACAAATAATATGAGAAAGACATTGCTTTAAAAGCTCGCATAGATACAAAAAATATAATCTATTCCATTGATAATTTCGAATAATGCCTGGGACAAGATAATTTGGGACGATGTATAATTACTATTTCCCGCAATTTTTCAGCATGCACAGACATTTTCGAAAACTTCAGAAAATCGAATGTTTCCGGTGACAGAACGATTTTTCTTCCATAGTATTTTCATTTGAGTCTTGTGCAATTTGGCATACTTTCTACATTGAAGAGCTTGCTACGTTCGCATATCAAGAGGTTGTGACTAGTAGCTGATAGTTTCTCATTAATACTGTTAAAAAAATTTACCTGCCCGCCACCCGACATTAACTATTCTATTACCCATATTTTTCCCCCAGTGAAAGCTTGCGAATAAAATGAATTGCATACCTATAGATATGAACATTTGGTACATCACTCTCTCTTTGTTAACAACTATTTTGTTTTCAGGGTGGGGGGGGGGGGGGGGCAGATATTTTCATCATCCTGTCTTACATGTATCTGGGCGTATGCATACCACTTTTTATCAACCTAGGACTTATAGCTCTTGAGATATGGAGGTGCTCGTAAAACCTTAACACAAACACCGTCACTACCAGTTAAGTAACACCTGAGTTCACATTTGTTTCGACTGGAGTTGGCGTTGTTGATTGATATTCAGTTGTTTTGTGTTTCCATGTTTTACATGTTGTCTGTTTTTGTCCCGTTCTTGTTGGTGTTTACTGGTTTTGTCTCTGCCCTTTCAGACTTTTGACATTCGGATACCCCATCAACTTTGTAGGCGAGACAAAAATTGGAGCCTGGATTCTTATTAGAACTACTGCAAACTATGTTTTATTTCACAATTTACTATTAATTTTCAGCAAAAATCACTGTCCTAATTCAGAGCACTGTCCTGCCTTTTTATTTCCTTATTTTCAGCCCCCTATCTTTTCATTTTAAATTTCACCATAGCCCCCACAAAACACAAATGTTGGCTACCTTAGATATGCAAATTAAAAGGTAACACACATGCTCTTATATATATTTTCGAGCACTGGAATATATGTTGAAAAGACACTGTTTACATATTTCAAAAATCTGACAATGTTTGGCTATTTATTCAAAATTTTGATAAATTTATCTGATGGGTCATTGTTATAATATTTTTTTGGTTCTGTTTTTGTTTTATCAAATCTAATATTTTACCGGATTTCCAAGTTTTCAATTCCTAGCGTGTCTGATGAAGGTTAATCCAGAAAAGTGCTTCACACGCAGTGAAATTTTGCTTTTGTACATTTACCAAATTCATTTCAATATATGGATCGTATCTTTCTGGCAGATATTCCATATTCTTTCGTTTTTTACACATTTATTTAAGTTCTTTTTGTTCTTTGTTCTAATGTTTGTGCTAAATTAATTTAGTTACCTCCATCTTTTTTTGCTTATAAGATACGTTACTAGTCCATATCCAGTAATACCAGCTAAAATTCCCAATTTCAGCCATACTGAAAAGAAACAAAAATTGAAATGTGGATAAAGATAAAATGCAATTATCCATCCAAAGAATATTTGGCTCAAGAAAATAAATTTGTCTCTAAAATATTATGACATAAATTATAAAAAAAATATTAACTTACATGTTGCCAACAAGGCATTCCAAGAAGAGCTTCTAATTATAAATGACATCCTAACAACATCACATTGAATGAGCTGTTTTTTTTATTTCAAATCTAAAATTTTGAATGTTTTAAGTGCAGATGTGTATCATAATGCATGACTGTGATTTTTGTAATGCATGGCTCATATTTTCATAAAGCCCTTTTGTGGAAAGTGATTGTAATGCCAGTAGTGGAACAATTAGTTGTCAAATAAAGGTAGTAACAAAACTACCAACATTGGAGGATCAATCTCAAAATGGCTGAAAGTAAAGACAAAGCAAGGCAGACGTACCAGAGAAATTGAAGATTGCAATGGTGAGTGAGTGAGTGAGTGAGTTGGTGTTTTACGCCCGTGCAACGCTATATAGATTATTTAAAGGTGATGAACATGAAAAGGATGATAAAATGAACATGAAATGATGATGATAAATGAAATATGGGGCTGGGTAGGGAAACAAAGGAAGGGTAAATTTTGAAGAACCACAGGAAAAGAGGAGAGGTGGGTAGGGGTGGAAATTTAACCTATGTGGTGCACTACTTGGCGGTCCACAAGATCGCAATGGTCCTAACTTGATACCTGTAGGCATTTCAAAAGAAATGATGGGCTAAACCAGATTTATGGCATCAAACCTCCTTGTCTACTGCAATTCAAGGGTATGGTAGTTACATAACACAAAACATTGGGCATTTATGTAGGCATTCTATTTATATTTAATATAGTAAGTTGGTTAATAAACCAGTTTTATTTATCTTGTTGATGTATACTCACCGACGTTAAATAAATCTTACTTTTACCTTTTACCTTTGCCATGGGTGTTAAAGCTTTCTTTAAATATACAAAGTATTTTAAGAATATTAAACCAGACATCAAAACTCTTATACATATATTTGACCACACAGTAAAACCTGTCTTGCTGTATGGATCAGAAATTTGGGGATGTTTTGATTCAAAAAAACTAAACAAAAACAATTCAGACTTCTATAAATTTTGTACTGACTTAAAACCAGAAAAGGTACAACTCAAATTTTGTAGGTTTTTACTAGGGGTCAATAGATATGCTACCAAATTAGCTGTCTATGGAGAATTAGGTCGGTATCCACTCATGATAGATGTTTTAGCTAGTATGATAAAATACTTTAAAAGAATAAAAACATCTGAAAACAATTTATTAAATAATGCTTTTAAAGTTTCAAATGATCTTGCTGAAAAGGGTTGTAACTCCTGGATTAGTAATATTTATACTTTACTTAAACTTTTGAATATGACAGAGAGTCAAGTTATGACATTAAAGGGGAATTTAAATAAAATAATAAAGAAAAAATTAAGTATTAAATATTCTCATGAATGGAAAACTAAACTTTTTGAAAACAATAGGAAAAACAAAAAATATGGAAATAAATTAAGAACATACAGACTCTTCAAGGACAACTATAATTTTGAAAAATATTTAACAATTTTATCACAGCAACAAAGAAACACTCTCACCAGATTTAGAATAGGATGTCACAAACTTGAAATAGAGAGAGGTCGATATTTTAATATAGATGAGGATAAAAGAGTCTGCAAATTATGTAACAACGGGGTTGAGGATGAATTACACTTTCTTATTGATTGTAAAACTCTGTCAAATAAAAGAGACCCAATACTTAGTCTTATCTTATCTAAAATTCCAAATCTAAAAGATCTAAGCAACCAAGCATTATTTATATGGCTTTTGAGTAATGAAAATAAAAATTGTTTAGTTCAAACTTGTCAACTAATAAATACACTTAACACTGTTAGAAATAACTTAATAGGTTAAGTGTTGTATTCAATTATATATTATATAGGTTAAGTGTTGTATTCAATTATATATTATACAGGTTCTAAGTGTTGTATTCAATTATATATTTTTAATATACTATTAACTTTTAATTTAACTATACTAAAACCATCTGGGGCTCTCCAAGCTGGAAACAAATCATGTATTAAACATGTTAAAATATATATGCATTTAAACCGGGAATAAATATAAATATTTAGTAATAACATATATCTTCATTCTTGTATTATGCGAGTACTTTTGTTAGCAATTAATCATAAATGTCTCCTTTTAGTTTTTTAGTTTTTTAATCATAAAAATCACATCAATCATATATCTATTGTTTTTTTGTGTGTGTGTGTTATTTGCTTTTTTTCTGTAATTATCACTTGATTTAATCAGCTCTATGTAGGGCGCATTTAATTTGCAAATAAAACTTTGTTTGTTTGTTTGTTTGTTTGTTTGTTTGCCATGAGATATTTCTAAAGTGAATCATATTGCATACACAAAACTAAGGCATTTGAACAAGGTATATTATAGATATGGGTTGGGTTTTTAAGTCAAATCAAGTAATATTTATTTATAAAGTCGGTACGAACAAGTTAAAATTGATTAAAAAACAGTTAAAGGGGGGTAACTCTTAAAAGGTTGATCTGACAATTTTGCAACTCTTATACTTTTTGAGCTATAAGCTTAAAACTATGGTCTGACCCCCCTGTTCTATTTTTAGTAACGGCGGCCATGTTGGTTGGTTGGCGTGCACAAATTTCACAAACTTGGTAGAGGACATCCTTAAGATGAAGTGTACAAAGTTTGAAAGTAATACTTTCAGTGGTTTGAAGTTTTTCAGAGAAGATCTTTGAAGAAAAGTTAACGACGGACGCCTGAAGATGACAATAGCTCACATAAAGGTAAGGGTAAACGTAAGATTTATTTAATGTTGGTGAGTACACATCAGTAATGTGATGTGTACACAAGTCAAACAATTAACATAAGCTGCTCTGAAGAGCTTTTGACCGACGGCAAGATTAACCACAGTTTGGCTAATAAGAGGCCCTTGCATGGTCGCCAGGCTTGTGTGGGAGGAAAGCTCGATATTCGAAGCCGGAAAATTGGTGAAACCCACAAACAACGGTAGGTGCCTGGAAACCTTGACACGTGTGGGGCTCAAACCTACAGAGATGTCGACCTGTGATATAAAGTCCAGTGCCTCAACCACTCGGCCACCGCGCTCCCATGACATGATCCTTCAGGTCAGGTGAGATAAAAATTAAAGACAGCACTAGGTTGAAGCAAACAAGAAAAACAGTGTTATAAACTGTTAAAAAAGAAATGGAAGATTCCGAATGCTACTTTTATCAATATCGTAAGATACATGTATTGTAGCTCACCGTTGCCTTTCTTCGGCAACTTTTGTGCAGTTTCAACCGCCTTATAGCCCCCGGGAGGGGGCATGTCTTGAGTATAACCCACTTTGCTTGCCATTTCGGTACCAGTCTTGTATTGCAAGTTCTTACGCGGGTGGACGTCAAAACATGGAGGCTATTAAAATATAGTGCCTTTTTCCTGAGTCGTTTGCAGCATTGCTTTTCATGCATTTTTTCTAACTTTTGGCTTAAATTGAAGGTAAGACACCAAACTTTGACATCACTAACTTTTTTAAAAGGAAAAATTGCATTATTAAATAAAACAGTTCTCTTGAAAAGGGGGGTATTTTTGAAATGGAAGTTAAAGTGAAAGTAGGAAAAAATCTATTTTTAGTTCAACCAACTGTGGTTTTCTTATCTTCGTGCGACTTTTTTTCGGCCCACCCTTTAAAATGTTTTCTGACACTTCCTTTATTGAAAAAATATAGCAAAAGTTGTATTGAATCATTTTAACTATTTTTAAAAAAATTCCAAAAATCTCAGGTTTACTATAGAAGTCTATGGGAAAAACAATACAAGACTGTGACCTGATTACTGGTATTTACAGTAAAGTTGAATATTAAATAAGTGCTTATTATCTGTTTTATTCAAAAGAAAATCATGTCTTTGAACACTTTATAAAGATTTTTTTTTACTTTTTGCTTAATTTGTTTCAGCTACCTTTCAATTTTTGCTATTATAGTACTTTTTGACCAAATTTGGACATTAAAATAGATTTTGTCTCTTTTATGAGAACCAGTGGATTTAAATGTCTATATTCTTTATCTTTAGTAAGAATGACTTTATTGCACTGCTAATATGCAATTTAAATTGTCATATTTTATCCGGTGTAACTTTTTCAGCACTTTGCATATGTTCAGTTCAAACTAAGAAATGAAGGCTTTTTTTACCTCTCCACACATATGGGAACTGTTCTGATTTTAAACATAACGACTTTCTAACCAAACAAATGGTGTGAAAATGTTCTAGATAAACTTTATGACTGATTTCAGCAAAAAAACTCTAAACAAATTCAATATTTTTTTCTTTATGGTGTTTTGTGATGTGCAAAATTTTGGCTTTTTGTATGCGGTAAGATAAAAACTGCAATTTAACAGTAAATAAGACCACTTTCTTTTCAAGTCTGATAACCTTGCACAATATGTTGGTGATTTCTGTCTTCTACACCTTCTTCCCATGTAACAACTGAAGTTTCATCAGCCTAGTATCTGAAATCCTTAAACAAATGGGCCATTTATGTATGCCTGGGGCACCAATTTTACTTGAAAAATCCTTAAATTGGTAAATAAAATCCAATTGTATTCCAAATAATGTATTCTATTCCACATTTATAATTTTTGTTACAATAATCTTGCCAATTTTGTCAGGTTCAAACAACTGATAGGTCTCCTTCTTATATTTAAATAAACAAGAGGCTCCAAGTTGTCTTTGTAGAAAAAAATGGGGTTACTAACATAGTTCTTTCTACTTCAAGAACTTAAAACTGTCAATAAAAGATTATTTTTGCACTCAATCCATTGCTAAGGTAGTATTGGCATCACTTCAACTCACAAATTCTATTTGAATATAACCCAACAAGGACAGAACATTAAAGTGTTCATTTTAAGTCAATATAGAGAAAATTGGCCAAAACCTTGAAGAGGGTACCCTTTTTAAAATTGTAATAAAAAAATCAATGAAAGCATTTTTGCTATAGTTTTTTCTTAATTTGATTGAAAAATGTATAAAGAAACAGAAAAACAACTTTATTTAGAAATATCAAATCATCTTTGATCCTAATAGGTACCAGTCTTGTATTGCAAGTTCTTACGCGGGTGGACGTCAAAACATGGAGGCTATTAAAATATAGTGCCTTTTTCCTGAGTCGTTTGCAGCATTGCTTTTCATGCATTTTTTCTAACTTTTGGCTTAAATTGAAGGTAAGACACCAAACTTTGACATCACTAACTTTTTTAAAAGGAAAAATTGCATTATTAAATAAAACAGTTCTCTTGAAAAGGGGGGTATTTTTGAAATGGAAGTTAAAGTGAAAGTAGGAAAAAATCTATTTTTAGTTCAACCAACTGTGGTTTTCTTATCTTCGTGCGACTTTTTTTCGGCCCACCCTTTAAAATGTTTTCTGACACTTCCTTTATTGAAAAAATATAGCAAAAGTTGTATTGAATCATTTTAACTATTTTTAAAAAAATTCCAAAAATCTCAGGTTTACTATAGAAGTCTATGGGAAAAACAATACAAGACTGTGACCTGATTACTGGTATTTACAGTAAAGTTGAATATTAAATAAGTGCTTATTATCTGTTTTATTCAAAAGAAAATCATGTCTTTGAACACTTTATAAAGATTTTTTTTTACTTTTTGCTTAATTTGTTTCAGCTACCTTTCAATTTTTGCTATTATAGTACTTTTTGACCAAATTTGGACATTAAAATAGATTTTGTCTCTTTTATGAGAACCAGTGGATTTAAATGTCTATATTCTTTATCTTTAGTAAGAATGACTTTATTGCACTGCTAATATGCAATTTAAATTGTCATATTTTATCCGGTGTAACTTTTTCAGCACTTTGCATATGTTCAGTTCAAACTAAGAAATGAAGGCTTTTTTTACCTCTCCACACATATGGGAACTGTTCTGATTTTAAACATAACGACTTTCTAACCAAACAAATGGTGTGAAAATGTTCTAGATAAACTTTATGACTGATTTCAGCAAAAAAACTCTAAACAAATTCAATATTTTTTTCTTTATGGTGTTTTGTGATGTGCAAAATTTTGGCTTTTTGTATGCGGTAAGATAAAAACTGCAATTTAACAGTAAATAAGACCACTTTCTTTTCAAGTCTGATAACCTTGCACAATATGTTGGTGATTTCTGTCTTCTACACCTTCTTCCCATGTAACAACTGAAGTTTCATCAGCCTAGTATCTGAAATCCTTAAACAAATGGGCCATTTATGTATGCCTGGGGCACCAATTTTACTTGAAAAATCCTTAAATTGGTAAATAAAATCCAATTGTATTCCAAATAATGTATTCTATTCCACATTTATAATTTTTGTTACAATAATCTTGCCAATTTTGTCAGGTTCAAACAACTGATAGGTCTCCTTCTTATATTTAAATAAACAAGAGGCTCCAAGTTGTCTTTGTAGAAAAAAATGGGGTTACTAACATAGTTCTTTCTACTTCAAGAACTTAAAACTGTCAATAAAAGATTATTTTTGCACTCAATCCATTGCTAAGGTAGTATTGGCATCACTTCAACTCACAAATTCTATTTGAATATAACCCAACAAGGACAGAACATTAAAGTGTTCATTTTAAGTCAATATAGAGAAAATTGGCCAAAACCTTGAAGAGGGTACCCTTTTTAAAATTGTAATAAAAAAATCAATGAAAGCATTTTTGCTATAGTTTTTTCTTAATTTGATTGAAAAATGTATAAAGAAACAGAAAAACAACTTTATTTAGAAATATCAAATCATCTTTGATCCTAATAGGTACCAGTCTTGTATTGCAAGTTCTTACGCGGGTGGACGTCAAAACATGGAGGCTATTAAAATATAGTGCCTTTTTCCTGAGTCGTTTGCAGCATTGCTTTTCATGCATTTTTTCTAACTTTTGGCTTAAATTGAAGGTAAGACACCAAACTTTGACATCACTAACTTTTTTAAAAGGAAAAATTGCATTATTAAATAAAACAGTTCTCTTGAAAAGGGGGGTATTTTTGAAATGGAAGTTAAAGTGAAAGTAGGAAAAAATCTATTTTTAGTTCAACCAACTGTGGTTTTCTTATCTTCGTGCGACTTTTTTTCGGCCCACCCTTTAAAATGTTTTCTGACACTTCCTTTATTGAAAAAATATAGCAAAAGTTGTATTGAATCATTTTAACTATTTTTAAAAAAATTCCAAAAATCTCAGGTTTACTATAGAAGTCTATGGGAAAAACAATACAAGACTGTGACCTGATTACTGGTATTTACAGTAAAGTTGAATATTAAATAAGTGCTTATTATCTGTTTTATTCAAAAGAAAATCATGTCTTTGAACACTTTATAAAGATTTTTTTTTACTTTTTGCTTAATTTGTTTCAGCTACCTTTCAATTTTTGCTATTATAGTACTTTTTGACCAAATTTGGACATTAAAATAGATTTTGTCTCTTTTATGAGAACCAGTGGATTTAAATGTCTATATTCTTTATCTTTAGTAAGAATGACTTTATTGCACTGCTAATATGCAATTTAAATTGTCATATTTTATCCGGTGTAACTTTTTCAGCACTTTGCATATGTTCAGTTCAAACTAAGAAATGAAGGCTTTTTTTACCTCTCCACACATATGGGAACTGTTCTGATTTTAAACATAACGACTTTCTAACCAAACAAATGGTGTGAAAATGTTCTAGATAAACTTTATGACTGATTTCAGCAAAAAAACTCTAAACAAATTCAATATTTTTTTCTTTATGGTGTTTTGTGATGTGCAAAATTTTGGCTTTTTGTATGCGGTAAGATAAAAACTGCAATTTAACAGTAAATAAGACCACTTTCTTTTCAAGTCTGATAACCTTGCACAATATGTTGGTGATTTCTGTCTTCTACACCTTCTTCCCATGTAACAACTGAAGTTTCATCAGCCTAGTATCTGAAATCCTTAAACAAATGGGCCATTTATGTATGCCTGGGGCACCAATTTTACTTGAAAAATCCTTAAATTGGTAAATAAAATCCAATTGTATTCCAAATAATGTATTCTATTCCACATTTATAATTTTTGTTACAATAATCTTGCCAATTTTGTCAGGTTCAAACAACTGATAGGTCTCCTTCTTATATTTAAATAAACAAGAGGCTCCAAGTTGTCTTTGTAGAAAAAAATGGGGTTACTAACATAGTTCTTTCTACTTCAAGAACTTAAAACTGTCAATAAAAGATTATTTTTGCACTCAATCCATTGCTAAGGTAGTATTGGCATCACTTCAACTCACAAATTCTATTTGAATATAACCCAACAAGGACAGAACATTAAAGTGTTCATTTTAAGTCAATATAGAGAAAATTGGCCAAAACCTTGAAGAGGGTACCCTTTTTAAAATTGTAATAAAAAAATCAATGAAAGCATTTTTGCTATAGTTTTTTCTTAATTTGATTGAAAAATGTATAAAGAAACAGAAAAACAACTTTATTTAGAAATATCAAATCATCTTTGATCCTAATAGGTACCAGTCTTGTATTGCAAGTTCTTACGCGGGTGGACGTCAAAACATGGAGGCTATTAAAATATAGTGCCTTTTTCCTGAGTCGTTTGCAGCATTGCTTTTCATGCATTTTTTCTAACTTTTGGCTTAAATTGAAGGTAAGACACCAAACTTTGACATCACTAACTTTTTTAAAAGGAAAAATTGCATTATTAAATAAAACAGTTCTCTTGAAAAGGGGGGTATTTTTGAAATGGAAGTTAAAGTGAAAGTAGGAAAAAATCTATTTTTAGTTCAACCAACTGTGGTTTTCTTATCTTCGTGCGACTTTTTTTCGGCCCACCCTTTAAAATGTTTTCTGACACTTCCTTTATTGAAAAAATATAGCAAAAGTTGTATTGAATCATTTTAACTATTTTTAAAAAAATTCCAAAAATCTCAGGTTTACTATAGAAGTCTATGGGAAAAACAATACAAGACTGTGACCTGATTACTGGTATTTACAGTAAAGTTGAATATTAAATAAGTGCTTATTATCTGTTTTATTCAAAAGAAAATCATGTCTTTGAACACTTTATAAAGATTTTTTTTACTTTTTGCTTAATTTGTTTCAGCTACCTTTCAATTTTTGCTATTATAGTACTTTTTGACCAAATTTGGACATTAAAATAGATTTTGTCTCTTTTATGAGAACCAGTGGATTTAAATGTCTATATTCTTTATCTTTAGTAAGAATGACTTTATTGCACTGCTAATATGCAATTTAAATTGTCATATTTTATCCGGTGTAACTTTTTCAGCACTTTGCATATGTTCAGTTCAAACTAAGAAATGAAGGCTTTTTTTACCTCTCCACACATATGGGAACTGTTCTGATTTTAAACATAACGACTTTCTAACCAAACAAATGGTGTGAAAATGTTCTAGATAAACTTTATGACTGATTTCAGCAAAAAAACTCTAAACAAATTCAATATTTTTTTCTTTATGGTGTTTTGTGATGTGCAAAATTTTGGCTTTTTGTATGCGGTAAGATAAAAACTGCAATTTAACAGTAAATAAGACCACTTTCTTTTCAAGTCTGATAACCTTGCACAATATGTTGGTGATTTCTGTCTTCTACACCTTCTTCCCATGTAACAACTGAAGTTTCATCAGCCTAGTATCTGAAATCCTTAAACAAATGGGCCATTTATGTATGCCTGGGGCACCAATTTTACTTGAAAAATCCTTAAATTGGTAAATAAAATCCAATTGTATTCCAAATAATGTATTCTATTCCACATTTATAATTTTTGTTACAATAATCTTGCCAATTTTGTCAGGTTCAAACAACTGATAGGTCTCCTTCTTATATTTAAATAAACAAGAGGCTCCAAGTTGTCTTTGTAGAAAAAAATGGGGTTACTAACATAGTTCTTTCTACTTCAAGAACTTAAAACTGTCAATAAAAGATTATTTTTGCACTCAATCCATTGCTAAGGTAGTATTGGCATCACTTCAACTCACAAATTCTATTTGAATATAACCCAACAAGGACAGAACATTAAAGTGTTCATTTTAAGTCAATATAGAGAAAATTGGCCAAAACCTTGAAGAGGGTACCCTTTTTAAAATTGTAATAAAAAAATCAATGAAAGCATTTTTGCTATAGTTTTTTCTTAATTTGATTGAAAAATGTATAAAGAAACAGAAAAACAACTTTATTTAGAAATATCAAATCATCTTTGATCCTAATAGGTACCAGTCTTGTATTGCAAGTTCTTACGCGGGTGGACGTCAAAACATGGAGGCTATTAAAATATAGTGCCTTTTTCCTGAGTCGTTTGCAGCATTGCTTTTCATGCATTTTTTCTAACTTTTGGCTTAAATTGAAGGTAAGACACCAAACTTTGACATCACTAACTTTTTTAAAAGGAAAAATTGCATTATTAAATAAAACAGTTCTCTTGAAAAGGGGGGTATTTTTGAAATGGAAGTTAAAGTGAAAGTAGGAAAAAATCTATTTTTAGTTCAACCAACTGTGGTTTTCTTATCTTCGTGCGACTTTTTTTCGGCCCACCCTTTAAAATGTTTTCTGACACTTCCTTTATTGAAAAAATATAGCAAAAGTTGTATTGAATCATTTTAACTATTTTTAAAAAAATTCCAAAAATCTCAGGTTTACTATAGAAGTCTATGGGAAAAACAATACAAGACTGTGACCTGATTACTGGTATTTACAGTAAAGTTGAATATTAAATAAGTGCTTATTATCTGTTTTATTCAAAAGAAAATCATGTCTTTGAACACTTTATAAAGATTTTTTTTACTTTTTGCTTAATTTGTTTCAGCTACCTTTCAATTTTTGCTATTATAGTACTTTTTGACCAAATTTGGACATTAAAATAGATTTTGTCTCTTTTATGAGAACCAGTGGATTTAAATGTCTATATTCTTTATCTTTAGTAAGAATGACTTTATTGCACTGCTAATATGCAATTTAAATTGTCATATTTTATCCGGTGTAACTTTTTCAGCACTTTGCATATGTTCAGTTCAAACTAAGAAATGAAGGCTTTTTTTACCTCTCCACACATATGGGAACTGTTCTGATTTTAAACATAACGACTTTCTAACCAAACAAATGGTGTGAAAATGTTCTAGATAAACTTTATGACTGATTTCAGCAAAAAAACTCTAAACAAATTCAATATTTTTTTCTTTATGGTGTTTTGTGATGTGCAAAATTTTGGCTTTTTGTATGCGGTAAGATAAAAACTGCAATTTAACAGTAAATAAGACCACTTTCTTTTCAAGTCTGATAACCTTGCACAATATGTTGGTGATTTCTGTCTTCTACACCTTCTTCCCATGTAACAACTGAAGTTTCATCAGCCTAGTATCTGAAATCCTTAAACAAATGGGCCATTTATGTATGCCTGGGGCACCAATTTTACTTGAAAAATCCTTAAATTGGTAAATAAAATCCAATTGTATTCCAAATAATGTATTCTATTCCACATTTATAATTTTTGTTACAATAATCTTGCCAATTTTGTCAGGTTCAAACAACTGATAGGTCTCCTTCTTATATTTAAATAAACAAGAGGCTCCAAGTTGTCTTTGTAGAAAAAAATGGGGTTACTAACATAGTTCTTTCTACTTCAAGAACTTAAAACTGTCAATAAAAGATTATTTTTGCACTCAATCCATTGCTAAGGTAGTATTGGCATCACTTCAACTCACAAATTCTATTTGAATATAACCCAACAAGGACAGAACATTAAAGTGTTCATTTTAAGTCAATATAGAGAAAATTGGCCAAAACCTTGAAGAGGGTACCCTTTTTAAAATTGTAATAAAAAAATCAATGAAAGCATTTTTGCTATAGTTTTTTCTTAATTTGATTGAAAAATGTATAAAGAAACAGAAAAACAACTTTATTTAGAAATATCAAATCATCTTTGATCCTAATAGGTACCAGTCTTGTATTGCAAGTTCTTACGCGGGTGGACGTCAAAACATGGAGGCTATTAAAATATAGTGCCTTTTTCCTGAGTCGTTTGCAGCATTGCTTTTCATGCATTTTTTCTAACTTTTGGCTTAAATTGAAGGTAAGACACCAAACTTTGACATCACTAACTTTTTTAAAAGGAAAAATTGCATTATTAAATAAAACAGTTCTCTTGAAAAGGGGGGTATTTTTGAAATGGAAGTTAAAGTGAAAGTAGGAAAAAATCTATTTTTAGTTCAACCAACTGTGGTTTTCTTATCTTCGTGCGACTTTTTTTCGGCCCACCCTTTAAAATGTTTTCTGACACTTCCTTTATTGAAAAAATATAGCAAAAGTTGTATTGAATCATTTTAACTATTTTTAAAAAAATTCCAAAAATCTCAGGTTTACTATAGAAGTCTATGGGAAAAACAATACAAGACTGTGACCTGATTACTGGTATTTACAGTAAAGTTGAATATTAAATAAGTGCTTATTATCTGTTTTATTCAAAAGAAAATCATGTCTTTGAACACTTTATAAAGATTTTTTTTACTTTTTGCTTAATTTGTTTCAGCTACCTTTCAATTTTTGCTATTATAGTACTTTTTGACCAAATTTGGACATTAAAATAGATTTTGTCTCTTTTATGAGAACCAGTGGATTTAAATGTCTATATTCTTTATCTTTAGTAAGAATGACTTTATTGCACTGCTAATATGCAATTTAAATTGTCATATTTTATCCGGTGTAACTTTTTCAGCACTTTGCATATGTTCAGTTCAAACTAAGAAATGAAGGCTTTTTTTACCTCTCCACACATATGGGAACTGTTCTGATTTTAAACATAACGACTTTCTAACCAAACAAATGGTGTGAAAATGTTCTAGATAAACTTTATGACTGATTTCAGCAAAAAAACTCTAAACAAATTCAATATTTTTTTCTTTATGGTGTTTTGTGATGTGCAAAATTTTGGCTTTTTGTATGCGGTAAGATAAAAACTGCAATTTAACAGTAAATAAGACCACTTTCTTTTCAAGTCTGATAACCTTGCACAATATGTTGGTGATTTCTGTCTTCTACACCTTCTTCCCATGTAACAACTGAAGTTTCATCAGCCTAGTATCTGAAATCCTTAAACAAATGGGCCATTTATGTATGCCTGGGGCACCAATTTTACTTGAAAAATCCTTAAATTGGTAAATAAAATCCAATTGTATTCCAAATAATGTATTCTATTCCACATTTATAATTTTTGTTACAATAATCTTGCCAATTTTGTCAGGTTCAAACAACTGATAGGTCTCCTTCTTATATTTAAATAAACAAGAGGCTCCAAGTTGTCTTTGTAGAAAAAAATGGGGTTACTAACATAGTTCTTTCTACTTCAAGAACTTAAAACTGTCAATAAAAGATTATTTTTGCACTCAATCCATTGCTAAGGTAGTATTGGCATCACTTCAACTCACAAATTCTATTTGAATATAACCCAACAAGGACAGAACATTAAAGTGTTCATTTTAAGTCAATATAGAGAAAATTGGCCAAAACCTTGAAGAGGGTACCCTTTTTAAAATTGTAATAAAAAAATCAATGAAAGCATTTTTGCTATAGTTTTTTCTTAATTTGATTGAAAAATGTATAAAGAAACAGAAAAACAACTTTATTTAGAAATATCAAATCATCTTTGATCCTAATAGGTACCAGTCTTGTATTGCAAGTTCTTACGCGGGTGGACGTCAAAACATGGAGGCTATTAAAATATAGTGCCTTTTTCCTGAGTCGTTTGCAGCATTGCTTTTCATGCATTTTTTCTAACTTTTGGCTTAAATTGAAGGTAAGACACCAAACTTTGACATCACTAACTTTTTTAAAAGGAAAAATTGCATTATTAAATAAAACAGTTCTCTTGAAAAGGGGGGTATTTTTGAAATGGAAGTTAAAGTGAAAGTAGGAAAAAATCTATTTTTAGTTCAACCAACTGTGGTTTTCTTATCTTCGTGCGACTTTTTTTCGGCCCACCCTTTAAAATGTTTTCTGACACTTCCTTTATTGAAAAAATATAGCAAAAGTTGTATTGAATCATTTTAACTATTTTTAAAAAAATTCCAAAAATCTCAGGTTTACTATAGAAGTCTATGGGAAAAACAATACAAGACTGTGACCTGATTACTGGTATTTACAGTAAAGTTGAATATTAAATAAGTGCTTATTATCTGTTTTATTCAAAAGAAAATCATGTCTTTGAACACTTTATAAAGATTTTTTTTACTTTTTGCTTAATTTGTTTCAGCTACCTTTCAATTTTTGCTATTATAGTACTTTTTGACCAAATTTGGACATTAAAATAGATTTTGTCTCTTTTATGAGAACCAGTGGATTTAAATGTCTATATTCTTTATCTTTAGTAAGAATGACTTTATTGCACTGCTAATATGCAATTTAAATTGTCATATTTTATCCGGTGTAACTTTTTCAGCACTTTGCATATGTTCAGTTCAAACTAAGAAATGAAGGCTTTTTTTACCTCTCCACACATATGGGAACTGTTCTGATTTTAAACATAACGACTTTCTAACCAAACAAATGGTGTGAAAATGTTCTAGATAAACTTTATGACTGATTTCAGCAAAAAAACTCTAAACAAATTCAATATTTTTTTCTTTATGGTGTTTTGTGATGTGCAAAATTTTGGCTTTTTGTATGCGGTAAGATAAAAACTGCAATTTAACAGTAAATAAGACCACTTTCTTTTCAAGTCTGATAACCTTGCACAATATGTTGGTGATTTCTGTCTTCTACACCTTCTTCCCATGTAACAACTGAAGTTTCATCAGCCTAGTATCTGAAATCCTTAAACAAATGGGCCATTTATGTATGCCTGGGGCACCAATTTTACTTGAAAAATCCTTAAATTGGTAAATAAAATCCAATTGTATTCCAAATAATGTATTCTATTCCACATTTATAATTTTTGTTACAATAATCTTGCCAATTTTGTCAGGTTCAAACAACTGATAGGTCTCCTTCTTATATTTAAATAAACAAGAGGCTCCAAGTTGTCTTTGTAGAAAAAAATGGGGTTACTAACATAGTTCTTTCTACTTCAAGAACTTAAAACTGTCAATAAAAGATTATTTTTGCACTCAATCCATTGCTAAGGTAGTATTGGCATCACTTCAACTCACAAATTCTATTTGAATATAACCCAACAAGGACAGAACATTAAAGTGTTCATTTTAAGTCAATATAGAGAAAATTGGCCAAAACCTTGAAGAGGGTACCCTTTTTAAAATTGTAATAAAAAAATCAATGAAAGCATTTTTGCTATAGTTTTTTCTTAATTTGATTGAAAAATGTATAAAGAAACAGAAAAACAACTTTATTTAGAAATATCAAATCATCTTTGATCCTAATAGGTACCAGTCTTGTATTGCAAGTTCTTACGCGGGTGGACGTCAAAACATGGAGGCTATTAAAATATAGTGCCTTTTTCCTGAGTCGTTTGCAGCATTGCTTTTCATGCATTTTTTCTAACTTTTGGCTTAAATTGAAGGTAAGACACCAAACTTTGACATCACTAACTTTTTTAAAAGGAAAAATTGCATTATTAAATAAAACAGTTCTCTTGAAAAGGGGGGTATTTTTGAAATGGAAGTTAAAGTGAAAGTAGGAAAAAATCTATTTTTAGTTCAACCAACTGTGGTTTTCTTATCTTCGTGCGACTTTTTTTCGGCCCACCCTTTAAAATGTTTTCTGACACTTCCTTTATTGAAAAAATATAGCAAAAGTTGTATTGAATCATTTTAACTATTTTTAAAAAAATTCCAAAAATCTCAGGTTTACTATAGAAGTCTATGGGAAAAACAATACAAGACTGTGACCTGATTACTGGTATTTACAGTAAAGTTGAATATTAAATAAGTGCTTATTATCTGTTTTATTCAAAAGAAAATCATGTCTTTGAACACTTTATAAAGATTTTTTTTACTTTTTGCTTAATTTGTTTCAGCTACCTTTCAATTTTTGCTATTATAGTACTTTTTGACCAAATTTGGACATTAAAATAGATTTTGTCTCTTTTATGAGAACCAGTGGATTTAAATGTCTATATTCTTTATCTTTAGTAAGAATGACTTTATTGCACTGCTAATATGCAATTTAAATTGTCATATTTTATCCGGTGTAACTTTTTCAGCACTTTGCATATGTTCAGTTCAAACTAAGAAATGAAGGCTTTTTTTACCTCTCCACACATATGGGAACTGTTCTGATTTTAAACATAACGACTTTCTAACCAAACAAATGGTGTGAAAATGTTCTAGATAAACTTTATGACTGATTTCAGCAAAAAAACTCTAAACAAATTCAATATTTTTTTCTTTATGGTGTTTTGTGATGTGCAAAATTTTGGCTTTTTGTATGCGGTAAGATAAAAACTGCAATTTAACAGTAAATAAGACCACTTTCTTTTCAAGTCTGATAACCTTGCACAATATGTTGGTGATTTCTGTCTTCTACACCTTCTTCCCATGTAACAACTGAAGTTTCATCAGCCTAGTATCTGAAATCCTTAAACAAATGGGCCATTTATGTATGCCTGGGGCACCAATTTTACTTGAAAAATCCTTAAATTGGTAAATAAAATCCAATTGTATTCCAAATAATGTATTCTATTCCACATTTATAATTTTTGTTACAATAATCTTGCCAATTTTGTCAGGTTCAAACAACTGATAGGTCTCCTTCTTATATTTAAATAAACAAGAGGCTCCAAGTTGTCTTTGTAGAAAAAAATGGGGTTACTAACATAGTTCTTTCTACTTCAAGAACTTAAAACTGTCAATAAAAGATTATTTTTGCACTCAATCCATTGCTAAGGTAGTATTGGCATCACTTCAACTCACAAATTCTATTTGAATATAACCCAACAAGGACAGAACATTAAAGTGTTCATTTTAAGTCAATATAGAGAAAATTGGCCAAAACCTTGAAGAGGGTACCCTTTTTAAAATTGTAATAAAAAAATCAATGAAAGCATTTTTGCTATAGTTTTTTCTTAATTTGATTGAAAAATGTATAAAGAAACAGAAAAACAACTTTATTTAGAAATATCAAATCATCTTTGATCCTGATTACTGGTATTTACAGTAAAGTTGAATATTAAATAAGTGCTTATTATCTGTTTTATTCAAAAGAAAATCATGTCTTTGAACACTTTATAAAGATTTTTTTTACTTTTTGCTTAATTTGTTTCAGCTACCTTTCAATTTTTGCTATTATAGTACTTTTTGACCAAATTTGGACATTAAAATAGATTTTGTCTCTTTTATGAGAACCAGTGGATTTAAATGTCTATATTCTTTATCTTTAGTAAGAATGACTTTATTGCACTGCTAATATGCAATTTAAATTGTCATATTTTATCCGGTGTAACTTTTTCAGCACTTTGCATATGTTCAGTTCAAACTAAGAAATGAAGGCTTTTTTTACCTCTCCACACATATGGGAACTGTTCTGATTTTAAACATAACGACTTTCTAACCAAACAAATGGTGTGAAAATGTTCTAGATAAACTTTATGACTGATTTCAGCAAAAAAACTCTAAACAAATTCAATATTTTTTTCTTTATGGTGTTTTGTGATGTGCAAAATTTTGGCTTTTTGTATGCGGTAAGATAAAAACTGCAATTTAACAGTAAATAAGACCACTTTCTTTTCAAGTCTGATAACCTTGCACAATATGTTGGTGATTTCTGTCTTCTACACCTTCTTCCCATGTAACAACTGAAGTTTCATCAGCCTAGTATCTGAAATCCTTAAACAAATGGGCCATTTATGTATGCCTGGGGCACCAATTTTACTTGAAAAATCCTTAAATTGGTAAATAAAATCCAATTGTATTCCAAATAATGTATTCTATTCCACATTTATAATTTTTGTTACAATAATCTTGCCAATTTTGTCAGGTTCAAACAACTGATAGGTCTCCTTCTTATATTTAAATAAACAAGAGGCTCCAAGTTGTCTTTGTAGAAAAAAATGGGGTTACTAACATAGTTCTTTCTACTTCAAGAACTTAAAACTGTCAATAAAAGATTATTTTTGCACTCAATCCATTGCTAAGGTAGTATTGGCATCACTTCAACTCACAAATTCTATTTGAATATAACCCAACAAGGACAGAACATTAAAGTGTTCATTTTAAGTCAATATAGAGAAAATTGGCCAAAACCTTGAAGAGGGTACCCTTTTTAAAATTGTAATAAAAAAATCAATGAAAGCATTTTTGCTATAGTTTTTTCTTAATTTGATTGAAAAATGTATAAAGAAACAGAAAAACAACTTTATTTAGAAATATCAAATCATCTTTGATCCTAATAGGTACCAGTCTTGTATTGCAAGTTCTTACGCGGGTGGACGTCAAAACATGGAGGCTATTAAAATATAGTGCCTTTTTCCTGAGTCGTTTGCAGCATTGCTTTTCATGCATTTTTTCTAACTTTTGGCTTAAATTGAAGGTAAGACACCAAACTTTGACATCACTAACTTTTTTAAAAGGAAAAATTGCATTATTAAATAAAACAGTTCTCTTGAAAAGGGGGGTATTTTTGAAATGGAAGTTAAAGTGAAAGTAGGAAAAAATCTATTTTTAGTTCAACCAACTGTGGTTTTCTTATCTTCGTGCGACTTTTTTTCGGCCCACCCTTTAAAATGTTTTCTGACACTTCCTTTATTGAAAAAATATAGCAAAAGTTGTATTGAATCATTTTAACTATTTTTAAAAAAATTCCAAAAATCTCAGGTTTACTATAGAAGTCTATGGGAAAAACAATACAAGACTGTGACCTGATTACTGGTATTTACAGTAAAGTTGAATATTAAATAAGTGCTTATTATCTGTTTTATTCAAAAGAAAATCATGTCTTTGAACACTTTATAAAGATTTTTTTTACTTTTTGCTTAATTTGTTTCAGCTACCTTTCAATTTTTGCTATTATAGTACTTTTTGACCAAATTTGGACATTAAAATAGATTTTGTCTCTTTTATGAGAACCAGTGGATTTAAATGTCTATATTCTTTATCTTTAGTAAGAATGACTTTATTGCACTGCTAATATGCAATTTAAATTGTCATATTTTATCCGGTGTAACTTTTTCAGCACTTTGCATATGTTCAGTTCAAACTAAGAAATGAAGGCTTTTTTTACCTCTCCACACATATGGGAACTGTTCTGATTTTAAACATAACGACTTTCTAACCAAACAAATGGTGTGAAAATGTTCTAGATAAACTTTATGACTGATTTCAGCAAAAAAACTCTAAACAAATTCAATATTTTTTTCTTTATGGTGTTTTGTGATGTGCAAAATTTTGGCTTTTTGTATGCGGTAAGATAAAAACTGCAATTTAACAGTAAATAAGACCACTTTCTTTTCAAGTCTGATAACCTTGCACAATATGTTGGTGATTTCTGTCTTCTACACCTTCTTCCCATGTAACAACTGAAGTTTCATCAGCCTAGTATCTGAAATCCTTAAACAAATGGGCCATTTATGTATGCCTGGGGCACCAATTTTACTTGAAAAATCCTTAAATTGGTAAATAAAATCCAATTGTATTCCAAATAATGTATTCTATTCCACATTTATAATTTTTGTTACAATAATCTTGCCAATTTTGTCAGGTTCAAACAACTGATAGGTCTCCTTCTTATATTTAAATAAACAAGAGGCTCCAAGTTGTCTTTGTAGAAAAAAATGGGGTTACTAACATAGTTCTTTCTACTTCAAGAACTTAAAACTGTCAATAAAAGATTATTTTTGCACTCAATCCATTGCTAAGGTAGTATTGGCATCACTTCAACTCACAAATTCTATTTGAATATAACCCAACAAGGACAGAACATTAAAGTGTTCATTTTAAGTCAATATAGAGAAAATTGGCCAAAACCTTGAAGAGGGTACCCTTTTTAAAATTGTAATAAAAAAATCAATGAAAGCATTTTTGCTATAGTTTTTTCTTAATTTGATTGAAAAATGTATAAAGAAACAGAAAAACAACTTTATTTAGAAATATCAAATCATCTTTGATCCTAATAGGTACCAGTCTTGTATTGCAAGTTCTTACGCGGGTGGACGTCAAAACATGGAGGCTATTAAAATATAGTGCCTTTTTCCTGAGTCGTTTGCAGCATTGCTTTTCATGCATTTTTTCTAACTTTTGGCTTAAATTGAAGGTAAGACACCAAACTTTGACATCACTAACTTTTTTAAAAGGAAAAATTGCATTATTAAATAAAACAGTTCTCTTGAAAAGGGGGGTATTTTTGAAATGGAAGTTAAAGTGAAAGTAGGAAAAAATCTATTTTTAGTTCAACCAACTGTGGTTTTCTTATCTTCGTGCGACTTTTTTTCGGCCCACCCTTTAAAATGTTTTCTGACACTTCCTTTATTGAAAAAATATAGCAAAAGTTGTATTGAATCATTTTAACTATTTTTAAAAAAATTCCAAAAATCTCAGGTTTACTATAGAAGTCTATGGGAAAAACAATACAAGACTGTGACCTGATTACTGGTATTTACAGTAAAGTTGAATATTAAATAAGTGCTTATTATCTGTTTTATTCAAAAGAAAATCATGTCTTTGAACACTTTATAAAGATTTTTTTTACTTTTTGCTTAATTTGTTTCAGCTACCTTTCAATTTTTGCTATTATAGTACTTTTTGACCAAATTTGGACATTAAAATAGATTTTGTCTCTTTTATGAGAACCAGTGGATTTAAATGTCTATATTCTTTATCTTTAGTAAGAATGACTTTATTGCACTGCTAATATGCAATTTAAATTGTCATATTTTATCCGGTGTAACTTTTTCAGCACTTTGCATATGTTCAGTTCAAACTAAGAAATGAAGGCTTTTTTTACCTCTCCACACATATGGGAACTGTTCTGATTTTAAACATAACGACTTTCTAACCAAACAAATGGTGTGAAAATGTTCTAGATAAACTTTATGACTGATTTCAGCAAAAAAACTCTAAACAAATTCAATATTTTTTTCTTTATGGTGTTTTGTGATGTGCAAAATTTTGGCTTTTTGTATGCGGTAAGATAAAAACTGCAATTTAACAGTAAATAAGACCACTTTCTTTTCAAGTCTGATAACCTTGCACAATATGTTGGTGATTTCTGTCTTCTACACCTTCTTCCCATGTAACAACTGAAGTTTCATCAGCCTAGTATCTGAAATCCTTAAACAAATGGGCCATTTATGTATGCCTGGGGCACCAATTTTACTTGAAAAATCCTTAAATTGGTAAATAAAATCCAATTGTATTCCAAATAATGTATTCTATTCCACATTTATAATTTTTGTTACAATAATCTTGCCAATTTTGTCAGGTTCAAACAACTGATAGGTCTCCTTCTTATATTTAAATAAACAAGAGGCTCCAAGTTGTCTTTGTAGAAAAAAATGGGGTTACTAACATAGTTCTTTCTACTTCAAGAACTTAAAACTGTCAATAAAAGATTATTTTTGCACTCAATCCATTGCTAAGGTAGTATTGGCATCACTTCAACTCACAAATTCTATTTGAATATAACCCAACAAGGACAGAACATTAAAGTGTTCATTTTAAGTCAATATAGAGAAAATTGGCCAAAACCTTGAAGAGGGTACCCTTTTTAAAATTGTAATAAAAAAATCAATGAAAGCATTTTTGCTATAGTTTTTTCTTAATTTGATTGAAAAATGTATAAAGAAACAGAAAAACAACTTTATTTAGAAATATCAAATCATCTTTGATCCTAATAGGTACCAGTCTTGTATTGCAAGTTCTTACGCGGGTGGACGTCAAAACATGGAGGCTATTAAAATATAGTGCCTTTTTCCTGAGTCGTTTGCAGCATTGCTTTTCATGCATTTTTTCTAACTTTTGGCTTAAATTGAAGGTAAGACACCAAACTTTGACATCACTAACTTTTTTAAAAGGAAAAATTGCATTATTAAATAAAACAGTTCTCTTGAAAAGGGGGGTATTTTTGAAATGGAAGTTAAAGTGAAAGTAGGAAAAAATCTATTTTTAGTTCAACCAACTGTGGTTTTCTTATCTTCGTGCGACTTTTTTTCGGCCCACCCTTTAAAATGTTTTCTGACACTTCCTTTATTGAAAAAATATAGCAAAAGTTGTATTGAATCATTTTAACTATTTTTAAAAAAATTCCAAAAATCTCAGGTTTACTATAGAAGTCTATGGGAAAAACAATACAAGACTGTGACCTGATTACTGGTATTTACAGTAAAGTTGAATATTAAATAAGTGCTTATTATCTGTTTTATTCAAAAGAAAATCATGTCTTTGAACACTTTATAAAGATTTTTTTTACTTTTTGCTTAATTTGTTTCAGCTACCTTTCAATTTTTGCTATTATAGTACTTTTTGACCAAATTTGGACATTAAAATAGATTTTGTCTCTTTTATGAGAACCAGTGGATTTAAATGTCTATATTCTTTATCTTTAGTAAGAATGACTTTATTGCACTGCTAATATGCAATTTAAATTGTCATATTTTATCCGGTGTAACTTTTTCAGCACTTTGCATATGTTCAGTTCAAACTAAGAAATGAAGGCTTTTTTTACCTCTCCACACATATGGGAACTGTTCTGATTTTAAACATAACGACTTTCTAACCAAACAAATGGTGTGAAAATGTTCTAGATAAACTTTATGACTGATTTCAGCAAAAAAACTCTAAACAAATTCAATATTTTTTTCTTTATGGTGTTTTGTGATGTGCAAAATTTTGGCTTTTTGTATGCGGTAAGATAAAAACTGCAATTTAACAGTAAATAAGACCACTTTCTTTTCAAGTCTGATAACCTTGCACAATATGTTGGTGATTTCTGTCTTCTACACCTTCTTCCCATGTAACAACTGAAGTTTCATCAGCCTAGTATCTGAAATCCTTAAACAAATGGGCCATTTATGTATGCCTGGGGCACCAATTTTACTTGAAAAATCCTTAAATTGGTAAATAAAATCCAATTGTATTCCAAATAATGTATTCTATTCCACATTTATAATTTTTGTTACAATAATCTTGCCAATTTTGTCAGGTTCAAACAACTGATAGGTCTCCTTCTTATATTTAAATAAACAAGAGGCTCCAAGTTGTCTTTGTAGAAAAAAATGGGGTTACTAACATAGTTCTTTCTACTTCAAGAACTTAAAACTGTCAATAAAAGATTATTTTTGCACTCAATCCATTGCTAAGGTAGTATTGGCATCACTTCAACTCACAAATTCTATTTGAATATAACCCAACAAGGACAGAACATTAAAGTGTTCATTTTAAGTCAATATAGAGAAAATTGGCCAAAACCTTGAAGAGGGTACCCTTTTTAAAATTGTAATAAAAAAATCAATGAAAGCATTTTTGCTATAGTTTTTTCTTAATTTGATTGAAAAATGTATAAAGAAACAGAAAAACAACTTTATTTAGAAATATCAAATCATCTTTGATCCTAATAGGTACCAGTCTTGTATTGCAAGTTCTTACGCGGGTGGACGTCAAAACATGGAGGCTATTAAAATATAGTGCCTTTTTCCTGAGTCGTTTGCAGCATTGCTTTTCATGCATTTTTTCTAACTTTTGGCTTAAATTGAAGGTAAGACACCAAACTTTGACATCACTAACTTTTTTAAAAGGAAAAATTGCATTATTAAATAAAACAGTTCTCTTGAAAAGGGGGGTATTTTTGAAATGGAAGTTAAAGTGAAAGTAGGAAAAAATCTATTTTTAGTTCAACCAACTGTGGTTTTCTTATCTTCGTGCGACTTTTTTTCGGCCCACCCTTTAAAATGTTTTCTGACACTTCCTTTATTGAAAAAATATAGCAAAAGTTGTATTGAATCATTTTAACTATTTTTAAAAAAATTCCAAAAATCTCAGGTTTACTATAGAAGTCTATGGGAAAAACAATACAAGACTGTGACCTGATTACTGGTATTTACAGTAAAGTTGAATATTAAATAAGTGCTTATTATCTGTTTTATTCAAAAGAAAATCATGTCTTTGAACACTTTATAAAGATTTTTTTTACTTTTTGCTTAATTTGTTTCAGCTACCTTTCAATTTTTGCTATTATAGTACTTTTTGACCAAATTTGGACATTAAAATAGATTTTGTCTCTTTTATGAGAACCAGTGGATTTAAATGTCTATATTCTTTATCTTTAGTAAGAATGACTTTATTGCACTGCTAATATGCAATTTAAATTGTCATATTTTATCCGGTGTAACTTTTTCAGCACTTTGCATATGTTCAGTTCAAACTAAGAAATGAAGGCTTTTTTTACCTCTCCACACATATGGGAACTGTTCTGATTTTAAACATAACGACTTTCTAACCAAACAAATGGTGTGAAAATGTTCTAGATAAACTTTATGACTGATTTCAGCAAAAAAACTCTAAACAAATTCAATATTTTTTTCTTTATGGTGTTTTGTGATGTGCAAAATTTTGGCTTTTTGTATGCGGTAAGATAAAAACTGCAATTTAACAGTAAATAAGACCACTTTCTTTTCAAGTCTGATAACCTTGCACAATATGTTGGTGATTTCTGTCTTCTACACCTTCTTCCCATGTAACAACTGAAGTTTCATCAGCCTAGTATCTGAAATCCTTAAACAAATGGGCCATTTATGTATGCCTGGGGCACCAATTTTACTTGAAAAATCCTTAAATTGGTAAATAAAATCCAATTGTATTCCAAATAATGTATTCTATTCCACATTTATAATTTTTGTTACAATAATCTTGCCAATTTTGTCAGGTTCAAACAACTGATAGGTCTCCTTCTTATATTTAAATAAACAAGAGGCTCCAAGTTGTCTTTGTAGAAAAAAATGGGGTTACTAACATAGTTCTTTCTACTTCAAGAACTTAAAACTGTCAATAAAAGATTATTTTTGCACTCAATCCATTGCTAAGGTAGTATTGGCATCACTTCAACTCACAAATTCTATTTGAATATAACCCAACAAGGACAGAACATTAAAGTGTTCATTTTAAGTCAATATAGAGAAAATTGGCCAAAACCTTGAAGAGGGTACCCTTTTTAAAATTGTAATAAAAAAATCAATGAAAGCATTTTTGCTATAGTTTTTTCTTAATTTGATTGAAAAATGTATAAAGAAACAGAAAAACAACTTTATTTAGAAATATCAAATCATCTTTGATCCTAATAGGTACCAGTCTTGTATTGCAAGTTCTTACGCGGGTGGACGTCAAAACATGGAGGCTATTAAAATATAGTGCCTTTTTCCTGAGTCGTTTGCAGCATTGCTTTTCATGCATTTTTTCTAACTTTTGGCTTAAATTGAAGGTAAGACACCAAACTTTGACATCACTAACTTTTTTAAAAGGAAAAATTGCATTATTAAATAAAACAGTTCTCTTGAAAAGGGGGGTATTTTTGAAATGGAAGTTAAAGTGAAAGTAGGAAAAAATCTATTTTTAGTTCAACCAACTGTGGTTTTCTTATCTTCGTGCGACTTTTTTTCGGCCCACCCTTTAAAATGTTTTCTGACACTTCCTTTATTGAAAAAATATAGCAAAAGTTGTATTGAATCATTTTAACTATTTTTAAAAAAATTCCAAAAATCTCAGGTTTACTATAGAAGTCTATGGGAAAAACAATACAAGACTGTGACCTGATTACTGGTATTTACAGTAAAGTTGAATATTAAATAAGTGCTTATTATCTGTTTTATTCAAAAGAAAATCATGTCTTTGAACACTTTATAAAGATTTTTTTTACTTTTTGCTTAATTTGTTTCAGCTACCTTTCAATTTTTGCTATTATAGTACTTTTTGACCAAATTTGGACATTAAAATAGATTTTGTCTCTTTTATGAGAACCAGTGGATTTAAATGTCTATATTCTTTATCTTTAGTAAGAATGACTTTATTGCACTGCTAATATGCAATTTAAATTGTCATATTTTATCCGGTGTAACTTTTTCAGCACTTTGCATATGTTCAGTTCAAACTAAGAAATGAAGGCTTTTTTTACCTCTCCACACATATGGGAACTGTTCTGATTTTAAACATAACGACTTTCTAACCAAACAAATGGTGTGAAAATGTTCTAGATAAACTTTATGACTGATTTCAGCAAAAAAACTCTAAACAAATTCAATATTTTTTTCTTTATGGTGTTTTGTGATGTGCAAAATTTTGGCTTTTTGTATGCGGTAAGATAAAAACTGCAATTTAACAGTAAATAAGACCACTTTCTTTTCAAGTCTGATAACCTTGCACAATATGTTGGTGATTTCTGTCTTCTACACCTTCTTCCCATGTAACAACTGAAGTTTCATCAGCCTAGTATCTGAAATCCTTAAACAAATGGGCCATTTATGTATGCCTGGGGCACCAATTTTACTTGAAAAATCCTTAAATTGGTAAATAAAATCCAATTGTATTCCAAATAATGTATTCTATTCCACATTTATAATTTTTGTTACAATAATCTTGCCAATTTTGTCAGGTTCAAACAACTGATAGGTCTCCTTCTTATATTTAAATAAACAAGAGGCTCCAAGTTGTCTTTGTAGAAAAAAATGGGGTTACTAACATAGTTCTTTCTACTTCAAGAACTTAAAACTGTCAATAAAAGATTATTTTTGCACTCAATCCATTGCTAAGGTAGTATTGGCATCACTTCAACTCACAAATTCTATTTGAATATAACCCAACAAGGACAGAACATTAAAGTGTTCATTTTAAGTCAATATAGAGAAAATTGGCCAAAACCTTGAAGAGGGTACCCTTTTTAAAATTGTAATAAAAAAATCAATGAAAGCATTTTTGCTATAGTTTTTTCTTAATTTGATTGAAAAATGTATAAAGAAACAGAAAAACAACTTTATTTAGAAATATCAAATCATCTTTGATCCTAATAGGTACCAGTCTTGTATTGCAAGTTCTTACGCGGGTGGACGTCAAAACATGGAGGCTATTAAAATATAGTGCCTTTTTCCTGAGTCGTTTGCAGCATTGCTTTTCATGCATTTTTTCTAACTTTTGGCTTAAATTGAAGGTAAGACACCAAACTTTGACATCACTAACTTTTTTAAAAGGAAAAATTGCATTATTAAATAAAACAGTTCTCTTGAAAAGGGGGGTATTTTTGAAATGGAAGTTAAAGTGAAAGTAGGAAAAAATCTATTTTTAGTTCAACCAACTGTGGTTTTCTTATCTTCGTGCGACTTTTTTTCGGCCCACCCTTTAAAATGTTTTCTGACACTTCCTTTATTGAAAAAATATAGCAAAAGTTGTATTGAATCATTTTAACTATTTTTAAAAAAATTCCAAAAATCTCAGGTTTACTATAGAAGTCTATGGGAAAAACAATACAAGACTGTGACCTGATTACTGGTATTTACAGTAAAGTTGAATATTAAATAAGTGCTTATTATCTGTTTTATTCAAAAGAAAATCATGTCTTTGAACACTTTATAAAGATTTTTTTTTACTTTTTGCTTAATTTGTTTCAGCTACCTTTCAATTTTTGCTATTATAGTACTTTTTGACCAAATTTGGACATTAAAATAGATTTTGTCTCTTTTATGAGAACCAGTGGATTTAAATGTCTATATTCTTTATCTTTAGTAAGAATGACTTTATTGCACTGCTAATATGCAATTTAAATTGTCATATTTTATCCGGTGTAACTTTTTCAGCACTTTGCATATGTTCAGTTCAAACTAAGAAATGAAGGCTTTTTTTACCTCTCCACACATATGGGAACTGTTCTGATTTTAAACATAACGACTTTCTAACCAAACAAATGGTGTGAAAATGTTCTAGATAAACTTTATGACTGATTTCAGCAAAAAAACTCTAAACAAATTCAATATTTTTTTCTTTATGGTGTTTTGTGATGTGCAAAATTTTGGCTTTTTGTATGCGGTAAGATAAAAACTGCAATTTAACAGTAAATAAGACCACTTTCTTTTCAAGTCTGATAACCTTGCACAATATGTTGGTGATTTCTGTCTTCTACACCTTCTTCCCATGTAACAACTGAAGTTTCATCAGCCTAGTATCTGAAATCCTTAAACAAATGGGCCATTTATGTATGCCTGGGGCACCAATTTTACTTGAAAAATCCTTAAATTGGTAAATAAAATCCAATTGTATTCCAAATAATGTATTCTATTCCACATTTATAATTTTTGTTACAATAATCTTGCCAATTTTGTCAGGTTCAAACAACTGATAGGTCTCCTTCTTATATTTAAATAAACAAGAGGCTCCAAGTTGTCTTTGTAGAAAAAAATGGGGTTACTAACATAGTTCTTTCTACTTCAAGAACTTAAAACTGTCAATAAAAGATTATTTTTGCACTCAATCCATTGCTAAGGTAGTATTGGCATCACTTCAACTCACAAATTCTATTTGAATATAACCCAACAAGGACAGAACATTAAAGTGTTCATTTTAAGTCAATATAGAGAAAATTGGCCAAAACCTTGAAGAGGGTACCCTTTTTAAAATTGTAATAAAAAAATCAATGAAAGCATTTTTGCTATAGTTTTTTCTTAATTTGATTGAAAAATGTATAAAGAAACAGAAAAACAACTTTATTTAGAAATATCAAATCATCTTTGATCCTAATAGGTACCAGTCTTGTATTGCAAGTTCTTACGCGGGTGGACGTCAAAACATGGAGGCTATTAAAATATAGTGCCTTTTTCCTGAGTCGTTTGCAGCATTGCTTTTCATGCATTTTTTCTAACTTTTGGCTTAAATTGAAGGTAAGACACCAAACTTTGACATCACTAACTTTTTTAAAAGGAAAAATTGCATTATTAAATAAAACAGTTCTCTTGAAAAGGGGGGTATTTTTGAAATGGAAGTTAAAGTGAAAGTAGGAAAAAATCTATTTTTAGTTCAACCAACTGTGGTTTTCTTATCTTCGTGCGACTTTTTTTCGGCCCACCCTTTAAAATGTTTTCTGACACTTCCTTTATTGAAAAAATATAGCAAAAGTTGTATTGAATCATTTTAACTATTTTTAAAAAAATTCCAAAAATCTCAGGTTTACTATAGAAGTCTATGGGAAAAACAATACAAGACTGTGACCTGATTACTGGTATTTACAGTAAAGTTGAATATTAAATAAGTGCTTATTATCTGTTTTATTCAAAAGAAAATCATGTCTTTGAACACTTTATAAAGATTTTTTTTACTTTTTGCTTAATTTGTTTCAGCTACCTTTCAATTTTTGCTATTATAGTACTTTTTGACCAAATTTGGACATTAAAATAGATTTTGTCTCTTTTATGAGAACCAGTGGATTTAAATGTCTATATTCTTTATCTTTAGTAAGAATGACTTTATTGCACTGCTAATATGCAATTTAAATTGTCATATTTTATCCGGTGTAACTTTTTCAGCACTTTGCATATGTTCAGTTCAAACTAAGAAATGAAGGCTTTTTTTACCTCTCCACACATATGGGAACTGTTCTGATTTTAAACATAACGACTTTCTAACCAAACAAATGGTGTGAAAATGTTCTAGATAAACTTTATGACTGATTTCAGCAAAAAAACTCTAAACAAATTCAATATTTTTTTCTTTATGGTGTTTTGTGATGTGCAAAATTTTGGCTTTTTGTATGCGGTAAGATAAAAACTGCAATTTAACAGTAAATAAGACCACTTTCTTTTCAAGTCTGATAACCTTGCACAATATGTTGGTGATTTCTGTCTTCTACACCTTCTTCCCATGTAACAACTGAAGTTTCATCAGCCTAGTATCTGAAATCCTTAAACAAATGGGCCATTTATGTATGCCTGGGGCACCAATTTTACTTGAAAAATCCTTAAATTGGTAAATAAAATCCAATTGTATTCCAAATAATGTATTCTATTCCACATTTATAATTTTTGTTACAATAATCTTGCCAATTTTGTCAGGTTCAAACAACTGATAGGTCTCCTTCTTATATTTAAATAAACAAGAGGCTCCAAGTTGTCTTTGTAGAAAAAAATGGGGTTACTAACATAGTTCTTTCTACTTCAAGAACTTAAAACTGTCAATAAAAGATTATTTTTGCACTCAATCCATTGCTAAGGTAGTATTGGCATCACTTCAACTCACAAATTCTATTTGAATATAACCCAACAAGGACAGAACATTAAAGTGTTCATTTTAAGTCAATATAGAGAAAATTGGCCAAAACCTTGAAGAGGGTACCCTTTTTAAAATTGTAATAAAAAAATCAATGAAAGCATTTTTGCTATAGTTTTTTCTTAATTTGATTGAAAAATGTATAAAGAAACAGAAAAACAACTTTATTTAGAAATATCAAATCATCTTTGATCCTAATAGGTACCAGTCTTGTATTGCAAGTTCTTACGCGGGTGGACGTCAAAACATGGAGGCTATTAAAATATAGTGCCTTTTTCCTGAGTCGTTTGCAGCATTGCTTTTCATGCATTTTTTCTAACTTTTGGCTTAAATTGAAGGTAAGACACCAAACTTTGACATCACTAACTTTTTTAAAAGGAAAAATTGCATTATTAAATAAAACAGTTCTCTTGAAAAGGGGGGTATTTTTGAAATGGAAGTTAAAGTGAAAGTAGGAAAAAATCTATTTTTAGTTCAACCAACTGTGGTTTTCTTATCTTCGTGCGACTTTTTTTCGGCCCACCCTTTAAAATGTTTTCTGACACTTCCTTTATTGAAAAAATATAGCAAAAGTTGTATTGAATCATTTTAACTATTTTTAAAAAAATTCCAAAAATCTCAGGTTTACTATAGAAGTCTATGGGAAAAACAATACAAGACTGTGACCTGATTACTGGTATTTACAGTAAAGTTGAATATTAAATAAGTGCTTATTATCTGTTTTATTCAAAAGAAAATCATGTCTTTGAACACTTTATAAAGATTTTTTTTTACTTTTTGCTTAATTTGTTTCAGCTACCTTTCAATTTTTGCTATTATAGTACTTTTTGACCAAATTTGGACATTAAAATAGATTTTGTCTCTTTTATGAGAACCAGTGGATTTAAATGTCTATATTCTTTATCTTTAGTAAGAATGACTTTATTGCACTGCTAATATGCAATTTAAATTGTCATATTTTATCCGGTGTAACTTTTTCAGCACTTTGCATATGTTCAGTTCAAACTAAGAAATGAAGGCTTTTTTTACCTCTCCACACATATGGGAACTGTTCTGATTTTAAACATAACGACTTTCTAACCAAACAAATGGTGTGAAAATGTTCTAGATAAACTTTATGACTGATTTCAGCAAAAAAACTCTAAACAAATTCAATATTTTTTTCTTTATGGTGTTTTGTGATGTGCAAAATTTTGGCTTTTTGTATGCGGTAAGATAAAAACTGCAATTTAACAGTAAATAAGACCACTTTCTTTTCAAGTCTGATAACCTTGCACAATATGTTGGTGATTTCTGTCTTCTACACCTTCTTCCCATGTAACAACTGAAGTTTCATCAGCCTAGTATCTGAAATCCTTAAACAAATGGGCCATTTATGTATGCCTGGGGCACCAATTTTAACTTGAAAAATCCTTAAATTGGTAAATAAAATCCAATTGTATTCCAAATAATGTATTCTATTCCACATTTATAATTTTTGTTACAATAATCTTGCCAATTTTGTCAGGTTCAAACAACTGATAGGTCTCCTTCTTATATTTAAATAAACAAGAGGCTCCAAGTTGTCTTTGTAGAAAAAAATGGGGTTACTAACATAGTTCTTTCTACTTCAAGAACTTAAAACTGTCAATAAAAGATTATTTTTGCACTCAATCCATTGCTAAGGTAGTATTGGCATCACTTCAACTCACAAATTCTATTTGAATATAACCCAACAAGGACAGAACATTAAAGTGTTCATTTTAAGTCAATATAGAGAAAATTGGCCAAAACCTTGAAGAGGGTACCCTTTTTAAAATTGTAATAAAAAAATCAATGAAAGCATTTTTGCTATAGTTTTTTCTTAATTTGATTGAAAAATGTATAAAGAAACAGAAAAACAACTTTATTTAGAAATATCAAATCATCTTTGATCCTAATAGGTACCAGTCTTGTATTGCAAGTTCTTACGCGGGTGGACGTCAAAACATGGAGGCTATTAAAATATAGTGCCTTTTTCCTGAGTCGTTTGCAGCATTGCTTTTCATGCATTTTTTCTAACTTTTGGCTTAAATTGAAGGTAAGACACCAAACTTTGACATCACTAACTTTTTTAAAAGGAAAAATTGCATTATTAAATAAAACAGTTCTCTTGAAAAGGGGGGTATTTTTGAAATGGAAGTTAAAGTGAAAGTAGGAAAAAATCTATTTTTAGTTCAACCAACTGTGGTTTTCTTATCTTCGTGCGACTTTTTTTCGGCCCACCCTTTAAAATGTTTTCTGACACTTCCTTTATTGAAAAAATATAGCAAAAGTTGTATTGAATCATTTTAACTATTTTTAAAAAAATTCCAAAAATCTCAGGTTTACTATAGAAGTCTATGGGAAAAACAATACAAGACTGTGACCTGATTACTGGTATTTACAGTAAAGTTGAATATTAAATAAGTGCTTATTATCTGTTTTATTCAAAAGAAAATCATGTCTTTGAACACTTTATAAAGATTTTTTTTACTTTTTGCTTAATTTGTTTCAGCTACCTTTCAATTTTTGCTATTATAGTACTTTTTGACCAAATTTGGACATTAAAATAGATTTTGTCTCTTTTATGAGAACCAGTGGATTTAAATGTCTATATTCTTTATCTTTAGTAAGAATGACTTTATTGCACTGCTAATATGCAATTTAAATTGTCATATTTTATCCGGTGTAACTTTTTCAGCACTTTGCATATGTTCAGTTCAAACTAAGAAATGAAGGCTTTTTTTACCTCTCCACACATATGGGAACTGTTCTGATTTTAAACATAACGACTTTCTAACCAAACAAATGGTGTGAAAATGTTCTAGATAAACTTTATGACTGATTTCAGCAAAAAAACTCTAAACAAATTCAATATTTTTTTCTTTATGGTGTTTTGTGATGTGCAAAATTTTGGCTTTTTGTATGCGGTAAGATAAAAACTGCAATTTAACAGTAAATAAGACCACTTTCTTTTCAAGTCTGATAACCTTGCACAATATGTTGGTGATTTCTGTCTTCTACACCTTCTTCCCATGTAACAACTGAAGTTTCATCAGCCTAGTATCTGAAATCCTTAAACAAATGGGCCATTTATGTATGCCTGGGGCACCAATTTTACTTGAAAAATCCTTAAATTGGTAAATAAAATCCAATTGTATTCCAAATAATGTATTCTATTCCACATTTATAATTTTTGTTACAATAATCTTGCCAATTTTGTCAGGTTCAAACAACTGATAGGTCTCCTTCTTATATTTAAATAAACAAGAGGCTCCAAGTTGTCTTTGTAGAAAAAAATGGGGTTACTAACATAGTTCTTTCTACTTCAAGAACTTAAAACTGTCAATAAAAGATTATTTTTGCACTCAATCCATTGCTAAGGTAGTATTGGCATCACTTCAACTCACAAATTCTATTTGAATATAACCCAACAAGGACAGAACATTAAAGTGTTCATTTTAAGTCAATATAGAGAAAATTGGCCAAAACCTTGAAGAGGGTACCCTTTTTAAAATTGTAATAAAAAAATCAATGAAAGCATTTTTGCTATAGTTTTTTCTTAATTTGATTGAAAAATGTATAAAGAAACAGAAAAACAACTTTATTTAGAAATATCAAATCATCTTTGATCCTAATAGGTACCAGTCTTGTATTGCAAGTTCTTACGCGGGTGGACGTCAAAACATGGAGGCTATTAAAATATAGTGCCTTTTTCCTGAGTCGTTTGCAGCATTGCTTTTCATGCATTTTTTCTAACTTTTGGCTTAAATTGAAGGTAAGACACCAAACTTTGACATCACTAACTTTTTTAAAAGGAAAAATTGCATTATTAAATAAAACAGTTCTCTTGAAAAGGGGGGTATTTTTGAAATGGAAGTTAAAGTGAAAGTAGGAAAAAATCTATTTTTAGTTCAACCAACTGTGGTTTTCTTATCTTCGTGCGACTTTTTTTCGGCCCACCCTTTAAAATGTTTTCTGACACTTCCTTTATTGAAAAAATATAGCAAAAGTTGTATTGAATCATTTTAACTATTTTTAAAAAAATTCCAAAAATCTCAGGTTTACTATAGAAGTCTATGGGAAAAACAATACAAGACTGTGACCTGATTACTGGTATTTACAGTAAAGTTGAATATTAAATAAGTGCTTATTATCTGTTTTATTCAAAAGAAAATCATGTCTTTGAACACTTTATAAAGATTTTTTTTTACTTTTTGCTTAATTTGTTTCAGCTACCTTTCAATTTTTGCTATTATAGTACTTTTTGACCAAATTTGGACATTAAAATAGATTTTGTCTCTTTTATGAGAACCAGTGGATTTAAATGTCTATATTCTTTATCTTTAGTAAGAATGACTTTATTGCACTGCTAATATGCAATTTAAATTGTCATATTTTATCCGGTGTAACTTTTTCAGCACTTTGCATATGTTCAGTTCAAACTAAGAAATGAAGGCTTTTTTTACCTCTCCACACATATGGGAACTGTTCTGATTTTAAACATAACGACTTTCTAACCAAACAAATGGTGTGAAAATGTTCTAGATAAACTTTATGACTGATTTCAGCAAAAAAACTCTAAACAAATTCAATATTTTTTTCTTTATGGTGTTTTGTGATGTGCAAAATTTTGGCTTTTTGTATGCGGTAAGATAAAAACTGCAATTTAACAGTAAATAAGACCACTTTCTTTTCAAGTCTGATAACCTTGCACAATATGTTGGTGATTTCTGTCTTCTACACCTTCTTCCCATGTAACAACTGAAGTTTCATCAGCCTAGTATCTGAAATCCTTAAACAAATGGGCCATTTATGTATGCCTGGGGCACCAATTTTACTTGAAAAATCCTTAAATTGGTAAATAAAATCCAATTGTATTCCAAATAATGTATTCTATTCCACATTTATAATTTTTGTTACAATAATCTTGCCAATTTTGTCAGGTTCAAACAACTGATAGGTCTCCTTCTTATATTTAAATAAACAAGAGGCTCCAAGTTGTCTTTGTAGAAAAAAATGGGGTTACTAACATAGTTCTTTCTACTTCAAGAACTTAAAACTGTCAATAAAAGATTATTTTTGCACTCAATCCATTGCTAAGGTAGTATTGGCATCACTTCAACTCACAAATTCTATTTGAATATAACCCAACAAGGACAGAACATTAAAGTGTTCATTTTAAGTCAATATAGAGAAAATTGGCCAAAACCTTGAAGAGGGTACCCTTTTTAAAATTGTAATAAAAAAATCAATGAAAGCATTTTTGCTATAGTTTTTTCTTAATTTGATTGAAAAATGTATAAAGAAACAGAAAAACAACTTTATTTAGAAATATCAAATCATCTTTGATCCTAATAGGTACCAGTCTTGTATTGCAAGTTCTTACGCGGGTGGACGTCAAAACATGGAGGCTATTAAAATATAGTGCCTTTTTCCTGAGTCGTTTGCAGCATTGCTTTTCATGCATTTTTTCTAACTTTTGGCTTAAATTGAAGGTAAGACACCAAACTTTGACATCACTAACTTTTTTAAAAGGAAAAATTGCATTATTAAATAAAACAGTTCTCTTGAAAAGGGGGGTATTTTTGAAATGGAAGTTAAAGTGAAAGTAGGAAAAAATCTATTTTTAGTTCAACCAACTGTGGTTTTCTTATCTTCGTGCGACTTTTTTTCGGCCCACCCTTTAAAATGTTTTCTGACACTTCCTTTATTGAAAAAATATAGCAAAAGTTGTATTGAATCATTTTAACTATTTTTAAAAAAATTCCAAAAATCTCAGGTTTACTATAGAAGTCTATGGGAAAAACAATACAAGACTGTGACCTGATTACTGGTATTTACAGTAAAGTTGAATATTAAATAAGTGCTTATTATCTGTTTTATTCAAAAGAAAATCATGTCTTTGAACACTTTATAAAGATTTTTTTTTACTTTTTGCTTAATTTGTTTCAGCTACCTTTCAATTTTTGCTATTATAGTACTTTTTGACCAAATTTGGACATTAAAATAGATTTTGTCTCTTTTATGAGAACCAGTGGATTTAAATGTCTATATTCTTTATCTTTAGTAAGAATGACTTTATTGCACTGCTAATATGCAATTTAAATTGTCATATTTTATCCGGTGTAACTTTTTCAGCACTTTGCATATGTTCAGTTCAAACTAAGAAATGAAGGCTTTTTTTACCTCTCCACACATATGGGAACTGTTCTGATTTTAAACATAACGACTTTCTAACCAAACAAATGGTGTGAAAATGTTCTAGATAAACTTTATGACTGATTTCAGCAAAAAAACTCTAAACAAATTCAATATTTTTTTCTTTATGGTGTTTTGTGATGTGCAAAATTTTGGCTTTTTGTATGCGGTAAGATAAAAACTGCAATTTAACAGTAAATAAGACCACTTTCTTTTCAAGTCTGATAACCTTGCACAATATGTTGGTGATTTCTGTCTTCTACACCTTCTTCCCATGTAACAACTGAAGTTTCATCAGCCTAGTATCTGAAATCCTTAAACAAATGGGCCATTTATGTATGCCTGGGGCACCAATTTTACTTGAAAAATCCTTAAATTGGTAAATAAAATCCAATTGTATTCCAAATAATGTATTCTATTCCACATTTATAATTTTTGTTACAATAATCTTGCCAATTTTGTCAGGTTCAAACAACTGATAGGTCTCCTTCTTATATTTAAATAAACAAGAGGCTCCAAGTTGTCTTTGTAGAAAAAAATGGGGTTACTAACATAGTTCTTTCTACTTCAAGAACTTAAAACTGTCAATAAAAGATTATTTTTGCACTCAATCCATTGCTAAGGTAGTATTGGCATCACTTCAACTCACAAATTCTATTTGAATATAACCCAACAAGGACAGAACATTAAAGTGTTCATTTTAAGTCAATATAGAGAAAATTGGCCAAAACCTTGAAGAGGGTACCCTTTTTAAAATTGTAATAAAAAAATCAATGAAAGCATTTTTGCTATAGTTTTTTCTTAATTTGATTGAAAAATGTATAAAGAAACAGAAAAACAACTTTATTTAGAAATATCAAATCATCTTTGATCCTAATAGGTACCAGTCTTGTATTGCAAGTTCTTACGCGGGTGGACGTCAAAACATGGAGGCTATTAAAATATAGTGCCTTTTTCCTGAGTCGTTTGCAGCATTGCTTTTCATGCATTTTTTCTAACTTTTGGCTTAAATTGAAGGTAAGACACCAAACTTTGACATCACTAACTTTTTTAAAAGGAAAAATTGCATTATTAAATAAAACAGTTCTCTTGAAAAGGGGGGTATTTTTGAAATGGAAGTTAAAGTGAAAGTAGGAAAAAATCTATTTTTAGTTCAACCAACTGTGGTTTTCTTATCTTCGTGCGACTTTTTTTCGGCCCACCCTTTAAAATGTTTTCTGACACTTCCTTTATTGAAAAAATATAGCAAAAGTTGTATTGAATCATTTTAACTATTTTTAAAAAAATTCCAAAAATCTCAGGTTTACTATAGAAGTCTATGGGAAAAACAATACAAGACTGTGACCTGATTACTGGTATTTACAGTAAAGTTGAATATTAAATAAGTGCTTATTATCTGTTTTATTCAAAAGAAAATCATGTCTTTGAACACTTTATAAAGATTTTTTTTTACTTTTTGCTTAATTTGTTTCAGCTACCTTTCAATTTTTGCTATTATAGTACTTTTTGACCAAATTTGGACATTAAAATAGATTTTGTCTCTTTTATGAGAACCAGTGGATTTAAATGTCTATATTCTTTATCTTTAGTAAGAATGACTTTATTGCACTGCTAATATGCAATTTAAATTGTCATATTTTATCCGGTGTAACTTTTTCAGCACTTTGCATATGTTCAGTTCAAACTAAGAAATGAAGGCTATTTTTACCTCTCCACACATATGGGAACTGTTCTGATTTTAAACATAACGACTTTCTAACCAAACAAATGGTGTGAAAATGTTCTAGATAAACTTTATGACTGATTTCAGCAAAAAAACTCTAAACAAATTCAATATTTTTTTCTTTATGGTGTTTTGTGATGTGCAAAATTTTGGCTTTTTGTATGCGGTAAGATAAAAACTGCAATTTAACAGTAAATAAGACCACTTTCTTTTCAAGTCTGATAACCTTGCACAATATGTTGGTGATTTCTGTCTTCTACACCTTCTTCCCATGTAACAACTGAAGTTTCATCAGCCTAGTATCTGAAATCCTTAAACAAATGGGCCATTTATGTATGCCTGGGGCACCAATTTTACTTGAAAAATCCTTAAATTGGTAAATAAAATCCAATTGTATTCCAAATAATGTATTCTATTCCACATTTATAATTTTTGTTACAATAATCTTGCCAATTTTGTCAGGTTCAAACAACTGATAGGTCTCCTTCTTATATTTAAATAAACAAGAGGCTCCAAGTTGTCTTTGTAGAAAAAAATGGGGTTACTAACATAGTTCTTTCTACTTCAAGAACTTAAAACTGTCAATAAAAGATTATTTTTGCACTCAATCCATTGCTAAGGTAGTATTGGCATCACTTCAACTCACAAATTCTATTTGAATATAACCCAACAAGGACAGAACATTAAAGTGTTCATTTTAAGTCAATATAGAGAAAATTGGCCAAAACCTTGAAGAGGGTACCCTTTTTAAAATTGTAATAAAAAAATCAATGAAAGCATTTTTGCTATAGTTTTTTCTTAATTTGATTGAAAAATGTATAAAGAAACAGAAAAACAACTTTATTTAGAAATATCAAATCATCTTTGATCCTAATAGGTACCAGTCTTGTATTGCAAGTTCTTACGCGGGTGGACGTCAAAACATGGAGGCTATTAAAATATAGTGCCTTTTTCCTGAGTCGTTTGCAGCATTGCTTTTCATGCATTTTTTCTAACTTTTGGCTTAAATTGAAGGTAAGACACCAAACTTTGACATCACTAACTTTTTTAAAAGGAAAAATTGCATTATTAAATAAAACAGTTCTCTTGAAAAGGGGGGTATTTTTGAAATGGAAGTTAAAGTGAAAGTAGGAAAAAATCTATTTTTAGTTCAACCAACTGTGGTTTTCTTATCTTCGTGCGACTTTTTTTCGGCCCACCCTTTAAAATGTTTTCTGACACTTCCTTTATTGAAAAAATATAGCAAAAGTTGTATTGAATCATTTTAACTATTTTTAAAAAAATTCCAAAAATCTCAGGTTTACTATAGAAGTCTATGGGAAAAACAATACAAGACTGTGACCTGATTACTGGTATTTACAGTAAAGTTGAATATTAAATAAGTGCTTATTATCTGTTTTATTCAAAAGAAAATCATGTCTTTGAACACTTTATAAAGATTTTTTTTACTTTTTGCTTAATTTGTTTCAGCTACCTTTCAATTTTTGCTATTATAGTACTTTTTGACCAAATTTGGACATTAAAATAGATTTTGTCTCTTTTATGAGAACCAGTGGATTTAAATGTCTATATTCTTTATCTTTAGTAAGAATGACTTTATTGCACTGCTAATATGCAATTTAAATTGTCATATTTTATCCGGTGTAACTTTTTCAGCACTTTGCATATGTTCAGTTCAAACTAAGAAATGAAGGCTTTTTTTACCTCTCCACACATATGGGAACTGTTCTGATTTTAAACATAACGACTTTCTAACCAAACAAATGGTGTGAAAATGTTCTAGATAAACTTTATGACTGATTTCAGCAAAAAAACTCTAAACAAATTCAATATTTTTTTCTTTATGGTGTTTTGTGATGTGCAAAATTTTGGCTTTTTGTATGCGGTAAGATAAAAACTGCAATTTAACAGTAAATAAGACCACTTTCTTTTCAAGTCTGATAACCTTGCACAATATGTTGGTGATTTCTGTCTTCTACACCTTCTTCCCATGTAACAACTGAAGTTTCATCAGCCTAGTATCTGAAATCCTTAAACAAATGGGCCATTTATGTATGCCTGGGGCACCAATTTTACTTGAAAAATCCTTAAATTGGTAAATAAAATCCAATTGTATTCCAAATAATGTATTCTATTCCACATTTATAATTTTTGTTACAATAATCTTGCCAATTTTGTCAGGTTCAAACAACTGATAGGTCTCCTTCTTATATTTAAATAAACAAGAGGCTCCAAGTTGTCTTTGTAGAAAAAAATGGGGTTACTAACATAGTTCTTTCTACTTCAAGAACTTAAAACTGTCAATAAAAGATTATTTTTGCACTCAATCCATTGCTAAGGTAGTATTGGCATCACTTCAACTCACAAATTCTATTTGAATATAACCCAACAAGGACAGAACATTAAAGTGTTCATTTTAAGTCAATATAGAGAAAATTGGCCAAAACCTTGAAGAGGGTACCCTTTTTAAAATTGTAATAAAAAAATCAATGAAAGCATTTTTGCTATAGTTTTTTCTTAATTTGATTGAAAAATGTATAAAGAAACAGAAAAACAACTTTATTTAGAAATATCAAATCATCTTTGATCCTAATAGGTACCAGTCTTGTATTGCAAGTTCTTACGCGGGTGGACGTCAAAACATGGAGGCTATTAAAATATAGTGCCTTTTTCCTGAGTCGTTTGCAGCATTGCTTTTCATGCATTTTTTCTAACTTTTGGCTTAAATTGAAGGTAAGACACCAAACTTTGACATCACTAACTTTTTTAAAAGGAAAAATTGCATTATTAAATAAAACAGTTCTCTTGAAAAGGGGGGTATTTTTGAAATGGAAGTTAAAGTGAAAGTAGGAAAAAATCTATTTTTAGTTCAACCAACTGTGGTTTTCTTATCTTCGTGCGACTTTTTTTCGGCCCACCCTTTAAAATGTTTTCTGACACTTCCTTTATTGAAAAAATATAGCAAAAGTTGTATTGAATCATTTTAACTATTTTTAAAAAAATTCCAAAAATCTCAGGTTTACTATAGAAGTCTATGGGAAAAACAATACAAGACTGTGACCTGATTACTGGTATTTACAGTAAAGTTGAATATTAAATAAGTGCTTATTATCTGTTTTATTCAAAAGAAAATCATGTCTTTGAACACTTTATAAAGATTTTTTTTTACTTTTTGCTTAATTTGTTTCAGCTACCTTTCAATTTTTGCTATTATAGTACTTTTTGACCAAATTTGGACATTAAAATAGATTTTGTCTCTTTTATGAGAACCAGTGGATTTAAATGTCTATATTCTTTATCTTTAGTAAGAATGACTTTATTGCACTGCTAATATGCAATTTAAATTGTCATATTTTATCCGGTGTAACTTTTTCAGCACTTTGCATATGTTCAGTTCAAACTAAGAAATGAAGGCTTTTTTTACCTCTCCACACATATGGGAACTGTTCTGATTTTAAACATAACGACTTTCTAACCAAACAAATGGTGTGAAAATGTTCTAGATAAACTTTATGACTGATTTCAGCAAAAAAACTCTAAACAAATTCAATATTTTTTTCTTTATGGTGTTTTGTGATGTGCAAAATTTTGGCTTTTTGTATGCGGTAAGATAAAAACTGCAATTTAACAGTAAATAAGACCACTTTCTTTTCAAGTCTGATAACCTTGCACAATATGTTGGTGATTTCTGTCTTCTACACCTTCTTCCCATGTAACAACTGAAGTTTCATCAGCCTAGTATCTGAAATCCTTAAACAAATGGGCCATTTATGTATGCCTGGGGCACCAATTTTACTTGAAAAATCCTTAAATTGGTAAATAAAATCCAATTGTATTCCAAATAATGTATTCTATTCCACATTTATAATTTTTGTTACAATAATCTTGCCAATTTTGTCAGGTTCAAACAACTGATAGGTCTCCTTCTTATATTTAAATAAACAAGAGGCTCCAAGTTGTCTTTGTAGAAAAAAATGGGGTTACTAACATAGTTCTTTCTACTTCAAGAACTTAAAACTGTCAATAAAAGATTATTTTTGCACTCAATCCATTGCTAAGGTAGTATTGGCATCACTTCAACTCACAAATTCTATTTGAATATAACCCAACAAGGACAGAACATTAAAGTGTTCATTTTAAGTCAATATAGAGAAAATTGGCCAAAACCTTGAAGAGGGTACCCTTTTTAAAATTGTAATAAAAAAATCAATGAAAGCATTTTTGCTATAGTTTTTTCTTAATTTGATTGAAAAATGTATAAAGAAACAGAAAAACAACTTTATTTAGAAATATCAAATCATCTTTGATCCTAATAGGTACCAGTCTTGTATTGCAAGTTCTTACGCGGGTGGACGTCAAAACATGGAGGCTATTAAAATATAGTGCCTTTTTCCTGAGTCGTTTGCAGCATTGCTTTTCATGCATTTTTTCTAACTTTTGGCTTAAATTGAAGGTAAGACACCAAACTTTGACATCACTAACTTTTTTAAAAGGAAAAATTGCATTATTAAATAAAACAGTTCTCTTGAAAAGGGGGGTATTTTTGAAATGGAAGTTAAAGTGAAAGTAGGAAAAAATCTATTTTTAGTTCAACCAACTGTGGTTTTCTTATCTTCGTGCGACTTTTTTTCGGCCCACCCTTTAAAATGTTTTCTGACACTTCCTTTATTGAAAAAATATAGCAAAAGTTGTATTGAATCATTTTAACTATTTTTAAAAAAATTCCAAAAATCTCAGGTTTACTATAGAAGTCTATGGGAAAAACAATACAAGACTGTGACCTGATTACTGGTATTTACAGTAAAGTTGAATATTAAATAAGTGCTTATTATCTGTTTTATTCAAAAGAAAATCATGTCTTTGAACACTTTATAAAGATTTTTTTTACTTTTTGCTTAATTTGTTTCAGCTACCTTTCAATTTTTGCTATTATAGTACTTTTTGACCAAATTTGGACATTAAAATAGATTTTGTCTCTTTTATGAGAACCAGTGGATTTAAATGTCTATATTCTTTATCTTTAGTAAGAATGACTTTATTGCACTGCTAATATGCAATTTAAATTGTCATATTTTATCCGGTGTAACTTTTTCAGCACTTTGCATATGTTCAGTTCAAACTAAGAAATGAAGGCTTTTTTTACCTCTCCACACATATGGGAACTGTTCTGATTTTAAACATAACGACTTTCTAACCAAACAAATGGTGTGAAAATGTTCTAGATAAACTTTATGACTGATTTCAGCAAAAAAACTCTAAACAAATTCAATATTTTTTTCTTTATGGTGTTTTGTGATGTGCAAAATTTTGGCTTTTTGTATGCGGTAAGATAAAAACTGCAATTTAACAGTAAATAAGACCACTTTCTTTTCAAGTCTGATAACCTTGCACAATATGTTGGTGATTTCTGTCTTCTACACCTTCTTCCCATGTAACAACTGAAGTTTCATCAGCCTAGTATCTGAAATCCTTAAACAAATGGGCCATTTATGTATGCCTGGGGCACCAATTTTACTTGAAAAATCCTTAAATTGGTAAATAAAATCCAATTGTATTCCAAATAATGTATTCTATTCCACATTTATAATTTTTGTTACAATAATCTTGCCAATTTTGTCAGGTTCAAACAACTGATAGGTCTCCTTCTTATATTTAAATAAACAAGAGGCTCCAAGTTGTCTTTGTAGAAAAAAATGGGGTTACTAACATAGTTCTTTCTACTTCAAGAACTTAAAACTGTCAATAAAAGATTATTTTTGCACTCAATCCATTGCTAAGGTAGTATTGGCATCACTTCAACTCACAAATTCTATTTGAATATAACCCAACAAGGACAGAACATTAAAGTGTTCATTTTAAGTCAATATAGAGAAAATTGGCCAAAACCTTGAAGAGGGTACCCTTTTTAAAATTGTAATAAAAAAATCAATGAAAGCATTTTTGCTATAGTTTTTTCTTAATTTGATTGAAAAATGTATAAAGAAACAGAAAAACAACTTTATTTAGAAATATCAAATCATCTTTGATCCTAATAGGTACCAGTCTTGTATTGCAAGTTCTTACGCGGGTGGACGTCAAAACATGGAGGCTATTAAAATATAGTGCCTTTTTCCTGAGTCGTTTGCAGCATTGCTTTTCATGCATTTTTTCTAACTTTTGGCTTAAATTGAAGGTAAGACACCAAACTTTGACATCACTAACTTTTTTAAAAGGAAAAATTGCATTATTAAATAAAACAGTTCTCTTGAAAAGGGGGGTATTTTTGAAATGGAAGTTAAAGTGAAAGTAGGAAAAAATCTATTTTTAGTTCAACCAACTGTGGTTTTCTTATCTTCGTGCGACTTTTTTTCGGCCCACCCTTTAAAATGTTTTCTGACACTTCCTTTATTGAAAAAATATAGCAAAAGTTGTATTGAATCATTTTAACTATTTTTAAAAAAATTCCAAAAATCTCAGGTTTACTATAGAAGTCTATGGGAAAAACAATACAAGACTGTGACCTGATTACTGGTATTTACAGTAAAGTTGAATATTAAATAAGTGCTTATTATCTGTTTTATTCAAAAGAAAATCATGTCTTTGAACACTTTATAAAGATTTTTTTTACTTTTTGCTTAATTTGTTTCAGCTACCTTTCAATTTTTGCTATTATAGTACTTTTTGACCAAATTTGGACATTAAAATAGATTTTGTCTCTTTTATGAGAACCAGTGGATTTAAATGTCTATATTCTTTATCTTTAGTAAGAATGACTTTATTGCACTGCTAATATGCAATTTAAATTGTCATATTTTATCCGGTGTAACTTTTTCAGCACTTTGCATATGTTCAGTTCAAACTAAGAAATGAAGGCTTTTTTTACCTCTCCACACATATGGGAACTGTTCTGATTTTAAACATAACGACTTTCTAACCAAACAAATGGTGTGAAAATGTTCTAGATAAACTTTATGACTGATTTCAGCAAAAAAACTCTAAACAAATTCAATATTTTTTTCTTTATGGTGTTTTGTGATGTGCAAAATTTTGGCTTTTTGTATGCGGTAAGATAAAAACTGCAATTTAACAGTAAATAAGACCACTTTCTTTTCAAGTCTGATAACCTTGCACAATATGTTGGTGATTTCTGTCTTCTACACCTTCTTCCCATGTAACAACTGAAGTTTCATCAGCCTAGTATCTGAAATCCTTAAACAAATGGGCCATTTATGTATGCCTGGGGCACCAATTTTACTTGAAAAATCCTTAAATTGGTAAATAAAATCCAATTGTATTCCAAATAATGTATTCTATTCCACATTTATAATTTTTGTTACAATAATCTTGCCAATTTTGTCAGGTTCAAACAACTGATAGGTCTCCTTCTTATATTTAAATAAACAAGAGGCTCCAAGTTGTCTTTGTAGAAAAAAATGGGGTTACTAACATAGTTCTTTCTACTTCAAGAACTTAAAACTGTCAATAAAAGATTATTTTTGCACTCAATCCATTGCTAAGGTAGTATTGGCATCACTTCAACTCACAAATTCTATTTGAATATAACCCAACAAGGACAGAACATTAAAGTGTTCATTTTAAGTCAATATAGAGAAAATTGGCCAAAACCTTGAAGAGGGTACCCTTTTTAAAATTGTAATAAAAAAATCAATGAAAGCATTTTTGCTATAGTTTTTTCTTAATTTGATTGAAAAATGTATAAAGAAACAGAAAAACAACTTTATTTAGAAATATCAAATCATCTTTGATCCTGATTACTGGTATTTACAGTAAAGTTGAATATTAAATAAGTGCTTATTATCTGTTTTATTCAAAAGAAAATCATGTCTTTGAACACTTTATAAAGATTTTTTTTACTTTTTGCTTAATTTGTTTCAGCTACCTTTCAATTTTTGCTATTATAGTACTTTTTGACCAAATTTGGACATTAAAATAGATTTTGTCTCTTTTATGAGAACCAGTGGATTTAAATGTCTATATTCTTTATCTTTAGTAAGAATGACTTTATTGCACTGCTAATATGCAATTTAAATTGTCATATTTTATCCGGTGTAACTTTTTCAGCACTTTGCATATGTTCAGTTCAAACTAAGAAATGAAGGCTTTTTTTACCTCTCCACACATATGGGAACTGTTCTGATTTTAAACATAACGACTTTCTAACCAAACAAATGGTGTGAAAATGTTCTAGATAAACTTTATGACTGATTTCAGCAAAAAAACTCTAAACAAATTCAATATTTTTTTCTTTATGGTGTTTTGTGATGTGCAAAATTTTGGCTTTTTGTATGCGGTAAGATAAAAACTGCAATTTAACAGTAAATAAGACCACTTTCTTTTCAAGTCTGATAACCTTGCACAATATGTTGGTGATTTCTGTCTTCTACACCTTCTTCCCATGTAACAACTGAAGTTTCATCAGCCTAGTATCTGAAATCCTTAAACAAATGGGCCATTTATGTATGCCTGGGGCACCAATTTTACTTGAAAAATCCTTAAATTGGTAAATAAAATCCAATTGTATTCCAAATAATGTATTCTATTCCACATTTATAATTTTTGTTACAATAATCTTGCCAATTTTGTCAGGTTCAAACAACTGATAGGTCTCCTTCTTATATTTAAATAAACAAGAGGCTCCAAGTTGTCTTTGTAGAAAAAAATGGGGTTACTAACATAGTTCTTTCTACTTCAAGAACTTAAAACTGTCAATAAAAGATTATTTTTGCACTCAATCCATTGCTAAGGTAGTATTGGCATCACTTCAACTCACAAATTCTATTTGAATATAACCCAACAAGGACAGAACATTAAAGTGTTCATTTTAAGTCAATATAGAGAAAATTGGCCAAAACCTTGAAGAGGGTACCCTTTTTAAAATTGTAATAAAAAAATCAATGAAAGCATTTTTGCTATAGTTTTTTCTTAATTTGATTGAAAAATGTATAAAGAAACAGAAAAACAACTTTATTTAGAAATATCAAATCATCTTTGATCCTAATAGGTACCAGTCTTGTATTGCAAGTTCTTACGCGGGTGGACGTCAAAACATGGAGGCTATTAAAATATAGTGCCTTTTTCCTGAGTCGTTTGCAGCATTGCTTTTCATGCATTTTTTCTAACTTTTGGCTTAAATTGAAGGTAAGACACCAAACTTTGACATCACTAACTTTTTTAAAAGGAAAAATTGCATTATTAAATAAAACAGTTCTCTTGAAAAGGGGGGTATTTTTGAAATGGAAGTTAAAGTGAAAGTAGGAAAAAATCTATTTTTAGTTCAACCAACTGTGGTTTTCTTATCTTCGTGCGACTTTTTTTCGGCCCACCCTTTAAAATGTTTTCTGACACTTCCTTTATTGAAAAAATATAGCAAAAGTTGTATTGAATCATTTTAACTATTTTTAAAAAAATTCCAAAAATCTCAGGTTTACTATAGAAGTCTATGGGAAAAACAATACAAGACTGTGACCTGATTACTGGTATTTACAGTAAAGTTGAATATTAAATAAGTGCTTATTATCTGTTTTATTCAAAAGAAAATCATGTCTTTGAACACTTTATAAAGATTTTTTTTACTTTTTGCTTAATTTGTTTCAGCTACCTTTCAATTTTTGCTATTATAGTACTTTTTGACCAAATTTGGACATTAAAATAGATTTTGTCTCTTTTATGAGAACCAGTGGATTTAAATGTCTATATTCTTTATCTTTAGTAAGAATGACTTTATTGCACTGCTAATATGCAATTTAAATTGTCATATTTTATCCGGTGTAACTTTTTCAGCACTTTGCATATGTTCAGTTCAAACTAAGAAATGAAGGCTTTTTTTACCTCTCCACACATATGGGAACTGTTCTGATTTTAAACATAACGACTTTCTAACCAAACAAATGGTGTGAAAATGTTCTAGATAAACTTTATGACTGATTTCAGCAAAAAAACTCTAAACAAATTCAATATTTTTTTCTTTATGGTGTTTTGTGATGTGCAAAATTTTGGCTTTTTGTATGCGGTAAGATAAAAACTGCAATTTAACAGTAAATAAGACCACTTTCTTTTCAAGTCTGATAACCTTGCACAATATGTTGGTGATTTCTGTCTTCTACACCTTCTTCCCATGTAACAACTGAAGTTTCATCAGCCTAGTATCTGAAATCCTTAAACAAATGGGCCATTTATGTATGCCTGGGGCACCAATTTTACTTGAAAAATCCTTAAATTGGTAAATAAAATCCAATTGTATTCCAAATAATGTATTCTATTCCACATTTATAATTTTTGTTACAATAATCTTGCCAATTTTGTCAGGTTCAAACAACTGATAGGTCTCCTTCTTATATTTAAATAAACAAGAGGCTCCAAGTTGTCTTTGTAGAAAAAAATGGGGTTACTAACATAGTTCTTTCTACTTCAAGAACTTAAAACTGTCAATAAAAGATTATTTTTGCACTCAATCCATTGCTAAGGTAGTATTGGCATCACTTCAACTCACAAATTCTATTTGAATATAACCCAACAAGGACAGAACATTAAAGTGTTCATTTTAAGTCAATATAGAGAAAATTGGCCAAAACCTTGAAGAGGGTACCCTTTTTAAAATTGTAATAAAAAAATCAATGAAAGCATTTTTGCTATAGTTTTTTCTTAATTTGATTGAAAAATGTATAAAGAAACAGAAAAACAACTTTATTTAGAAATATCAAATCATCTTTGATCCTAATACTGGTATTTACAGTAAAGTTGAATATTAAATAAGTGCTTATTATCTGTTTTATTCAAAAGAAAATCATGTCTTTGAACACTTTATAAAGATTTTTTTTACTTTTTGCTTAATTTGTTTCAGCTACCTTTCAATTTTTGCTATTATAGTACTTTTTGACCAAATTTGGACATTAAAATAGATTTTGTCTCTTTTATGAGAACCAGTGGATTTAAATGTCTATATTCTTTATCTTTAGTAAGAATGACTTTATTGCACTGCTAATATGCAATTTAAATTGTCATATTTTATCCGGTGTAACTTTTTCAGCACTTTGCATATGTTCAGTTCAAACTAAGAAATGAAGGCTTTTTTTACCTCTCCACACATATGGGAACTGTTCTGATTTTAAACATAACGACTTTCTAACCAAACAAATGGTGTGAAAATGTTCTAGATAAACTTTATGACTGATTTCAGCAAAAAAACTCTAAACAAATTCAATATTTTTTTCTTTATGGTGTTTTGTGATGTGCAAAATTTTGGCTTTTTGTATGCGGTAAGATAAAAACTGCAATTTAACAGTAAATAAGACCACTTTCTTTTCAAGTCTGATAACCTTGCACAATATGTTGGTGATTTCTGTCTTCTACACCTTCTTCCCATGTAACAACTGAAGTTTCATCAGCCTAGTATCTGAAATCCTTAAACAAATGGGCCATTTATGTATGCCTGGGGCACCAATTTTACTTGAAAAATCCTTAAATTGGTAAATAAAATCCAATTGTATTCCAAATAATGTATTCTATTCCACATTTATAATTTTTGTTACAATAATCTTGCCAATTTTGTCAGGTTCAAACAACTGATAGGTCTCCTTCTTATATTTAAATAAACAAGAGGCTCCAAGTTGTCTTTGTAGAAAAAAATGGGGTTACTAACATAGTTCTTTCTACTTCAAGAACTTAAAACTGTCAATAAAAGATTATTTTTGCACTCAATCCATTGCTAAGGTAGTATTGGCATCACTTCAACTCACAAATTCTATTTGAATATAACCCAACAAGGACAGAACATTAAAGTGTTCATTTTAAGTCAATATAGAGAAAATTGGCCAAAACCTTGAAGAGGGTACCCTTTTTAAAATTGTAATAAAAAAATCAATGAAAGCATTTTTGCTATAGTTTTTTCTTAATTTGATTGAAAAATGTATAAAGAAACAGAAAAACAACTTTATTTAGAAATATCAAATCATCTTTGATCCTGATTACTGGTATTTACAGTAAAGTTGAATATTAAATAAGTGCTTATTATCTGTTTTATTCAAAAGAAAATCATGTCTTTGAACACTTTATAAAGATTTTTTTTACTTTTTGCTTAATTTGTTTCAGCTACCTTTCAATTTTTGCTATTATAGTACTTTTTGACCAAATTTGGACATTAAAATAGATTTTGTCTCTTTTATGAGAACCAGTGGATTTAAATGTCTATATTCTTTATCTTTAGTAAGAATGACTTTATTGCACTGCTAATATGCAATTTAAATTGTCATATTTTATCCGGTGTAACTTTTTCAGCACTTTGCATATGTTCAGTTCAAACTAAGAAATGAAGGCTTTTTTTACCTCTCCACACATATGGGAACTGTTCTGATTTTAAACATAACGACTTTCTAACCAAACAAATGGTGTGAAAATGTTCTAGATAAACTTTATGACTGATTTCAGCAAAAAAACTCTAAACAAATTCAATATTTTTTTCTTTATGGTGTTTTGTGATGTGCAAAATTTTGGCTTTTTGTATGCGGTAAGATAAAAACTGCAATTTAACAGTAAATAAGACCACTTTCTTTTCAAGTCTGATAACCTTGCACAATATGTTGGTGATTTCTGTCTTCTACACCTTCTTCCCATGTAACAACTGAAGTTTCATCAGCCTAGTATCTGAAATCCTTAAACAAATGGGCCATTTATGTATGCCTGGGGCACCAATTTTACTTGAAAAATCCTTAAATTGGTAAATAAAATCCAATTGTATTCCAAATAATGTATTCTATTCCACATTTATAATTTTTGTTACAATAATCTTGCCAATTTTGTCAGGTTCAAACAACTGATAGGTCTCCTTCTTATATTTAAATAAACAAGAGGCTCCAAGTTGTCTTTGTAGAAAAAAATGGGGTTACTAACATAGTTCTTTCTACTTCAAGAACTTAAAACTGTCAATAAAAGATTATTTTTGCACTCAATCCATTGCTAAGGTAGTATTGGCATCACTTCAACTCACAAATTCTATTTGAATATAACCCAACAAGGACAGAACATTAAAGTGTTCATTTTAAGTCAATATAGAGAAAATTGGCCAAAACCTTGAAGAGGGTACCCTTTTTAAAATTGTAATAAAAAAATCAATGAAAGCATTTTTGCTATAGTTTTTTCTTAATTTGATTGAAAAATGTATAAAGAAACAGAAAAACAACTTTATTTAGAAATATCAAATCATCTTTGATCCTAATAGGTACCAGTCTTGTATTGCAAGTTCTTACGCGGGTGGACGTCAAAACATGGAGGCTATTAAAATATAGTGCCTTTTTCCTGAGTCGTTTGCAGCATTGCTTTTCATGCATTTTTTCTAACTTTTGGCTTAAATTGAAGGTAAGACACCAAACTTTGACATCACTAACTTTTTTAAAAGGAAAAATTGCATTATTAAATAAAACAGTTCTCTTGAAAAGGGGGGTATTTTTGAAATGGAAGTTAAAGTGAAAGTAGGAAAAAATCTATTTTTAGTTCAACCAACTGTGGTTTTCTTATCTTCGTGCGACTTTTTTTCGGCCCACCCTTTAAAATGTTTTCTGACACTTCCTTTATTGAAAAAATATAGCAAAAGTTGTATTGAATCATTTTAACTATTTTTAAAAAAATTCCAAAAATCTCAGGTTTACTATAGAAGTCTATGGGAAAAACAATACAAGACTGTGACCTGATTACTGGTATTTACAGTAAAGTTGAATATTAAATAAGTGCTTATTATCTGTTTTATTCAAAAGAAAATCATGTCTTTGAACACTTTATAAAGATTTTTTTTACTTTTTGCTTAATTTGTTTCAGCTACCTTTCAATTTTTGCTATTATAGTACTTTTTGACCAAATTTGGACATTAAAATAGATTTTGTCTCTTTTATGAGAACCAGTGGATTTAAATGTCTATATTCTTTATCTTTAGTAAGAATGACTTTATTGCACTGCTAATATGCAATTTAAATTGTCATATTTTATCCGGTGTAACTTTTTCAGCACTTTGCATATGTTCAGTTCAAACTAAGAAATGAAGGCTTTTTTTACCTCTCCACACATATGGGAACTGTTCTGATTTTAAACATAACGACTTTCTAACCAAACAAATGGTGTGAAAATGTTCTAGATAAACTTTATGACTGATTTCAGCAAAAAAACTCTAAACAAATTCAATATTTTTTTCTTTATGGTGTTTTGTGATGTGCAAAATTTTGGCTTTTTGTATGCGGTAAGATAAAAACTGCAATTTAACAGTAAATAAGACCACTTTCTTTTCAAGTCTGATAACCTTGCACAATATGTTGGTGATTTCTGTCTTCTACACCTTCTTCCCATGTAACAACTGAAGTTTCATCAGCCTAGTATCTGAAATCCTTAAACAAATGGGCCATTTATGTATGCCTGGGGCACCAATTTTACTTGAAAAATCCTTAAATTGGTAAATAAAATCCAATTGTATTCCAAATAATGTATTCTATTCCACATTTATAATTTTTGTTACAATAATCTTGCCAATTTTGTCAGGTTCAAACAACTGATAGGTCTCCTTCTTATATTTAAATAAACAAGAGGCTCCAAGTTGTCTTTGTAGAAAAAAATGGGGTTACTAACATAGTTCTTTCTACTTCAAGAACTTAAAACTGTCAATAAAAGATTATTTTTGCACTCAATCCATTGCTAAGGTAGTATTGGCATCACTTCAACTCACAAATTCTATTTGAATATAACCCAACAAGGACAGAACATTAAAGTGTTCATTTTAAGTCAATATAGAGAAAATTGGCCAAAACCTTGAAGAGGGTACCCTTTTTAAAATTGTAATAAAAAAATCAATGAAAGCATTTTTGCTATAGTTTTTTCTTAATTTGATTGAAAAATGTATAAAGAAACAGAAAAACAACTTTATTTAGAAATATCAAATCATCTTTGATCCTAATAGGTACCAGTCTTGTATTGCAAGTTCTTACGCGGGTGGACGTCAAAACATGGAGGCTATTAAAATATAGTGCCTTTTTCCTGAGTCGTTTGCAGCATTGCTTTTCATGCATTTTTTCTAACTTTTGGCTTAAATTGAAGGTAAGACACCAAACTTTGACATCACTAACTTTTTTAAAAGGAAAAATTGCATTATTAAATAAAACAGTTCTCTTGAAAAGGGGGGTATTTTTGAAATGGAAGTTAAAGTGAAAGTAGGAAAAAATCTATTTTTAGTTCAACCAACTGTGGTTTTCTTATCTTCGTGCGACTTTTTTTCGGCCCACCCTTTAAAATGTTTTCTGACACTTCCTTTATTGAAAAAATATAGCAAAAGTTGTATTGAATCATTTTAACTATTTTTAAAAAAATTCCAAAAATCTCAGGTTTACTATAGAAGTCTATGGGAAAAACAATACAAGACTGTGACCTGATTACTGGTATTTACAGTAAAGTTGAATATTAAATAAGTGCTTATTATCTGTTTTATTCAAAAGAAAATCATGTCTTTGAACACTTTATAAAGATTTTTTTTACTTTTTGCTTAATTTGTTTCAGCTACCTTTCAATTTTTGCTATTATAGTACTTTTTGACCAAATTTGGACATTAAAATAGATTTTGTCTCTTTTATGAGAACCAGTGGATTTAAATGTCTATATTCTTTATCTTTAGTAAGAATGACTTTATTGCACTGCTAATATGCAATTTAAATTGTCATATTTTATCCGGTGTAACTTTTTCAGCACTTTGCATATGTTCAGTTCAAACTAAGAAATGAAGGCTTTTTTTACCTCTCCACACATATGGGAACTGTTCTGATTTTAAACATAACGACTTTCTAACCAAACAAATGGTGTGAAAATGTTCTAGATAAACTTTATGACTGATTTCAGCAAAAAAACTCTAAACAAATTCAATATTTTTTTCTTTATGGTGTTTTGTGATGTGCAAAATTTTGGCTTTTTGTATGCGGTAAGATAAAAACTGCAATTTAACAGTAAATAAGACCACTTTCTTTTCAAGTCTGATAACCTTGCACAATATGTTGGTGATTTCTGTCTTCTACACCTTCTTCCCATGTAACAACTGAAGTTTCATCAGCCTAGTATCTGAAATCCTTAAACAAATGGGCCATTTATGTATGCCTGGGGCACCAATTTTACTTGAAAAATCCTTAAATTGGTAAATAAAATCCAATTGTATTCCAAATAATGTATTCTATTCCACATTTATAATTTTTGTTACAATAATCTTGCCAATTTTGTCAGGTTCAAACAACTGATAGGTCTCCTTCTTATATTTAAATAAACAAGAGGCTCCAAGTTGTCTTTGTAGAAAAAAATGGGGTTACTAACATAGTTCTTTCTACTTCAAGAACTTAAAACTGTCAATAAAAGATTATTTTTGCACTCAATCCATTGCTAAGGTAGTATTGGCATCACTTCAACTCACAAATTCTATTTGAATATAACCCAACAAGGACAGAACATTAAAGTGTTCATTTTAAGTCAATATAGAGAAAATTGGCCAAAACCTTGAAGAGGGTACCCTTTTTAAAATTGTAATAAAAAAATCAATGAAAGCATTTTTGCTATAGTTTTTTCTTAATTTGATTGAAAAATGTATAAAGAAACAGAAAAACAACTTTATTTAGAAATATCAAATCATCTTTGATCCTAATAGGTACCAGTCTTGTATTGCAAGTTCTTACGCGGGTGGACGTCAAAACATGGAGGCTATTAAAATATAGTGCCTTTTTCCTGAGTCGTTTGCAGCATTGCTTTTCATGCATTTTTTCTAACTTTTGGCTTAAATTGAAGGTAAGACACCAAACTTTGACATCACTAACTTTTTTAAAAGGAAAAATTGCATTATTAAATAAAACAGTTCTCTTGAAAAGGGGGGTATTTTTGAAATGGAAGTTAAAGTGAAAGTAGGAAAAAATCTATTTTTAGTTCAACCAACTGTGGTTTTCTTATCTTCGTGCGACTTTTTTTCGGCCCACCCTTTAAAATGTTTTCTGACACTTCCTTTATTGAAAAAATATAGCAAAAGTTGTATTGAATCATTTTAACTATTTTTAAAAAAATTCCAAAAATCTCAGGTTTACTATAGAAGTCTATGGGAAAAACAATACAAGACTGTGACCTGATTACTGGTATTTACAGTAAAGTTGAATATTAAATAAGTGCTTATTATCTGTTTTATTCAAAAGAAAATCATGTCTTTGAACACTTTATAAAGATTTTTTTTACTTTTTGCTTAATTTGTTTCAGCTACCTTTCAATTTTTGCTATTATAGTACTTTTTGACCAAATTTGGACATTAAAATAGATTTTGTCTCTTTTATGAGAACCAGTGGATTTAAATGTCTATATTCTTTATCTTTAGTAAGAATGACTTTATTGCACTGCTAATATGCAATTTAAATTGTCATATTTTATCCGGTGTAACTTTTTCAGCACTTTGCATATGTTCAGTTCAAACTAAGAAATGAAGGCTTTTTTTACCTCTCCACACATATGGGAACTGTTCTGATTTTAAACATAACGACTTTCTAACCAAACAAATGGTGTGAAAATGTTCTAGATAAACTTTATGACTGATTTCAGCAAAAAAACTCTAAACAAATTCAATATTTTTTTCTTTATGGTGTTTTGTGATGTGCAAAATTTTGGCTTTTTGTATGCGGTAAGATAAAAACTGCAATTTAACAGTAAATAAGACCACTTTCTTTTCAAGTCTGATAACCTTGCACAATATGTTGGTGATTTCTGTCTTCTACACCTTCTTCCCATGTAACAACTGAAGTTTCATCAGCCTAGTATCTGAAATCCTTAAACAAATGGGCCATTTATGTATGCCTGGGGCACCAATTTTACTTGAAAAATCCTTAAATTGGTAAATAAAATCCAATTGTATTCCAAATAATGTATTCTATTCCACATTTATAATTTTTGTTACAATAATCTTGCCAATTTTGTCAGGTTCAAACAACTGATAGGTCTCCTTCTTATATTTAAATAAACAAGAGGCTCCAAGTTGTCTTTGTAGAAAAAAATGGGGTTACTAACATAGTTCTTTCTACTTCAAGAACTTAAAACTGTCAATAAAAGATTATTTTTGCACTCAATCCATTGCTAAGGTAGTATTGGCATCACTTCAACTCACAAATTCTATTTGAATATAACCCAACAAGGACAGAACATTAAAGTGTTCATTTTAAGTCAATATAGAGAAAATTGGCCAAAACCTTGAAGAGGGTACCCTTTTTAAAATTGTAATAAAAAAATCAATGAAAGCATTTTTGCTATAGTTTTTTCTTAATTTGATTGAAAAATGTATAAAGAAACAGAAAAACAACTTTATTTAGAAATATCAAATCATCTTTGATCCTAATAGGTACCAGTCTTGTATTGCAAGTTCTTACGCGGGTGGACGTCAAAACATGGAGGCTATTAAAATATAGTGCCTTTTTCCTGAGTCGTTTGCAGCATTGCTTTTCATGCATTTTTTCTAACTTTTGGCTTAAATTGAAGGTAAGACACCAAACTTTGACATCACTAACTTTTTTAAAAGGAAAAATTGCATTATTAAATAAAACAGTTCTCTTGAAAAGGGGGGTATTTTTGAAATGGAAGTTAAAGTGAAAGTAGGAAAAAATCTATTTTTAGTTCAACCAACTGTGGTTTTCTTATCTTCGTGCGACTTTTTTTCGGCCCACCCTTTAAAATGTTTTCTGACACTTCCTTTATTGAAAAAATATAGCAAAAGTTGTATTGAATCATTTTAACTATTTTTAAAAAAATTCCAAAAATCTCAGGTTTACTATAGAAGTCTATGGGAAAAACAATACAAGACTGTGACCTGATTACTGGTATTTACAGTAAAGTTGAATATTAAATAAGTGCTTATTATCTGTTTTATTCAAAAGAAAATCATGTCTTTGAACACTTTATAAAGATTTTTTTTACTTTTTGCTTAATTTGTTTCAGCTACCTTTCAATTTTTGCTATTATAGTACTTTTTGACCAAATTTGGACATTAAAATAGATTTTGTCTCTTTTATGAGAACCAGTGGATTTAAATGTCTATATTCTTTATCTTTAGTAAGAATGACTTTATTGCACTGCTAATATGCAATTTAAATTGTCATATTTTATCCGGTGTAACTTTTTCAGCACTTTGCATATGTTCAGTTCAAACTAAGAAATGAAGGCTTTTTTTACCTCTCCACACATATGGGAACTGTTCTGATTTTAAACATAACGACTTTCTAACCAAACAAATGGTGTGAAAATGTTCTAGATAAACTTTATGACTGATTTCAGCAAAAAAACTCTAAACAAATTCAATATTTTTTTCTTTATGGTGTTTTGTGATGTGCAAAATTTTGGCTTTTTGTATGCGGTAAGATAAAAACTGCAATTTAACAGTAAATAAGACCACTTTCTTTTCAAGTCTGATAACCTTGCACAATATGTTGGTGATTTCTGTCTTCTACACCTTCTTCCCATGTAACAACTGAAGTTTCATCAGCCTAGTATCTGAAATCCTTAAACAAATGGGCCATTTATGTATGCCTGGGGCACCAATTTTACTTGAAAAATCCTTAAATTGGTAAATAAAATCCAATTGTATTCCAAATAATGTATTCTATTCCACATTTATAATTTTTGTTACAATAATCTTGCCAATTTTGTCAGGTTCAAACAACTGATAGGTCTCCTTCTTATATTTAAATAAACAAGAGGCTCCAAGTTGTCTTTGTAGAAAAAAATGGGGTTACTAACATAGTTCTTTCTACTTCAAGAACTTAAAACTGTCAATAAAAGATTATTTTTGCACTCAATCCATTGCTAAGGTAGTATTGGCATCACTTCAACTCACAAATTCTATTTGAATATAACCCAACAAGGACAGAACATTAAAGTGTTCATTTTAAGTCAATATAGAGAAAATTGGCCAAAACCTTGAAGAGGGTACCCTTTTTAAAATTGTAATAAAAAAATCAATGAAAGCATTTTTGCTATAGTTTTTTCTTAATTTGATTGAAAAATGTATAAAGAAACAGAAAAACAACTTTATTTAGAAATATCAAATCATCTTTGATCCTAATAGGTACCAGTCTTGTATTGCAAGTTCTTACGCGGGTGGACGTCAAAACATGGAGGCTATTAAAATATAGTGCCTTTTTCCTGAGTCGTTTGCAGCATTGCTTTTCATGCATTTTTTCTAACTTTTGGCTTAAATTGAAGGTAAGACACCAAACTTTGACATCACTAACTTTTTTAAAAGGAAAAATTGCATTATTAAATAAAACAGTTCTCTTGAAAAGGGGGGTATTTTTGAAATGGAAGTTAAAGTGAAAGTAGGAAAAAATCTATTTTTAGTTCAACCAACTGTGGTTTTCTTATCTTCGTGCGACTTTTTTTCGGCCCACCCTTTAAAATGTTTTCTGACACTTCCTTTATTGAAAAAATATAGCAAAAGTTGTATTGAATCATTTTAACTATTTTTAAAAAAATTCCAAAAATCTCAGGTTTACTATAGAAGTCTATGGGAAAAACAATACAAGACTGTGACCTGATTACTGGTATTTACAGTAAAGTTGAATATTAAATAAGTGCTTATTATCTGTTTTATTCAAAAGAAAATCATGTCTTTGAACACTTTATAAAGATTTTTTTTACTTTTTGCTTAATTTGTTTCAGCTACCTTTCAATTTTTGCTATTATAGTACTTTTTGACCAAATTTGGACATTAAAATAGATTTTGTCTCTTTTATGAGAACCAGTGGATTTAAATGTCTATATTCTTTATCTTTAGTAAGAATGACTTTATTGCACTGCTAATATGCAATTTAAATTGTCATATTTTATCCGGTGTAACTTTTTCAGCACTTTGCATATGTTCAGTTCAAACTAAGAAATGAAGGCTTTTTTTACCTCTCCACACATATGGGAACTGTTCTGATTTTAAACATAACGACTTTCTAACCAAACAAATGGTGTGAAAATGTTCTAGATAAACTTTATGACTGATTTCAGCAAAAAAACTCTAAACAAATTCAATATTTTTTTCTTTATGGTGTTTTGTGATGTGCAAAATTTTGGCTTTTTGTATGCGGTAAGATAAAAACTGCAATTTAACAGTAAATAAGACCACTTTCTTTTCAAGTCTGATAACCTTGCACAATATGTTGGTGATTTCTGTCTTCTACACCTTCTTCCCATGTAACAACTGAAGTTTCATCAGCCTAGTATCTGAAATCCTTAAACAAATGGGCCATTTATGTATGCCTGGGGCACCAATTTTACTTGAAAAATCCTTAAATTGGTAAATAAAATCCAATTGTATTCCAAATAATGTATTCTATTCCACATTTATAATTTTTGTTACAATAATCTTGCCAATTTTGTCAGGTTCAAACAACTGATAGGTCTCCTTCTTATATTTAAATAAACAAGAGGCTCCAAGTTGTCTTTGTAGAAAAAAATGGGGTTACTAACATAGTTCTTTCTACTTCAAGAACTTAAAACTGTCAATAAAAGATTATTTTTGCACTCAATCCATTGCTAAGGTAGTATTGGCATCACTTCAACTCACAAATTCTATTTGAATATAACCCAACAAGGACAGAACATTAAAGTGTTCATTTTAAGTCAATATAGAGAAAATTGGCCAAAACCTTGAAGAGGGTACCCTTTTTAAAATTGTAATAAAAAAATCAATGAAAGCATTTTTGCTATAGTTTTTTCTTAATTTGATTGAAAAATGTATAAAGAAACAGAAAAACAACTTTATTTAGAAATATCAAATCATCTTTGATCCTAATAGGTACCAGTCTTGTATTGCAAGTTCTTACGCGGGTGGACGTCAAAACATGGAGGCTATTAAAATATAGTGCCTTTTTCCTGAGTCGTTTGCAGCATTGCTTTTCATGCATTTTTTCTAACTTTTGGCTTAAATTGAAGGTAAGACACCAAACTTTGACATCACTAACTTTTTTAAAAGGAAAAATTGCATTATTAAATAAAACAGTTCTCTTGAAAAGGGGGGTATTTTTGAAATGGAAGTTAAAGTGAAAGTAGGAAAAAATCTATTTTTAGTTCAACCAACTGTGGTTTTCTTATCTTCGTGCGACTTTTTTTCGGCCCACCCTTTAAAATGTTTTCTGACACTTCCTTTATTGAAAAAATATAGCAAAAGTTGTATTGAATCATTTTAACTATTTTTAAAAAAATTCCAAAAATCTCAGGTTTACTATAGAAGTCTATGGGAAAAACAATACAAGACTGTGACCTGATTACTGGTATTTACAGTAAAGTTGAATATTAAATAAGTGCTTATTATCTGTTTTATTCAAAAGAAAATCATGTCTTTGAACACTTTATAAAGATTTTTTTTACTTTTTGCTTAATTTGTTTCAGCTACCTTTCAATTTTTGCTATTATAGTACTTTTTGACCAAATTTGGACATTAAAATAGATTTTGTCTCTTTTATGAGAACCAGTGGATTTAAATGTCTATATTCTTTATCTTTAGTAAGAATGACTTTATTGCACTGCTAATATGCAATTTAAATTGTCATATTTTATCCGGTGTAACTTTTTCAGCACTTTGCATATGTTCAGTTCAAACTAAGAAATGAAGGCTTTTTTTACCTCTCCACACATATGGGAACTGTTCTGATTTTAAACATAACGACTTTCTAACCAAACAAATGGTGTGAAAATGTTCTAGATAAACTTTATGACTGATTTCAGCAAAAAAACTCTAAACAAATTCAATATTTTTTTCTTTATGGTGTTTTGTGATGTGCAAAATTTTGGCTTTTTGTATGCGGTAAGATAAAAACTGCAATTTAACAGTAAATAAGACCACTTTCTTTTCAAGTCTGATAACCTTGCACAATATGTTGGTGATTTCTGTCTTCTACACCTTCTTCCCATGTAACAACTGAAGTTTCATCAGCCTAGTATCTGAAATCCTTAAACAAATGGGCCATTTATGTATGCCTGGGGCACCAATTTTACTTGAAAAATCCTTAAATTGGTAAATAAAATCCAATTGTATTCCAAATAATGTATTCTATTCCACATTTATAATTTTTGTTACAATAATCTTGCCAATTTTGTCAGGTTCAAACAACTGATAGGTCTCCTTCTTATATTTAAATAAACAAGAGGCTCCAAGTTGTCTTTGTAGAAAAAAATGGGGTTACTAACATAGTTCTTTCTACTTCAAGAACTTAAAACTGTCAATAAAAGATTATTTTTGCACTCAATCCATTGCTAAGGTAGTATTGGCATCACTTCAACTCACAAATTCTATTTGAATATAACCCAACAAGGACAGAACATTAAAGTGTTCATTTTAAGTCAATATAGAGAAAATTGGCCAAAACCTTGAAGAGGGTACCCTTTTTAAAATTGTAATAAAAAAATCAATGAAAGCATTTTTGCTATAGTTTTTTCTTAATTTGATTGAAAAATGTATAAAGAAACAGAAAAACAACTTTATTTAGAAATATCAAATCATCTTTGATCCTAATAGGTACCAGTCTTGTATTGCAAGTTCTTACGCGGGTGGACGTCAAAACATGGAGGCTATTAAAATATAGTGCCTTTTTCCTGAGTCGTTTGCAGCATTGCTTTTCATGCATTTTTTCTAACTTTTGGCTTAAATTGAAGGTAAGACACCAAACTTTGACATCACTAACTTTTTTAAAAGGAAAAATTGCATTATTAAATAAAACAGTTCTCTTGAAAAGGGGGGTATTTTTGAAATGGAAGTTAAAGTGAAAGTAGGAAAAAATCTATTTTTAGTTCAACCAACTGTGGTTTTCTTATCTTCGTGCGACTTTTTTTCGGCCCACCCTTTAAAATGTTTTCTGACACTTCCTTTATTGAAAAAATATAGCAAAAGTTGTATTGAATCATTTTAACTATTTTTAAAAAAATTCCAAAAATCTCAGGTTTACTATAGAAGTCTATGGGAAAAACAATACAAGACTGTGACCTGATTACTGGTATTTACAGTAAAGTTGAATATTAAATAAGTGCTTATTATCTGTTTTATTCAAAAGAAAATCATGTCTTTGAACACTTTATAAAGATTTTTTTTACTTTTTGCTTAATTTGTTTCAGCTACCTTTCAATTTTTGCTATTATAGTACTTTTTGACCAAATTTGGACATTAAAATAGATTTTGTCTCTTTTATGAGAACCAGTGGATTTAAATGTCTATATTCTTTATCTTTAGTAAGAATGACTTTATTGCACTGCTAATATGCAATTTAAATTGTCATATTTTATCCGGTGTAACTTTTTCAGCACTTTGCATATGTTCAGTTCAAACTAAGAAATGAAGGCTTTTTTTACCTCTCCACACATATGGGAACTGTTCTGATTTTAAACATAACGACTTTCTAACCAAACAAATGGTGTGAAAATGTTCTAGATAAACTTTATGACTGATTTCAGCAAAAAAACTCTAAACAAATTCAATATTTTTTTCTTTATGGTGTTTTGTGATGTGCAAAATTTTGGCTTTTTGTATGCGGTAAGATAAAAACTGCAATTTAACAGTAAATAAGACCACTTTCTTTTCAAGTCTGATAACCTTGCACAATATGTTGGTGATTTCTGTCTTCTACACCTTCTTCCCATGTAACAACTGAAGTTTCATCAGCCTAGTATCTGAAATCCTTAAACAAATGGGCCATTTATGTATGCCTGGGGCACCAATTTTACTTGAAAAATCCTTAAATTGGTAAATAAAATCCAATTGTATTCCAAATAATGTATTCTATTCCACATTTATAATTTTTGTTACAATAATCTTGCCAATTTTGTCAGGTTCAAACAACTGATAGGTCTCCTTCTTATATTTAAATAAACAAGAGGCTCCAAGTTGTCTTTGTAGAAAAAAATGGGGTTACTAACATAGTTCTTTCTACTTCAAGAACTTAAAACTGTCAATAAAAGATTATTTTTGCACTCAATCCATTGCTAAGGTAGTATTGGCATCACTTCAACTCACAAATTCTATTTGAATATAACCCAACAAGGACAGAACATTAAAGTGTTCATTTTAAGTCAATATAGAGAAAATTGGCCAAAACCTTGAAGAGGGTACCCTTTTTAAAATTGTAATAAAAAAATCAATGAAAGCATTTTTGCTATAGTTTTTTCTTAATTTGATTGAAAAATGTATAAAGAAACAGAAAAACAACTTTATTTAGAAATATCAAATCATCTTTGATCCTAATAGGTACCAGTCTTGTATTGCAAGTTCTTACGCGGGTGGACGTCAAAACATGGAGGCTATTAAAATATAGTGCCTTTTTCCTGAGTCGTTTGCAGCATTGCTTTTCATGCATTTTTTCTAACTTTTGGCTTAAATTGAAGGTAAGACACCAAACTTTGACATCACTAACTTTTTTAAAAGGAAAAATTGCATTATTAAATAAAACAGTTCTCTTGAAAAGGGGGGTATTTTTGAAATGGAAGTTAAAGTGAAAGTAGGAAAAAATCTATTTTTAGTTCAACCAAC